>CM026398.1:19680391-19952072 GCA_014843695.1 Archivesica marissinica
AGACAGACAGCAGACAGACAGACAGACAGACAGACAGACAGACAGACAGACAGACAGACAGACAGACAGACAGACAGACAGACAGACAGACAGACAGACAGACAGACAGACAAGACAGACAGACAGACAGACAGACAGACAGACATGGTGGGGGTTAATAACCCAACTGGTTTAAATTCCAACATTACAACCCTTTTTCCTTCTTTATGTTACAACTCGAAAGCAAATTAATTCCAACAAAGTTGGTGTACATTCTGAAAGAAACTCTAAATCAGATAACCTGATCAACTTAGCTGAACCTAATGAACCAGACTACTAGACACTGGTAAATACTATACAACACATGACATACATGCGAGTGAGTATTCAGGAGGACTGTTCCCCACAATTGAGAGTCGAAATTTCTTTAATATGAGCTATATTTTCACCAAAATGCAACAAATCACCCATGACACATCATGGTAATATATCCTACTTTGTTCTATACATGTATACTGTTTTTTTAATGTCCCCCCATGGAATTGGAGCCTCCGTGGTGTCAGCCTCATAATTTAGTGGCTTGAGTTTGAACCCCACCAGAACTGCAGTGGTGATGTCCCCTTCTTTCGCCCTCATGGCCATGAATTCCATCTTTAAACTAATGTTGTAAGAACTAGTTTTTCTCAAAATCAAGCTTAAATAAATTCATGTAAACTAATTGGAATGAGCAGTGTTCCCGTTGTGTTCTAGCAATGGGTTTACATGTACAATATGATATGACTTGATTTATATCAATTGCCACAGTTCTACTAAACAGGCTAGCCTAAAGCCTGACGCCACCATCTTGGCAATATGTCATTCATTAGTCAAGATTTTGATGAATGGACTAATAGACTGCCACTGTGTGTGAATCCCAGGAGACATTGACAGTGAAAAATTGGCCATAGCTTTGAAGTCACACTCTAATAAAACATGCAATGCCAACCAAGCAAACCAAATCATTAAACCTAATATCTAGATGCATGTCGGAGATATTTGAAGAAAAACTGTACGAGTTCAGTGTAAAACATCCTAAGTGTCCAACTCATTGAGAACTTACCGAAGTTGAGCAGAAAAATCCAATTATTAAACCAGTTTTCAAAATACTACCTTGTCAGAGATATTTGAAATTTCGCTGGGTACCAGTTAACAGTGCTTGTGACAATAGTTATAAACTTACCCGCTGAGGACGCCGAGAACAAGGTTGAGAACAAAGAATGAGCCGATAATGATCAAGCTCGCAAAGTAAATCCAAGGCCACTCGTTACCCATTGCATCATTAATCTGAAATATTAGAACAAAGAATGAGCTGGTACCGATCCAGCTAGCAAAGTAAACCCTAAACAACTCACTACCCATTGCTTCGTTAATCTGAAACATGAGAACAAAGAATGAGCCGATAATGATCAAGCTAGCAACGTACATACAAGGCAACTCATTGGTAATCTGAAACATGAGAACAAAGAATGAGCCGATAATGATCAAGCTAGCAACGTACATACAAGGCAACTCATTGGTAATCTGAAACATGAGAACAAAGAATGAGCAGATAATGATCAAGCTAGCAACATACATACAAGGCAACTGATTGGTAATCTGAAACATGAGAACAAAGAATGAGCCGATAATGATCAAGCTAGCAACGTACATCCAAGGCAACTGATTGGTAATCTGAAACATGAGAACAAAGAATGAGCCGATAATGATCAAGCTAGCAACGTACATCCAAGGCAACTGATTGGTAATCTGAAACATGAGAACAAAGAATGAGCCGATAATGATCAAGCTAGCAACGTACATCCAAGGCAACTGATTGGTAATCTGAAACATGAGAACAAAGAATGAGCCGATAATGATCAAGCTAGCAACGTACATCCAAGGCAACTGATTGGTAATCTGAAACATGAGAACAAAGAATGAGCCGATAATGATCAAGCTAGCAACGTACATCCAAGGCAACTGATTGGTAATCTGAAACATGAGAACAAAGAATGAGCCGATAATGATCAAGCTAGCAACGTACATCCAAGGCAACTGATTGGTAATCTGAAACATGAGAACAAAGAATGAGCCGATAATGATCAAGCTAGCAACGTACATCCAAGGCAACTGATTGGTAATCTGAAACATGAGAACAAAGAATGAGCCGATAATGATCAAGCTAGCAACGTACATACAAGGCAACTCATTGGTAATCTGAAACATGAGAACAAAGAATGAGCCGATAATGATCCAGGCTAGCAACGTACATACAAGGCAACTCATTGGTAATCTGAAACATGAGAACAAAGAATGAGCAGATAATGATCAAGCTAGCAAAATGCATCCAAGGCCAAGGAATTAGCAATGATAATATGTTTTGATTGTTTTTTAGGGTTAAAAGTCACACAAACAGCATAGTTCATATGGCGACTCTCCAGCTATTATTGGTCGAGTAAGACACCGGGTGCCCCTTTGGGCAGTAGCTTGGGCACGGTCGGGCAAACGGGTAGAACTACAGTCGGATAGCTTCCTCACATAGTAGTATTGAGTAGTATTGTGAAATTATCTGATGCAGCATTATTTGTTGCAGAAAGTTGGTAGGACAATGAATGGAAACATCAGATGGATTGAGGAATTATGGGTACTGAATATTCTCTGTAAGTACAGTTGAAATCTGGCCTGCTGTTTAGAAGAACCAGTCCGGACAAACCCTGTTCTCTAAAATCTTTGAAGGACAATAACTCTGTAAATAAACGTAAAGGTGACAATGATATATACACAACTAGACTTATCAGGCTCTGCGACAAATGTAGAAACCTGGCCAGGAGTGTAGCTGAAGTAGTCTGGATAAAACTGTGATCCTTAAATATTTCAAAGGGCAATAACTCCGCCAAAGCCTACTGAGTGGAATGGGAGATGATATGCACAACTTAGTTTAATCATATTTTATTGCATTCATTCTATTGTTATGTTATATTTCGGGTTTTACGCCTGCATCAGCACCATTTTGGGTTATATCGCCGGCGGGCAGTTTACTTAACAACACCTTTCCCGGGCAGGCTCCAGCCGTTAACCAGTACTTGGGTGTACCAACCTCCTTAAGAAACTGCCAACTTTTTTATATAAATGAGACATGGCCTGAGCGGGGCTCGAACCCGTGACCATCAGTGATGATAGGTTACAGTGGTATACAAGTCAGCGACCTTAACCACTCGACCATGGAGGCGGACTCATTCTATATATACAATGTACAATACAAGACAAATTAACAAATTATATAAGTAAGCATATTATACGATTCGCGACATTGTTTGTACAAGGATTGTCAATATATGTTGAAACAAATGGGTTGGGCCACATTAGTTACGGCTCTCCCCAAAATACTAGATTGTAACTAACAAAATGGCTGAATACAAGATTTGTGCAAATAATTTAATTAATTTCATGAATACAATTATATGCACAACTAGGCTTTGTACTTCATCCAGGTCTTGTTGAGAAATCCAACTAAGGGTGTAAACGATCTTATCTGGATAAACTCAAGGTTCCCTCTGTCTGAATTTTTGTTTGCGCCACTTCTGTCATCAATTGAAAAAAACTGGAGCCAAAGTGAAAAACTTGGAGCCAACTAAGAACCCTTTTAGTTCACAGATAAATATTTGAAACTAAAAAATATAAAAAACAAAAAAAATTCCGCCAAATATTTTCGCCAATTCACAAAATTTACTGCACATATTTGTTTTTTGTCGCAATTGAAGACCGACAGCGGGAACCCTGCAAACCGTGTGACAGACTGGTGACAGAAAGTACAAAATCAATAAGTACAAAATGGGAGGTGGGGGGGGGGGGGGGGGGAATGCTGATTGGCATATTTAATTTAATTTTCTAATTTACTAAATCAAATTTAAGCATGGTGCCAAAGGGAGAGAGTAGGGTGGGGGAATATTATGGAAATCTAGCGATTCATTTATAATGGCCTTATGTACATCCGTATCTAATTTCCCTTAAGAGGCATTATGTACATGAGGTACATATCATACGAATCATATCTCCCACAAGAGACACGCATAAAATTATTTGGACATATAAAATAATGCCTTGGTTGGAATACATATAATTACATTACGAGTTCCTGGACTGGGTATTAAATAGGTTAATGTCCATTGATGTCTTATGATAACCTAATTACACACTTGTATTGGTACCCATTCCTGCATATATATACTCTATACAGACAAAACAACATTCACAGAATGTACAAACATACAACAGACAGGGCAAGCAACAATACCATATGTTTGAACACAACAGAATGTACAAACATACAACAGACAGGGCAAGCAACAATACCATATGTTTGAACACAACAGAATGCACAAACATACAACAGACAGGGCAAGCAACAATACCATATGTTTGAACACAACTGAATGTACAAACATACAACAGACAGGGCAAGCAACAATACCATATGTTTGAACACAACTGAATGTACAAACATACAACAGACAGGGCAAGCAACAATACCATATGTTTGAACACAACAATGTACAAACATACAACAGACAGGGCAAGCAACAATACCATATGTTTGAACACAACTGAATGTACAAACATACAACAGACAGGGCAAGCAACAATACCATATGTTTGAACACAACTGAATGTACAAACATACAACAGACAGGGCAAGCAACAATACCATATGTTTGAACACAACTGAATGTACAAACATACAACAGACAGGGAAAGCAACATTACCATATGTTTGAAAACAACTGAATGTACAAACATACAACAGACCAGACAGGGCAAGCAACAATACCATATGTTTGAACACAACTGAATGTACAAACATACAACAGACCAGACAGGGCAAGCAACAATACCATATGTTTGAACACAACTGAATGTACAAACATACAACAGACCAGACAGGGCAAGCAACAATACCATATCTTTGAACACAACTGACGAATACAATGCATACGCAAAGCCCAGATGTTCACTAGTGCAAGTTTGTGTGCGTTTATTTATAGTCGCTACCGATTGCCCATATGAGCGACGCCTCCTGAAGAGATTAGTCATTTTAGATTTTTTGGAGGATAGTGCAATGATACAGACAGAGACCCATTCCAGAGTCTCCCCTGGTTCGTTTAAGTGCACGGTGTACAGAACCGACACGAGACCTCGGTTTAAAGTCCCATCTGAAAGACTGTTAATTTTATTAGGGTCAGACGGGGATCTAACCTGCGATCTCTGATTACCAGTCCAGCGTGTTACCACTGGACTACAGATCCGTCTGTATAGTGCAAGTTTTTCTTCTTCCTTCCCTATTATACAGTCACACTTGTTTGAGTTATGTTTGAGACCAAATGTATTTAAATAGATAGGTCAGTGGTACAGTGGTTAACACATTGAACTGCGAATCCAGAGATTGCAGGTTCGATCCCCCCGTATGACCCTGATAATGCTAACGGTCTTTCAACTGGGACTATAAACCGACAGAGGTCTCATGTATCTGTGCTATACACGGGGCATGTAAATGAACCAGAGATGCTTCTGTAATTGGAAAAAATTATGTATCTTGCACTCTAATACTCTAATATAACTAGTTAGCGACAACAAATAAATGTATTCCAAAAAACAAGAGTAGAACATCAGCCCGTCCCCCCCCTAGGACAAAAGCCACCCCCACCCCAGTCCTAAGAGACACAGGTGGACAAAATTCCCATAGTGGAAATGCAAGCTCCAGAGAAAACATAAGGTAGCACAAAAACCCACCCTACGACCACCATCACAACCCAGCACCACCACCTGAAAGATAGGCTAAGACAAAAGCCCCCCCTACGACCACCATCACAACCCAGCACCACCACCTGAAAGATAGGCTAAGACAAAGCCCCCCCTACGACCACCATCACAACCCAGCACCACCACCTGAAAGATAGGCTAAGACAAAAGCCCCCCCTACGACCACCATCACAACCCAGCACCACCACCTGAAAGATAGGCTAAGACAAAAGCCGCCCCCCACCCCCCCCACACCACCACCATCACCACCACCTGAAAGATAGGCTAAGACAAAAGCCGCCCAGATAAAAATGTAGAATAGGACAAAAGCCCCCAACTAAACTTGCCCAGCATTCTAATACAATATATATTTATACGAGAACTATTACATGTACTGTTAATCAGTTAAGTCAATTGGGTGTGATTAGCTTTAAATATTTCATGCAATCAGCAATGCACTGATATTAGCAGGTTAATTACGTGTGCTTATTTATATATAGTAATCATAGTGAATAAGGTATAAGGCTGTCCGATTAGCGCAGTGGTTAGCGCACTCGCTTCTCACCAATGCAACCCGGGTTCGATCCTCGGATCGTGAAGTATGTGAGATGGTACAGTGGTCGTAAGATTGGACAGGTGGATTTTCTCCGGGTACTCCGGTTTCCTCCCACACGAATGACCACATATACGCTTTCTTCGGTGCCAACAAGAGTGATTAATATAAGTTGTTAAAACTTGCTTTGCAATCGTTGTAAAATAAATAATGTTTAAACTTTAAATAAAATAAGGTATAATACACTTAATTAGACTTAATATCAGATCTTAACTAGAAATTTGTGTTTGATACCCACCCCCCTTCATTTCAGTTGGATATAGAAGACCGTGCCCGGAAAAGACGCGTTTATTAAAAATCTTCAAAGGGCCATAACTGTGTGCAAAATCAACCGAGCAAAACGGGAAGACGGTACACACAGCTAGGTGTGGTACTGATCATTCTTGTGTAGTTTCGTAAAAATCTGGCGAGTGGTTTTAGAAGATCTTGTACAGACAATGTGGGTTCTTTAAAAATATTCAAAGGGCCATAATTCAGTAGAAAATCAGTCGTCGAGTGGAACGTGGAAGACAGCATGCACAATTAGGCTTGATAGTCTCATTCTGCAAAATTTCATCAAAATCAGGCAAAGGATTATAGAAATGAAGCACGGACAAAGTGTGCTCTTTAAAAATATTCAAACAGCCTCCGCAAATAAATCAATTGAATGAAACACAGAGACAATATGCATAACTAGGTTTGATACCGATCATTCCTGTACAGGTTATTTGTCTAGCCTTGTGGGGGGGGGGGTACTTTCCACCTGTGAATTCTTTTAGACAGGGTAAATGTATGCAGACATTACACTACTACAATTCACCCATTTGGTTTGCTGAGTGTGTATGAACTCAAACATCAGACAACTAATTCAATTCTCATTTTGTGTTTATATATCAATTTAGTTTAGCTTGATTGCGAAACAAGTTCTTACAACTTATATTAATCACTCTCGAGAACTCATTCCTGATGGAATCCATCGCCACGAGGGAGAGAAGAAGCAAAGTCGAATTTAATTGCCTGACCTAAGGGCACAATTGTAACGGTTCCAGCGGGGCTCAAACTCTGGGCCGTTTGGACCTGAAATGAATGAGCTACAACTGCGCTACCATGACTTCCACTCATTTTTTGCCGTTAAGAAATTATGTTATATCACCGACAAGCCGTGTTTAGAGTCCTATTTGCATAGCAAATTTTGGACATATGTAACAGTTCAGGAGGATACCCCCCAATGTACACACAGAATTGTCTAGGTCAAAGGAACATTGCACATATGTAACAGTGCAGGAGGATACCCCCCCAATATACACACAGAATTGTCAAGGTTAAAGGAACACTGGACATATGTAACAGTTCAGGAGGATACCTCCCAATATATACACAGAATTGTCGAGATTAGAGGAACACTGGACATATGTAACAGTTCAGGAGGATACTCCCCCCGATATACAACCCCCAATATACACACAGAATTGTCGAGGTTAAAGGAACACTGGACATACCGGTATGTAACAGTTCATGTCAACAACTCCTCGCCTCCCACACACACACACCACACATACAGACATGTGAAGTTTAAAGAAACAACACTGAACACAGATAACAGCTTATGCGAACTTACAAAACCCCGCAACCAGATTTGTGGAGGCTACCTGAATCTACAGTGTGGACCAGTTTGAACAAAGCTGGTGAGTGTGTGTGTTTTACATTTATTTATCGTCGCTACCGGTTGCTCATATGAGCGACGCCTCCTGAAGAGATTAGTCATTTTAGATTTTGGAGGATAGTACAATGATACAGACAGAGACCCATTCCAGAGTCTCCTCTGGTTCTTTTACGTACATGGTGTAAAGCACCGACATGAGACGTCGGTTTAACGTCCCATCTGAAAGACTGTTAATATTATTAGTGTCAGACGGGGGATCGAACGTGTGATCCCTGGATTACCAGTCCAGCAAAGCTGGAGAAGAAAGAAAGGGCTAGTACACTTACACTATATAAAACATCAGTCCATCCTTCCATAGTTATACACTGGAACACTGTTAACATAGCTAGCCCAAAGTTATCAAAATTTGAAATTCCATCATTGGGCCCATCCCAGCCTTCTTTACAAACATAATCTTGAGCAGCATTGCATTGATAGCCCTTTGCCGATGTTGAACACGGTGATTGAACATCGCCAGCATATTTATCTGTAATAGAATATAGCAATCTGTTACCTCGTTGCAGACTCTGTAAAATATTAATGGGCACGACACTTATATAGTGAGAATATCGAATGTAGTAATGGCCAGGATAGTAAATTGAATATTTAGAATGTAATGATGGCAATTACAGAAAAAGAGTATCTAGAATATATTAATGGCAATGACCGTAAATGAATATGTAGAATGTAATAATGGCAATGACCGTAAATGAGAATCTAGAATGTATTAATGGCAATGCCCGTAAATGAGTATCTAGAATGTATTAATGGCAATTACAGTAATTGAATATCTAGAATGTATTAATGGCAATTACAGTAATTGAATATCTAGAATGTAATAATGGCAATTACAGTTAATGAATATCAACAATGTATTAATGGCAATGACTGTAAATGAGTATCTTGAATTTATTACTGGAAATGACAGTAAATGAGATTCTGGAACATATTATAATTAATGGGTGAGAATTATATAACAATACATAATACATGATAATTATATCAGTAGCAGGGATTTGGCACATTTGGGGGTATTATATAAATGTAAGTATCTATTTATTTTGCATATTTATGGACTAGGATAGCGTGTATATCTATGGACAATGATAGTGTGTATATCTATGGACAAGGATGGTGTGTATATCTATGGACAAGGATTGTGTGTATATCTATAGACAAGGACAGTGTGTATATCTATGGACAAGGATTGTGTGTATATCTATGGACAGGGATAGTGGGTATATCTATGGACAAGGATAGCGTGTATATCTATAGACAAGGACAGTGTGTATATCTATGGACAAGGATGGTGTGTATATCTATGGACAATGATAGTGTGTATATCTATGGACAAGGATAGTGTGTATATCTATGGACAAGGATTGTGTGTATATCTATAGACAAGGACAGTGTGTATATCTATGGACAAGGATGGTGTGTATATCTATGGACAATGATAGTGTGTATATCTATGGACAAGGATTGTGTGTATATCTATGGACAAGGATAGTGTGTATATCTATGGACAAGGATTGTGTGTATATCTATGGACAAGGATTGTGTGTATATCTATGGACAAGGATTGTGTGTATATCTATGGACAAGGATTGTGTGTATATCTATGGACAAGGATTGTGTGTATATCTATGGACAAGGATTGTGTGTATATCTATGGACAATGATTGTGTGTATATCTATGGACAAGGATTGTGTGTATATCTATGGACACGGATTGTGTGTATATCTATGGACAAGGATTGTGTGTATATCTATGGACAAGGATTGTGTGTATATCTATGGACAAGGATTGTGTGTATATCTATGGACAAGGATTGTGTGTATATCTATGGACAAGGATTGTGTGTATATCTATGGACACGGATTGTGTGTATATCTATGGACAAGGATTGTGTGTATATCTATGGACAAGGATTGTGTGTATATCTATGGACAAGGATGTTTCATGTTCTATTGTAGAAGTAACACATACCAGTTCCATTCATAAAGCATGTGCTATGCAGTTTCCCTGAGAAGAGTTCTAGACCGATTATAGCATAGATGATGATCACAAAGATGACAAGAAGGGCAATGTGTAATAAAGGCACCATCGCTCGCAGAATTGAGTTGAGTACAACTTGTAAACCTGAAAGAGAAGATAACAAACAGTTTTAAGCCCTAACCCATAAGATGTCGACTGAATTGGACGGAATGTGCAAACAACATAGATCCAGATCAGCTGCGGTGTAACACAGGATCTATGTTGCTTGCTATTCAGACAAGTGTATTAGCTCCAATTCCAAATAGCAAACAGCATAGAGCCAGATCAGACGCCACAGAATGTGCTCTTTTGCAAAAGTAACATTAGTTGCAATTAGAAGGGTTAAAACAAATAGAAATATCATTGAATATAATTCATACCCTTCCCCCCAAAATACACTTGTGTCATAACCCCACTCACCCCCTCCACACAACCACACCCATTGGGGTCACTGAATTTATACATCTATTTTCCCACTGAATTTATACATCTATTTTCAGCTGCACATGGTTGTTGTGCACATTATCTCAATATGGAGAATATTTATCATAAATCATTTAGAATATTAAGAGAACAAGAGCGGAAACGAAATATCCTGCATATGACCTATCCTGCATATGACATATCCTGACCTATCCTGCATATGACCTATCCTGCATATGACCTATCCTGACCTATCCTGCATATGACCTATCTTGCATATGACCTATCCTGCATATGACCTATCCTGCATATAACCTATCCTGCATATGACCTATCCTGACCTATCCTGCATATGACCTATCCTGCATATGACCTATCCTGCATATGACCTATCCTGCATATGACCTGAATATGACCTATCCTGACCTGAATATGACCTATCCTGTATATGACCTATCCTGCATATGACCTGAATATGACCTATCTCTGTATATGA
The DNA here is from genome assembly GCA_014843695.1 of Archivesica marissinica. Taxonomy (NCBI): domain Eukaryota; kingdom Metazoa; phylum Mollusca; class Bivalvia; order Venerida; family Vesicomyidae; genus Archivesica; species Archivesica marissinica. The sequence goes on from CM026398.1 coordinate 19,691,436, forward strand.
CCTATCCTGCATATGACCTGAATATGACCTATCCTGCATATGACCTATCCCTGCATATGACCTATCCTGCATATGACCTGAATATGACCTATCCTGGATATGTCCTATCCCTGCATATGACCTATCTCTGTATATGACCTATCCTGCATATGACCTGAATATGACCTATCCTGCATATGACCTATCCCTGCATATGACCTATCCTGCATATGACCTATCCCTGCATATGACCTATCCCTGCATATGACCTATCTTACATATGACCGTAAAACAATTACCGTTACGTTTGATCTTGACCTAAATTGGCTCAAAGGTATGCTCTGTAAGTCATGTGGACATGGGGTGAACATCTACGCCACTTCATTTTCAAAAACCCCAAAACAGTTTAAGAGTCGAAAAGCAATATTCTGCATAATAACGTGATCTTCGACCTCAAAGTGCGACATTGACCTTGAACAGATGTGACTAAGAGTTGTGTACTGCACATCCTTTCACTCATGTAGAATATGTCTAGTACCTCTAAAGATTGATTGCAGTGAAGAACGGTGAACGGTGGGTGACCTTCCGACCTGGACTATGCCTGCTAGGATTTGAGCCCGCTTTGAGTCATACATACTATTGTATTTTTAGCACGGGGCCTACAAATTAATAACACTGGAACCAGTTAGTCTGGCCACCTTCCAATATTATGTTATATTTCGGGTTTTACGCCTGCATCAGCACCATTTCGGGCTATATCGCCGGCTGGCAGTTTACCTAACAACACCTTTCCTGGGCAGGCTCCAGCGGTTAACCAGTACTTAGGTGCACCAACCTCCGTAAGAAACTGCCAACTTTTTCATATAAATGAGACACGGCCTGAGCGGGGCTCGAACCCGTGACCATCAGTGATGATAGGTTACAGTGGTATACAAGTCAGCGACCGTAACCCCACCTTCCAATAACCTGATGGATGGCGGCATATATACAAGAGTGTTGATATATACTCACTGGTACAGACTGATATTCAGTTGTATGGTACTTCTATTTAAAATTTTCGCTAGAAAAACGTTAATGATGTAAAAGTGCATGCCCAGAGCTTGAGAAAACAGTTGCCATGAATTATTAAAATCCAGCCTAAAAACACAAACATAAGACAATGCCTCTCAATGGTATTGGATTTTGTGTTCATTACTGTCACTAGCCAAGTTATGCATGTAGTAACTACCGTATTGTCTGTGTTATTGTCACTATCACGGTATGCACACATTAACTACCATATTATCTCTGTTATTGTCACTAGCCAAGTTATGCACACAGTAACTACTGCATTGTCTGTGTTATTGTCACTAACACGGTATTATGCACACATTAACTACCATATTGTCTCTGTTATTGTCACTAGCCAAGTTATGCACACAGTAACTACCGCATTGTCTGTGTTATTGTCACTAACCCGGTATGCACACATTAACTACCATATTGTCTCTGTTATTGTCACTAGTCAAGTTATGCACACAGTAACTACCGTATTGTCTGTGTTATTGTCACTAACAAAAAAAAGCACACAGTAACTACCGTATTGTCTGTGTTATTGTCACTAACACGGTATGCACACAGTAACTACTGTATTGTCTCTGTTATTGTCATTAACACGGTATGCACACAGTAACTAACGTATTGTCTGTGTTATTGTCACTGGTAGAGTCAACACACAGTAACTACCATATTGTCTCTATTTTAATAAATTCCAGGTTATTCTGACTAATGTAAAAGGAGTATTTAATATGTACATTAACACATGTTCCACTGTAGATCTCCTATAGATATACCACATATTAAGCAAATTAATGTTTGTTGGATTGCGAAACACGTTCTTACAACATTAGATGGAATCCATCGTCATGAGGGAGAGAGAAGGGACAATGTGGATTTAAGTGTCCTGCCAAGGACAACACCACCATAGTCTGACTGGGCTCAAACTCACAAACCCCTCAGTTACAAAGTGGACACGAATCCATTCCACAATAGTGGCTCTATGTAACACGGTCAGGTGACAGTGATTACACCTCCTAAGTCTGAAATCATGTTCCAGCAATACTTTATCCCCAAAGCTGTGGGAAGCATGTCAACTTTCCATTTATAACAATAAAGCAGCATTCATAAGTTAACTCAGCAATTTCATCAGGACATATTCTATTACCGTAAATTCATAGAACATTACACATACTAAATTGCCATTCCTACTAATTCTAAAGACAGTTGGATACAAGAGCGTCCCAGGGGGGGTGAAACTTCTACTCCATAGAAACGATCTGTATCCAATTAAACCATGTTTTCCAGGGATGATATAGAAAATGTCCTTCTATTTGTACATCTGAAGCATAACCCTCCTGGACGTTTAGCTACACATGAATTGTGGCTCTTGATGAGATAGTGTTTTTTGGCCAATCAACAATTAGTGTTAAATGGTCTATCTAGAAATAGGTTATTATTACCTGTTGTTGTGTTTGATAAAGGTCTGCGTGCCCAAAGGCTTATTATTATATTTCAACAATTTAATATTTTATTGGTTTGTTTTTTATATTTAAGTTTATTTAACGTCGCTACCGGTTGCGCATTTGAGCGACGGGCAGTTTACCTAGTAACATCTTTCCTGGGCAGGCTCCAATGGTTAACAAGTACTTGGTGCACCAACCTCCGTAACAAATTGCCAACTCATTCATATAAAGAGACACGGTCTGAGCGAGGCTCGAACCTCGTGACCATCCATGATGATAGGTTACAGTGATATACAAGTCAGTGAGTGACTGTATCCACTCCACTCGACCACGGAGGCGGTCAATATTTTATTGTTCATCAACATTTAGGGTTTTATAGTCAATTAACATTTAGGGTTTTATAGCCAATTAACATTTAGGGTTTTATAGCCAATTAACATTTAGGGTTTTATGGCCAATTAACATTTATGATTTTATGGTCAATTAACATTTAGGGTTTATAGCCAATTAACATTTAGGGTTTTATGGCCAATCGACAGTTAGGGTTTCATAGCCAATCATCAATTATGATTTTATGGTCAATGAACATTTAGGGTTTTATGGCCAATCAACAATTAGGGTTTATGACCAATCATCATTTAGTGTTTTTGTGTGTGTTTTTTTTAGTGTTTTATGACCAATCAACATATAGGTTTCATAGCTAATCATTCAATTAGGAGTCTATGGCCAATCAACATTTAAGGTTTATGACCAATCAACATATAGGTTTCATAGCTAATCATTCAATTAGGAGTCTATGGCCAATCAACATTTAGGGTTTATGACCAATCAACAAACAGGTTTCATAGCTAATCATTCAATTAGGAGTCTATGGCCAATCAACATTTAGGGTATTATGACCAATCAACAATTAGGTTTCAATAGCCAATACTCATTTAAGATTTTATAACCAATCAACATTTAGGGTTTTATATGTAGCCAATCAACAGATAGGGTTTTATGACATGTGGTACAGTTTTGTTAGAATTAAGGATCAATGAGGGATTAATGCACAGCACACGGTGACACCTAAACCTTGGTAATGCTATTACAAAATCATTCTTAGACAGACAATCTGTTTCCAGAATTGCTAATCTGTACAGAGATTGACTGCTATTGGCAGTAGAATAGTCAATGACACCTGCAATAAGACTATTACCTTCCAAATAGCCCCCAATAGGGCTATCTAGCTACACAATCAGATGACAGTGCCCAATAACTGGCTCAATCAATAGTTGTCTATATAAATATGAGAATTTGTTTCAAGGTGACAGTAAATATTATCAACCTTAGGAATGCAATATGTGATTTCTAGTAGTAGTTTTGTGAGAATTGATCAAAAATATAACGACAGCTTGAGCCCGGATTTATTGGTAGAAGGAAGCGCCATTCTACATATTATCTTGACATGGTGTATATTTACATGTATGCCAAAGTAAAAGTGCCAGTATCAATGATTTAAGGCATTTGACCTCTAAGTGTGACCTTAGTTTATACAAACTTATCTTAGCTTGATTGCGAAACAATTTACAACGTTAGATTAATCGCTCTCGAGAACTCGTTCCTGATGGCAATGTGGAATTTAAGTGCCTTGCCTAAGAGCACAATCCTAACAGCTTCAGCTGGGCACGAACTCCGGGCCTTACTTACTCCGGGCACTATCACGACTTCCACCATTAACACTATAGAACATCTGTTATCCAAATAAATATGGTAGATAATTGTGCAGCAACTGTGAGAAACAATAAGGCAGAAAAACTCAATAAGTCAAAAAAACTACTGAAGAAGTTGGAATTGGAACGCTTGCAAAAATTATGACTTAGCAACATCGCTAAATCATTCAAATGTATAGTAATTTTACAGAATTGCATTCTGGGATTGTTCTAACCAGTAAGCATTTGTCACATGTAAAATGTTACCTCATACTTCAGTCTTTATATTAACCCTTTCAACACCACAAACCTCTAAATAGGCTTACAAAAAGTGTAGATCCAGATGAGCCGGCTCGTGACGAGCCGTCTCATCAGGATCTGCACTTTTTGCCAGTGATATGACTATTTTTAGACATAATTACCCATTTTGATAAATGAACTTGTCCAAATGTGATTTTCTGATTCATTTATTGGTTTATGAATATCATGGACCAGTCCATGTGAGTTACTTGGTGTTGAATGGGTTAAGAACATTGATAGAAGAAAATCGTACTTACTTGGTGCCCTAGAAACAAGTCGTAAGGGTCGTAGGACCCTAAACGCCCGAAGGGCCTTAACATCAAACACATCATCTTCCAATGTCGATGACAAAATTGTACTAATTAACCTGAAAGACACAAACAGAAAGAATTCAATATTACAAGAATATAAAAACTTGATTAACAGAGATCAGCTTCCATATGAACGGAATTCAACAATCTATTAATAGCAACAACAAAACACACACAGAACAGAATTTAAACATCTATCAATATCTAACTAAGCACACAAAGGTCTTTGACATGAAATGCGTCATCATCTAATTGTACTATATAAAATACAGAAATCATTCATTATTCCAGGACAATGAAAACCTTAATTAACATTAATATTAGCCCTTTCAACACTACAGACCTCTAAATAGGTTTGCAAAAAGTGTAGATTGCAACGAGCCATCTCATCAGCATCTGCGCTTTTTGCTAATAATTTTACTATTTTTAGTAAAAATTACCCATTTTGATATATAAATGAACTAGTCCAAATGTAATTTTCTAATCAATATATTGGTCGAAAATTGTCAGGGATAAGTTCATATCAGTTACTCAGCGGTGAATGGGAAAATCTATTAAAAGCAAAAATTCAGCCATATATACTTTCTGATTAGTCCTTTGCAGACACGGTTTGGTTAATGTGAAAACTCTAGCAACATAAGCTCAACCCTTTCCGAGGGCACTTGCAGCACATCTCACATGACTGTATGCACATCGAGGTCGGGGCATATCTCGCATCAGCAACTTAGGACACAAGGATTTTCAGCGTGTGGCACTCTCTACCAGGAAGCGCGAAGATCGTCTTGGCGACTGGACCGTCTTGGAGTTATGAGCACTCACAGCCGTTATCTGACATGATTTAGCCACCAAGAAGAACAATGCATGCAGACCGGGAGGCGGTATACACCATGCTGATGTCTAACTACATAGGCGGTTTATATGCTGCTTAGGAATGACCAACAGTGAGGAGGGTGGACCTAGCAAGGACCAGTTGAAAGAAAGAAGCTGTCGAAATCTTAGGACTTGTCACCCCGGAAAGAAGCCTACTGAAGATGTCTCCAGCACAAACGACATAGATGGCAAGCGACTTAAAACATTTCTAGTTGAAAGTGTCGAGTATAAATAAATACTACGGAACGAACGGGGTGGGACCCCTTACAGGGGAGAGGGGTAACTGGCAAGGGTAAATGAAACATCTAGTTATGCCATTGGTGGTATATAATCATGTAACCAATGATATGTGTAACAGTAAGTAAGTGATATGGTATAGTGCATAGTACAACACTACCCACTGAAATACTTGTTTTAATATGTATTTTATACCCGCATCTGACAGCAACTAATGAGTTCTTGGAAGAATAGTGTGGATGTAACATAGCTAGGGACTGAAACACTTGTTGTTGTATATGTATACAGTCAAACTTGTTCTAAAGACCACGTCTATTAAGAGAGCACTTGTATTACAAGACAATTCTATCAGTTCCAGCTTGTGTTGTTAAAGAACTAATTATTTTGTTTTAAGAGACAATTCCTGTTTTAGAGACAGATTTTTGCCCTTCCCTTTGGTGGTGTCTTAATACAAGTTTGACTGTTATGAGAGGTCGTATCATACGGAACCAGTCGTTGGTCCGGAGCGTAAAATGTAGCCCTGTTACGCTGGTATAGTGGCGGAGTGCTCAGATTTTATTATATTGCTAACCAATGATGTGGGCTCGAAAATCTGGCTGATGCCTATTCATAAATAATCTCCCCTCCCTGAGTCTGCCGAAAACTAATCATAGCATTAAATAACATAGATGACAACTAACTGATAGCTTTCAACACTATTCCCAGAAAACTATGGTGTTGTTTGCAATATTTTAACATAGGCTCACAGTAAGCCAGTTAATGGGGAAACGTAATTATATCAACACATCAAGACCAAGGTCTCTACTGTCTACATAATTCTATAATTTTGTCTTCAAACAGACAGGCAGTAATTGAGTTGTGTACCGCATTCACAATCATTGAATTAAGGCCATACGCAGTTTGTGGAATAAATTCCACCATTCACAGACCAATAAAGCAACCACTTTTGATGCAACTACTTTCCAGGACTGACCGACCATATTTATAATGGGATAACTTCATTAGCTTCTACCTTAGCATACACCAATAACTCGCAAAAATTGCTCCAAATTATTGAACGAAAAAATGCAATTTCATCACCATATATTTTTTATTATGAAGCAAATGGCTGCAGCAAGAAATGAGAAGTGGGTGTTTTCTCCAGGAAATTGCTGCTTAGTTACCGATAGGGGAAATATTGCGTGTACTGAATGAAATATGCAAAAATGGATTTTGGCACAATTTGGTGAAGATCTGCCAATAAGTATGCATGACAATGAACACATCTAATAGAAGCGATGCAACATATCGGAATAAATACCAATTTACGATTTCTTAGAAATATTGTAATAGAATACAAAATATCGCAACCTGATTATTTCTATATAAATGTCACTTGTTATTCTTGGTTTTTGTCTTTTTGTCATGTGTAAATGTTTTTAACCCTTTCAACCCCACAGGCCTCTAAATAGGCTTATGAAAAAGTGTAGATCCAGATGAGCCGGCTCGTGACGAGCCGTCTCATCAGGATCTGCACTTTTTTACCAGTAATAATTATTAATTTTAGACAAAATTACCCATCTTGATAAATGAACTGGTCCGAATGTAATTTTCTTATTCATTTATTGGTCTAAGAATATCATGGACCAGTCCATGTCAGTTACTTGGGGTTGAATGGGTTAAAATTGCATCTGTAATTGTGAAGCGCAATAGAATCATTTTTAATTTTTGCGCTATATAAATGATATGTATTTGTATTTGTTTCAGTATATATAAAGCCCATTTCTTAAGTCAGAGCAGAGTGGAAATAGTTAATATATACGCATTGTAGTATGAATTTTAAGTATGAATTTTGCATTCTACACAAATATCTGTTAGATACTAATGCGGAAAGTAAATGGATGACATGTCTAAAAGATTATCTTTGCAACGTTATTTGAGTACTAATTGTTATAAAGCTTAGATATACATAGTTATGTATATTATATAATTGTTAATTTGTAATATACACTGTATCATGTGAGAAAAAAATTAATAAATGAAGTCTCTGGCTTCACCAAAAAAAAAAGGTCTGCATGACAAGTTCTGAATGGAAAGTGTCGTAGACAGATGAATGATTATTTCTAGAACCAAATATTCACTCAGCAGTGGTCATAGAAACCATTTCATCTTAATTGGAATTTGAAAACAGAATATGTGAATGTAAATGCCAGTCTATGGATTAAGTCACAGACAATCCAGATTCTAGCAACATACACACATATCTTTTAAATACAATTATAGAATCAGCTGCATCATTTATACCATAACGTAGGTAAGTTTTCTGTTTCCTTAGCGAAAGTTATCTTTATTTGTTTTTGGGGTTGAAAGTGACATCAATATGCCATAACTATGGTGACTCTCAATCTATTATTTATAGAAGAAAAAACCCTGGCTCAACTCCGAGCTGTATTTGAGGCACCCAGGTAGAACCACCGACCCTCGGTTAGCAAACTGGACAGAATTCGACACTTCATAGCAGTAACAGTTGTGAGGGGCAAGTGATTGTAGTCAATGACCGTAACCACTCCGCCACGGAGCCTGGAGAGGGTCCGTAATGACAGTTCTAGCAAGAGGATTTATGTATAAAAAAACTCACCCTATAACAACAATGATGAAATCTAGAATGTTCCAGCCATTGCGGAGGTAAGCACCAGCATGAAGTACTAAACCATAGGCTATGATCTTCATGCCACACTCCACCGTGAATATCACAAGAAATATATACTCTATGTGTTCCTGAAAGTACACGAAACATAGATCAATTATATTTATAAGAAAGTCTTTCGTACGTTACTGCATCACCACATCCAATCCCATGCTGTCCGATTAACGCAGTGGTTAGCGCGCTCGCTTCTCACCAATGCAACCCGGGTTCGATCCTCGGACAGGGAAGTATGTGAGATGGTACGGTGGCCGCCAGATCCTAACATCCAATCCCATACAACAAATCATGTGTTTCCATTTTGTTTCGGCGTTCTGAGCGACGGAATTTACCACTTAGGCCTATGGCCTGCATAGTTTAGTCCTACGCATCTCAATTCCAGGCCATGTTTTATTTGCCTATAAATAGCAAAAATACAAATATTATTTCGATTATATAATTATAATGTCACAAACTAAATGATGCCAGGTTTGATGTCACGAGATAAACAATGCTTTATTGCAGATTTAAACATGGTAAATTAATTCTTTGCGTATACAGATAACATGTCGAGCCATGTTAGATTCTCTTCAGTTCCAAGTCGCACCGCACCAATAGCTATTATCGGTGGAGGAAGACCCTGAGTTGTCCCTACGGGCAGGATTTCAAACACTGACGGATACCCAGGTAGAACCACAGGCCTTCCGCTGGACAGCTGGACAGACTGGAAGCCAAGTGTTTTAGCTCCACTATCCGAATAGCAAACAGCATAGAGCCTGAGACAGCACATAATGTCGTCTTGATCTGGCTCTAAGCTGTTTGTTAGTGATTTTATCTGCAGCATAATAATTGTACACTCTCAGATAGCCCATATTGAACCTAAGCTTGACAGATGTTAGCGGAAGGCATGTGCCTTGGTGCACTCCAGCCTAAGATCTCCTAGTTCATATTATTAATAAAAAATCCTAGTTCATATTATTAATATTATTAATAAGGGGAAGAGGTAAAAAAACAAAAACATTAATTGGTTTTAAAAAGTGAAATTGTTTCAATGTCATCATACTACTGCATAAACTATGCTGCCATCAACTTTCTCATATTGCAGTCTCCAGAGAATAGCAAACACAACAATACCCTAATTCCGTCTACACAAACTAGTCTTCAAACAAGTCACTTTTTGCAGGGCAAAAAAATAATGATCTAATGATTAGTGTAAAAAAGAAAAGATCTGACAATAAATTATAAGCAGTTGTTGGATGTTAACTGGAAAATGTTGCTATATGAAGCCGATAGTCTGAACACAATTGATTTTTGTTGCTATGGGAACAGATACACATACACACACACACTGCTGTTCACCTGGGGTGTTACTGTTTTTCCTCTGATAAATGTTCGCCCCATATCCTCAAGCAAACACATGCAATATTTCCTGTTTGATTAGAATCTATGAGAAAATGGCAATTTGGCAGTCAATTTTTCTCTCGCCTTTAATATGATATACCATAAACAGGCAGAATGAATCTGGCCCAGAATTCTCCACATCCACACCATAATAACCGATTCCAAGATTCGGTGTGAAGTGGAGAGGAATACCACACCAGGAAATTAACAACCAATAATGGTGCTTAGAAAATGATTACAAAGTTTTGCAAACATAATAAAATCAGAAAGAATATATTATGAAGACACTGGAAAGTGATTTTAATTGTTATATTTTGATTAGGGATGGCAATGAATAGCAATTTCACTATTCGAATATTCGGTATTAACTGGGTACAATTTGGTGAGATATTAACTGGGTACATTTTGGTGAGATATTAACTGGGTACATTTTGGTGAGATATTAACTGGGTACATTTTGATGAGATATTAACTGGGTACATTTTGGTGAGATATTAACTGGGTACATTTTGGTGAGATATTAACTGGGTACATTTTGGTGAGATATTAACTGGGTACATTTTGATGAGATATTAACTGGGTACATTTTGGTGAGATATTAACTGGGTACATTTTGGTGAGATATTAACTGGGTACATTTTGGTGAGATATTAACTGGGTACATTTTGATGAGATATTAACTGGGTACATTTTGGTGAGATATTAACGGTACATTTTGTGAATATTAACTGGGTACATTTTGGTGAGATATTAACTGGGTACATTTTGGTGAGATATTAACTGGGTACATTTTGATGAGATATTAACTGGGTACATTTTGATGAGATATTAACTGGGTACATTTTGGTGAGATATTAACTGGGTACATTTTGGTGAGATATTAACTGGGTACATTTAGAAGAGATATTAACTGGGTACATTTAGAAGAGATATTAACTGGGTCATTTTGATGTGACATTAACTCGGTACATATTTATGTCACATTAACTCAGTACATATTGATGTGACAGTAACTCAGTACATTTTGATGTGACATTAACTCGGTACATTTTGATGTGACATTAACTCGGTACATATTGATGTCACAGTAACTCAGTACATATTGATGAGATATTAACTCAGTACATATTGATGTCACAGTAACTCAGTACATATTGATGTGACATTAACTCGGTACATATTGATGTGACATTAACTCGGTACATATTGATGTCACATTAACTCGGTACATATTGATGTGACATTAACTCAGTACATATTGATGTGACATTAACTCGGTACAGTCGTGATAGCTCAGTGGTAGCGCGTTCGCTTTACGTGCGAAAGGCCCGGAGCTCGAGCCCCGCTGGAGCCGTTACGATTGTGTCCTTAGGCAAGGCATTTAAATTCCACATGCCTCTTCTCTCTCCCTCGTGGCGATAGATTTCATCAGGAATGAGGTCTCGAGAGTGATTAGTATAAGTTATAAGAACTTGTTTCGCAATCGAGCTAAAATAAATTTGTATAAACTAACTCGGTACATATTGATGTGACATTAACTGGATCACTTGGAGCCGACATTAATTTGGATAATTTTGATTAGACATTATTAACTGGACAATAATGGGGACATTTTGATAATACATTAATTGCATCATTTTAATTGGACATTAATTTAGTCATTTAATGGAACATATAAATTGGGCCAGTTAATGAATGTGAATTGGGACAGTTGGAAGTGGCATCATTTTTACCGGATATTAATTGGGTCCTTTTAAGATCATTTTTGACATCAACTGGGTATATTTAATGGGAGGACATTAACTGGGTCATTTAGTTACAATATTAATTGGGGAACTTTCGCGCAACATTAATTGGGATATATTGCGGGGGGGGGGGGCACTACATGGCATCTGGTGTATGCGCTCTACACAGGAAGGACACTGTTGTATCGGTCTACATAGGGAATGGAGGGATCAGACAAAACTGGAAGACATATGCGGCCAAATTGCATGACGAATGGGCTATTTTCTCTTCGGATGGGAAACTTGCTGATGAATTGGCTTTAGTATGTCTTTTCTTCCATGACAAGAGTGCTAATTCCTAGGACTGTGCTGGGCATTACAAATCGCATACATCATAAATGCTTTGCCAGTGTTGTCTCCTCGGAAAACAGCTGTCAACTTCTAGAAGATTTGTCTAAGATGGTGTCATTTTAACCTTCAATTATTTTGTCATCACATACAGATGGTATTAATCTTGGGGAACAGGATCCTATGCTTGTTTTATATACTGTTGAATGAATATACCATACCGTACAGTCATGGAGATGGGGGGGGGATTAACCCATAATCATTCAACACCAAGTAACTGACATGGACTGGTCCATGATATTTTTAGACCAATAAATTAAAAGAAAATTATATTTGGACCAGTTCATTTATCAAAATGGGTAATTTTGTCTAAATAAATAGTAACAATACTGGTAAAAAGTGCAGATCCAGTGGCTCATCTGGATCTACACTTTTTGTAAGCCTATTTAGAGGTGTGTGGTGTTGAAAGGGTTAAGGACAAACATGTGTTTACAACGAGTCAACATTAATACCCCTTTTTCAACTAATTGTCATTATTACCCCCACCCTCATTAGGAACCGGCCATGTGTGTGTCTGTATGTGTGTCTGTCTGTGTGTCTATCTGTGTGTCTGTCTGTGTGTCTATCTGTGTGTCTGTCTGTGTGCATACAGGATAACTTAAAAACAGTATTGCTGGATTTTGATGAAACTTTGTGGATATGGTGGTCAGTAAAGTGACTATATATAGACTATACTATATATATATATCCGTCTCCGTGGCCCAGTGGTTAAGGCGTCCGCCTACGGAGCGGGAGGTCGAAGGTTCGAATCTCGTCAGGGGTTCGTTCTGATATGGCCAGTTGGTGAGCCGCAAGCTAGTTAAATAATGATTACCGATTGCCTACCAGCCTGGCGCCTGGCATACAAGCATAGGATTCGGGAAGTACTGATGTTCATAAAAAGAGGTGTCTCATAAGTCAGAAATGACTGGCCCTTTAAATAGGGGTGACACTATAATAAACAAACACTTTACTTTTATAGACTATATACTACTGTTAAATTACCAAGCATTTGTTCTTGTATAAAATACAAGCCCGAAGTTTGCAGTTATCCGAGTGCTATCCTTTATACTTTAATAGGATAATATGAAATAGGAACTACATATCAAAGTGGAAAGCCAATATCAATTACTGAACTAGACACTATAGGAGGAATATGACTACATGCCCGAGATGGGTTTCACATCCAAGGAAGTTAGATATATCGAATGATGACGGCAAATATGAATATCAGCTAACCCCATCAAGAGATGTAGAAGTTACAGCCAACCTGAGCAGTGGCTAACCCAGGTCCCCCCATAGATATGTAAGCTAGTACATCTCCACATACATATATATATACAGCTTCCATTTAACAATCATAGTCGTGAATACACAGTCACCATATTTACACCACATCCCGAGATATTCCAGGGAAATGATTGTTTATGGCTTGTCCACATCCCGAGATATTCCAGGGAAATGATTGTTTATGGCTTGTCCACATCCCCAGCTATTCCAGGAAAATTATTGTTTATGGGTTGTCCACATCCCGAGATATTCCAGGGAAATGATTGTTTATGGCTTGTCCACATCCCGAGATATTCCAGGGAAATGATTGTTTATGGCTTGTCCACATCCCGAGATATTCCAGGGAACTGATTGTTTATGGCTTGTCCACATCCCGAGATATTCCAGGGAAATGATTGTTTATGGGTTGTCCACATCCCGAGATATTCTAGTGAAATTATTGTTTATGGGTTGTCTGCATCCCCAGATATTCCAGGGAAATTATTGTTTATGGGTTGTCCACATCCCCAGATATTCCAGGGAAATGATTGTTTATGGCTTGTCCACATCCCCAGATATTCCAGGGAAATTATTGTTTATGGGTTGTCCACATCCCCAGATATTCCAGGGAAATGATTGTTTATGGGTTGTCCACATCCCCAGATATTCCAGGGAAATGATTGTTTATGGGTTGTCCACATCCCCAGATATTCCAGGGAAATTATTGTTTATGGGTTGTATGTTTCTTTGTTTGTCAATGGATGGGGAATCGGAAATGGCATCGAGGGACGAGCCGGTGGAGAGGGTGGGGGGGGGGAGAAAATGGTTAAATATAATGACCCCCGCTATTAGTAATCTGGCATTTCCACTAAAACTTAGCAAAATGGAACTGGCCCTTCTGATAGCGAAAATACGTAGCAAAATGTAACTGGCCCTTTTGATAACGATCTTTGAACATCTATAAATCTCTACTTTGACATTGTTTTGGCAGATTTCTGGCCAATACAGTGAATACCGATATGTACCAGTAACAACCATGTCGAAAAATCATCTTATTTACTGACCGGTTAACAACCTTTCTTCCACAGGCAAATGTCTAAATTATTAATAAAACAACAAAATGACAAGTCTCAATTACGGCATAGCCAATAATAATAGCATTTACTAATTGTCATGTATGTCATATTCAGTTAATTTAATGTCAATTAGTTTCTGTATATAAATAAACATCATGTTAGCATGTCCTTGATACAGGGCTAATTGGATATCAAGTACATTATTATTCTAAACAATTATTTATTAATTATATTGTGGCCAAAAAGGACATGCACGCAGGGTTCCCTCTGTCTGAATGTTTGTCTGCTCCACTTCTGTCGCCAATTGAAAAACACTGGAGCCAATTAAAAAATCTTGGAGCCAACTAAGAGCCATATAGTTCACAAATTCTGTAAGACTACGATTTATACAATCCGGTATGTATTGCGCTATGTATTGTGGTACGACTTACGATATTGCAATATATTGGTAATTGCCGTACGGTTTTGGATGGCAATACCCAGCCCTATGATAGAACAAGGAATTTATATGTCGCCTTCTGACAATTCTTACTTGTAATAGTGAGAGGGTGAATGGATTGTCAGCTAACAACTTCAGGCTGAGTTGATGTTATTTTTGTTCTATTAACTATTCAAAATAAAGATAATCTGTTAACGCCAGATAGCATTCGACATTCAAGCTGCAGTAAAACTAATGGCAACCATTCTACAGCTTCCCTTCTAAACATTATTTATTACAATGACAGTGAAACAAGCTTCAACAACTTATATTAATCACACTCATTGGTGCAGATGAAAGCGTGTACATGGTCATTCCAGTTGGAGGAAACCGGAGTACCCGAACAAAATCTGTCTGATCTTGTGACCGTAGTACCATCTCACATACTTCCCGGTCAAAGGATCAAACCCGGGTTGCATTGGTGAGAAGCATGCGTGTTAACCACCGCGCTATAACAGACAGCCAAACAGACAGCCAAACAGATACCCTTCACACTATTTTCACATAGATTTGCAAGAAATCGAGAAACTGGAAGGGAAATGACAAACATATGCAATAATTTTTAAATATTGGCAACTTATCAAGTCTGGATATACTGCTTCTTGCATGGACTAAATTACAAATTTCATGAATGAATGAAAGTCTGGGCCTATAATAGGTGACTGTAACTACTTTCCAGAGAATATATAAATACATTTACGGCTATGGTGTTTAGAACTACTGTAGGTGAGTTTCATATGAGGGTAGTTCATTCCACACAAACAACACCCCCGTTGGACGTTCCCTCCAAATAACTGTGAGCAATCGGCTAATAACCAATAACTGTGATCCCTAATGGCCCACTCAATGCCAGGATGTTCAGTCTCAGGCTTAGAATTTCAGCAGGATTCATTGGTTATTGTTTGTATGTTGTATGTTCAGGTATTACGCCGTCATCAGCACCATTTCGGGCTATATCGACGGCGGGCAGTTTACCTAACAACACCTTTCCTGGGCAGACTCCAGCGGTTAACCAGTACTTGGTGCACCAACCTCCGTAAGAAACTGCCAACTTTTTCATATTAATAGACACAGCCGGAGTGGGGCTCGAACCCGTGACCATCAGTGATGACAGGTTAAAGTGGTATACAAGTCAGCGACAGTAACCACTCGACAACGGGAGGTGGACTCATTGGTTATTAAATTTAACTTGAATAAACTTTCCTAATTGTATTTAAGATCAGCATGAATCTGGTTATCAAGTGCTGCAGCACACCTCATTCTGAACTGAAGTACCTCTGACTGCACCTGGTAAATAACTGAAGAATATTAGTTAATTTTTTGCAAGCTCCTAAAGTCCTGCTACCTGAAGTTTTAACTGTGTAGGAGATAAAAAAACAAACAAGCAGATTTTACTGTATAATTAATTTAACCCTTTGCATGCTAGCGGCAGATAAAAATCACGTTTGCAAACAGCATAGAGCCAGATCAGATGGCATAGAACATGCCATCTGATCAGGCTAGGCTCAATACTGTTTGCTATTTGGATAGTGGAGCTAAAACA
Organism: Archivesica marissinica; assembly: GCA_014843695.1. Classification (NCBI taxonomy): domain Eukaryota; kingdom Metazoa; phylum Mollusca; class Bivalvia; order Venerida; family Vesicomyidae; genus Archivesica; species Archivesica marissinica. Next base: position 19,707,865 of record CM026398.1, read on the forward strand.
ATTGGCTGAATAGCAAACAACATAGATCCTGATCAGACATGGCTGATCTGGATCTATGTTGTTTTCAAATGTGGTTTTATTTACTCAGCGGGCAAATGGTTAAAGGAAATTTAATCTCAACCTGCCTTTTACTGTTGTAGTGGTGGTGGTGGTGGTGGGGGTATTTTAGGGCATGTGTTGTTGATTAGGGGCATATATTGTGGATTAGGGCCATGCATTGTGGATTAGGGGCATGTATTGTGGATTAGAGGCATGTATTGTGGATTAGGGGCATGTATTGTTGAATAGGGGCATGTATTGTGGATTAGAGGCATATATTGTGGATTAGAGGCATGTATTGTGGATTAAGGGCATGTATTGTGGATTAGGGGCATGTATTGTGGATTAGGGGCATTCATTGTGGATTAGGGCATGCATTGTGGATTAGGGGCATGCATTGTGGATTAGGGGCATGCATTGTGGATTATGGGCATGCATTGTGGATTAGGGGCATGCAATGTGGATTAGGGGCATGCATTGTGGATTAGGGGCATGTATTGTGGATTAGGGGCATGCATTGTGGATTAGGGGCATGCAATGTGGATTAGGGGCATGTATTGCGAATCTGGGCATGTGCTATGTATCAGCGTATTATTTTGTTTTATTATTATTATTATATTAAAGTTACTTGTGTAAATAAACAATAACATGCTGCAGAAGATGAGAAAGATGACACATTGTAGTAGAAGCTGAGCTGCTGGCTGGTAGATAAGTATGTTAGAAAGTTTCTTGGAACCCTGTGGAAGATCGGTGGATATAACAGATAAGTTTCTTGGAACCCTGTGGAAGATCGATGGATATAACAGATAAGTTTCTTGGAACCCTGCGGAAGATCAATGGATATAACAGATATGCTTCTTGGAACCCTGTGGAAGATCGATGGATATATAACAGATATGTTTCTTGGAACCCTGTGGAAGATCGGTGGATATAACAGATATGTTTCTTGGAGCCCTGTGGAAGATCGGTGGATATATAACAGATATGTTTCTTGGAGCCCTGTGGAAGATCGGTGGATATAACAGATATGTTTCTTGGAGCCCTGTGGAAGATCGGTGGATATAACAGATATGTTTCTTGGAGCCCTGTGGAAGATCGGTGGATATATAACAGATATGTTTCTTGGACCCCTGTGGAAGATCGGTGGATATAACAGATATGTTTCTTGGAGCCCTGTGGAAGATCGATGGATATATAACAGATATGTTTCTTGGACCCCTATGGAAGATCGGTGGATATAACAGATATACAATATTTTGTCTTAAAGTATTAAAACTTTCATCTTTCCAACAGACTGTTAACACAGCCCCCCCCCCCCCCCCCCCCCCGTTTAAAAACAAATGACAAAAACCATTTTGCTGAAAATTCATTCAAATGACCTACCTAACAAATATTTTAATTAAATTTTATTTTATTCATTCTATATACACAATGTACTGAAGATAACAATTGAACAAACTTGTATAATTATGCATAGTATATAGGATTCTTGGCATTGTTTTCCACAAGAATTGTCAATTAATGTTGAAGCATATATGTGGCCAACTGGTTAATTTAAACATACACCGCTCCTAGAATAAACTGCTTCCACATAAATAAACAAATGAAGAAAAAAAACATTTTATGGAAAATTGAGGCCAATAACCTAATGGAATATGTGGACTTATTTGTAGGATGAAAATGAGGAATTTGTAACATGTAAAGTGAACATTTCCAGATTTACATTCCCTTTGTAATATTTACTTAATGATCTTTCGTTTTTTTATGTTCCTTGTCATGGAGATATGTGCAAATGGATTTTGCACCAAATTTCATTAGCAGCATATAAGTATCTTCCATAAAACATGAGCTATTTTGCAGTCGAGTGCATATCTCATCGTCGAGAGCATAACTCATTGTGGAGTACATAACTCACCGTCGAGTGCATATCTCATCGTCAAGAGCATAACTCATTGTAGAGCGCATAACTCATTGTAGAGTGCATAACTCACCATCGAGTGCATATCTCATCGTCAAGAGCATAACACATTGTAGAGCGCATAACTCATTATAGAGAGCATAGCTCACCGTCGAGTGCATAACTCATCGTAGAGAGCATAACTCATTGTAGAGAGCATATCTCACCGTCGAGAGCATAACTCATCGTCGAGAGCATAACTCATTGTAGAGTGCATAACTCATTGTAGAGTGCATAACTCACCGTCGAGTGCATAACTCATCGTAGAGAGCATAACTCATTGTAGAGAGCATAACTCACCGTCGAGTGCATAACTCATCGTAGAGAGCATAACTCATTGTAGAGAGCATAACTCACCGTCGAGTGCATAACTCATCGTCGAGAGCATAACTCACCGTCGAGTGCATAACTCATCGTCGAGAGCATAACTCATTGTAGAGAGCATAACTCACCGTCGAGTGCATAACTCATCATCGAGTGCATAACTCATCGTCGAGAGCATAACTCATTGTAGAGAGCATAACTCACCGTCGAGTGCATAACTCATTGTAGAGAGCATAACTCATTGTAGAAAGTATAACTCATTGTAGAGAGCATAACTCATTGTAGAGTGCATAACTCATTGTAGAGTGCATAACTCATTGTAGAGAGCATAACTCATTGTAGAGCGCATAACTCATTGTAGAGCACATAACTCATTATTGTAGAGTGCATAACTCATTGTAGAGAGCATAACTCACCGTCGAGTGCATAACTCATCGTAGAGAGCATAACTCATTGTAGAGAGCATAACTCACCGTCGAGTGCATAACTCATCGTCGAGAGCATAACTCACCGTCGAGAGCATAACTCATCGTCGAGAGCATAACTCATTGTAGAGAGCATAACTCATTGTAGAGAGCATAACTCACCGTCGAGTGCATATCTCATCGTCGAGTGCATAACTCATTGTAGAGAGCATAACTCACCGTCGAGTGCATAACTCATCGTAGAGAGCATAACTCATTGTAGAGAGCATAACTCACCGTCGAGTGCATAACTCATCGTCGAGAGCATAACTCACCGTCGAGAGCATAACTCATCGTCGAGAGCATAACTCATTGTAGAGAGCATAACTCATTGTAGAGAGCATAACTCACCGTCGAGTGCATATCTCATCGTCGAGTGCATAACTCATTGTAGAGAGCATAACTCACCGTCGAGTGCATAACTCATCGTCGAGAGCATAACTCATTGTAGAGAGCATAACTCACCGTCGAGTGCATATCTCATCGTCGAGTGCATAACTCATTGCAGAGTGCATATCTCATCGTCGAGTGCATAACTCATTGTAGAGAGCATAACTCATTGTAGAGAGCATAACTCATTGTAGAGAGTATAACTCATTGTAGAGTGCATAACTCATTGTAGAGTGCATAACTCATTGTAGAGAGCATAACTCATTGTAGAGCGCATAACTCATTGTAGAGCACATAACTCATTATTGTAGAGTGCATAACTCATTGTAGAGAGCATAACTCACCGTCGATTGCATAACTCATTGTAGAGCACATAACTCATTGTAGAGAGCATAACTCATTGCAGAGTGCATAACTCATTGTAGAGTGCATAATTCATTGAAGAGTGCATAACTCATTGTAGAGTGCATAACTCATTGTAGAGAGCATAACTCATTGTAGAGAGCATAACTCATTGTAGAGTATAACTCATTGTAGAGAGCATAACTCATCGTCGAGTGCATAACTCATTGTAGGATATAGGTATATTGTAGGATATCGGATAACAGACAGTAGGATATAGGTATATTGTAGGATATCGGGTAACAGACAGTAGGATATCGGGTAACAGTAGGATGTAGGTATATTGTAGGATATCGGGTAACAGTAGGATGTAGGTATATTGTAGGATATCGGGTAACAGTAGGATGTAGGTATATTGTAGGATATCGGGTAACAGTAGGATATAGGTATATTGTAGGATATCGGGTAACAGACAGTAGGATATAGGTATATTGTAAGATATCGGGTAACAGACAGTATGGTATAGGTATATTGTAGGATATCGGGTAACAGACAGTAGGATATAGGTATATTGTAGGATATCGGGTAACAGACAGTAGGATATCGGGTAACAGTAGGATGTAGGTATATTGTAGGATATCGGGTAACATACAGTAGGATATAGGTATATTGTAGGATATCGGGTAACAGTAGGATATAGGTATATTGTAGGATATCGGGTAACAAACAGTAGGATATAGGTATATTGTAGGATATCGGGTAACAGACAGTAGGATATAAGTATATTGTAGGATATCGGGTAACAGACAGTATGGTATAGGTATAGTGTAGGATATCGGGTAACAGACAGTATGGTATAGGTATATTGTAGGATATCGGGTAACAAACAGTAGGATATAGGTATATTGTAGGATATCGGGTAACAGACAGTATGGTATAGGTATATTGTAGGATATCGGGTAACAGACAGTATGGTATAGGTATATTGTAGGAGATCGGGTAACAGTATGGTATAGGTATATTGTAGGATATCGGGTAACAGACAGTATGGTATAGGTATAGTGTAGGATATTGGGTAACAGACAGTAGGGTATAGGTATATTGTAGGATATCGGGTAACAGTAGGATATAGGTATATTGTAGGATATCGGGTAACAGTAGGATATAGGTATATTGGAGGATATCGGGTAACAGACAGTAGGATATAGGTATATTGTAGGATATCGGGTAACAGACAGTAGGATATAGGTATATTGTAGGATATCGGGTAACAGACAGTAGGATATAGGTATATTGTAGGATATCGGGTAACAGACAGTAGGATATAGGTATATTGTAGGATATCGGGTAACAGTAGGATATAGGTATATTGTAGGATATCGGGTAACAGATAGTATGGTATAGGTATATTGTAGGATATCGGGTAACAGACAGTATGGTATAGGTATATTGTAGGATATCGGGTAATAGTATGGTATAGGTATATTGTAGGATATCGGGTAACAGATAGTATGGTATAGGTATATTGTAGGATATCGGGTAATAGTATGGTATAGGTATATTGTAGGATATCGGGTAACAGACAGTAGGATATAGGTATATTGTAGGATATCGGGTAACAGACAGTAGGATATAGGTATATTGTAGGATATCGGGTAACAGACAGTAGGATATAGGTATATTGTAGGATATCGGGTAACAGACAGTAGGATATAGGTATATTGTAGGATATCGGGTAACAGACAGTAGGATGTAGGTATATTGTAGGATATCGGGTAACAGACAGTAGGGTATAGGTATATTGTAGGATATCGGGTAACATACAGTAGGGTATAGGTATATTGTAGGATATCGGGTAACAGACAGTAGGGTATAGGTATATTGTAGGATATCGGGTAACAGACAGTAGGATATAGGTATATTGTAGGATATCGGGTAACAGACAGTAGGATATAGGTATATTGTAGGATATCGGGTAACAGACAGTAGGATATAGGTATATTGTAGGATATCGGGTAACAGACAGTAGGGTATAGGTATATTGTAGGATATCGGGTAACAGACAGTAGGGTATAGGTATATTGTAGGATACCGGGTAACATACAGTAGGGTATAGGTATATTGTAGGATATCGGGTAACAGACAGTAGGGTATAGGTATATTGTAGGATATCGGGTAACATACAGTAGGGTATAGGTATATTGTAGGATATCGGGTAACAGACAGTAGGGTATAGGTATATTGTAGGATATCGGGTAACAGACAGTAGGATATAGGTATATTGTAGGATATCGGGTAACAGACAGTATGGTATAGGTATATTGTAGGATATCGGGTAACAGACTGTAGGATATAGGTATATTGTAGGATATCGGGTAACAGACAGTATGGTATAGGTATATTGTAGGATATCGGGTAACAGACAGTAGGGTATAGGTATATTGTAGGATATCGGGTAACAGACAGTAGGGTATAGGTATATTGTAGGATACCGGGTAACATACAGTAGGGTATAGGTATATTGTAGGATATCGGGTAACAGACAGTAGGGTATAGGTATATTGTAGGATATCGGGTAACATACAGTAGGGTATAGGTATATTGTAGGATATCGGGTAACAGACAGTAGGGTATAGGTATATTGTAGGATATCGGGTAACAGACAGTAGGATATAGGTATATTGTAGGATATCGGGTAACAGACAGTAGGATATAGGTATATTGTAGGATATCGGGTAACAGACAGTAGGGTATAGGTATATTGTAGGATATCGGGTAACAGACAGTATGGTATAGGTATATTGGAGGATATCGGGTAACAGACAGTATGGTATAGGTATATTGTAGGATATCGGGTAACAGACAGGATGGTATAGGTATATTGTAGGATATCGGGTAACAGACAGTAGGGTATAGGTATATTGTAGGATATCAGGTAACAGACAGTATGGTATAGGTATATTGTAGGATATCGGGTAACAGACAGTATGGTATAGGTATATTGTAGGATATCGGGTAACAGACAGTATGGTATAGGTATATTGTAGGATATCGGGTAACAGACAGTAGGATTTTATTTCTCACAGGTTTACACGTGTGGTACCTAGCCACTGCATGTAGAAATGTGAACGCAAACACATTTTCAGACTCTAGCTGACAATGACGTCATCATTAAACTTTTATGGTCATCTAAACACGACGTTCTAGCACCATTTAGCGCACAATTACATCGTTTTCTATCATAAAAACACTTTTTAGCCTAAAATTAAAAAAATATTTGTTTATTTAATTAAGTCTATGTTCGAATAATATTTCACTCATGAACATAGAAAGATATTATTGTCACTAGGTACATAACTGGACATCACAAACAGATAGAATTAGGGAATAATATGAAAGCCTAACAAGATCCTATAATATCGGTTGGAATTTAAACCTCCAATGTTGTATGAAATTAGCTCTCATTTGGCTGGATCAAAGAATACTGCATTTCTGTGGTGGTTCCTTCCATCATAAGCGTAATACCTTGTTTTAGCACCGAACAACACCCGAGTCATGTCAGACATTGGGCAGACATTGATAGAGAAAGCATCTGGCAGAACAGTGAAATACCGCAATGCCACCAGAACTGGTTGGAGTGGGGGCGGGGAAATTTAAGCTACATGATGGATGCTGTTGAAGTACATAGATTATAGACATAGAGAGTAATATCGTGGCAATAAATTACATTGGAATAGAAATATGAGATTTAGAACCAAAACTTTCAACCTTGGAATGATCTGGATACCCTGGTCCCCGATTCTAGATGACCCTGATCCCCGATTATAAATGGCCTGTACCCTGGTCCCTGATTATAAATGGTCTGTACCCTGGTCCCTGATTCTAAATGATCTGGATACCCTGATCTCATATCCTGTGGACATCAGGAACTACTGGTAAGAAACTACAACGTCAGTCATAATTTCTCAGTTCATCCAATGTATATAGTACAGTTGGTGCTATGGTATACCAAAACAAGTCCGAATTAACCCTTTCAACACCACAGACCTCTATATAGGCTTACAAAAAGTGTAGATCCAGATGAGCCGGCTCGTGACGAGCCGTCTCATCAGGATCTGCACTTTTTGCCAGTAGTATTAGACAAAATTACCCATCTTGATAAATGAACTGGTCCGAATGTAATTTTCTTATTCATTTATTCAGTTAAAACAACTCTTGCCAAATGTAATTACACCAGCAAATGGAGCAACCCTTGCACGACCATATATTATAAGACTGCATAACAACACTTTCTCACATGCTAGAAACTATCGATAAACTGACACCGGAAAGCGACAACTTAAATAAAAATCAGCCTGCCCATCTTTGGCAAGCTTTCATACTAAGACAATAAATATCATGAATTTTTTACAAGTCTTAATTGTTCACAGTGTCACAGGAACACTAAAATGCTTAGATTTGGCAGGGTATCAATATTCAGCAAGAAATAAAGTGAAAAATGGAAGGCAATTTTGCAAGATTTACAGATCAATTGATGCTTATTAAACTGGCTTTGTTTGAACTTCTCTCAGTTTCCATTATGGACACTTAAGCCTTCGATATCAGTTTCCTTCATACATTCATAGCAATCATGTGAATCTTTCTATGGACATATGGGGGGGGGGGGGTTAGGCTTCTCATGAATACCTTGTTGGAATGTGTACATAACCTTCCAATATTAGTTGTAAATTAGTCCAGATCAATCATTTGATGAAATTACCCACTACAAAAAGAAATTAACCTTTAGCAAGCTGTATGCGAAATGAGCAAATAACAGATGTGTAATGTTGTTATTTTTCCTAGAAAGTAGGGCTTGACATTTCATTCAAATCTTCCCAAATCGTCCCATATGAATGAAATGTCAATTTATCCCTACTACCGTATTTAGCTATGTATAGTGCGCACATTTCTTACTGAAATCCTCATCCATTTTATCTACTGCGCTTTATACACCAGTACAGACATCAGGACATTTTTTTCCGGACCAAAATTTACCAATATTTCGTGAAATTCGACCCGAACGGCCCACAGTCATTCTATAATTTGTTACATTCGACAAACGTTATAAACTAGCTATTAAAACCAGTTGCCGATAGTCTATATAAATAAATTAAATGAATAAGACCACAACATTAGCATATATTGCGTTTATTTTGGCAAACTTTGAAGAATTTAACTGAAATTAGTAAATGCATAAAAAATGGCGATTTGATAACATCACGTGGTTTTATCATATGTAATATTTCCCGTACTTTTCGCGTACTTCGCCGCATAAAGCGACGCAGCATACGTACGATATCAGAGAGATAAAGAAACTTTGTAATAATAGTTTATTTGATTTAATATACCGTATGTTTTTAAATACGACATGATTAAAGACACGATGTGTTGGTTATTTTTACGGGAAATATTTACTATGTACAATGCATTGCATAAAAAAAAAACTGTTTTGGCTGCAGTATTTCAATTGTTTGTAGCGATAATTAATTTCGACAAACCTTTCACAATGGGTCCCAGTTAATTAGGTAGGCTACAAGTGTTGAGAAGTTTGAGCATCTACTGACATGTTTGAGAACGTGTTGAGATGTTTGAGAACGTGTTGAGAAATTTGAGCAGGTGTGCCTGAGTGCGTTACCGTTCCTCGATGAGGTATCTCGAGTGATTAATATAAGTTGTAAAAATCACGGAGCACAATTTTTAGCGATTCTTGAGAAATGTTAAATTTTGACTTGGAAAATTGCGTTTTTCACGTGCGCAGTATACATCGGAACTCAGTTTTCCCCCGATTTTCGTGCCAAATCGTGGGTGCGCATTATACACGATAGCGCACTATACATAGCTAAATACGGTACTTTCCGGGGGGGGGGGGGGGGGGGGGGGGGGAAGTAAAATTTTTTAAAATGTTGTCTCCTGTAATATTTAAATTCAGCCTGCTAATCACACTCTAGAGTTCTCATTTGACACCAGTAAAGGTTGGCGAGAATCTGTATGTCTTACAGTTAAATATCAATTCATGATTGGGCGGATAATTATTCTACAGTGCGATGGCTACCAAAGTGGGATTCAACCCTACAGTGATGAGTGGCAAGTGACTTGAGATCTACGACTGTAACCACTTGGTCACGGATGTAACTAGCATCCGATATTCAGATATGGGACATTTCGGTCTCAATATGTCATATAAATCATAATTGTATAAAAGATGTCATTTATCTAAACACGACGTTGCAACGCCATTTAGCTCATAGTTGCAACGTTTTCTATCATAAATACAGCCGAAAATAAAAAGAAGATTTGTTTGTTTAAAGAATAATTGTCAATAGCATTCTTATGGCATGCAATCGGTTAAGCACGTGTATACGTCTTCAGAAATGTTTTCGTAATACTCTTAAACCAAAAAAACCGAATCTTATACACCAACATAAAATTACTAAATTATAGTCAAGACGACATTGATATCGGGCGCTGCCAATTCTGGTGTTACCTGCGGAAATATGGTGGCATAGTTTCCATAAATAATTATGACATTTATTACTTGTGTTCAGAACAAAAGGAAACATGAAAATCATTTTTAAGTTAATGGAAAGCAGACCACTTATTCCAGGTATAATCCTAGGGTAATGACATGCAGGTGTATACACCAATCTAGTCATGCATGGCGTTCATGTTATATGTATACTCTACGATGTTAGGACGTCAATGGTGGGGGTAACTGGCTGAGGGTGTTCATGCTATATGTACCCTCTACAATGTTAGGATGTCAATGGTGGGTAACTGGCTGATGGTGTTCATGTGATATGTACCCTCTAGGATGTTAGGATATCAATGGTGGGTATCTGGCTGATGGTGTTCATGTTATATGTACCCGCTACAATGTTAGGATGTCAATGGTGGGTAACTGGCTGATGGTGTTCATGTGATATGTACCCTCTAGGATGTTAGGATATCAATGGTGGGTATCTGGCTGATGGTGTTCATGTTATATGTACCCGCTATAATGTTAGGATGTCAATGGTGGGTAACTGGCTGATGGTGTTCATGTTATATGTACCCTCTAGGATGTTAGGATGTCAATGGTGGGTAACTGACTGATGGTGTTCATGTGATATGTACCCTCTAGGATGTTAGGATGTCAATGGGGGGTATCTGGCTGATGGTGTCCATGCTATATGTACCCTCTAGGATGTTAGGACATCAATGGTGGGGTAACTGGCTGATGGTGTTCATGTTATATGTACCGGCTAGGATGCTAGGATGTCAATGGTGGGGGTAACTGATTGATGGTGTTCATGTTATATGTACCCTCTAGGATGTTAGGACGTCAATGGTGGGGGTAACTGGCTGATGGTGTTCATGTTATATGTACCCTCTAGGATGTTAGGACGTCAATGGTGGGGGTAACTGGCTGATGGTGTTCATGTTATATGTACCCTCTAGGATGTTAGGACGTCAATGGTGGGGGTAACTGGCTGATGGGTGTTCATGTTATATGTACCCTCTAGGATGTTAGGATGTCAATGGTGGGGGTAACTGGCTGATGGTGTTCATGTTATATGTACCCTCTAGGATGTTAGGACGTCAATGGTGGGGGTAACTGGCTGATGGTGTTCATGTTATATGTACCCTCATGGATGTTAGGACGTCAATGGTGGGGGTAACTGGCTGAGGGTGTTCATGTTATATGTACCCTCTACGATGTTAGGATGTCAATGGTGGGTATCTGGCTGATGGTGTTCATGTTATATGTACCCTCTACGATGTTAGGATGTCAATGGTGGGTAACTGGCTGATGGTGTTCATGTTATATGTACCCTCTAGAATGTTAGGACATCAATGGTGGGTAACTGGCTGATGATGTTCATGTTATATGTACCCTCTAGGATGTTAGGATGTCAATGGGGGGTATCTGGCTGATGGTGTCCATGCTATATGTACCCTCTAGGATGTTAGGACATCAATGGTGGGGTAACTGGCTGATGGTGTTCATGTTATATGTACCCGCTACGATGTTAGGATGTCAATGGTGGGTAAATGGCTGATGGTGTTCATGTTATATGTACCCTCTAGGTTGTTAGGATGTCAATGGTGGGGGTAACTGGCTGATGGGTGTTCATGTTATATGTACCCTCTAGGATGTTAGGATGTCAATGGTGGGGGTAACTGATTGATGGTGTTCATGTTATATGTACCCTCTAGGATGTTAGGACGTCAATGGTGGGGGTAACTGGCTGATGGTGTTCATGTTATATGTACCCTCTAGGATGTTAGGACGTCAATGGTGGGGGTAACTGGCTGATGGGTGTTCATGTTATATGTACCCTCTAGGATGTTAGGATGTCAATGATGGGGGTAACTGGCTGATGGTGTTCATGTTATAATGTTATATGTACCCTCTAGGATGTTAGGACGTCAATGGTGGAGGTAACTGGCTGATGGTGTTCATGTTATATGTACCCTCTAGGATGTTAGGACGTCAATGGTGGGGGTAACTGGCTGATGGTGTTCATGTTATATGTACCCTCTAGGATGTTAGGACGTCAATGGTGGGGGTAACTGGCTGATGGTGTTCATGTTATATGTACCCTCTAGGATGTTAGGATGTCAATGGTGGGTGTAACTGGCTGAGGGTGTTCATGTTATATGTACCCTCTACGATGTTAGGATGTCAATGGTGGGTAACTGGCTGATGGTGTTCATGTTATATGTACCCTCTAGAATGTTAGGACATCAATGGTGTGTAACTGGCTGATGGTGTTCATGTTATATGTACCTGCTAAGATGTTAGGATGTCAATGGTGGGTATCTGGCTGATGGTGTCCATGCTATATGTACCCTCTAGGATGTTAGGATGTCAATGGTGGGTATCTGGCTGATGGTGTTCATGTTATATGTACCCTCTACGATGTTAGGATGTCAATGGTGGGTAACTGGCTGATGGTGTTCATGTTATATGTACCCTCTACGATGTTAGGATGTCAATGGTGGGTAACTGGCTGATGGTGTTCATGTTATATGTACCCTCTACGATGTTAGGATGTCAATGGGGGGTATCTGGCTGATGGTGTTCATGTTATATGTACCCTCTAGGATGTTAGGATGTCAATGGTGGGTGTAACTGGCTGATGGTGTTCATGTTATATGTACCCTCTACGATGTTAGGATGTCAATGGTGGGTAACTGGCTGATGGTGTTCATGTTATATGTACCCGCTAGGATGTTAGGATGTCAATGGTGGGTATCTGGCTGATGGTGTTCATGTTATATGTACCCTCTACGATGTTAGGATGTCAATGGTGGGTAACTGACTGATGGTGTTCATGTGATATGTACCCTCTACGATGTTAGGATGTCAATGGGGGGTATCTGGCTGATGGTGTCCATGCTATATGTACCCTCTAGGATGTTAGGACATCAATGGTGGGGTAACTGGCTGATGGTGTTCATGTTATATGTACCGGCTAGGATGTTAGGATGTCAATGGTGGGGGTAACTGATTGATGGTGTTCATGTTATATGTACCCTCTAGGATGTTAGGACGTCAATGGTGGGGGTAACTGGCTGATGGTGTTCATGTTATATGTACCCTCTAGGATGTTAGGACGTCAATGGTGGGGGTAACTGGCTGATGGTGTTCATGTTATATGTACCCTCTAGGATGTTAGGACGTCAATGGTGGGGGTAACTGGCTGATGGTGTTCATGTTATATGTACCCTCTAGGATGTTAGGACGTCAATGGTGGGGGTAACTGGCTGATGGTGTTCATGTTATATGTACCCTCTAGGATGTTAGGACGTCAATGGTGGGGGTAACTGGCTGATGGTGTTCATGTTATATGTACCCTCTAGGATGTTAGGACGTCAATGGTGGGGGTAACTGGCTGATGGTGTTCATGTTATATGTACCCTCTAGGATGTTAGGACGTCAATGGTGGGGGTAACTGGCTGATGGTGTTCATGTTATATGTACCCTCTAGGATGTTAGGACGTCAATGGTGGGTAACTGGCTGATGGTGTTCATGTTATATGTACCCTCTAGGATGTTAGGACGTCAATGGTGGGGGTAACTGGCTGATGGTGTTTGTTATATGTACCCTCTAGGATGTTAGGATGTCAATGGTGGGTGTACTGGCTGAGGGTGTTCATGTTATATGTACCCTCTACGATGTTAGGATGTCAATGGTGGGTATCTGGCTGATGGTGTTCATGTTATATGTACCCTCTACGATGTTAGGATGTCAATGGTGGGTAACTGGCTGATGGTGTTCATGTTATATGTACCCTCTAGAATGTTAGGACATCAATGGTGGGTAACTGGCTGATGATGTTCATGTTATATGTACCCTCTAGGATGTTAGGATGTCAATGGGGGGTATCTGGCTGATGGTGTCCATGCTATATGTACCCTCTAGGATGTTAGGACATCAATGGTGGGGTAACTGGCTGATGGTGTTCATGTTATATGTACCCGCTACGATGTTAGGATGTCAATGGTGGGTAACTGGCTGATGGTGTTCATGTTATATGTACCCTCTAGGTTGTTAGGATGTCAATGGTGGGTAACTGGCTGATGGGTGTTCATGTTATATGTACCCTCTAGGATGTTAGGATGTCAATGGTGGGGGTAACTGATTGATGGTGTTCATGTTATATGTACCCTCTAGGATGTTAGGACGTCAATGGTGGGGGTAACTGGCTGATGGTGTTCATGTTATATGTACCCTCTAGGATGTTAGGACGTCAATGGTGGGGGTAACTGGCTGATGGGTGTTCATGTTATATGTACCCTCTAGGATGTTAGGATGTCAATGATGGGGGTAACTGGCTGATGGTGTTCATGTTATAATGTTATATGTACCCTCTAGGATGTTAGGACGTCAATGGTGGAGGTAACTGGCTGATGGTGTTCATGTTATATGTACCCTCTAGGATGTTAGGACGTGGGGGTAACTGGCTGATGGTGTTCATGTTATATGTACCCTCTAGGATGTTAGGACGTCAATGGTGGGGGTAACTGGCTGATGGTGTTCATGTTATATGTACCCTCTAGGATGTTAGGATGTCAATGGTGGGTGTAACTGGCTGAGGGTGTTCATGTTATATGTACCCTCTACGATGTTAGGATGTCAATGGTGGGTAACTGGCTGATGGTGTTCATGTTATATGTACCCTCTAGAATGTTAGGACATCAATGGTGTGTAACTGGCTGATGGTGTTCATGTTATATGTACCTGCTAGGATGTTAGGATGTCAATGGTGGGTATCTGGCTGATGGTGTCCATGCTATATGTACCCTCTAGGATGTTAGGATGTCAATGGTGGGTATCTGGCTGATGGTGTTCATGGTATATGTATCCTCTAGGATGTTAGGATGTCAATGGTGGGTATCTGGCTGATGGTGTTCATGTTATATGTACCCTCTAGGATGTTAGGATGTCAATGGTGGGGGTAACTGGATGATGGTGTTCATGTTATATGTACCCTCTACGATGTTAGGATGTCAATGGTGGGTAACTGGCTGATGGTGTTCATGTTATATGTACCCTCTACGATGTTAGGATGTCAATGGTGGGTAACTGGCTGATGGTGTTCATGTTATATGTACCCTCTACGATGTTAGGATGTCAATGGGGGTATCTGGCTGATGGTGTTCATGTTATATGTACCCTCTAGGATGTTAGGATGTCAATGGTGGGTGTAACTGGCTGATGGTGTTCATGTTATATGTACCCTCTACGATGTTAGGATGTCAATGGTGGGTAACTGGCTGATGGTGTTCATGTTATATGTACCCGCTAGGATGTTAGGATGTCAATGGTGGGTATCTGGCTGATGGTGTTCATGTTATATGTACCCTCTACGATGTTAGGATGTCAATGGTGGGTAACTGACTGATGGTGTTCATGTTATATGTACCCTCTACGATGTTAGGATGTCAATGGGGGGTATCTGGCTGATGGTGTTCATGTTATATGTACCCTCTAGGATGTTAGGACATCAATGGTGGGGTAACTGGCTGATGGTGTTCATGTTATATGTACCCGCTACGATGTTAGGATGTCAATGGTGGGTAACTGGCTGATGGTGTTCATGTTATATGTACCCTCTAGGTTGTTAGGATGTCAATGGTGGGTAACTGGCTGATGGGTGTTCATGTTATATGTACCCTCTAGGATGTTAGGATGTCAATGGTGGGGGTAACTGATTGATGGTGTTCATGTTATATGTACCCTCTAGGATGTTAGGACGTCAATGGTGGGGGTAACTGGCTGATGGTGTTCATGTTATATGTACCCTCTAGGATGTTAGGACGTCAATGGTGGGGGTAACTGGCTGATGGTGTTCATGTTATATGTACCCTCTAGGATGTTAGGACGTCAATGGTGGGGGTAACTGGCTGATGGGTGTTCATGTTATATGTACCCTCTAGGATGTTAGGACGTCAATGGTGGGGGTAACTGGCTGATGGTGTTCATGTTATATGTACCCTCTAGGATGTTAGGACGTCAATGGTGGGGGTAACTGGCTGATGGTGTTCATGTTATATGTACCCTCTAGGATGTTAGGATGTCAATGGTGGGTGTAACTGGCTGAGGGTGTTCATGTTATATGTACCCTTTACGATGTTAGGATGTCAATGGTGGGTATCTGGCTGATGGTGTTCATGTTATATGTACCCTCTAGAATGTTAGGACATCAATGGTGGGTAACTGGCTGATGGTGTTCATGTTATATGTACCCTCTAGGATGTTAGGATGTCAATGGGGGGTATCTGGCTGATGGTGTCCATGCTATATGTACCCTCTAGGATGTTAGGACATCAATGGTGGGGTAACTGGCTGATGGTGTTCATGTTATATGTACCCGCTACGATGTTAGGACATCAATGGTGGGGTAACTGGCTGATGGTGTTCATGTTATATGTACCCGCTACGATGTTAGGATGTCAATGGTGGGGGTAACTGATTGATGGTGTTCATGTTATATGTACCGGCTAGGATGTTAGGATGTCAATGGTGGGTATCTGGCTGATGGTGTTCATGTTATATGTACCTTCTAGGATGTTAGGATGTCAATGGTGGGTAACTGGCTGATGGTGTTCATGCTATATGTACCCTCTAGGATGTTAGGATGTCAATGGTGGGTAACTGGCTGATGGTGTTCATGTTATAGGTACCCTCTACGATGTTAGGATGTCAATGGTGGGTATCTGGCTGATGGTGTTCATGTTATATGTACCCTCTAGGATGTTAGGATGTCAATGGTGGGGGTATCTGGCTGATGGTGTTCATGTTATATGTACCCTCTAGGATGTTAGGATGTCAATGGTGGGGGTATCTGGCTGATGGTGTTCATGTTATATGTACCCTCTAGGATGTCAATGGTGGGGGTATCTGGCTGATGGTATTCATGTTATATGTACCCTCTAGGATGTCAATGGTGGGGGTATCTGGCTGATGGTGTTCATGTTATATGTACCCTCTAGGATGTCAATGGTGGGGGTATCTGGCTGATGGTGTTCATGTTATATGTACCCTCTAGGATGTTAGGATGTCAATGGTGGGTAACTGGCTGATGGTGTTCATGTTATATGTATACTCTAGGATGTTAGGATGTCAATGGTGGGGGTAACTGGCTGATGGTGTTCATGTTATATGCATACTCTAAGATGTTAGGGCATCAATGGTGGGTATCTGGCTGATGGTGTTCATGTTATATGTACCTGCTAGGATGTTAGGAGGTCAATGGTGGGGTAACTGGCTCATCTAAGCTTATCATTCAATTTTCTGAAAAGATGGACTAATTTAGGTTTTACAAATTTATTTTAGCTCAACTGCGAAACAAGTTATATCAACTATTTCTCTAATCCCTCTAGAGAACCCATTCCTGATGAAATCCATTGCACTGTGGGGTAGAGAAAAAACTTCATAGTCACAAGGCAGATAACATATACAATGCTCCACAAATACACATTGTAACAGAATCGCACCAATAGCTTCACGTGGTATTTCAAGCATAGACGAGCAACCTAGTGGTAGAACCATTGATCTTCCTCAAGTCAGCTGGAGAGCTTCCTCATATGAAAGACACCACTGTTGAGATTCAAACCTACAGCAGTGTCAGCCAGGCACAAGTGATCTGCAGTCAACAACTGACCAACTCGGATGAGGGGCAGTGCCGTTTTCTCAACTGACCTGAGCCATGAACCACTCATGTAAGCCGATAAGTCCCTTTAATTGCTCAACTGAGTATAAATCAATGAAAAAGGTGACTAGAAGTTATTATGCCTGTTCCAAGAAATTAATCCATTTCTGAGCAGGGTAGAACAACAAAGGAGATAAGTACAATGCCAACCAATAATTATCTGAGAAAACAATAGCACAGGAAGAAATCATATCATTGGCAATTGAACATAAATAATTATAATCTGTATGAGTGGGCACAATCCTTTTAGTACAAGGTGTATGCTTTGATATATGTTGCTACATTCCCATGGGAGTGTTGGAGTGTTATGAATGAATCAACAGTTCTATAACATTTGCTCTTGATATCATGCTGAAGGTATGAGGAGGAGGTGTTCTAAGGCATACATAATGCTGTGCCAAAATGTAGATTGCAAGTAAAGATTATTGTTTTTATTTTCGGGGGTTTACGTTTTGAACATACGATAATCTCAGCACGATTAGAATATACAGTAAAACCTGTGTTAGTGGTCACCTCTAGAAAGCAGTCAACCTGCATTAAGCAGCCAGTTCTCCGATTCCAAATATGTTATTTTGTTATACATTTGACATCTATTAAGCAGCCACCTGTGCTAAGCAGCCAGTTCTCCGATTCCAAATATGTTATTTTGTTATACATTTGACATCTATTAAGCAGCCACCTGCATTAAGCAGCCAGTTCTCCGCTTCCAAATATGTTATTTTGTTATACATTTGACATCTATTAAGCAGCCACCTGTGCTAAGCAGCCAGTTCTCCGCTTCCAAATATGTTGTCAAACATACATATCAAAGTGGCTACACAGGTATCTTTCTGTGTTCCAAGCTACACTTCTAGTCTCGCAATACTGCCAAGAAATAATCTTAACAAACCTATTATTGTCAAAAACGTTATAATAATTAATTCAGCGGCCATACAATCTTGATTTAATTATCGCAATGGAAGAAAACTGAACAAACATTGAGAGGCATATTGCCGATTAATTTTGCATATGTAATTATATATGCCTACTGCACAACTTAAAATTAGTCTATAATTATACACAGCGTTCGTATATGCACTCAAAGATATATAGGCATACATGTTTGTAGCTAATGTTACTAACTATGCAGCCATATTTGGTCGCATAATTAATTACAGTTGGCATCATTTAATAGTTGTGAATGTAATGGTACTGCGAAAGTGCGAAATTAACACTTTGGATTAAAAACACTAGACGTAGTTCAAATCATTACACCAACGAATCTTACGCCGATTTCACCCAACTGCAAGAGCTAAATGTCAATCATTCCGAGTATGGGCAGAATTATATTGTCCATCTGTATATTTTGTTCACGTGCAATTTATATAATTGACAGATGGATAAAACATATTTGTTCCAATCTCGCGTTGGTTGACTGTAACTTTGGAAGTTGCGCGGGGGAATGGGGCATGGATATTTTGCCGGTTCAGTGTCACGAGCAGTCATATTGGTCATTCAATTCACTTTGAAATCTACCACAGCGTATGTACATTGGCAATGATTCGGCAAATGTACCAGGCTATATGAGGCTATATTATTTCCGATTTATAAGAGGAAAATGTTGGTTTTTATGCCGAAAAGTCTTGGGTGGGCGAATTGGCGTTTATTACAATAAATACAGTATATGTACATAGTTTCATCAAAATACATCAACAACTTTTAGAGTTATTTTGTCCACGGATCCCACGGATGGAAAAATCACATGACCTTGTTCGACTTTAAAGGTCAACAATCGCAAGCCACGGGGTATGGTTTATTTGAACGGTCTTATGAGGTTTCCTAATAGGTGTTCCATTGTAACTATACATGTACGTCTATCTTGCTTCGTGTTCCAGCTACAAGCATTCATAGATTACTATAGAAGTCATTGGGAGTGGACACTTCACCGATAGCCCTGACCACAGGCCATCATCGATTTCTGCCAAAATCAAACTACTTCCCTAGATCAACCATCAAAATCCATCAACAACTTATTCTATCCACAGACAGAGAGACAAGACAGACAGACAGACAGACAGACAGACAGACAGACAGACAGACGCTGCAAAATACAGTTAACCTCTGTTAATTATGTATTAATAGTTCAGATGCTTTACCAAAATATGATATATTACTAAATAATAAAAAGACTATCCAAAATTCAGAGACAATGACATACTGTCATACACGACATGTTGAGCTGTTCAAAGATAGTTCAGAGACAATGACATACTGTCATACACGACATGTTGAGCTGTTCAAAGATAGTTCAGAGACAATGACAAATTGTTGTGCATCATGGATTGAGACACTTAAAGATAATACAGAGAGAAAGACCATGTTGTACATGACTGCATGAGTTACTTAAAGATAATACAGAGAGAAGGACCATGTTGTACATGACTGCATGAGTTACTTAAAGATAATACAGAGAGAAGGACCATGTTGTACATGACTGCATGAGTTACTTAACGATAATACAGAGAGAAAGACCATGTTGTACATGACTGCATGAGTTACTTAAAGATAATACAGAGAGAAGGACCATGTTGTACATGACTGCATGAGTTACTTAACGATAATACAGAGAGAAGGACCATGTTGTACATGACTGCATGAGTTACTTAAAGATAATACAGAGAGAAAGACCATGTTGTACATGAGTTACTTAAAGATAATACAGAGAGAAGGACCATGTTGTACATGACTGCATGAGTTACTTAACGATAATACACAGAGAGAAGGACCATGTTGTACATGACTGCATGAGTTACTTAAAGATAATACAGAGAGAACGACCATGTTGTACATGACTGCATGAGTTACTTAAAGATAATACAGAGAGAAGGACCATGTTGTACATGACTGCATGAGTTACTTAAAGATAATACAGAGAGAAGGACCATGTTGTACATGACTGCATGAGCTACTTAAAGATAATACAGAGAGAAAGACCATGTTGTACATGACTGCATGAGTTACTTAACGATAATACAGAGAGAAGGACCATGTTGTACATGACTGCATGAGTTACTTAAAGATAATACAGAGAGAAGGACCATGTTGTACATGATTGCATGAGTTACTTAACGATAATACAGAGAGAAGGACCATGTTGTACATGACTGCATGAGTTACTTAAAGATAATACAGAGAGAAAGACCATGTTGTACATGATTGCATGGCTGAATTAATCGAAGACAAAATCGCACATAACTAGACTGCATGATGGTGTTATTCTCTACAATCGAGTATCGTCATCAACATTCTGCAAATGACATGCAATGGATTGTTGGAAGAGTCCTAAATTAGATTAATGATAATAAAACAGGCAGTAACAAGCCCGGACTATCAAGCGAGTAATGGCTGAGTAATGGCCAAGTTTGAATGCAAGAAAATCTTCAATTGCAGGCTTCAGTAGGGACTAACCAAGGAATTTATTTATTACCAATTTATTACATTAAATTAGATGTTTTACTGATATACCCTAATTGTACTTAAAATGCTAGAGGTTAGGCAATTGACAGAGTTAAATACAAATACCACAGTTATGCAGCGAGTAACGAGTAACGTGTGACGTGTGACAGTTCCGGGTGGAATCTAATTGTTGGAGACAGCAGAACATAGCTTAATACATCCCAGATGGCAGACACAGAAAGCCATTGGAGTAGCCAAAATAAGAATCCTGTAATAAACATATCAAAAAAATGCTAGAAATGTGTTTTCCTGACAAGATGGAACAAATCATTCTCACAAATACATATACACAGATCGGCAACATGTGAAAAAAAACGCACTCTGATATTTTTTTGTTGGCGCGATGCTTAAAGCAAAATAATCAAAATTGGATCAAATAAAGAAAGTTATTGCCATTTGAAGAATTGGGTTAAAGTGGTGGCCATTTGGTTTCCATGGCAACAACAAAGCAAAATGGCAGATTTTAAATAAGTTAATTTCATTTACCGTGACATTGTAATGAAGTATTATTTTTGTGCCGGATATTTCCTTAATTTAACATAACTTCTACTTTTGCTTTCAAAACTTTGAAAGCAAGCGTCTAACTGGCTAGTGGGAAGGTCATCAGAAGATGACTCCCACACATGCCGTCGTCAAACATCAATAGCGAAGCTGCCTTAGAGAGGATTTTAATCGGACAGAATAATATCGAACGGTCGCTTATCCTTTTTAAAACATTCTTACAAAAACTTTCTATGCATTCAGTCACAACTTTCTCAGTTGGAAATTAAATGTTCAGGATTTGTTTTTCCAGACATTGCGGAAGAGACCCTAGGTATCAACTTCACTTTATGAGATTATCTCCGAATGCGCTTTTTAGCGTGTCGCCAACCATTATTATAGGGAAATCTGAAACGAATCACAAATTCCTTGTAGCCGCACTATAATAACTAGTGTTAGCTGTGGTTCTATTGGTCAAATGAATGTGATGCTGTCGTGAGCAGCTAGACTAATTATGCATTAACAGGGATTTGTCGTGATCATGCATGGTGGCCACAATACAGAAAGGAGACATTAGGAACTGATATGGTCAAATGGAACATTTTTTATGAAAGGAGTTTATTTTTTCACATCACTCCAGACATAAAGCTGTTTCCAGATAATGCTCTCCCTGATCTGATTAATTTCTCCCTAGCTTGAACTCAGGGAGAACTGTTTTATATAGAATATATATAGGACACATGGCAGGGTCTACAAACTGTTTTATATAGAATATATAGAACACATGGCAGGGTCTACAAACTGTTTTATATAGAATATATATAAGGATACATGGCAGGGTCTACAAACTGTTTTATATAGAATGTATAGAGGACACATGACAGGGTTTACAAACTGTTTTATATAGAATATATATAAGGATACATGGCAGGGTCTACTAACTGTTTTACATAGAGAACACATGGCAGGGTCTACATATTGTTTTATATAGAATATATAGAGGACACATGACAGGATCTACAAACTGTTTTATATAGAATATATAGAGGACACATGACAGGGTCTACAAACTGTTTTATATAGAATATATAGAGGACACATGACAGGATCTACAAACTGTTTTATATAGAATATATAGAGGACACATGACAGGATCTACAAACTGTTTTAAATAGAATATATAGAGAACACATGGCAGGGTCTACATATTGTTTTATATAGAATATATAGCGGACACATGACAGGGTCTACAGATTGTTTTATATAGAATATATAGAGGACACATGGCAGGGTCTACAAACTGTTTTATATAGAATATATAGAGAACACATGGCAGGGTCTACATATTGTTTTATATAGAATATATAGAGGACACATGACAGGATCTACAAACTGTTTTATATAGAATATATAGCGGACACATGACAGGGTCTACTAACTGTTTTATATAGAATATATAGAGGACACATGGCAGGGTCTACAAACTGTTTTATATAGGACACACAGGGTCTACAAACTGTTTTATATAGAATATAGAGGACACATGGCAGGGTCTACAAACTGTTTTATATAGAATATATAGAGGACACATGGCAGGGTCTACAGACTGTTTTATATAGAATATATAGAGGACACATGGCAGGGTCTACAAACTGTTTTATATAGAATATATATAAGGATACATGGCAGGGTCTACAAACTGTTTTATATAGAATATATAGAGGACACATGGCAGGGTCTACAAACTGTTTTATATATAGGACACATGGCAGGGTCTACAAACTGTTTTATATAGAATATATAGAGGACACATGGCAGGGTCTACAAACTGTTTTATATAGAATATATAGAGGACACATGGCAGGGTCTACAAACTGTTTTATATAGAATATATAGAGGACACATGGCAGGGTCTACAAACTGTTTTATATAGAATATATAGAGGACACATGGCAGGGTTTACTACTGTTTTATATAGAATATATAGAGGACACATGGCAGGGTCTACAGACTGTTTTATATAGAATATATAGAGGACACATGGCAGGGTCTACAAACTGTTTTATATAGAATGTATAGAGGACACATGGCAGGGTCTACAAACTGTTTTATATAGAATGTATAGAGGACACATGGCAGGGTCTACAAACTGTTTTATATAGAATATATAGAGAACACATGGCAGGGTTTACTAACTGTTTTATATAGAATATATAGAGAACACATGGCAGGGTTTACTAACTGTTTTATATAGAATATATAGAGAACACATGGCAGGGTTTACTAACTGTTTTATATAGAATATATATAAGGATACATGGCAGGGTCTACAGACTGTTTTATATAGAATGTATAGAGGACACATGGCAGGGTCTACAAACTGTTTTATATAGAATATATAGAGGACACATGACAGGGTCTACAAACTGTTTTATATAGAATGTATAGAGGACACATGGCAGGGTTTACTAACTGTTTTATATAGAATATATAGAGGACACATGGCAGGGTCTACAAACTGTTTTATATAGAATATATAGAGGACACATGGCAGGGTCTACAAACTGTTTTATATAGAATATATAGAGGACACATGGCAGGGTTTACTAACTGTTTTATATAGAATGTATAGAGGATACATGGCAGGGTCTACAGACTGTTTTATATAGAATGTATAGAGGACACATGGCAGGGTCTACATACTGTTTATATAGAATGTATAGAGGACACATGACAGGGTCTACTAACTGTTTTATATAGAGAACACATGGCAGGGTCTACAGACTGTTTTATATAGAATGTATAGAGGACACATGACAGGGTCTACTAACTGTTTTATATATAATATATATAAGGATACATGGCAGGGTCTACTAACTGTTTTATATAGAGAACACATGGCAGGGTCTACATATTGTTTTATATAGAATATATAGAGGACACATGACAGGATCTACAAACTGTTTTATATAGAATATATATAGAGGACACATGGCAGGGTTTACAGACTGTTTTATATAGAATATATAGAGGACACATGGCGGGGTCTACAAACTGTTTTATATAGAATATATAGAGGACACATGGCAGGGTCTACAAACTGTTTTATATAGAATATATAGAGGACACATGGCAGGGTCTACAAACTGTTTTATATAGAATATATAGAGGACACATGACAGGATCTACAAACTGTTTTATATAGAATATATAGAGGGCATGAATTGTGGCACAAATTTACAAACATTCCTTCCAATTTAAACGGCAGGATAAGTCGTATTGGTAGTTGTGATTACGCAGTGGTAGCGCGGTCGCTTCAGGTGCGAAAGGCCCAGAGTTCGCGCCCATCTGTAGCCATTGCGATTGTACACTTAGGCAAAGCATTTAAATTCCACATTGACTCTTCTCTCTCCCTCGTGGCGATGTATTCAATCAGGAATGAGGTCTCGAAGAGTGATTAATATAAGTTGTAAGAACATGTTTCACAATCCAGCTACAATAGTGTGATTAATAACGCAGGCGAATGATCAGGTATTAGAATGGACGTGGCGGTCAATGAGGTAGAAGAGATGGGATCATTGCAATCACTGCCAATGTCTTGCCATCAAATCAAGCCATATAACAAACGGCAAATAGAGGCGTATTCCACTAGAAGACCCATTTTGTGATTCCATCTTGCTTCATTTCTGACAGATTTAACGAGCCCATAATGAATGGTGTAAATTACGGTGAAAATTCACATAAAATACTGGTATATCATCGATACTGAACTGTTTTCGAATATATATAAATACGTGCACATTTTCTGTTGTGACATATACTGTTCATACTCGCCTATAAGACAAGATTTTACTACCAGATTTATGGCCTCAATGTGTGGCTTCCCATCTTATAAACGAGTGCTAAAACAATTGTTACTCTTGTTTTAAAATGTGTTTAAATGGTTCCCATAATTACATTTTTGAAAAGAAACTGAAACTGAAAATTTGGTGTCCATTTTATCAACCCGTCTTATATGGTATTATTTAGAACATTCATTAGATATTACTTAGTGCATTCATTAGGTATTATTTAGAACATTCATTAGATATTACTTAGTGCATTCATTAGGTATTATTTAGAACATTCATTAGATATTACTAAGTGCATTAATTAGGTATTATTTCGAACATTCATTAGATATTACTAAGTGCATTCATTAGGTATTATTTAGAACATTCATTAGATATTACTAAGTGCATTCATTAGGTATTATTTTGAACATTCATTAGATATTACTAAGTGCATTAATTAGGTATTATTTAGAACATTCATTAGATATTACTAAGTGCATTAATTAGGTATTATTTTGAACATTCATTAGATATTACTTAGTGCATTCATTAGGTATTATTTAGAACATTCATTAGATATTACTAAGTGCATTAATTAGGTATTATTTTGAACATTCATTAGATATTACTTAGTGCATTCATTAGATATTATTTAGAACATTCACTAGATATTGTGACATATACACATGATATAGCAATAGGCTTGTCCTAAATTACCATATTGTCAGTGTGAAATCTTCAACAGACTATTTATTAGGAATTATTTAATGCATTCATTATGTATTATTTAATGCATCCGCGTCTGATCAGGATCTCTGATGTTTGCTATTCACCCAAGTGATTTAGCTCCACTATGCAAATAGCAAACAGCATGGAACCTAATCAGACGGCATGTTCCGTGCAATACATTCTAAGCCATCTGATCTGGCTCTACGCTGTTTGCAAAAGCATTGTTTAGTTGCGATTAGCAGATTAAGGGTTAAAATATCTGTTCAACTGTCCCTAATGTTTAAGAAGAGAAGTTGCTTGAAGCAAAACTGTAAACAGGACAACACACCTATGGTGACTATACTAATAGAGAATAGTTCTGATGAACTACCATGAGGACAGCCAACAAATGGGCTGTCAAGTGCTAGAAAGTTGAACGAAAAGGTCAAGGTCACTACCAATGCGCACGCACTCGTAGAGCACTCGTGGCTAATAAATAGTCTATGAACGGTGTGTGAGGCTACAGTCAGGGGAAGGAAGCTGACAAAGTAATGATAATAACTTGACTTCTTCCAAAAACATCTCAGCTAATAAACAGTAGTAAATAAAAGGTATACTCACAAGTGCCTTGTTGGTTTCGTTGGTGTCCGACTTTGGATATGGTGTGTAGAAAGCCAGAGCAAAGCAGTTGGCAAATATAGTGAGAAGAATCAGGTACTCAAATGGCGTAAACACATGGGTTAAGGAACCATATTAGCAGCAATAACAATAATGTAGTCTTCATTGAAGGAGTGTGTTTTACGTTTATTTATTGTCGCTACTGGTTGCCCATATGAGCGACGCCTCCAGAAGAGATTAGTTATTTTAGATTTTTGGAGGACAGTGCAATGATACAGACAGAGACCCATTCCAGAGTCTCCTCTGGTTCTTTTACGTGGACGGTGTAAAGCACCGACACGAGACCTCGGTTTATTGTCCCATCTAAAAGACTGTTAATTTTATTAGGGTCAGACAAGGGGATCGAACCTGCGATCCCTGGATTACCAGTCCAGCGTGTTACCACTGGACTATATATCCGTCTGTATTTTTGAACCCGTCTTCATTGAAGGCTTTAATATGTTGTGTATATTGCATGACGCAGTAAGGGTATGGTCACAATTGCGAACACACCTGTCTCAGTAGAGCACTCACCCAGTAAGTGAAAGATCCTGGATTTCTAGAGTAGGGCTGTTGAACATTTTTACGTATTACTGTAAGCAAATGGTGCCCAATGTGTATGTTGTGCTAAAGAAATATAACATTGTGTAAACTAACAATGTGTACAAAATACGTAACTTGGCAAATCAGATCTTTTAGAAAGATTAAATCTTAATCCATTTAAATTGCATTGAAAAATAGATTTAAAGAGAATTTCTGAAGTCTCAATTCTAATTAACCCAGATTCCCGAGAACTGACAATCATGGTGATATTACAAAGTGTCCATTATATAAACCACAACATCCATATACACATTTGGGAAATGGCTGCCATGCTGAAAACACAATCTTTGGATTTATCTTCAACTTTTAATGGAGATAACGACAGTTTTCAACCAAATACCTTAATTGTCTATATATAGGTCGCACGGGAGTATAAGTTTCAGTTAAAAATTCCAGAGAAAAAAGCTTATTGGCTGTATAAAACGCACATGATCTTAGAGTAAAGACGAAATCTCTAGACAGAAAAAAACAAAATATATAAACAATGACTGATTCGTAAGGTTTACGAGCTGTGATAATGACTCTGGTGTACGACCACTAAATCGTTAATATGCCGTATGCCTCTACCGGCGGCACTGTATACGGCGGCTTATTTCTCATGTGCTGTGTACGATCATCTAAATCTGGTCACGACTTTATTTATACAATCAGTTTAATAGCATGTGTCAGTAAATGAGTATAGCTCTAAAAGTTCTAGTACTTAAAGTGGAAGTTGCGATTATGCAGTGGTCCGGGGTTAGTGCCCAGCTGTAACAGCCAAGTTTGTGCTCTTAGGCAGTAAGGCATTTAATTCCATATTGCCTCTCTCTTTCAGAGGTGGGTTACATCGGGATTGAGTGTGTACCAACAAAATAAATAAAAGGAACAACTGCGAATAATAGTATTGTGGTTTACGCTTATTTATCATCGCTACAGGTTGCCCCGTTAGAAGATAGTGCAATGATACAATACAGAGAGAGACCGATTCTAAAGTCGCCTCTCGTTCTTTTAAATGAACGGCTTAAAGCACCGACACAAGATCTTGGCTTAAAGTCGTGGGTAGTAATCTAGGTAGGGAGGGTGGGAATACTTAATGAAACTTCGCATTTATTATCTAGTGATCTGTCGGTTAATTGAAAATATTACTGTTTACTTAACCCATTCATTCTGGATACCGTTCAAACAGTATTTGCAAAGAACACAGAGCCAGATCAGCTGCCATGGAATGTACCGTCTGATCAGGCTCTATGCTGTTTGCTATTCAGATGATCTTGCTATGACACTTGGTTATGTAGCAAACAACATAGATCCTGATCAGCACGCAGCGTGACACTGCATGCTGATCTGGATCTATGTTGTTTGCAAAAGCCTTTAAATGTATCCAGAATGAAATGGGTTAACTAGAACTTCAAAATGTTATATATTGCATATTTGCTAAAACAAAAGGATATTTCCATTCCACTACCCGTATACACAATTTGCGTATTGGGTTTGTAAGTCCGAGACAGCAGAGTGCTTGCTGTGGGCGCACATTTTGATTTTGTTGCTTTCTATTTTGTCTTTTACGCGTCATGTTGGCTGCTCCCTGTGCTGCTGCTATAGCTGCACTCCAACCTGGGCTGAGCGGTTTGGCATCTGTCGGAGACTGTAACGTGAGCCCACCGCCGGGCTCTGGGATCGCTGAAGGGAATTCTGTAGGGCCAGGTCCGAGCCTCTGACCGCCGGGCTCTGGTGGCTTGCTGGCGGTGTTTTGAAATACGCTGTTAGATGGTGGGGTGGAATTTGTAGATGTTTTCTCATGATTCTCCCCTGTAAGTAAACAAAATGGTATATTAGATATACAGTTAAACCTGCTTCAGCGGTCACCTCTATTAAGAAGCTAACCTGTATTAAGCAGCCATTTTCCACATTCCCAATATGTTGTTTTATTATACATTTGACCTCTATTAAGCAGCCACCTGTGCTAAGCAGCCACTTTCTGTGAGTCCCTTGGCTGGCTGCTTAAGACAGGTTTGACTATTTATCAATACAATATAAGGAAATAATACCCATGCATGTTTTTGACCACAAGACAATATTCCCCTGTCTAGTCTTAAGGTTAACCCTCTCCTTCATAGAGATTTAGGTTAATATGCTATTATATCTCCATACAAACGACAGTCATTTAGCTATCATGCAGTGGATAAGTAGTCGCCAGATCTATCCCACCTCCATAGATATTACTGGGACTACATGAGATTCTGGCCTATATTATGAACATTGGTTTGGCTACTACATTGTCAATGTATGTCGTATTGGTAATGGCGTCAAGAGGTGCTTCTATGAGGGAAATGTTTAAAGTTTAAGGGTTAGGGTTTGAGTTAGAGCTATTAAGTGGGGTTATGATTAGGGTCTTACCTGTAATCTAAATGGAGGGATTATGTCATACACTGGGGTTTTATATGGGGGATGAATCATCATGTCCACCTGTCAAAAAACATGGGGGAGTTATGTCCGGGGAGGTTTATGTCTGGTGAGGATTATGTCCTGGGAGGATTATGTACAGGGAGGATTATGTCCTGGGAGGATTATGTCCTGGGAGGATTATGTCCAGGGAGGATTATGTCTGGTGAGGATTATGTCCTGGGAGGATTATGTCTGGTGAGGATTATGTACAGGGAGGAGTATGTACAGGGAGGATTATGTACAGGGAGGATTATGTCCTGGGAGGATTATGTACAGGGAGGATTATGTCCTGGGAGGATTATGTCTGGTGAGGATTATGTCCTGGGAGGATTATGTACAGGGAGGATTATGTCCTGGGAGGATTATGTCCTGGGAGGATTATGTCTGGTGAGGATTATGTACAGGGAGGATTATGTCCTGGGAGGATTATGTCCATGGAGGATTATGTCTGGTGAGGATTATGTCCTGGGAGGATTATGTACAGGGAGGAGTATGTCTGGTGAGGAGTATGTACAGGGAGGATTATGTCTGGGGAGGAGTATGTACAGGGAGGATTATGTCTGGGGAGGATTATGTACAGGGAGGAGTATGTACAGGGAGGATTATGTCTGGGGAGGATTATATACAGGGAGGAGTATGTACAGGGAGGAGTATGTACAGGGAGGATTATGTACAGGGAGGAGTATGTACAGGGAGGATTATGTACAGGGAGGATTATGTACAGGGAGGAGTATGTACAGGGAGGAGTATGTACAGGGAGGATTATGTCTGGGGAGGATTATGTACAGGGAGGATTATGTACAGGGAGGATTATGTACAGGGAGGATTATGTACAGGGAGGATTATGTCTGGGGAGGATTATGTCTGGGGAGGATTATGTATGGGGAGGATTATGTCTGGGGAGGATTATGTCTGGGGAGGATTATGTCTGGGGAGGATTATGTCTGGGGAGGATTATGTCTGGAGAGGATTATGTCTGGGGAGGATTATGTATATGGAGGATTATGTCTGGGGAGGATTATGTATGTGGAGGATTATGTATGTGGAGGATTATGTCTGGAGAGGAGTAATGTACAGGGAGGATTATGTCTGGGGAGGATTATGTACAGGGAGGAGTATGTACAGGGAGGAGTATGTACAGGGAGGAGTATGTACAGGGAGGATTATGTACAGGGAGGATTATGTACAGGGAGGAGTATGTACAGGGAGGATTATGTACAGGGAGGAGTATGTACAGGGAGGAGTATGTACAGGGAGGATTATGTCTGGGGAGGATTATGTCCTGGGAGGATTATGTACAGGGAGGATTATGTCTGGGGAGGATTATGTACAGGGAGGATTATGTCTGGGGAGGATTATGTCTGGGGAGGATTATGTACAGGGAGGAGTATGTACAGGGAGGAGTATGTACAGGGAGGAGTATGTACAGGGAGGAGTATATACAGGGAGGAGTATGTACAGGGAGGATTATGTCTGGTGAGGAGTATGTACAGGGAGGAGTATGTCTGGTGAGGAGTAATGTACAGGGAGGATTATGTCTGAGGAGGATTATGTATGGTGAGGAGTATGTACAGGGAGGATTATGTCTGGGGAGGATTATGTCCTGGGAGGATTATGTATGGTGAGGAGTATGTACAGGGAGGATTATGTACAGGGAGGATTATGTCCTGGGAGGATTATGTCCTGGGAGGATATTTCTGGTGAGGATTATGTCCTGGGAGGATTATGTCCTACACTCATCAATACATGACTGTACCTGTATATAAAGAATTGATAAAGCAGTTACTAGAAATTAAATTCAAAATTACTGATGATCCTGGCAGTTTTCACGAAACAGTTCAGGCCTGGGCCCACTGGGTATGACATCACAAAATCCTAATGTCCAAAGTATAGCTTTTCTGCAGGTCCAGGTTAGAATTATTGTGAGGTTGTGAAAATTATGTTACATATATATTAAACAGTTGACAGTGACATTCTAAAGATACTGGATAGATTGTACCTTTGATGTACTAGAAAATTGCTGACAACATGCAATTGTTTATAGACTAGGTTTAGCCTCATTCAAAATGCATGTGGTATAAATATAGTTCTATTCCTACAAACAGCACTTGTATACCACTGTAACCTATCATCACTGATGGTCACGGGTTCGAGCCCCGCTCAGACCGTGTTTCATTTATATGAAAAAGTTGGCAGTTTCGTACAGAGGTTGGTGCAGCAAGTACTGGTTAATCGCTGGAGCCTGCCCAGGCCCCAAGGTTATAAAACTTTTCTCAGATCTCAAACTCAAGCTCAAATGATCTGATTGGTTGATTAGGAGTGTTACTAGGAGTGTTACTGTCAGCTGAACCAATCAGACTATTGAGACTGAGTTTTGAGAAAAGTTTTATAACCTCGGGGTCAGGAAAGGTGTTGTTAGGTAGTAAACATCATGTACATGTTATGTTGAACAGTTTAATTTCTTTAATGCTAAACCTTTACATCCAACACGGTAAACATTCAAATAATCTATAATTTTAACCATCATAATAAAAGTCAATAAATATCAAGATTTCAAGGGAGATAAGTCACACTGTGATTAATGATGTAACATAGAGGTGGGATGTTTACAAACAATGCAAGTGCATTGTGGGTCAGAGGACAATTGTTTGAGGTACTTGCAATATATTGCTGTTTGAGGTACTTGCAATATATTGCTGTTTGAGGTACTTGCAATATATTGCTGTTTGAGGTAATTGCAATATATTGCTGTTTGAGGTAATTGCAATATATTGCTGTTTGAGGTACTTGCAATATATTGCTGTTTGAGGTAATTGCAATATATTGCTGTTTGAGGTACTTGCAATATATTGCTGTTTGAGGTACTTGCAATATATTGCTGTTTGAGGTACTTGCAATATATTGCTGTTTGAGGTACTTGCAATATATTGCTGTTTGAGGTACTTGCAATATATTGCTGTTTGAGGTAATTGCAATATATTGCTGTTTGAGGTACTTGCAATATATTGCTGTTTGAGGTAATTGCAATATATTGCTGTTTGAGGTACTTGCAATATATTGCTGTTTGAGGTACTTGCAATATATTGCTGTTTGAGGTAATTGCAATATATTGCTGTTTGAGGTAATTGCAATATATTGCTGTTTGAGGTACTTGCAATATATTGCTGTTTGAGGTACTTGCAATATATTGCTTAACATGCTTCCATCTGATTTAGGAATGTTATCGAAACAATTTGTTTGGTCTATTTTGTAAACAAGCAAAAATGGCAGACATTTTTAGTGGTATTTTTGATGTAGTGGTGAGATGACAAATCAATTTTCTACTTAAGTGTGGCAGATGATACAGATAAGTAAGTACGTCATAATTATGTCGGGAAATGCCCGCTACTGAAATAGGTTTAGTTTCCAAGCAAATCCTGAAACCCCAGAATATGATTCGGCCCAGACAATTTCCAACCATGAAAGGACTAAAACACCTTCAGTTTAGTGATATGACTAATAGTCCCTACAAACGTAAAACTGTATCAAAACGCGAATTTAGAACGTAGTGGGTGCAAGAAAATGCATGGTTAGTCTTAGTGCACTTTCCAATTTCCCAAACCTGATTTTTTATGATTGGTAGGTAGTAAGTTACACAGTATTTATTTATTCATAAGTGCATGTAGAAGTACAAGTAATTAGCAGTAGTACATGCACACAAGTTGACAACTTGTTTAACATCAGCACATACCAGATGTCTGATTGAATATGGCACTATAGACTGCTGGCTCCAATATTGGCGCAAACTTTTTCTGTTTCTGATTGGCGAATTTGGTGGCGCAAACTAAAATTAACCCAGAGGAAACCCTGCTACCAGGTATATTGTTGTGTTTGCCGACTGCAGTTTGTTTATCCAGGAAGTTGTTGACTTGGGGTTTATTGTACGCATGTGCGAATGACCCAAACTCATTTGCATACGAAATACATCGATCAGATTCACGGATATAACCGATCGTTACTTGGGCACGGCAAGCAAGTCGCGGAAATAAACGAGATCAACCTTTGAATAATTATGTCGTCATCGCTCTATAAGCCAATGGGGGTGAGTATATCGGTCGTGGTTTTATCAGCTGTGCACGTGGTGGATATTTACATTATTTTTGGCGGCTATATTCAATTCAAAATGTGGCGTTTTGGCATGGGCAGTCCACCTCCAGCCCAAAAAGGTTAAATCTACATGCTTCCGTCCATTAATAAAATAGTGCTTACGTGTGGTGTTATTCACATAATGTGGTGTTATAAAATAATTACACTAGTAAGTATGAACATATTGGTCTGATAACTAAAATTCAATTGTAACCAGTAAAAAGACTGGTTTGACTTTGAATAGTTATAGATGCATGTAAATGGATTAGAGTGCACAGCTTCTGGGCCCGGCCTGTTCTTAACCTCACCGGGTCGCCTTTCACCCACATTTTCTTGGGCTAGTCAAAATAATGCAGGGCTAGTAACTTTCAAAGCATTACTAGCCCTGCTGGCTACAAAGAATTTTAGCCCTAGATAACACCCTGTGACATTGAGGGTATACTGACATTGCGAGGATACTGACATGGAGGGTATACTGACATTGCGAGGATACTGACATGGAGGGTATACTGACATTGCGAGGATACTGACATTGCGGGTATACTGACATTGCGAGTATACTGACATTGCAAGGATACTGACATTGATGGTATACTGACATTGCGAGGATACTGACATTGCGGGTATACTGACATTGGGAGTATACTGACATTGCGAGGATACTGACATTGCGAGGATACTGACATTGTGAGGATACTGACATTGTGAGTATACTGACATTGCGAGTATACTGACATTGTGAGTATACTGACATTGTGACAATACTGACATTGCGAGGATACTGACATTGCGAGTATACTGACATTGCGAGTACACTGACATTGCGAGTACACTGACATTGCAAGGATACTGACATTGCGAGGATACTGACATTGGGCCGATACTGACATTGCGAGTACACTGACATTGCGAGTATACTGACATTGCGAGTACACTGACATTGCGGGTATACTGACATTGACGGTACACTGACATTGTGCCGATACTGACATTGCGAGTACACTGACATTGCGAGTACACTGACATTGCGAGGATACTGACATTGCGAGTATACTGACATTGATGGTACACTGACATTGTGCCGATACTGACATTGCGAGTACACTGACAATGCGAGTATACTGACATTGCAAGGATACTGACATTGCGAGTATACTGACATTGCTAGTACACTGACATTGCGAGTATACTGACATTGCGAGGATACTGACATTGCGAGTATACTGACATTGCGAGTACACTGACATTGCGAGTACACTGACATTGCGAGTATACTGACATTGCTAGGATACTGACATTACCTGAGTATACTGACATTGACGGTACACTGACATTGTGCCGATACTGACATTGTGAGGATACTGACATTGCGAGGATACTGACATTGCGAGTATACTGACATTGCGAGGATACTGTACGCAGAGTGACACAATCACTATAGATGATGATGGTGAAATGGCTGAATACACGATCATGGCGCAGACATAGCATCATTTAGCAAGACATCTAACACACAGGGATTTAAGTTAGGATTAATCTCTATTAAGTCGAGCAAACTATATACATGTATACACATATATTATGAAGTCCATGTGCTGGCCAACTCTGCATAGAAGAAACATCATCGCAGCCTATTGATCCATCTATGTCTTTGACATACAAAAGAAGAAGAACATAATTGTTTTTTCCATAGATAAACAGAGACAAAATGATTTGGTGATAGTCAACACGAAATATTAACACCACCGTTAGCGCGACAGTTCTAAGAGACTGACCGTGTCGTGTCATATGATTTCTACTTCTACAATTCCAGAAGAAGGGTCTCTTAGAATAACAGTCTTCACTGTATATAACAGGAAACAAAAATTGAAAAACAATCTTGTAAGAAAAATACAACAGAACAATACAGAATCCAAACCTTCCACATTAGTAATCTCTCTCGCAAACATTTTATTTGCACTTTTCTGTCTACCAAGTCACATAGCCGCATTTTTACGCTCTTAAAAATCAATTGGTCATTTTCTAATGACACAATAGCCTATAGTCCAATTTTAGCAGCGATAGAAGACTACTAACTATACAGTTTCACCATTCCAATTTTCTGCTGTGACTGGTGATTTTTTTCTGCTATGAAAATCAATAGAACAGGCAGTCACGATTCCAGTTTTCTAAGACATCAGGTGTAGCTATGGGCAGACATCTATAATTTCACAGAAATTTCCCCTTAGCAAGATGTCTAGAATATTTCATAAACAATATCTCCTATTATTAGCACACAGACAGTACAATACATGCAATTTGAAGGAGACCAGCTTATATAATAATATATATTATTGGATGTATTTACATCACAGTATTTATACACTCTCCACTCTTGAATTAGATGACAAATACAAAGTGATCCCTGCAGGCATAACCTACTTTTGTGGAGTTCCTGAAATATGAATCCTCCATTACAGTATCGTCATTAACGTATAGGATATATGTCGAAAACGATCCAATATGTAAAATATTGGACTGTGTGAGGCGCATAGCGCCAAAGACAGTACCAATGTTTGACATATTGGAACCATTTGAGGCTTATATCTTACTTAATACACACACTTATATAAGAAGTATTTACTTATATTATGTTATATTTATGTTATATTTCGGGTTTTACGCCTGCATCAGCACCATTTTGGGCTATATCGCCGGCGGGCAGTTTACCTAACAACACCTTTCCTGGGCAGGCTCCAACGGTTAGCCAGTACTTGGGTGCACCAACCTCCGTAAGAAACTGCTAAGAAGTATTTACTACTAATTAAAATTGTTGATTTCGTACATGTACGCATATGATTTAATATAATACTCTGGCCTTTTGACACCAGTCCAATATTAATAATCACCAGTCCAATATTAATAATCACCAGTCCAATATTAATAATCACCAGTCCAATATTAATAATCACCAGTCCAATATTAATAATCACCAGTCCAATATTAATAATCACCAATCCAATATTAATAATCACCAGTCCAATATTAATAATCACCAGTCCAATATTAATAATCACCAGTCCAATATTAATAATCACCAGTCCAATATTAATAATCACCAGTCCAATATTAATAATCACCAGTCCAATATTAATAATCACCAGTCCAATATTAATAATCACCAGTCCAATATTAATAATCACCAGTCCAATATTAATAATCACCAGTCCAATATTAATAATCACCAGTCCAATATTAATAATAATGTCACGACAGTGTTTTAATATGTAT
This sequence comes from Archivesica marissinica, assembly GCA_014843695.1. Taxonomy (NCBI): domain Eukaryota; kingdom Metazoa; phylum Mollusca; class Bivalvia; order Venerida; family Vesicomyidae; genus Archivesica; species Archivesica marissinica. Next base: position 19,745,217 of record CM026398.1, read on the forward strand.
TATGCACACATTTATTAATAAAATCATTGAAGAATATTTTTACTGTACAATAAACACGAGTGCAACCATTAGGATATTTCTTCCCAGATAAGTGTCCAAAATTTAGCAAGAATCGGCGAAAAACTCGACCCGCAATGGGGCCCCATGCATAACGATTCAAGAATTTGCTATGTTTGGTAAATGTTATGATATAACTATTACATCTGCCGATAGTCTAAATATATATGGAAGGAACAAGACACAGAATGGAACATATAATTAACCTTTAGTTTAGCTTTAACGATAAAAGATGAGTAGAAAACATAGTTTATTTGAGATTGCGAGATATTTTATGTGTTAAAAACACTATAGGATTAATATTTTTACAGAAATGATTTTGTTTTATATAAGAATTGTTTGTAAAACTTTCGATAAATTGTGCACAATTGGTCCCAATTGATTAGGTACACAAACATATTTAGAAGTTTATAAACTTATAGAAGGTGTTGACAAGTTTGGAGTAATTGTGTTAAAGGTATGAGCAAATATATGTAATTATCCCTCAACTTGTCAACTTATATAAGACCGTCTCCGTGGCCTAGTGGTTAAGGCGTCCGCCTACGGAGCGGGAGGTTTAAGGTTCGAATCTCGTCAGGGGTTCATTCTGATATGGCCGGTTGGTGAGCCGCCAGCTAGTTAAATAATGGTTACCGATTGCCTACCAGCCTGACGTCTGGCACACAAACATAGGATTCGGGAAGTACTGATGTTCATAAAAAAGAGGTGTCTCATAAGTCAGAAATGGCTGGCTCTTTAAATAGGGGTGACACTATAATAAACAAACACTTTACTTTACTTATATATAATGCCATGTTGTGAAAACTGTCATTTCGTCGCCCAAATGCATTTATGCAGTGGCGACTTTAAATAAATTTAATAGTCAGTCAAACTGTCATCATAGACGGATCTGTAGTCCAGTGGTAACACGCTGGACTGGTGTTCAGGGATCGCAAGTTTGATCCCTGTCTGACCCTAATAAATAACAGTCTTTCAGATGGGACGTTAAACCGAGGTCTCGTGTTGGTGCTTTACACTGTGCACGTAAAAGAACCAGAGGAGATTCTGGAATGGGTTTCTGTCTGTATCATTGCACTATCCTCCAAAAATCTAAAATAACTAATCTCTTCAGGAGGCGTTGCTCATATGGGCAACCAGTAGTGATGATAAATAAACGTAAAACACACACTGTCACCAAACAGCACAATCTCATCAATTGATATCTTTATTTTCAACTTCAATGAAATACTCTGCAACTGACAACATCTACTGAAGAGGGTAAAAAGACATGCACACCAGATAAGAGTGCAAAGTGTATCAAACATAACTGATAAAAATAGTGGATGCCAACTTGTATTTACAATACATAACTTTCATATCTAGGCCCGGAATGCAGGACGAGGAATGCAGAGAGAGGAATGCAGGGAGAGGAATGCAGAGAGAGGAATGCAGGGAGAGGAATGCAGGGAGAGGAATGCAGGCATGGAGAGGAATGCAGGGAGAGCGACAGGGCAACTGACTTGAACTATCACTCACACTACCTCTAATCTTGTGTTGTTTGTTTGTACAACATTTTTGGATTTGTGCATTTCTCCGACCCCAACACCCCCCTACCAAAACCACAACCCACCTAGGCACCATTTGCTTGCAATGTCTGATCATGTTCTGTGGTGTTTGCTTTTTTGCGATTTTTGGTCCAACTATTCCTAAATTACTGTTATGCTTCAACTAAACATAAATTGCTGTTTATGTCAAATAATACCTAAAGTGCTGCTTTGGTCCAACAATACGTAAAGTACTGTTTTGGTCCAACTATACATATATTGCTGTTTTGGGCCAACTATACATATATTGCTGTTTTGGGCCAACTATGCATATATTGCTGTGTTGGTCCAACTATACATATATTGCTGTTTTGGGCCAACTATACATATATTGCTGTTTTGGGCCAACTATGCATATATTGCTGTGTTGGTCCAACTATACATATATTGCTGTTTTGGGCCAACTATACATATATTGCTGTTTTGGGCCAACTATGCATATATTGCTGTGTTGGTCCAACTATACATATATTGCTGTTTTGGGCCAACTATACATATATTGCTGTTTTGGGCCAACTATGCATATATTGCTGTGTTGGTCCAACTATACATATATTGCTGTTTTGGGCCAACTATACATATATTGCTGTTTTGGGCCAACTATGCATACATTGCTGTTTTGGGCCAACTATGCATATAGTGCTGTTTTGGTCCAACTATACATATATTGCTGTTTTGGTCCAACTATGCAAACATTGCTGTTTTGGTCCAACTATGCATACATTGCTATTTTGGTCCAACTATGCATATACATTGCTGTTTTGGGCCAACTATACATACATTGCTGTTTTGGTCCAACTATGCATACATTGCTGTTTTGGTCCAACTATACATACATTGCTATTTTGGTCCAACTATGCATACATTGCTGTTTTGGGCCAACTATGCATACATTGCTATTTTGGGCCAACTATGCATACATTGCTATTTTGCTGTTTTGGTCCAACTATGCATACATTGCTGTTTTGGGCCAACTATGCATACATTGCTGTTTTGGGCCAACTATACATTGCTATTTTGGTCCAACTATGCATACATTGCTATTTTGGGCCAACTATGCATACATTGCTATTTTGCTGTTTTGGTCCAACTATGCATACATTGCTGTTTTGGGCCAACTATACATACATTGCTATTTTGGGCCAACTATACATACATTGCTGTTTTGGGCCAACTATACATACATTGCTATTTTGGTCCAACTATGCATACATTGCTGTTTTGGGCCAACTATACATATATTGCTGTTTTGGGCCAACTATGCATACATTGCTGTTTTGGTCCAACTATGCATACATTGCTGTTTTGGTCCAACTATACATATATTGCTATTTTGGTCCAACTATGCATACATTGCTATTTTGGGCCAACTATGCATACATTGCTATTTTGCTGTTTTGGTCCAACTATGCATACATTGCTGTTTTGGGCCAACTATACATACATTGCTGTTTTGGGCCAACTATGCATACATTGCTATTTTGGGCCAACTATGCATACATTGCTATTTTGCTGTTTTGGTCCAACTATGCATACATTGCTATTTTGCTGTTTTGGGCCAACTATGCATACATTGCTATTTTGGTCCAACTATGCATACATTGCTGTTTTGGGCCAACTATACATACATTGCTGTTTTGGTCCAACTATACATACATTGCTGTTTTGGTCCAACTATGCATACATTGCTGTTTTGGGCCAACTATACATACATTGCTGTTTTGGTCCAACTATACATACATTGCTATTTTGGGCCAACTATGCATACATTGCTATTTTGCTGTTTTGGTCCAACTATGCATACATTGCTATTTTGGGCCAACTATACATACATTGCTGTTTTGGTCCAACTATGCATACATTGCTGTTTTGGGCCAACTATACATACATTGCTGTTTTGGGCCAACTATACATACATTGCTGTTTTGGGCCAACTATGCATACATTGCTGTTTTGCTGTTTTGGGCCAACTATGCATACATTGCTGTTTTGCTGTTTTGGGCCAACTATACATACATTGCTGTTTTGGGCCAACTATACATACATTGCTGTTTTGGGCCAACTATGCGTACATTGCTGTTTTGGGCCAACTATACATACATTGCTGTTTTGGGCCAACTATGCATACATTGCTGTTTTGGGCCAACTATGCATACATTGCTGTTTTGGGCCAACTATGCGTACATTGCTGTTTTGGGCCAACTATACATACATTGCTGTTTTGGGCCAACTATGCATACATTGCTGTTTTGCTGTTTTGCTGTTTTGGGCCAACTACCGGTATACATAAATTGCTGATTTGATGCAACTATACATAAATAAATAAATTAATTAAGCAGCCAGTTTCCAGATTCCCAATATGTTGTTTTATTATAGATTTAACCTCTATTAAACAGCCACCTGTGCTAAACAGCCACTTTCTGTGATTCCCTTGGCTGGCTGCTTAAGACAGGTTTGACTGTATACATAAATTGCTGATTTGGTGCAACTATACACTAAATTGTTGATTTGGTGGAACTATACACTAAATTGTTGATTTGGTGGAACTATACACTAATTTGTTGATTTGGTGTAACTAAACACTAAATTGTTGATTTGGTGGAACTATACCTAAATTACTGATTTAGTGCAACTATACATAAATTGCTGATTTGGTGCAACTATACCTAAATTGCTGATTTAGTGCAACTATACCTAAATTGCTGATTTGGTGCAACTATACCTAAATTGCTGCATTAGTATTGGGATTCTGGGAGTAGACAAAGCCTAAATCATCCTAAGCACAAAGCAATCATTGCCATTTTTATAATGTCATATAGCACAATACTCCTGTAACTAGGTGTCCATCCTATAATCAGCTATAGTAGGTGGTAATGGCAGTAATGAATCGGAAAATTTGATTCGAAAAATAGTAATGACATCAGTGCGACCAGTCCCCACCGTCTATCAAGGACGTCAATTGTTTCTGTGAGCCAAGCAATCAATAAGACACGAGTTTCACTAGGACTGGCAGTGACCATTCGGAAATGCAGACACCTTCTGGTTGCGGTATTAACAGAGCTTGTATTGTCAACAAAAGCTGAAACTTATATCCCTCGCTGACATCTCTGTTATTGATTTGTTTTTTTCCCTAATATGCAAATGTCCACGTTTCATACGGAAACAAGGAAAGCAATATCTATGCTAGGAGACTGGCAGAAATTTGTCATTAAATTCAGCCGATTATACACACAAATGGCGAAAGCAAGGTTATTAGAATATATGAGACCAGTCTTCAAGTATATATATACACAGATCTAGGAATGAGAATGTAACCGAAGATTAGATGGGAAGAATAACCAGAACAAATTTGTTCTCTATGACCGTATATTACAAATTTTGGCGCACAGACATGATGTATTTTTTCATTCTGGACAGTCTACTTTTATAAAACTATTTTCAGAACTCAAACTCGACCTTGAGTGATTTGATTGGTTCAGTCTGATATTTAAGCTAAGCTGAACGAATCAAGGTTCGATCCCCCGTCTGACCCTAATAAAATTAATAGTTCAGATGGGACGCTAAACCGAGGTCTTGTGTCGGTGCTTTACACCGTGCACGTAAAAGAACCAGAGGAGACTCTGGAATGGGTCTCTGTCTGTATCATTGCACTATCCTCCAAAAATCTAAAATGACTAATCTCTTCAGGAGGCGTCGCTCATATGGGCAACCGGTAGCGACGATAAATAAACGTAAAACACACACTCAGAAGTCTGAGACTGAGCTTGAGATTGGAGAAAAGTTTTATAAACTCCATGCCTGGGTTCTTGAGATAGACTACAGATTTCTTCCCTCTGGTTTGATCATGTATCCCTGCTCAGATTCTGAGTAAAATAATCAACAGATCAAACCATCAAGTCATTACCTTGATTACAATATGGCTTGTAAGTATTATTGCAGGTGCCAAGCACAAGCATTCACCTAAATACATATGTTTGCAAGGTACATTGTACCTGGCCTATTTATGATCACATAAAATATTTACAAGGAATCTGGTCGTTTATTTCTCATTAATTAGGGGGGAAAAATTGATAAAGCACACAAGCACACAAGCACAGGAGCTTGAAATGGTCTCATTAAGCCACACATAGTTTGTTTGTTTGCTTGTGGGGTATAATGTAGCACAAACAGCTTGGGTCGTATGGCGACTCTCAAGCTATTATTGGTGGAGGAAGACCCCTGAGTGTCCTTGCAAGCAGTATATTCATGACCGGGCAGACTCCCCGGTAGTAACACAGACTTTCCGAAAGCCAGCTGGATAGCTTCCTCATATGAAAGAATTGGCGACACACCAGTGGGATTCGGACCTACAGCAATGAGCTAGGAGTGAGTGATTTGAAGTTAACAAAGATAACCACTCGACCATAGAGACACTAAAGCGAGCAACAGTCTTTCATCTCTAGCCAACCATCCCCCCCCCATAAATGACTTTATATTAGGGATGGCAACGATTTTGGCATTGGAATATTCGAACGATCTTCCGAACAAATATTTGAATATTCGCTAATTTCTTGATCTTTCGAATTGTACACCTTTTATGTGTTCTTTTTTCCCCAGCTAGCACCATTTCTGATTGAAAGTGGTGGAATGGTCAAATTATTTAAAAGTGACATCACATGTTATGATTTTAACCCATTCAACACCAAGTAACTGACATGGACTGGTCCATGATATTTTTAGACCAATAAATTTATAACAAAATTACATTTGGATCAGTTCATTTATCAAAATGGGTAATTATGTCTAAAAATAGTCATATCACTGGCAAAAAGTGCAGATCCTGATGAGACGGCTCGTCACGAGCCGGCTCATCTGGATCTACACTTTTTGTAAGCCAATTTAGAGGTCTGTGGTGTCGAAAGGGTTAAAATGGAAAGGTGAGTTGCTAGCATGATATTTCTAAGCATTGAACATTCATGTGGAGGACAGTATTTCCAACCATTGTGGATGCAAACAGCATGACTGTCATAACAAATAAATACCGCTTGCAGTGGGTTGTTTTCCCTGCTATTGTTGTTTTGGTTTCCTGACAAATTCTAACCGAGGCAAGTGCCTGATTCGCATCAGTGTGGCTACGGGCCTGGCTTGTGCCGATTGTTCTATAACTCAACACAATCTCTTTTTAATTTGGGAACCGTCATTGCCAGAACAGTCAGAACTTTTCTTGCGACTTTCGCCACAATAATTATTTTAGGAGAAGCTAAATTGGGGCCCCAGGGGAGTCAAAGACATGATATCTACGGTGACTAAACTTCACCAATGTCACCCTCTACGATGAGTCCTGGATCATGTATGCAAATTTCAAGCTCATGTATTTCATGTCATTCAAAATGCACAAAAAAGCAAATTAATGGACCACTGACAGTTTAGTTTAAACATATATATTTCTATCATGTACATGATTATGTATTAGCAATTGTATTAAGGAATTGGACAGAAAGCTATGCAGTTATGGGTTGTCCTCTCCACCGACATCCATCATTGGTAAACTAGGTCAAGTGAAAGAAATACCTGAGCCCAAGGTTATAAAACTTATCTCAGATCTCAAGTGATAACGATTGATTGAGTCTGAGATTTGCTCTGGAGAGCTTGAGATTGGAGAATATACCTTCATCTAGCTCTTCTCAATTTTGGAACCAATTTTGTTCAAACTTGGGTCAGAAATGGCTGATTATCGGAAGGAAGGCAATCATCAAAAATGTCATTTGTACTAAATAGTTTATAATTATTGTATATTGGCAGTATCAATGGTGTTATGTGCAGATATATAAACAATGAAATGAGGAGTCTTTGTTTGAAATATATACATAGGTCTATTTCTGCTAGAATTAATCAGCCAAATTTGTCAGGCAGACTAAATTATAAATCACAAGTCAACACCTCTTATATTAAGATTAGATTGTAAAACACCTGCGAGTCCTCCTAAAATAACTAATCTCTTCAGGAGGCGTTGCTCATATGGACAACCGGTAGCGACGATAAATAAACGTAAAAAAAAAAAAAAAAACACCTGCGAGTCTATTAGAATAATTACGGTATATCAAATAGAAATTCTCAGAATATCCCCATGTAATCCATTCCAATAACTTCATTGCTAACAGCCTCTTTCAGCTTTACACATCTCCTCTGGAAAAAAAAATCAGTATGTCTGATAGTGACAGATCTATATATGAAATCCTGGTTCCCAACTGGCATTCAAAGCCACTTGTCATCTACATATGCCTCAAGTTCTGCTGCCTTTTTAATATTGATATAATAACAGTTTCCATCAGTCCGAATCAATCATGATATGGCAGCTGGTTCCCAGTAAGTAAAAATCACATCAGTAGTGTTCTGGTTCCCAGTTCCCAAAATAAAGAATAATCAATATGATAGGTTCTAAGGAGGTGAAAGAGCTTGTTTTTATCATACTTCAAAACCTGATTGTTGTACGAACCAAAAATAGCTCAGCACATACATGTACATACCAAACTACAGGCCCGTAGCCACACCGAGGCAGTTGCCTTGGTTAAAATTTCAAAACGCAAAAAAATAATGAAAAATGAAATAAATAAAATGCAAAAAATATCCCTTTGCTGTATAAAATGTTGACTTCTAGAGAGTTGAACGGTCAGTACATAATTTTACGTCTAAACTCATTAATTCAGAAAGCAGGGAATTGCTTCTATACCCCAACAATTTTAAGGGGTAACATGCCCCAGGACCACCCTATATTGTCTCGGTTGAAATTTGCCTCTAGCTACGGTACTGAACTATACTACATGTAGGCATTTCTTGGAATGACATTCCCAATGCAAACAAGCTGTTGGTTGCTATTGATAGTAAGGAATTATAATTAGTGTTAAATCATTTTTAGCTTTTGGCGTATACATTTTTTCTAATTTAATTCAAGTACAATAACTCTGGAGTTACTGGGGGATTTGGACAATATATGGCCGATGACACATGAAAAGAGGCACTCGGACAGTAATTGATGATTACTAATATTAGCAAAATATAGATAACAAGAATTTAGAACCAAAAAAAAACGAACAATACTAACAAATACAAATCAAGTGCCATATCATACAAAGTTCCCCAGACAAATATGTTACCAATATTGAGGAAGTTGTGAAAATATACCAAACAGAACAACTAAAATGCTAATGCACTATGCATTATGTGTATGGTAACAAATGGTAAACTAGGAACCAGTTTTAATATGCCTGTTCGTTCACCCAGACATTTATGTGGTTTTAAAGACCCTAAAGCATTTACCATTTTAAAGGAAGCTCCTTAACCCACAATATTCGCCTGGACGGACAGACAAACATCAAAACAATATCCCGCAAAATGGCAGCTAGAGGATAACGTTATAAACAAAAATCCAATAAATGTTCATCATAAATCGTCATGTAATTTGAAAACAAATACACAGGTTTAAACAAATGTGAATGGGAACGAGAGGCCAAGAGCTCATATCAATGTGAATGGGAACGAGAGGCCAAGAGCTCATATCAATGTGAATGGGAACGAGAGGCCAAGAGCTCATATCAATGTGAATGGGAACGAGAGGCCAAGAGCTCATATCAATCCATTGTTATTGATCTCTCTCTCTCTCACAGAAACTGGTCACATGTGAACAAACCAGATCGGTTTCCAGTTTTACAGTGTATACCAATACAACTTATAATTCAGCACAATTTAATCAGAAACACAGGCTTTTCACAACCTTACACTGATGTGAGATTATTGGTTAATGGGGTCTGGCAAAAAAAAAAGTCTTGCAACAAATGCACTGGATGACCTTCATAGATCAATCAACAATGTATAATTGTTAATTAGTTGTGATCATTATGGACTGCATCAGAAATGCAAATATAAGTGATCCCACAATAGCTACACTATTGAACCAGCCTGCAGGTACCATTATACACAAGCATTATTTGCTTGGTTACATTAGTATTAATATTTGAGTCATAGACTGTTTGGTAGGTAAACAAACAGAGCATCAGTTCTGAGCATTCAAAGTATCTTGTCATGACCCCCCCCCCACTAAACACATATAGCTAGAAACAGGCTACCAACTAAACACATATAGCTAGAAACAGGCAACCAACAAACAAATATAACTAACAACAGGCTACCAACTAAACACATATAGCTAGAAACAGGCAACCATCTAAACACATATAGCTAGTAACAGGCTACCAATTAAACACATATAGCTAGTAACAGGCTACCAACTAAACACATATAGCTAGTAACAGGCTACCAACAAACAAATATAACTAACAACAGGCTACCAATTAAACACATATAGCTAGTAACAGGCTACCAACTAAACACATATAGCTAGAAACAGGCAACCATCTAAACACATATAGCTAGTAACAGGCTACCAATTAAACACATATAGCTAGTAACAGGCTACCAACTAAACACATATAGCTAGTAACAGGCAACCATCTAAACACATATAGCTAGTAACAGGCTACCAACTAAACACATATAGCTAGTAACAGGCAACCATCTAAACACATATAGCTAGTAACAGGCTACCAACTAAACACATATAGCTAGTAACAGGCAACCATCTAAACACATATAGCTAGTAACAGGCTACCAACTAAACACATATAGCTAGTAACAGGCTACCAACTAAACACATATAGCTAGTAACAGGCAACCATCTAAACACATATAGCTAGTAACAGGCTACCAACTAAACACATATAGCTAGTAACAGGCTACCAACTAAACACATATAGCTAGTAACAGGCTACCAACTAAACACATATAGCTAGTAACAGGCTACCAACTAAACACATATAGCTAGTAACAGGCTACCAACTAAACACATATAGTTAGTAACAGGCTACCATCTCAACACATATAGCTAGAAACAGGCAACCATCTCAACACATATAGCTAGAAACAGGCAACCATCTCAACACATATAGCTAGAAACAGGCAACCATCTAAATAAATATAACTAGAAACAGGCAACCAAATATTGCTTTATTTTTTATGCATCTACAGTGTGTGTTTTATGTTTATTTATCGTCGCTACTGGTTGCCCATATGAGCGACGCCTCCTGAAGAGATTAGTCATTTTAGATTTTTGGAGGATAGTGCAATGATACAGACATAGACCCATTCCAGAGTCTCCTCTGGTTCTTTTACGTGCACATGTGCAGTGTACAGCTTCCGACACGAGACCTCGGTTTAACGTCCCATTTGAAAGACTGTTAATTTTATTAGGGTCAGACAGGGGATCGAACCAGTGTGTTTGCAGCAGGTTACGTGTATTTATGCATCTACAGCAGCAGGTTACGTGTATTTATGCACGTACAGCAGCAGGTTACGTGTATTGATGCATCTACAGCAGCAGGTTACGTGTATTGATGCATCTACAGCAGCAGGTTACGTGTATTTATGCATCTACAGCAGCAGGTTATGTGTATTTATGCATCTACAGCAGCAGGTTACGTGTATTTATGCATCTACACCAGCAGGTTACATGTATTTATGCATCTACAGCAGCAGGTTATGTGTATTTATGCATCTACAGCAGCAGGTTACGTGTATTTATGCATCTACAGCAGCAGGTTACATGTATTTATGCATCTACAGCAGCAGGTTACGTGTATTTATGCATCTACAACAGCAGGTTACGTGTATTTATGCATCTACAGCAGCAGGTTATGTGTATTATTACCCCAGTTACTACTGAATATGTATGGTAAGGTCGGATATTTTTTATGTTTTGGTTTACGGTAGGTAGCAAGCATGGCTATTTTCTCAGAAAAGGGAAAACCTAGAAATTTCAGATTTGCTTTCGTTCTTATTTTTATCTTTTAACCAATGAGAATGACATTGTGACAGAAACTGGTTTTTTTAAACGGTGCCAAGCTTTCATCAGATAATTAACGAAGATTTCATTAAAATATGTGTTTGTGACGAAGTTTACATTCAAACTTGCAAAGTGGTGACGTTTTCATCAAAATATGCATTGTGACGATGCCTTCATCAAAATATGCATAATTATGCAATGTGATCAAATGAAAAAACTATCAATGGGTAACATTGAACTTGTTTGTTTAACCAACTCATCTAGTCTCCCTTTGGAATTTGGCGATTATCGACAGGAATCAAGAATTTCATCAAGAAAGGCAGATTGTGCACATACTCAATAAATATTGAGACCATTACAGTGAGACGACAACACACCACACCCATCAGACAGTGTTTATGAAGCAGCATCTGTCACCAGCAGCCTACGTCTTAGCAGGCAGCGGACACCTCAATCAATGATGCACACAACAACCGACAACGCTACCGCCGACTGACACCGCTGATGGACATTGCCACAGACGATGACCACCACCATAGGACACCGCGATCAATTATAGACACCATACACCACCGACGATGGACACTGCCACCGATTATAGATAGACACCATGCACCGCCACCGATTATAGATAGACACAATGCACCACCGACGATGGACACCGCCACCGATTATAGATAGACACCATGCACCACCAACTATGGACACTGCCACCGATTATAGATAGACACAATGCACCACCGACGATGGACACCGCTACCGATCATAGATAGACACCCCATGCACCACCGGCGATGGGCACCGCCACCGATTATAGATAGACACCATGCACCACCGACGATGGACACTGCCATCGATTATAGATAGACACAATGCACCACCGACGATGGGCACCGCCACCGATTATAGATAGACACAATGCACCACCGACGATGAACACTGCCATCGATTATAGATAGACACAATGCACCACCGACGATGGACACTGCAACCAATTATAGATAGACACCATGCACCACCAACAATGGACACCGCCACAGGCGAGGGACAACACCACTGCTGTCAGACACCACCACAGACAAGGGATAATGCCACCTACGACGAATACACATAGCCACAGGCGACGAACACCACCACCGATGACACCGCCACCGGCAATGGACATAGCCACTGTCAACAACAATGGAGAGTCATGGCAATAGCTTACAATTTAGTCAATAGCTGAGGTTTAACCCTTTGCCTGCTAAGTAAATAAAATCACATTTGCAAACAACATAGATCCAGATCAGCCGCAGCGTAACACTGCATCTGATCAGGATCTATGTTGTTGGTTGGCTATTCAGACAAGTGTTTTATCTCCACTATCTCAATAGCAAACAGCAAAGAGGCTGATCGGACAGCACATTCTGTTCCGCCTGATCTGGCTCTATGTTAGCATGCAAAGGGTTAATTAAGCATTATTAAATGCAAATAATAAGTGGAGAACAAAATTTCAGCTTTGAAGATATAAAGAATTCTCTAAAAAAATGTACTGAGAAACAGATTTCTATTCATGGGACAAGTGGTAACCATTAGCTTACCCACAATGCACTCTTAATGGGTTGAGTGCAACTGATGGCCAATATAAATTGCACTATTGATTATGCTATTTTTAACACATGGATGTTTCCCTGCCATGTCTCTCTAAACGTTGAATATATATGCCAGCTATGGATCATTTAATTCATGTTAGTTCAAAAATAAGTCTGCCTGAGTTCACAGGATGGGGAGTAACAATAGCTTTATGCAATTATCATTGAGGAAATAATAGGCCCAATGGTATCCAAAAGTGCTGTGTATGGTATGGGATGGCTGAAGTACAGAGACACTAAATTCTCCATCATTAACCCTTTGCCTACATAGAGATTTAACCCTTTCCCTCATAGAAGCACCTCTTGACGCCATTACCAATGCGACATACATTGACAATGTAGTAGCCAAACCAATGTTCATAAACCCTTTCCCTCATAGAAGCACCTCTTGACGCCATTACCAACATGACATACATTGACAATGTAGTAGCCAAACCAATGTTCATAATAAAGGCCAGAATCTCATGTAGTCCCAGTAAATGGTTGTCGTTTGTATTGAGATATAAGTATATTAACCTAAATCTCTATGAAGTCCCAGTGATATCTATGGAGGTGGGATAGATATGGCGACTACTTATCCACTGCATGATAGCTAAATGGCTGTCGTTTGTATTGAGATATAATAGTATATTAACCTAAATCTCTATGAAGGAAAGGGTTAAATGGCTGTTGTTTGTATGGAGATATAATAGTATATTAACCTAAATCTCTATGAAGGAATGGGTTAAGCAAATATAAACTACTATATATATCCACACTTACAATAGATACACATCCATTTAGCTATCAATCACTGTCAATCAGCATATCTGCCCTCACCTCCATATCACTACTGGGACTACATGAGATTCGGGTGGGTGGGGGGACTATGAATGTTGGTTAATACTACATTGTCCCAGGTCCTTCCTACACAACGTGTACATATGGCATAGCTCACAGCAGACAAATGGGTCAAGGACTTTGCTGACGGAAGCCGCGCTATCGGAACTGTAGAAGCCGCGTGACTCAGTATGAGTGTCAACACACTAATTTACCTACTTAGCAAGATAGCAATGCTCGGTGCTGGCGATGGCGGACAGCAGGCCATTGTTTTTAGCCAACTCCTTCAAGGAGACGTGCCTTCTAGATAGCGAGAAACCCCAGCGAAGAAACCGGAATCATTATTGCTGCTGTGAGCTGACAAATGGTGGAGGATGTGGCCCTAAAAGGGACCGCCTTTGAAAGAAAGGATACAGGACTTGTCACCCTGGGAAGAATGAGTTTTAATAGTATGTTCCGGAAAATGATTTTGGTATCAACAATAAGATAAAAGCATGACCTTTTAATAAATATTCATCAGCAGAAAAGTTGTATTTTCATGTAAATTTGGCTCCAACTTTACGAGAATATATCTAGGCTTATGGTTGTTGGCAAATTTTACAGACATCTTCGTTCATTGGCCGAAGCCGGAGTTAAGGCGTTTATTTTTGGACAGACTCCGCCCTCTCCGATCGCATTTGACAGGCAGATTAGGATAATTACACTGTTGAGAAAATATTCGATGATGCTTGACCGCTCATCGCCCCGGGTCAAAGTTGACCCACTTCGCATTTTCACCAAGAGTCAAAATTGCATCTTTACTGATTTTCATGAGTCAAACCCCGGGAGCTCGGGTCAAATGAACGCCCTGGGAGTGAAAGAAGATTGTTGAGCAACCATCCATATACCTTACTGTCTTTGAGCCATCAACATGTTAGTTTAACCCCTCCAGCTAGGAGTAAACTTATTCTGTTAAATTATTTGTGACATGTTACATGTATCTGAAAATCCCACTATTGTTGGCTAAAATATACTCCGGACATGATAATCTTGACTATATTCATATCTAACAGCACAGGGCCACTTTGACCTCATAGTGTGACCGTGACCTTCAAAATAAAGGCCTGGTTCTTGCTTGTTGCCTTATTATGGTGATCATACCTGTTTGTGCAAGTTATTTTAAAATCCATCCACAGACAAACGAGACATACTCAGGACTCGAAAATATATTATATAGGGACACTGCAACTGTGACCTCCAAGTGTGACATTGACCATCAAACTATGGGCCTGGTTTCTTGTATGTGATACATCGTCTTATTATGATCATCATTTGTGCAAATGACATATGAAAATCTGTACTATACCCCAACGATAACGTGATTCTCGCGAAAAAGATAGCACAGGCTAATATTATTATAACGGGTAAAAAGAAGTTTATTATCATTTATGTCTGCATTACTTGGCACACAGGATTATTTATTACACCCTACGTATTGATTTGGCTTATTCCAAACCTATTTATAGTAATGCTTGTAAATAACATGTTATCGTTGGGCCATAGTACATGGACAATAAAGCATAGCACAGACACGGCTATGATGACAATATTAATATACAGTGGGACAGTACAACTCTAAATGCGATGACCTTCAAGTTATGGGCTTAGGTCTTGGGCACAACACATTGTCTTAATATGGTAATCATTTCAATAATGAAACTTCAAAATCCGTCTATGGACAACCAAGATTTGACTATATTCATAGACAGCGGGACAGGGCGTATTCCATATGTGACTTGACCTTCAAGCTACAGGGCATGGGTCTTGCATGTGGCACGTACTGTTTCTTATTATGGTGGTCATATATGTTATTTAATTTTAAAAACCTGTTATTTAGTCTCGACATGGAAATGATGAAGGACATACATAAAAATTGCATATTAAAGAAGTGAAAGTGGCTATTCTTTTGTTCTTATAGCCATATAAACAGAATTGATAGCAACATAAAAGTGTTCATAGCCCTAACCCTAGACCACTAGACAGTAAACCTATTGTTCTCCTAGCTACTTTATGGGTGTGGACTGACGTACAGATATCGTCTAACCCTATTATAATTGTTCTGTAGACGGACGGATGTATGGTTATCGCCTAACCCTATTATAATTGTCCTGTAGACGGACGGAGGTACGGATATCGCCTAACCCTATTATAATTGTCCTGTAGACGGACGGAGGTACGGATATCGCCTAACCCTATTATAATTGTCCTGTAGACGGACTGACGTACAGATATCGCCTAACCCTATTATAATTGTTCTGTAGATGGACGGATGTATGGTTATCGCCTAACCCTATTATAATTGTCCTGTAGACGGACGGAGGTACGGATATCGCCTAACCCTATTATAATTGTTCTGTAGACGGACGGATGTATGGTTATCGCCTAACCCTATTATAATTGTCCTGTAGACGGACGGATGTATGGTTATCGCCTAACCCTATTATAATTGTCCTGTAGACGGACGGAGGTACGGATATCGCCTAACCCTATTATAATTGTTCTGTAGACGGACGGATGTATGGTTATCGCCTAACCCTATTATAATTGTCCTGTAGACGGACGGATGTATGGTTATCGCCTAACCCTATTATAATTGTCCTGTAGACGGACGGATGTATGGTTATTGCCTAACCCTATTATAATTGTCCTGTAGACGGACGGATGTATGGTTATCGCCTAACCCTATTATAATTGTCCTGTAGACGGACGGATGTATGGTTATCGCCTAACCCTATTATAATTGTCCTGTAGACGGACTGACGTACAGATATCGTCTAACCCTATTATAATTGTTCTGTAGATGGACGGATGTATGGTTATTGCCTAACCCTATTATAATTGTTCTGTAGATGGACGCATGTATGGATATCGCCTAACCCTATTATAATTGTCCTGTAGACGGACGGAGGTACGGATATCGCCTAACCCTATTATAATTGTCCTGTAGACGGACGGATGTATGGTTATTGCCTAACCCTATTATAATTGTCCTGTAGACGGACGGATGTATGGTTATCGCCTAACCCTATTATAATTGTCCTGTAGACGGACGGATGTATGGTTATTGCCTAACCCTATTATAATTGTCCTGTAGACGGACGGATGTATGGTTATCGCCTAACCCTATTATAATTGTTCTGTAGACGGACGGATGTATGGTTATCGCCTAACCCTATTATAATTGTTCTGTAGACGGACGGATGTATGGTTATCGCCTAACCCTATTATAATTGTCCTGTAGACGGACGGATGTATGGTTATCGCCTAACCCTATTATAATTGTCCTGTAGACGGACTGACGTACAGATATCGTCTAACCCTATTATAATTGTTCTGTAGACGGACGGATGTATGGTTATTGCCTAACCCTATTATAATTGTTCTGTAGATGGACGCATGTATGGATATCGCCTAACCCTATTATAATTGTCCTGTAGACGGACGGAGGTACGGATATCGCCTAACCCTATTATAATTGTCCTGTAGGCGGACGGATGTATGGATATCGATCAAACCGATAGACCCAGAAAGCATTCTAAGCGCGCATGACCCAGGCCTAATAAAAGTGAAGGCCAAAACCGTCCATGTTTATATAATACAGAAGAAACTGTAATTATTTACATTTTGCAATTGAATTTGTCCAATAAGCACAATAAAAAACTGTTGATTCATTTGTATAACCAGTTTACATTGATCAAATCTAAATCAGATAATGTAGTTTAGTAATTCCTTACAACCAGCTCTCCCTGAGGCCAGACAAAATAAACTATTGGCTTTGTATTGTAATTCAGCCCTTTGGCTCTGGTTTAGTCTATATCCAATTCTTTAAAGGTCACGAAGAACTAAGCCATTCCTATGTACTGTACAGAGGGTATTACTTGCGGGTGTATTTTAATTTCAGCATATTTTAAACACATGTGAAATTGTTAATCCAGACGTGACAGATATATACTCGGAGAGATGAAAACACCGCGCTAGTATTTGACACTCTCTGTGGACACGATAACACAAAAAGTTGTTGATGAATATTGATGAAACATTGTGGATATATAGATGGTTGATCTAACAACAGACAGACAGACAGACAGACAGACAGACAGACAGACAGACAGACAGACAGACAGACAGACAGACAGACAGACAGACAGACAGACAGACAGACAGACAGACAGACAGACAGACAGACAGACAGACAGACAGACAGACAGACAGACAGACAGACGATTTTCCCCCGCAAATTGAAGCCATCGCAAAAATGCTGAAGTTCAGAAATCCACGAAATTAAATGATGTCCAGAATAATTCAATGATAAACTGCAAGACTTTATAGTGCCTGTCAGGCACAAACTCTGTAACAATGCAAGATTAGCCATCTTCTTAAATGTCACCGTGGCCTAGTATGTTAAGGTGTCCACATCAATATCTCTGTGGCCTAGTGAAGGCATCCATCTACATAGCGGGAGTTCATTCTGATATGACCGGTTGGTGAGCCGCAAGCTGGTTTATGCCTGCCCATTTTCCTTTTCTTTCAATTTTTTATATTTTACGATTTTTTTTACGGGTAGCAGATATTTATAATCTCTAACTTGTCCGCCCTTTTGCCCTATTGTCTTTTTGATCAAGCATAATTATCTGTCAATGACGATTTTCTACACGTGAAGTGTTAGATGGCTTGTGTGTGACGATTTTATGTCTACCCAAACTTGCAACGAAGAATTGCTCAATGACGTTTGCACCTACCCCAACAAAGCAGTGCTAATATTATCAATTTACACAACAATTGGTGCCAATGTTTGCATTATTAACAGGAGTACAGGGATCATTCTAAGAGGGCGATGTGGGCATAATTGTCGCCCTAGGGACCCTGACATCGCCCTCTGGGGGCCCCACTTCTACCTAAAAAAATAATTTATTTTTTGGTTTTTACGATTTTCAAACAAAATTTTGTCTAGTAAGATACACTGGCTCATTATAAAGCACTCCTTCTATTCAAATGTTGTATTTAATGGTTGTACCTATTTTGCAAATGTATATTAAAGAACACCATTTAAGGAAGCGACCACGCGCTTTCTCACTTCTCCCAAAAATTCTGACCTAGAATGAACCTTGGAGTATAGATATATGTATACGGTGGTGGCCACATCGGACAGGTGGGTTTTCTACGGGTACTCCAGTTTCCTCCCACACGAATGACCACACATTGTACACAACACTGTATATAGATTTATGTTGCACCACACTGCGTCAGTACGAGGATATACTAGTAGGTGCCATGTACTTTAATGGAAGAAAACAAAAGAAGATAAGATTGTCACAAACACGACACCGTCACTTAGCACATTCAGTTTTCAACATAACACCATTGATACAACGTTTTAGCTGTCAATTAACACATTTCAGTTTTCAACATAACACCATTGATACAACGTTTTAGCTGTCAATTAATACATTTCAGTTTTCAACAAAACACCGTTGATACATCATACTTTGCTACACATACAACGTATTAGCAATTACCGGTATTCACCCTGATTACTCATATGATCCGTAAATTATCAGTCAGTAGCTTAATTCGTGGACCGTTCTTTTTCATGCCCGCTGTATTGAATGAAACCTCTGTTTATAGCCCATATTCATTTATGGTCAGACGGGGATCGTATCTGTGATCACTGGATTCGCAGTCCGTGTTAGCCACTGACACGTCTACCCATGGTCGCAAACGTATATAGTCTGTAGTTTATACCTACCCACACACAATTAGTAGGCATTACCCATCGATGGACGTTTATTAATTGGCGTGGTGTATTATTAAGTGTGTTGAGAATCGCACACAATACAGTTAACCCTGTGTTAGTAGTCACCTCTATTAAGCAGCCAACCTGTATTAACCAGCCAATTTCCAGATTCCCAATATGTTGTTTTATTATACATTTAACCTCTATTAAGCAGCCACCTGTGCTAAGCAGCCACTTTCTGTGATTCCCTTGGCTGCCTGCTCAAGACAGGTTTGACTGTATAAATTTGTAACGTCCGCCAGCACATCTTGTTCGCTCGCGTATGTATACATGTATGTTTAACAGCGTAGATCCAAGCAGTACAGCACAACTATAAATCCAGGGTTCTGATTCAATTTCATGACGGGGAGAGATTACATAAGATACACACAGTCTTAATGGAAGACTGGTCAGTGGCATAGAAATACATGTAAACTATGCGCTACCCCAGCATTAAAATAAGGGAAATTTCCATTGACACACCTAAGTAAAAGTTTTGGTAATTTTAGATACGTTATTTTTATCGTCGCCTACAGAAGTCAATTCAATAATTTTATTGGAGAATACGGGTACCTAAATAGTACTTTATTACCTAGTCCTATATATAAGATGTCTACATCGATCTGTTATTGAATAATGTGGAAGTCGTGATAGGTGTGAAATGTCTGGAGTTTGAGCCCCGCTGGAGCCGTTACGATTGTGCCCTTAGGCAAGGCATTTAAATTCCACATTGCCTCTTCTCTCTTCCTCGTGGCGATGAATTCCATCAGTAATGAGGTCTCGAGAGTGATTAATATAAGTTGTAAGAACATGTTTTGCAATCGAGCTAAAATAAGTTTGTATAAACTATTGAATAATGCCTTGATAGCAAAATGTAACATTTTTCAAGTCTAAATATTCGGACTAATTATGATGAACATGGTCATGTGCCATAAAAATATTTCACATGTGACACCGATATGCAGATGTCGCAAATTAGCAATTAACTAGGCTACAGAAACAGTACTACTTACTACTCGTCGCCAATTAAATAGGCTACAGAAACAGTACTACTTACTACTCGTCGCCAATTAACTAGGCTACAGAAACAGTACTACTTACTACTCGTCGCCAATTAACTAGGCTACAGAAACAGTACTACTTACTACTCGTCGCCAATTAACTAGGCTACAGAAACAGTACTACTTACTACTCGTCGCCAATTAACTAGGCTACAGAAACAGTACTACTTACTACTCGTCGCCAATTAACTAGGCTACAGAAACAGTACTACTTACTACTCGTCGCCAATTAACTAGGCTACAGAAACAGTACTACTTACTACTCGTCGCCAATTAACTAGGCTACAGAAACAGTACTACTTACTACTCGTCGCCATTTCATTTTGTTCATTTAATTGTTGCTAATGGAGGCTAACAAACTACGGCCATTATTAATTAGCGGATTAGAATTAACTTTGGGATAATGAGAATGTGTTTTATATCGCCCAATTAACAGATTAAATTCAGACAGATAAATTGTCAATGCTATTTATAATTACGCACAGGCATTTTTGATCATATGCTGATGAAAAGATTATTTTGTTGTCATTATTGAATATGAACATAGATAATCATAATTAAATTGTGAAACGAATACCGGTATAATTGTTGTGCACAAATAGATGCGCACTAAAACGCCGCAGTCCGCGCAACCTGCCAGCGCTAATATCAACTAGGCCGCATCATTTTGCAGCAATTTCCGCATACATTTGCCGCGTCCCTCCCAATTACGAGTTCCATCTTTAATGTTTGCGCTAAGTAAAATCGCCGCGTTCCAGTATATTTAAGCGTTCCTCCTGATGTATACTGTAGATAGCGGTATTACAGAATGATATTGATCAATATAAATGGAGATATTAGAAAATTATATCAGGGGGGGGGGGGGGGTATCATATTTACCCCTACCATTTACAAAAAACATGGCTCAACATGCTGCGGTCATAACATGGAATATTAACACATTGTCGCCTTGTCATAATTATAGTTACATATAATTATATCACAAGACAAAACGTCAATGGCTGTAACAGGAGACCATAGAAAACGTCTATATCCCCCAGACAACATATTGAAATGTGGTCCAGACTACTGTACGAGACAGCTGCTGCAGTACATTCTAGCCATTCTTACAGCACAGCTGCTTCAAGCTTTAATAATATCATAATTATGAAAATATTCAAAGGTGAATTACTCAACAAATATTGAAACACCATTGCTTTTCTTCACTTTTTCAGTATGAGGGCAATGTCAATGAATCATTGTATCTGAGTTTGGAGGATACTGATCAATGTAACTTAAGTTTGGAGGATACTGATCAATGTAACTCGAATTATGAGGATACGGATCAATGTAACTCAGGTTTGGAGGATACTGATCAATGTAACTCAAGTTTGGAGGATGCTGATCAATGTAACTCAAGTTTGGAGGATACTGATCAATGTAACTCGAGTTATGAGGATACGGATCAATGTAACTCAAGTTTGGAGGATGCTGATCAATGTAACTCAAGTTTGGAGGATGCTGATCAATGTAACTCAAGTTTGGAGGATACTGATCAATGTAACTCAAGTTTGGAGGATACTGATCAATGTAACTCACGTTTGGAGGATACTGATCAATGTAACTCAAGTTTGGAGGATACTGATCAATGTAACTCAAGTTTGGAGGATACTGATCAATGTAACTCGAGTTATGAGGATACGGATCAATGTAACTCAAGTTTGGAGGATATGGATCAATGTAACTACAGTTTGGAGGATGCTGATCAATGTAACTTAAGTTGGAGGATGCTGATCAATGTAACTGAGTTACGAGGATGCTGACTGATGTAATCGTGATAGGAGGCTACTCACCAATGTAACCGAGGACGATACTCTTGGTTAGAAATGAGACATAACTCTCTGTATGCTAGCGGTGAAAATACAAGTTGAATATTTCATGCAATTTCATGCAATTTCATTTGAATTGTGTCGTAACCGAATTGTGTTGTAACCGAATTGTGTCGTAACCGAATTGTGTCATAACCGAATTGTGTTGTAATGACATAATTCTAATGAAATTCACGACATATTTCCAGAGTTTTCAGATACAAATAAGAAAAACACATAAATGAATTGTCGTCTGCTACAATTATTTGAATTATTTATAGCCTTTATTTTACCTAGCATGCAAAGCGTTAAAATATAATGAATGATAGGCATGTGAAGAAGTCATGTAGATGAAGGGCCATGTCACCAAGTGCATGTCAAGTGATAGAGGCCAAATGGCAATGGTTCAAGTAACATTTCTTCCAAATACATGTGAAGTTATTACTCAAAAGTCAAAACAGTGGGGGGGAAAAAGTATCAATATTATCCATTTACTCCAAGTTCAACAAAGTAATCATCCATTCAGCATCAAGGAATTCTCAAATATTTTGGGTATTGTTGCAAACTATCACGACCTATCAACCAGTTCTGCCAATCAAAAAAGAATAAAAAGTTGCTAAGCAACATCTAGGAAATCATTACACTTCTCAAGAGATGAGGTTTGAGACCTGACATAAATCTACGATTGATTGATCTTTTAATCAGAATGAAAATGGCTGCTTATAAATTAATTTGAAAAGAAAGTTTATCTAGTTTGTACAACGATTGATATAGCCTCATTTATTGTTGTTCCGTTTGCTTCCCCCATGAAAAGAAAACACAACAACTTCTTTATTGCAATCATTTACCGTATATATTTATATGCACTGCAATCGCGAATACTTACTGGCACTTTCCGTGGAATCCATTGCATGACAAATACATGAAATATGACCTTGACCTTGGAGATATGACCTTGATGAAAGTACAAACCTTCTAGTAATCTCTAAACGGGTCGCCAAGATATTGTGAACACACAAACATATATATCATTTGGCATTAAATATCATCTAAGACTAAGTGTGACCTTGAAGGATGGATGGATGTACAGTACAAACACAATCGGACTCCTGGCTTTTCCGGGGAAATAATAAATGTGATCGTTTTGAGGAGGGCATCTAAAATTGCCGGTCCTGGGCCGATATTTGACTCGGAATACCGATTATAAAACCCAAAACTGCTAGAAAATCGGTCTGTAAAATGTTCAATGTAAATATCAGAAATCATCTGAAACATTCCAAAATATGCTTGAAAAACAAGATTCAATCAACTAAATCAAGTTACTGTACCTCTGCTGGATGACACATAGCAGCTGGATAATTGGTCCAATTGAAAGTCATTAAAACAGCAAACTGTCACATGTAGCAATACGGGTGTCATAAACATCAGACTAAATTTACCATTAACCAGTCAAAGCATAAGTCGGAATTTATAACAGTCTTTCAGATAGGACGTTAAACCGAGGTCTCGTGTCGGTGCTTTACATTGTGTACGTAAAAGAACCAGACAAGATTTTGGAATGGGTCTCTGTCTGTATCATTGCACTATCCTCCAACAATCTAAAATGACTAATCTCTTCAGGAGGCATCGCTCATATGGGCGACCAGTAGCGACTCCATATGGTATATTCCAGACTAGATGTTATAGAATCAATTACAAAAAATCAATATCCTGGGAGGAATCTACGTCTACTTGTATTTCATGTGCATCTCAGACGGATCTGTAGTCCAGTGGTTAACACGTTGGACTGGTAATCCAGGGATCGCAGGTTCAATCCCCCTGTTTGACCCTAATAAAATTACACTGTGCACGTAAAAGAACTAGAGGAGACTCTGGAATGGGTCTCTGTCTGTATCATTGCACTATCCTCCAACAATCTAAATTGAATAATCTATTCAGGGGGAGTCACTCACATGGGCAACCGGTAGCGACGATAAATAAACGTAAAATACACATGTGCATTTTCCTCCACTTCTTGATGCAGATGATAACTAAAAGATCCTATAAAAATGCTATTCACTGAGTGTGAATG
The DNA here is from genome assembly GCA_014843695.1 of Archivesica marissinica. NCBI lineage: Eukaryota > Metazoa > Mollusca > Bivalvia > Venerida > Vesicomyidae > Archivesica > Archivesica marissinica. The sequence continues at coordinate 19,769,972 of CM026398.1, forward strand.
CACTAGTTTCATATTTTTATTATCTACAGAAGACAGGCAATCCTATTATAATTATTGCAACGAGTCTGCACAAACTTATACTGTACCATCACAATATTGGAGCCGTTACGCTTGTGCCCTTAGGCAAGACATTTAAATTCGACGTAGCCTATTCTCTCTCCCTCGTGGCGATGGATTCCATCAGGAATGAGGCTTCGAGAGTGATTAATATAAGTTGTAAGAACTTATTTCGCAAAGGAGCTAAAATAAATTTGTATAAAATACACAAACACAATAGTTTGGCGGTAACTTTGCTATACTGATGGTTGTCTACATTAAAATTGTTTACATTTTAGAACATCTGATCATTTAGGCAAATTGTTAGTACAAAGAGAAACATTCACCAATATGGTAACATGCAGCTCGAGGTCAGATGTACTAACATAGCGGTGATGCTTACATGCACCCACAAACAACAACACACATGCAGCTCGAGGTCAGATGTATTAACATAGCGGTGATGCTTACATGCAGCTCGAGGTCAGATGTACTAACATAGCGGTGATGCTTACATGCAGCTCCAGGTCAGATGTACTAACATAGCGGTGATGCTTACATGCAGCTCCAGGTCAGATGTACTAACATAGCGGTGATGCTTACATACAGCTCGAGGTCAGATGTACTAACATAGCGGTGATGCTTACATACAGCTCCAGGTCAGATGTACTAACATAGCGGTGATGCTTACATACAGCTCCAGGTCAGATGTACTAACATAGCGGTGATGTTTACATGCTGCTCCAGGTCAGATGTACTAACATAGCGGTGATGCTTACATACAGCTCCAGGTCAGATGTACTAACATAGCGGTGATGCTTACATGCAGCTCCAGGTCAGATGTACTAACATAGCGGTGATGCTTACATACAGCTCCAGGTCAGATGTACTAACATAGCGGTGATGCTTACATGTACATACAGCTCCAGGTCAGATGTACTAACATAGCAGTGATGCTTACATGTACATACAGCTCCAGGTCAGATGTACTAACATAGCGGTGATGCTTACATGCAGCTCCAGGTCAGATGTACTAACATAGCGGTGATGCTTACATGCAGCTCCAGGTCAGATGTACTAACATAGCGGTGATGCTTACATGCTGCTCCAGGTCAGATGTACTAACATAGCGGTGATGTTTACATGCTGCTCCATGTCAGATGTACTAACATAGCGGTGATGCTTACATGCAGCTCCAGGTGAGATGTACTAACATAGCGGTGATGCTTACATGCTGCTCCAGGTCAGATGTACTAACATAGCGGTGATGTTTACATGCTGCTCCATGTCAGATGTACTAACATAGCGGTGATGCTTACATGCAGCTCGAGGTCAGATGTACTAACATAGCGGTGATGCTTACATACAGCTCCAGGTCAGATGTACTAACATAGCGGTGATGTTTACATGCTGCTCCAGGTCAGATGTACTAACATAGCGGTGATGCAATGCCTGCTGAGAGTATTGTAAATATCCGCAGCATATTTCTCATTCCAGTTAGGATACTCACTAGCCACCTTGTATGTTTCAGGTATAATCCACACACACTTGTAGTTTTTGAAGTGTATCCACACCCATTACAATCCTCATTCATAATTATATAAGTATGGCTCCAAAGAAGAATTTGTAACCGAGCTTATTTCAGCAAGAAATTGATTTTATTTCATGCTTTCCAACGAAATATAGAAATTTGTCAGTGAAATAAAGTGTGTTTATTCCCTGAAACAAACAAAAATCCAACTATTATTTAGTTTATACAAATTTATTTTCGCTCAATTGCGAAACAAGTTCTTTCAACTTATATTAATCACTCTCGAGAATTCATTCCTGATGGAATCCATCGCCACGAGGGAGAGAGAAGAGGCAATGTGCAATTTAAATGCATTGCCTAAGGGCACAATCATAACGGCTCAATAGGGACTCGAACTCCGGACCTTTCGCACCTGAAGCGAACGCGCATCGCATCCACTACGCTATCACGACTTCCACCCTTATTATTTGATGGATGAAGTTTGCTAATTATGCATTTTAGAAAGAAATATTGCGGGATATTGCAGGGATCTTGTTCTTCTTCATTTATGTGTATTTTTATGCCCTAAAATTTGGTGTAAATAGTGTATAATTATGGAATGTGCATCTGTTTGTTTAAACTCTTGAATTGTGTTTTTTTATTAAAAGGGGGGCAACTAACGTTTAAATTCTTACATTGTGTTTTGAAATTGTCCATTGTGTATGAATATTTTTTCAAAATACATTGTTCAACTGAAAACACTGTCGTACCGTCATACCGTTGTACTTGCAGTCCATTATTATTAATATTGGACTGCCGTCAAAAGGCCAGAGTATTATAAATCCTACGCGGCGTACATGTACGAAATTATCAATTTTAATTAATAAGATCTTGTTATATAAGTGTGTGTTTTAAGTAAGATATAAACCTCAAATGTAAAATAATCCCTCTCGAGAACTCATTCCTAATGGAATCCATTGCCACGAGGGAGAGAGAAGAGGCAATGTGGAATTTAAATGCCTTGCCCAAGGACACAATCGTAATGGCTACAGCTGGGCGCTAACACTCCGGGCCTTTCGCACCTGAAGCGAACGCGCTTTCACGACTTCCACAATTTTAACAAGTTATTACCTCAATACACACCTAATTTGACATCTTAGGACAGGTGGTATCTTTATTGAGGTATTCTCTTGGGCAGGTTTGACTGTATTAATCAGTGTTATCATTATATGGTGCTTAGTTTTAAATATTATCATGATGGAAAAATTACCTCCCTTACATTACGTTACTTATTTCCTGCATCAACAATGATGTTAATGAATACATATGAACATAATTAGATCTTCTATAATGTTGTAAAAGTTATTTTTATATAATAATATGCCTGTTGTAAGCTAACTGACAAGCTACATACCGGTAGATTACAAGCTACATACCAGTAGATTTCCAACAGTTTTAAAGAAAAAGTAGGAAAATTGGCATGTTACAAATTAATTCATAAAAAACCCCGAAGTCATTAGCATACCAATTGTATGTAATGTTTTACTTAGGCATACATTGAACTAATGATATGCAACATTTGAAGAAATTCTATTATTGTGAGAAAATAAATATTTGAAATTATATCCTAAATATTACATGAAAAATACAAAAAATCTCCCCAAAATCAAGTATGCGAACATGGAAAATTCATGATTTAGGATTGTTGTATTTTACTTTTGTCGAGAAACTGAGAAATTATTGGCCGAAATGGAAAATAGGCATGTTATAAAAAAATTAAATTAAAAGTCATTAGCATATCAATTTTATTTCATATGTTGGTTAGTAATACATAGTACTAGTGATGTACCAAGTATGAACAAATTCTATTATTGTAAACTTTTTTTACAAAACTGCCTTTAAGTTTATCTATCAAAATGTTCAAAACTTCCTCTAGGTATTTTTAGTCTGGTTGTATAACTCCTATATGAACATTTTGCAGGAAAAAAGTAAAGGAAAAATAATTCTTAGTTTTTCTGAATCAGTACACCCCATAGCACATCAGGAAAAAAATCCCCATGAATTGGGCTTGGGGAATGTTTTTCCCAGCACTTTGAAATTTCGGCTCCAAGACCCAATCGAAGATCCATCAAGATGAGGGGTAGGGCTAACAAATTTAAGTCTCTAGTCACTTCTGGTCTAGGTATGATAATGCAAATTGGCATGAGGTTACAAAAATGATTACTCTTCACTGGGGTCAATGGACCAAATTGATGTGATGACGTAATCATGACGAAATCCAAGATGGCGTCCATTTTGGCGGGAAAAACGAAAATATTGGCTACCAGTCAACTCGCGTCATTCTGACTCATTGTTTACTGTTTTTGTTTCATGTAGGCTACCAATTATTCTTGGATATCGACTCTGACAGTGTTTTTACAGCTTACTCCATGACATCCTCCACAAGCCTCAACACACTGGAGTCCATGCTTGAAACAGGTACACAAGTTTGTACCACATTGGTTGGGATTTTGGCTTTTACACTTGCACCTAATGAATTTCAACACACTCTCCGGTGCTACGCCCATGTCCGTCATTAATGGTACAAGTCCGGAACGATCATGTTGCCAACCCCATGAGCATGGATCAAGCACTTCAGTATCCAAGTTCATCCATTGAATAGTTTGTAGAAATACCCTGAGGTTGTGGAAATGGGCGGCACGTACTGTCGGAGGCATTCATTGCGGTTCCAAGATGTTTGACTGTGCAATCATCGTCTGGTACTTGTGAAAGCGAATGGTCGTCAGAGTCCTTTCCTTGCAATATTCACCAAACAACAAAGTGAATAAATCTATGCCAAGCTTCCCGACTGTGTCCTGAGTTTCAGCTGAATAGAAATTGTCGGCAATCGCTTGAATTGAGCGGTCTTTTGCTATGTCCGAATGTTGAAGATGTTGTGTCACATCCACTCCATGCATGTATGAACAGAATGTTTTTTTTAATGACTGAATCAACCTTTGATGACACATCCTTTACGGAATGAATTGTGGAAGGCCCCACTAGTTTTCGCCTTGTTCCTCCGATGACCTTATGAACGTATATGTTCGCCATATCCTCTTTCCAGTGATGCAGAAACAAATGTCCGTGTCATTTGCGATTACTTCAACAGTTTGCTGGTTCTTGGCATAATCTAGTGTGGTAGAGACTATTAGTGTATCGGCATCTGCTTGTGCTTGCTTTATGATATGACCATTTGCTTCCAAGTGATCAGTGAGCATAGCAATGAAGCCAACTTTATTTGCAATGTTAGCAAAGAACGCTTCCTGATCCTTGTACCTACGACGTGACGGGTTCACTTCTATTGTAGCGGCGGGAAGTCGATCTGATTTGCGTCGGTGGTGTTCGTGATCCTTAGTTGAAAACTCAGGATATCCATCGAATACAACAATACACTGACCGAATTGATGTGTGAGATATGACGAGTACTGCTCGAAGACTTCCTGGTATGTGTTGTGTTTCCACCGTATGTAGTGAAGAAGCCACCCGCCGTCGACAACACGCATTTGCTCACCAGATGGCCTAGTATCTGCTACATCCTTATACAGTGCATTAGCTAATTCAGACTTCACCGGCTTCCTCATGAAATTGTCCTTGAACAAGGATGGAGGACTCACACACATTTCCCATTGGAAATATGGCTCCATGTTCTCGCTGATTCTTTGTGAGATGGCCGAACATCGACTGAGTAGAATAGCCGGATCAATGTGCAGGGTTTTCTTTCGTCCTACCCTTACTCCGGGTTGGAGATCTTGCAGTCTTAATTTGCTCAGATCGCTTAATCTTTGCGCCGTTATATGACACGGAGTCTATCTTTGACTGTAATTTAGAGCCAACTTCCTCGGTGATATCACAGTTGATACCATCCCCTTGTTCCGCTGTCAAACCGGTTGACAATGAACGCAAGTCACAACCGTTGCTGACTAATGGATTGTGATCAACAAACCAGTCTAACAGTTTATCAAGATCAGTGAGGTTGCGGTCTTTTCGAGCAATGCTGAGATCTACGTGTTGTTCGGACGTCCATATCTTCTTCTGCGAGCGAGTTGTCATTGCATCATGGATTGCCACACAGATTGGTAAGGTGAACACCCATTGGTAACGGACAGATTCAGTCAGACCTCGTCCATGTGTCAAACCACCACGACTTTTTAGCGAACACATGAGCGTTTGCTCTATCACCAAGTCTGACTAGAGTCCGTTAAAACAGTGTTCTGTTCTTACCACAGCATGAGCGCCTTCTATGTACTTCTGATATAGCAAGGGATGCTGTTCTGGTAGCTTGGCCATATTTTGCACATAAAGCCTTGCACTTTTTGCGTAGTGAATATGTCCTGTTGCTGCAAATAAGTTCAGAAACTCACTACATACTCTCAAATGTCTGTTCCAGTCCTTTAGTCTCTCACATGCTACAAAGTCTTCTATTTTCCGAATATATAATTCAGTAATTGGATCCATAATTTTGCTGTTCTAGACTGTGATGACAATGATATTTTCAATTCTTCAATGCATTTATCTAACAAGACAAGTGGCTCCGAGTTTACAATGTCATCACAACGAGTTTCAGCATCGGAATTCAATACGTTACCGAGAAGCTTTTGCAAGGCCTCCACATCCTTTGTAGTAAGACTGGACTGATATTTCTCATTGATACCACCGTCATAATCATCATTCTCGTCACGATGTGCCTCGCAGTCCGGTATTATCTGTTCCAGTAATTTGGTGGTCAGGCATGCGTCGAGAAGATAGAGAACCCGTAGTGCCCGTGCAATGGCTTTGCCAGACAATATGTGCAAAATAGCATTGGGGCCAAATATCTGACCCAGAGCTTCATATATTCCAGATCCTCGCATCGTATGAAAGATGCTACTGATTGCGCTCATTAGTGTATGGAACCCACCCAGTCTAATCACAAGTTTGTTAAGCTGTTTGGTGGCAGCAATTTCAACAGCTTTAATGAAGAGCGGTTGGTCAAATGTTACTGATGTACTTGGCAGTTTCAGTTTCGGCACTTGGTCTTGTATGTAAGACAACGTGGAGTAGATGCAGGTTTCATCACTAGGGTTCAGGTCTATGATTGGAAGCATCAACACTTCGTCCGCACTAATTCCATCTGTGTCGTTTTGATAGACACAGTGCATGAATCCAGACCAATTTGTCCAATCCGGGCTAGGAGTCATTTTGGTTGCAAGTACTTTGGCAGAACTCCAGAGCAGCTTTGAATAATATGACACAGGTGGGATAGTGAATGGTAATATTGTTTCAAATATCGCATTGAACTTGAATGTTGACAAGGCGGGGATGGCTGGTGTGACATAAAGAATAATTGGTATGCCTTTATCGTAAGTAAGATCGGAAATGTTGACCCTTGCCATACGTTTTACACGCTGGTCGGTAATTTGCTGGCTACTTCGGCGTTGGTACCATGCAATAATACCCATACCGTGAAAGGTTCCGGTCCCGTCCAAGGTGCGTATGTTTGAATCTGCAATGTACTGTCCTAACGTCGGGAATGGCGGTGGGGACAACGATTGCAATGTTTGCTGCTGAAGAATGGACTGCTTGAAAAGCTGAACTTCATTGTAGGTGATGGACAAGCCAAATGAGGAAAGTTCTTCTGTGAGCCACTTTGATCCAAAGACGTGATCTAACTCTATACCAAGACCGAACAGCAGTGGTGAAATTACAGAGTTCGGACGTGCGGCTTGTGTGATGGCTTGCCCAATTACGTCACACTTTAGCTCATCTTTAATCAGTGTTTCCAGGAACACACGTAAACTAGGAGTCAAAAAGTCTCCGCATTCTTTCAGGCTGGTATAGAATATATTTCTCAAGTCAGAATGACGTGAGCTGACTGGTAACCAATATTTTCGTTTTTCCCGCCAAAATGGACGCCATCTTGGATTTCGTCATGATTACATCATCACATCAATTTGCTCCATTGACCCCAGGGAAGAGTAATCACCTTTGTAACCTCCTGCCAATTTCCATTATCATACCTAGACCAGAAGTGACTAGAGACTTAAATTTGTTAGTCCTACCCCCTATCTTGATGGATCTTCGATTGGGTCCGAAATTTCAAAGTGCTTGGAAAAAAATTACCCAAGCCCAATTCATGGGGATTTTTTTTCTGAGGCACTATGGGGTGTACTGATTCAGAAAAACTAAGAATTATTTTTCCTTTACTTTTTTCCCCGCAAATTCTCTTCTGCACCCTGACTATTTTGTCAGTGGAGATATTCTTCACTACCTGATAACTCAATAATTATTGTAACCTGTTAGGCAAACACACAAATGGTTATTATTAACACTTATCAATCATGTAAATGACCATATCCCAAGCCATATGGTGTAATTAAAACAGGATGCCAAGCAATCAGTGTCAATATAGCACCTAATCTTTCAAATTCCATGTAGTCTGGACAAACAAATATTTGTCTGATACACACATTTTCAAAGTTTTACACCTGGAACTTGGAGCTGACAAAATCCTTTTGATGTTGCCTGGTCAGTCATCCAGTAGTTAATGCGTTGGTGTTGCCTCCGTGGTCCAGTGGTTAAGGTAGCTGGCTTGTATTACACTGCTACCTATCATCACTAATGATCACAGGTTCGAGCCCCACTCGACCGTGTCTCATTGACCTGCCCAGGAAAGATGTTATTAGGTAAACTGCCAGTCACTCAAATTGGGCAGCTGGTAGCGACGTTAAATAAACTTATTTTAAATAAAATAATAAAAAAATAACATGTTGGACTGTGGTTTGCATACATGTATCAGAACCTAATAATTTTATTATCGGCTCTACAATTAGCGTAGTGGTTAGCACACTCGCTTCTCACCCATGCAACCCGGGTTCGATCCTGTGAGCGGGAAGTATGTGAGATGGTACGGTGGTCACCAAATCGGACAGGTGGGTTTTCTCCGGGTACTCCGGTTTCCTCCCACATTTACGCTTTCATCTGTGCCAACGAGAGTGATTAATATAAGTTATTAGAACTTGCTTCGCAATCGTTGTAAAATAAATAAAGTTAAACTTTTTTTTATATAATATTAACAGTATCTCAGTGATGTACATTACATGTACACACATTAATTTCATTGCTGTTATGATTTGTTAGGGAGAGACAGGAAGACAGCCAAATGACAAAAGACTTAACCCTTTCCTTCATAGAGATTTAGGTTCATATACTATCCATATCTCCATACAAACCACAGCCATTAACCCTTTCCTTCATAGAGATTTAGTTTCATATACTATTATATCTCCATACAAACCACAGCCATTAATTAACCCTTTCCTTCATAGAGATTTAGGTTACTATACTATTATATCTTCATACAAACGACGGCCATTAATCCTTTCCTTCATAGAGATTTAGGTTAATATACTATTATACCTCCATACAAACGACAGCCATTAACCCTTTCCTTCATAGAGATTTAGGTTAATATACTATTATACCTCCATACAAACGACAGTCATTTAGCTATCATGCAGTGGATAAGTAGTGGCCATATCTATCCCACATCTATAGATATTACTGGGACTACATAGAGATTTAGGTTAATATACTATTATACCTCCATACAAACGACAGTCATTTAGCTATCATGCAGTGGATAAGTAGTAGTACCTAATATCCCACCTGCATAGTTACTGGGACTACATGAGATTCTGGCGTTTATTATGAACATTGGTTTGGCTACTGCATTATCAGTGTATGTCGTATTGGTAATGGCGTCAATAGGTGCATCTATGAGGGAAAAGGTTAACCCTTTCTTTCATAGAGGCGTAGGTTAATATTCTATTATATCTCCATACAAACCACAGCCATTTATTTAGCTATCATGCAGTGGATAAGTAGTCGCCATATCTATCCCACATCCATAGATATAACTGCAACTACATGAGATTCTGGCCTTTATTATGAACATTGGTTTGGCTACTACATTGTCAATAAATGTCGTATTGGTATTGGCGTCAAGAGGTGCTTCTATGAGGGAAAGGGGTTAAAACTTTGTCCAAAAAATGTTACAATTTTTTCAATGTTCATTTACATTAAACAATGTTACAATGGATGGAATTCCTTCCTGAAAACCTTTACTGATTTTGTAACAATGGTAGCATCTTTTTTTTTAGAAAGTCATTTTGAACAGGAATATTATAACATTAATTCACCGAAGCACCTGGTATCTTAAACAAATACACATATTTTCCATAAATAAATTCTGTCACATCATCATTCCCCAAGTGACTAAAACTTCCGACTGTTAATTTATCTTCTTAATTAAATATTTCATGCCTGTTTTTATGACAAAGTGAAATTTTCACAACATAATTTTTATGTGACAAATGTATGTGCCAAATTACAAGGAGTACTTGTTTTTCCAAACTTGACTCTATTTGCAAACATTTTTGATAATTTCTGCATTCAAATAGTTTTCTGTATTTTCCATTTAACCCTTTCAACACCACAAACCTCTAAATAGGCTTACAAAAAGTGTAGATCCAGATGAGCCGGCTCGTGACGAGCCGTCTCATCAGGATCTGCACTTTTTGCAAGTAGTATTACCAATTTTAGACAAAATTACCCATCTTGATAAATGAACTGGTCCAAATGTAATTTTCTTATTCATTTATTCAGTTACTTGGTGTTGAATGGGTTAAAGCAAACATCATTAATCAGAAGCATAATTTATATATATATATAGACATGTGTTCATTAAACTTTATATATGTTGATCATTGTCATGCAAGCAAATAGATGGCATGCATGTGGTATGGATAATGGATAAGCCCCATTCCATCCGGGCGTTGTTTCAGATGAATGGTCCAGGGCACCCTAACAGAAGCACTGACCACACGCAAGCCATCTGAATAGCTCCTACCCCAACAGGTTATTTATTAGCAGGACTCGAATGCACAGTCAAATACTGTGATTAGAATCTAACCTACATTCAAAGGAAATGAGTTCAAGCCGGTTTCATTAGTGGGAAGTGAGTGTGCTAACCATTGCGCTAATCGGAGGATCGAATGAGAGTAAACTTATGTGTGCATCATGAACTGCATACAGGTACATATAATTAATGAAATTCTAAAACTCGTCCAATCTTTAACTCTTCACCTCCCAAATGTTTGTTCATAGTGGCATAATACATCGATTCTTGGAAAAATAATTACTGCCAGAACATATCATAGATTGTGATGGCATATTATTTACTGCATGATTTGGATCTTATGGAACATGTCTTGTGTGCTAAGATAAGGGTTACCAAGCCAAGAAGATCAGCGAGACTGGACACTTCCAAGTCTGTCGGGCATTCTACTTGATATCTGGAAAACTGGGAGACGTTGGAACTTCATCCCCCCTCACCAACAAACGGTGGAATCCATGTATGCTATCCTGTTCTATTACTTGATCGAACATGTCTCTAGTGAATATACATCAGAAACATCTTCCTAATAATAGTATGTCTGTGAAGTTTGGGGAAATTTGTTTCATTACTTTGTAGCAAAACATATGTGTGCAATGCACCCATTTGACCTTAGGTGTGACCTTTACATAAACATTGAGAGTGGAGATCTTGATTGCCACACACAGCATTCTGTCTGATCAAGCTGAACCCATGGTAACAATATAAATTATATTCTATGAACAAAAGTATCTTTCTGCCTCAAAGACTGAACTTGATCAAAGCAAATACCAATTGGATCAAAGAAAATAATAAACACAGTTTGCCTCTTTGAAATGTATCAACTAGAGCAAGTTACATCAATATGCATGCAGAGTGGAGGTAAAACAAGTTGTCGAAAAAGGACCATACATGTTATATTGTTATAGTTATAATTCGGGTTTTACGCCTGCATCAGCACCATTTTGGGCTATATCGCCGACGGGCAGTTTACCGAACAACACCTTTCCTAGGCAGGCTCCAGCGGTTAACCAGTACTTGGGTGCACCAATCTCCGTAAGAAACTGCCAATTTTTTCATATAAATGAGACACGGCCTGAGCGGGGCTCGAACCCGTATGGACCATACATGTACAATTAAATTTAGCAAATGTTCGATTGTTTTTGGGGTTTAACGTCACACTAACAGCTCACATCACATGGCGACTTCCTTCCAGCTATTACTGGTGGAGGAAGATTCCGGGTGCCCTATTGAGCAATATTTCAGGCACGGATGGGTATCCGGGTGGAACCACCAACCTGTTTTTTACCCCCTGACCCAGATTAAAAAAAAAAATCCATATATTTCTGTACCCAAGAGTATGATAAAAAAAAGATTCCCTACCAACCAAGCTTTTTGTGTGCAGGAAACAGTAAACACGTGGTTTTTTTTGCCTTACATGTGGAGGAAGATTCCGGGTGCCCCATTGAGCAATATTTCAGGCATGGACGGGTATCCAGGTGGAACCACGAACCCATTTTTTTTTTTTACCCCCTGACCAAGAGTTTTAAAAAAAATATCCCATATTTCTATGCCCAAGAGTATGATAAAAAACCAACAAACCCTGCTTTTTGTGTGCCTGAAACAGTAAACACATGGTTTTTTTTTTTGGCCTTACATGTAACTCACTATATTGATGCATTTCGTACATTCTGATAACATGATAAATGTATTACAAATGTTATATATTACCTTTGTTTGGCATGGACATTTTGAATGTTTTATATGCCAACAACACACACACACCGTCAGTAATTATTGTTACCTGACATATTGTAAAGTAATCCACTAAACACTAAAATAAATCCCTTTTCACAGATTACATATTTATATTTTTCAACACAATTCCTAGAAATACAACATCCTTCACACATGTATATCCTCAGAATTATATGAACACTAGAAAGCACACCTGGATATATAATACATGAAACATAAAACATAAAAACATCGCCTCAAACGAGATGCAATCAAAATGAGGGGAGTGAGTTAATCCCAGTGAGATGAAGATTAAGATTACACCATCATGATTGTTAAGCCATTATTCATGAATTAGTTTGAGATTCATCCCCAACCACCTCTCCCTGTCATTCCAATTATGAACCATGATCTCCTGTTCTTACAGTACATGTATGTGTACCTACTGTTCTTACAGTACATGTATGTGTACCTACTGTTCTTACAGTACATGTATGTGTACCTACTGTTCTTACAGTGCATGTATGTGACCTACTGTTCTTACAGTACATGTATGTGTACCTATTGTTCTTACAGTACATGTATGTATACCTACTGTTCTTACAGTACATGTATGTGTACCTACTGTTCTTACAGTACATGTATGTGTACCTACTGTTCTTACAGTACATGTATGTGACCTACTGTTCTTACAGTATATGTATGTGTATCTACTGTTCTTACAGTACATGTATGTGTACCTACTGATCTTACAGTGCATGTATGTGACCTACTGTTCTTACAGTGCATGTATGTGACCTACTGTTCTTACAGTACATGTATGTGTACCTACTGTTCCAGTGCATGTATGTGACCTACTGTTCTTACAGTACATGTATGTGACCTACTGTTCTTACAGTACATGTATGTGTACCTACTGTTCATACAGTACATGTATGTGTACCTACTGTTCTTACAGTATATGTATGTGTATCTACTGTTCTTACAGTACATGTATGTGTACCTACTGATCTTACAGTGCATGTATGTGACCTACTGTTCTTACAGTGCATGTATGTGACCTACTGTTCTTACAGTACATGTATGTGTACCTACTGTTCCAGTGCATGTATGTGACCTACTGTTCTTACAGTACATGTATGTGACCTACTGTTCTTACAGTACATGTATGTGTACCTACTGTTCATACAGTACATGTATGTGTACCTACTGTTCTTACAGTATATGTATGTGTATCTACTGTTCTTACAGTACATGTATGTGTACCTACTGATCTTACAGTGCATGTATGTGACCTACTGTTCTTACAGTGCATGTATGTGACCTACTGTTCTTACAGTACATGTATGTGTACCTACTGTTCCAGTGCATGTATGTGACCTACTGTTCTTACAGTACATGTATGTGACCTATTGTTCTTACAGTACATGTGTGTGCCTACTGTTCTTACAGTACATGTATGTGTACCTACTGTTCTTACAGTACATGTATATGACCTACTGTTCTCACAGTACATGTATGTGACCTACTGTTTCTTACAGTATATACAGTACATGTATGTGTACCTACTGTTTCTTACAGTATATACAGTATATGTATGTGACCTACTGTTTCTTACAGTATATACAGTACATGTATGTGTACCTACTGTTTCTTACAGTATATACAGTATATGTATGTGACCTACTGTTTCTTACAGTATATACAGTACATGTATATGACCTACTGTTCTCACAGTACATGTATGTGACCTACTGTTCTCACAGTACATGTATATGACCTACTGTTCTTACAGTACATGTATGTGTACCTACTGTTCTTACAGTACATGTATATGACCTACTGTTCTCACAGTACATGTATATGACATACTGTTTCTTACAGTATATATAGTACATGTATGTGACTACTGTTTCTTACAGTATATACAGTACATGTATGTGACCTACTGTTTCTTACAGTATATACAGTACATGTATGTGACCTACTGTTTCTTACAGTATATACAGTACATGTATATGACCTACTGTTCTCACAGTACATGTATATGACCTACTGTTCTTACAGTACATGTATGTGACCTACTGTTCTCAAAGTACATGTGTGACCTACTGTTCTCACAGTACATGTATGTGACCTACTGTTCTCACAGTACATGTATATGACCTACTGTTCTCACAGTACATGTATATGACCTACTGTTCTCACAGTACATGTATGTGACCTACTGTTCTTACAGTACATGTATGTGACCTACTGTTCTCACAGTACATGTATATGACCTACTGTTCTCACAGTACATGTGTGACCTACTGTTCTCACAGTACATGTATGTGTACCTACTGTTCTTACAGTACATGTATGTGACCTACTGTTCTCACAGTGCATGTATGTGACCTACTGTTCTTACAGTACATGTATGTGATCTACTGTTCTTACAGTACATGTATGTGTACCTACTGTTCTTACAGTGCATGTATGTGACCTACTGTTCTTACAGTACATGTATGTGACCTACTGTTCTTACAGTACGTGTATGTGACCTACTGTTCTTACAGTACATGTATGTGACCTACTGTTCTTACAGTACATGTATGTGATCTACTGTTCTTACAGTACATGTATGTGACCTACTGTTCTTACAGTGCATGTATGACCTACTGTTCTTACAGTACATGTTTGTGACCTACTGTTCTTACAGTACATGTATGTGACCTACTGTTCTTACAGTACATGTATGTGACCTACTGTTCTTACAGTACATGTATGTGATCTACTATTCTTACAGTACATGTATGTGTACCTACTGTTTCTTACAGTACATGTATGTGATCTACTATTCTTACAGTACATGTATGTGACCTACTGTTTCTTACAGTGCATGTATGTGATCTACTATTCTTACAGTATATGTATGTGTACCTACTGTTTCTTACAGTACATGTATGTGTACCTACTGTTCTTACAGTACATGTATGTGTACCTACTGTTCTTACAGTACATGTATGTGTACCTACTGTTCTTACAGTACATGTATGTGTACCTACTGTTCTTACAGTACATGTATGGATCTACTATTCTTACAGTACATGTATGTGTACCTACTGTTTCTTACAGTACATGTATGTGATCTACTATTCTTACAGTACATGTATGTGACCTACTGTTTCTTACAGTGCATGTATGTGACCTACTGTTCTTACAGTACATGTATGTGTACCTACTGTTCTTACAGTACATGTATGTGTACCTACTGTTCTTACAGTACATGTATGTGTACCTACTGTTCTTACAGTACATGTATGTGTACCTACTGTTCTTACAGTACATGTATGTGATCTACTATTCTTACAGTACATGTATGTGACCTACTGTTTCTTACAGTGCATGTATGTGACCTACTGTTCTTACAGTACATGTATGTGTACCTACTGTTCTTACAGTACATGTATGTGTACCTACTGTTCTTACAGTACATGTATGTGTACCTACTGTTCTTACAGTACATGTATGTGATCTGAATGAATGAATGGTGTTTTACGGCGCATCGACATCTACGGTCATGTAGCGTGCATTAAAGTTATGTTTATTGTCGAGTGTATGAAATAAAATTCTATATAAGTATATGCATGTATGTGACCTACTGTTCTTACAGTACATGTATGTGACCTACTATTCTTACAGTACATGTATGTGAAACACACAATTAATTATGGTCATTTGAGGCCATCCTGAAGCTAAGACGGCCTGATGTCATTAATTGCTTTGACCGTGATGCACCAGATAAGCAAATGTCAACAAAATGGTGGCAGCTACACCAAATTAAAAAAATTATTAAATTTATACAGCTCATCAGAACCATTTGTTTAACCCTTTGCCTTATAGAAGCACCTCTTGACGCCATTAACGATACGACATACATTGACAATGTAGTAGCCTAACCAATGTTCATAATAAAGGCCAGAATCTCATGTAGTTCCAGTAATATCTATGGAGGTGGGATAGATATGGCGACTACTTATCCACTGCATGATATCTAAATGGCTGTTGTTTGTATGGAGATATAATAGTATATTAACCTAAATCTCTATGAAGGAAAGGGTTAAGGGTTCTTATCTCAGCTGACCTAGTGACCTAGTAGTTGACATACAGACTGCAGCTGAACAAAACTGATAGATGCTGTTGTAAGGATGTTGCTGACCTAGTGACCTAAATTGTTATGCGGACAGCAGTTGAACAAAACTGATAGATGCTGTTTGTAAGGATGTTGCTGACCTAGTGACCTAAATTGTTATGCGGACAGCAGCTGAACAAAACTGATAAATGCTGTTTGTAAGGATGTTACTGACCTATTGACCTAAATAGTTATGCAGACTATTATTTCTATCGGTTTTACCATCTATCTGTATTATTTATTTTGGTTTTATAACCTATGTCTATATTATTTATATCGGTTTTACAATCTGTTTGTATTATTTATATCAGTTTTACAATCTGTCTATATTATTTATATCGGCTTTACGATCTATGTTTGTATTATTTATTTTGGCTTTACAATCTGTCTGTATCATTTATATCAGCCTTAGAATCGGTCTGTATTGGTTCTACATTATCTAAATGTATGTCCAACATTATACATGTGACTATGGATTTTACTGACAATGTCTGTGTTCTTACTTATAATGACTCAGTATTATTTCTAAGGATTTTACAGTACTTGTTACAATGACATGGTCTCTACAATACATTTACTGTACAATTTCATTTTAAGTTTTCTGCAGGATATTACAGTGACGTACATATTTTATTGTTCATATTTAAACACAGACATGTGCTATTTACATTGTTACAATACATACATGTACACAAAGCTAGCACCTTACTCCAACTCTTCACCACAACCCATTATAACACAGAGCCCAAGTTGACCAGCCCAGGGAAACGGGCTATAGTTGGTTACGGTGAATACTGCACATTTGATTACCGTCCATACTCGCCTATAAGACGACTTTTTTACCACCAGATTATGGTCTCAAAGTGGCTTCCCGTCCATACTCGCCTATAAGACAAGTTTTTTACCACCAGATTATGGTCTCAAAGTGGCGTCCCGTCCATATTTGCCTATAAGACAAGTTTTTTACCACCAGATTATGGTCTCAAAGTGGCTTCCCGTCCATATTCGCCTATAAGACAAGTTTTTTACCACCAGATTATGGTCTCAAAGTGGCTTCCCGTCCATATTCGCCTATAAGACAAGTTTTTTACCACCAGATTATGGCCTCAAAGTGGCTTCCCATCCATACTCGCCTATAAAGCAAGTTTTTTACCACCAGATTATGGCCTCAAAGTGGCTTCCCGTCCATACTCGCCTATAAAGCAAGTTTTTTACCACCAGATTATGGTCTCAAAGTGGCTTCCCGTCCATATTCGCCTATAAGACAAGTTTTTTACCACCAGATTATGGTCTCAAAGTGGCTTCCCGTCCATATTCGCCTATAAGACAAGTTTTTTACCACCAGATTATGGCCTCAAAGTGGCTTCCCATCCATACTCGCCTATAAAGCAAGTTTTTTACCACCAGATTATGGCCTCAAAGTGGCTTCCCGTCCATACTCGCCTATAAGACAAGTTTTTTACCACCAGATTATGGCCTCAAGGTGGCTTCCTGTCCATACTCGCCTATAAGACAAGTTTTTTACCACCAGATTATGGTCTCAAAGTGGCTTCCTGTTCATACTCGCCTATATGACAAGTTTTTTACCACCAGATTATGGTCTCAAAGTGGCTTCCCGTCCATACTCACCTATAAGACAAGTTATTTAACACCAGATTATGGCCTCAAAGTGGCTTCCCGTCAATACTCGCCTATAAGACGAGTTATTTAACACCAGATTATGGCCTCAAAGTGGCTTCCCGTCAATACTCGCCTATAAGACGAGTTATTTAACACCAGATTATGGCCTCAAAGTGGCTTCCTATCTTATAAGTGAGTGCTAAAAACAATTAATAAAAACAATTAAGTAAAAAAACTACACTTTAGAAAAGAAAACCCATCTTATAAGCGAGTGCTAAAAAAATGTGTTAAATGGTATCCATAATTACGTTTTAGAAAAGAAAGCACTCCTCCAATACTGAACATTTCTTCAACTTGCACTGGCCAAACATGCAATTTATACACGGCCTGCTGTCCATTTGATCAACTCGTCTTATATGCGAGTGCATGCCAAAACCCTCAGATTTCAGGACTAAAGTACGGGGGTTATCTTATAGGCGAGATCGTCTTATAGGCGAGTATGGACGGTACTGTTCAAACATCCAGTAACTGTCTGTATATACTACATGTACACAGCTGAACAGATTGTACACACATCATGGCCAAGATATCCAGTACATATAATATATCCATAGGTCTGTCTATAAGGGTTTTATGGTTATAAATGATACATAATTTCTGGAGCATTTAAGCTTTTCCCTCTCACTGAGCTCAAAGCACAATGTCTTGGCTTGTGATCAATTTGTCAATACCAATGTTAATTAACAACAGGTACTTGTGCAACACCAGTGATTACATCAATTTACTGTAGTAGCTACATGTAGTATTCACATATGTCAGGCATATAAACATCTCAAGAATGCTATTCCAGCTACAGTGATATGTTATTCAAAGCATGGCATTATTGCGGCCATTAATTGTTATATGGCTCTACGTGAAGTTTGTACGCGGTGACACAGCTTACCGGAATTGGTTTAATTACCAGAACCTACTAGATTACGTTCAAATTACCGGAAATGGCCTCATAACTCACTTTAAACAAAAAAAGTATAAGTAACAAAATTATTTATTGGCGAATAAAACATGGTTTGGTGTTCTGACGTGTAGGAATTATCCATGCAGGCCATAGGTCTAAGTGGTTAATTCCGGTGGCCAGAGCGACTAACCATGTTTTATTCGACTACAAATAACACAATTACAAATAATATTTTTCGATTCTAACATGACCAAAATATCTAAAAAATGCATATATACATACGTAGGTGGTATTATTTTTTATTCTCGAGTGCATCGAGTTTGACAGCTAAAACAATGTTGTATTGCAGATTTAAACACTTTGCTTATTCAGACAAAGTGGAGTCATGTTACAATTAATAAACACATGATGATTCCCCGATTGATTTGTCTGAATTGTATTTCATGAATTTCTCTCGACATCACCTACATGTATGTTCTTCTGATCAAAGGTTGACTGCTTGGTTTTGCAGGTTTAAAGTAACGCCAACAGCTTACTGGGACACCCCAGCTATTATTGATGGAGTATGACCCTGCAGTATTTCAGACACGGACGGTAACCCATGTAGAACCACTGACCTTCCATAAGCCAACAGGATAGCTTCCTCACATTATAGAATTCGACACCCCCAGTGGGTTTCTAACGTACAGTAGTGAGGGGCAAGTGATTTGAAGTCAACGACCGTAACCACCCGGCCATGGAGGCCCTAAATGTTTAACTGTTATGCTTATAAATGTTAGAATGTTCATTGAATGTATATTATGTATATAATAGGGGATGGGATGGATGGTGAATGAGTGAGTATTTGGCTTAACGGCGCATCAGCACAGTTCAGGCTATATCGTGCCGGGTTAAGTATATTGTATATTGTTCCAGTTGTGCATCCTTTATAAATAAAGACTTTCAGATTTTTATTATAATACAATTTTATGTCATGTTCTTTAGTGTGCATTTCCATCAAACAGGTATAATGCCGCTTATTATTAGTCAGAGATTAGTCATTTTAGATTTTTGGAAGATAGTGCAATGATACAGAGACCCATTCCAGAGTCTCCTCTGGTTCTTTTACGTGCACAATGTAAAGCACCGACACGAGACATCGGTTTAACAGCCCATCTGAAAGACTGTTAATTTTATTAGGGTCAGATGGGGGGGGAGAGGATCGAACCTGCATTCCCTGGATTACCAGTCCAACGTGTTAACCACTGAACTGGTATGACTTGAAAGTGAACGTTTACTATAGGGTCAAAACGGTCATCTGGTGTTCGAACTCCCCCCAATGAAAATCACTCTATATTACAGCAGCCACCTGGTGTCTGCGGCCAAATGCCATATATTACAATTGCATTAGCCGGCTGTGTGTCATGCGAAATATGTGACAATTCAATTAATCGTGTCAGCTGTTGTGTATCGACCTTGACATTTAGTAAAATTTCATTGTGAATTTGTGACAGAAATACGAAAACTCTCGGAAATTTATGATTATAAAAATTCAGCCGGGTTAGTAAATAGATTGTTTATTTGTGTTTCATTCAAAGAATCAGAGTAATTATTGTGCCACAATTATCGACCCTTGGCATAATCATAAGGTCTCATAATTATTGTGTTGAGAAGTTTGTTTTCACTTAAGTTATTTCAACATAAGCATAACAATTAAACATGTAGGGCCTCCGTGGTCGTGTGGTTAAGGTCGCTGACTTGTATACCACTGTAACCTATCATCACTGATGGTCACGGGTTCGAGCCCCGCTCAGGCCGTGTCTCATTAATATGAAAAAGTTGGCAGTTTGTTACGGAGGTTGGTGCACCCAAGTACTGGTTAACCGCTGGAGCCTGCCCAGGAAAGGTGTTGTTAGGTAAACTGCCTGCTGGCGATATAGCCCAAAATGGTGCTGATGCAGGCATAAAACCCGAAATATAACATAACATATAACATATAATAACGTTATTTCAAAAGACTGAAAAAGTAACATTTTCACACCCCATTCATGCTTTTTGTGCAAATGATTTCAATATTCAATATTTCAAAAACTAAAAAACCTGACATTTACTTGGTCTTCATTCTTATAAAATGTATTTCATCATGCTAATATTATATTTGCACATCAGTTTTGGAAATTACAGTCATGGGCGGCCGATTGCATAGATACGTCCCATGCAGCTCTGACATATATACATTTATGTGGTCAACCTGTACCCTAGTCAACTCGACCCTAGGCCTGTCTTACGCCATAGTACCCCCCTGGCCGTTGTACATGGCGATTTTATTGAATTACCCGTACTTCACTGTGCTCAAATATCAACAAACTTTACAATAAAAGCCTTGTTTTAAAAATTATAAAACGATTGTACTTATTTTGATAATCCATCCCAAATCAATCCATATTGTAAAATGTCTGATCCCATCAAGTGATGAGAAGTTTGATACAATGATTGTTGCTGCAACATTTATTGGCGTGGTATGTTGATGATGATGATGGAAAATATGATACATAACAAAATGTATGTGTTATGTGATGATTGATTGCCGTCCCTTATCCAGATCACCCACACCTGCATTAATTGGTCACCTGTCGTACGTAACCAGTCAAAATAGTAATTTCCCTCGAGTGGCTGCTTAAGACAGGTTTGACTGTATATGACAAGGTCATCTCCAGGATAGGCTAATTCTTGTGCAAAATATGGAATTAAACAATAAGTGGTTACTTTGTTATACAATCTGGCTGACTCTCTGGAGAAGCTTGTTTTTGACATTTAGCACCTTATAATTGGCTTATAAATTTCATCTATTAGCACCCACAATTTCACATGTTTTCAGAGGAACAATAAAACATGTGATAAATACCTGTTCACCGGTTTGACAATGTGTTCAGGCATTGAGAATTTGAAAATGCGAATGTTGCAAAGTTTGAAAAAATGAATGATGTCTATTTTACTTTCTATGAAAGATAAAATTACATAACCAAAAAAATAAGAGTGCTGGAACCTATGCTGGAACCTATGCTCAGCATACATCCTACAGTATAAAATGTTAATTGCACTTGCAGTATATAATTATTTTCTTAAGTTGTGAAAACAACTTTCAAATCACTCTTGTTGACAGTTTTAGCTTCATCACGTGACCGTGCTGCTCAATACAGCTATCGCAACGGTGTCAGTTTATATGGGGAACTGAAGACTTCAGGGCACCTATACACGGCATACTTGTTATTTTTTATTTATCCACCATAACTTGTTGAATATCTTATTTTGATATAGTACATCATTGAATAAAAACACTTATTGGTCTTAATCAGAAATGGTATAGAAACTATTTTTCGGGTTAGGTGTATATATTTTTAATTCGGATAGCTACCTGAATTGCTCATACACCTTATCAGTTTCAGTGGAAATATTCTCCCAATGATTTGCTTGTTTATATTCGTCTGCTGGACCAGTCACGTGACAGTTGCATCAGCCTAGCGATACACTCAACGGAATGCTATTGAACCATGCTTCAGCTCTGTCAGTGAAATTAACCTAGAACTATATAAATATTTTAAATACGGATGAAAATGGAAAATATTCCGAGCATAGGAATATGCTGAGCATAGGTTCCACCACTCTACCATATTTTATTAAAAGAGTTTGGTAATTTTTATATTAAGCGAGCCATTCGGCACGTAGAAAGGCTTTCCTTTATCATAGAGCTAATAGTGCTTCTTAACCCATTCAACCCCAAGTAACTGACATGGACTGGTCCATGATATTTTTAGACCAATAAATTAATAAGAAAATTACCTTTGGGCCAGTTCATTTATCAAAATGGGTAATTTTATCTAAAAATAGTAATAATTATTACTGGCAAAAAGTGCAGATCCTGATGAGACGGCTCGTTACGAGCCGGCTCATCTGGATCTACTCTTTTTGTAAGTCTATTTAGAGGCCTGTAGTTTTGAAAGGGTTATGGATTAATGATAAGAGGCAATAATCAGTGTAGTATACACCAAGTAATGTTTCATAATTCATGTACATATAATTTATGAGGGCATACTAGTTGTTACGTTACAATTTAACAAAATTATTTGCTCCCTAATCAAAATTACAATGTAAAAAGAACAATTTTCAACTGTATATTGAGAATCTATATCATTGCGTATTATTTTATGTTGTCAATAATGATATATATAATGTTATATATATGTGTTATATATATTATTATTATCAAACAAAACACCCTGAAAATGAACCAAAATGCAATAAAACAAAAACAATTACCCTAGCCAATTCACACCCCCTAACATTTTGGGGTAAACTCCTAGCCAATTCACACCCCTTAATGCCAATTGCAGGAACCGCCACTGCATTATAGGCTCTAGTGATTGCCTCACTCTCAGGGTTTAAGTATTTCATTGCTCAACTGTTAGGTCAGATATATGTACAATGTATAAAACTATAATGTACAATGTATATTCATAATATTGTGACAGATCTCTGATAGGCCTAATTATAATGTTGTTTTTTCTTTAAAAAAAATCGAAGAGAAAAATGATGAATAGAATTTTCTTGGAAATTATAAATGGGCGTATGTCACAGTAATTTGGTAAATTTTAAATATTAGCAATTCTCGATAGCTGTTGCATTATTATACATTTACAATCGTGTACTGAGAGTGGTACACTTAACTGTTAACACACATTACGATTACCCAGTCATGTTGTTTCACTGTCAACACAATCATTGCTACGAATGATATAATTACATCTAAAACACAACACAAACATGACATTTCTCATATTTGAACAATGAAAGTTCGGCATACCTCGATCAACAGTTGTTGACATTGTGAAATATTCCAGGAAATGTTCTTATCCTCAATTTATCAAATGAACAGCGACTTCAGCATCCCTTCACCCGATCCAGCATCCGCGTAGCAAAACTTGAAATAAACACATTTTCGACACTATTGACCATACACATGGTATGTCATTAAGAAATCAATAATGGATTTTCGTATCAGCACATTTCACAGGTATTACAATGTAGCAGACGTCAACCAAAAGGTGCAAAATAATCTGTGAAATTTCACCGCAAGGCTTCTGTCACAGTCGACCTGTTTCCTGTTCACTGAACCAAAGCAAATCGAAGTGAATATTGTAATGACATGAGATATAACAATGGATGCATACTTAAAATATTTATCGTTTATAATTGATTTGTTATTAAATAAGAACACATGGCTTATGTTATTTAGGCTAAAGTTGCTGTTGTATTTCGACCTATCAGAGCGAAGCAACATTTTCTGCTACGCTGCATTTCATTCAAACATGGCGGAAGGAAGAATGAATTTAGCTGCTTTGCAGCAAAGAGATCCATATATTTCGGAAATATTGGATACTGCATCGCAAGTGGCATTGTATTCATTTAGTTCTAAATCAAATGAATGGGTATGTAGACAGTTTCTGCACGTTTGTTGCATGACATGCACGGAATTCTATGTTTTAGTGAGAAATACATTTTCATAATTTTAGCACGTTCATGAGAATTGGCTCAAATTTGTAATTATTTCAGGAATTATATGTTATCTCTATCTTTCAGAGATGGCAGACCATTTCAACGGTATATCTTAACCATTGCATTATTTGGAATTAGCTTAAATAATAGTTATTCAATAGTTCAAGAAATTAGATGCAACAACATCATAAATATGTTACTTATGTAAAGCTTGATTTCACAATAATGCACGTTTTGAAGAGTAAGTACTCGATTTTAAAAACAGCACCTTTCTACTTGTCATTGTTTATAAGGGGGTAATCTTCTTTGAGGTCCTGTATCTTTCATTCTTTGGAATCGTTGAGGTTATTGTCATTGCTAAGACACTTTTTTGGAATATGACGTGTCATGATCGAACGCTGGTATGGTCGGTCCTAGGGTTGAAACTGAGCCTTGTGGGTCGTTGGTAGTTTGGTAAATATAGGCAAAGTAGGTGAAGCTGTCCATATTTGTGTACATATTGTGTACCATGTCAATATTTGTGTACATATTTTTATAATACTTTTTTTATTTATGATTTTTAAAACGAGGCTTTATTGTAAATTGTGTTTGGACTCTGAAGGTGTAGAGAATGAGTCCTTGAATGTGCATGCACTGGCACTCTGAAGGTGTAGAGAATTAGTCCTTAAACAGTGAAGTGCAGGTCATTCATTCAAATCACCACGTACAACGGCCAGGGGTACTAATGCATATGACGAGGCAGAGGGTCGAGTTGATTAGTGTACTTACTGGTTGACAGCGTACATGTATATATGTCAGAGCTGCATGGGCATATCTATGCAATTGGCTGCCTATGTCATCATATCATCAAGTACACACACACACAACTCCACACCGTGTAACAAAACATGGAAATTCCATATCATGCACTGTTGTAATTTGAAGAAGCTCAGTAACGGTTACTTCCCTTATATACTATAATCTTATTGACAATTTAGTGCCTCGGGCAAAACATGTCTCGGATGGGTAATGTATTGCTTTGGGATTATCGGACAATAGGGGCAATTAACAAGCAGGTTGCATATTCATCTTAGACTGGAAACAGGTGTGAACATTTATACACCTTATGGAGAAATTATATTTACCAAGTTAGGTTTGTTAGAAAATGTATTTGATAGATTTCTTGGTTTTTTTCAACAATTTTCTCAGCCGATTTTTTATGACGTTTGTTCTACAACCGGTCCGCCAGCTTAACATTCAGTCATGGACCAGGAGACCGACGATTTTAGAAGCGCTGTGTTTTATCAGGCCACTTATATATATCTAGGACAATATAAAGACTGTGTATAAAATAAGATAGAGTTGAATATTGGGGGAACGGACAACATCCCCCCCATGTATTTTGACACAGGCAGACAATATCATCCCATCAAATATCAGATATTGAAAAGTATAGATAGAAAATCTCGCAATTGCTCATTTTTTAAAATATTTGTATTTTCAACTGTTTATAGGCAATATATTGTTTTATGTATGTATGTATGTATGTTCCTTTAATGTCAAACCCCTCGCATGGACTTAGACATGTTTTCCCTGGCAGGCTTAGCCAACCTAAGCGATTAACCAGTACTAAGCAATGTGTGTGAGGTGCCTTGCTCAATGACACTACATACGTGGCCTGACCGAGTATCAAACTCGGGACCGTTCGATTCCAAATCCGACGCTCTACCACTGGACCACGGACGCCACTAGCATGCCACTTAAAATGTTCTAATATTTCTTTCATAAATAGACATCTATAATTAGGAATATTTTTAACATTTGGATTCATATTAATGGCATCAAAATAAATAGTTTGTCTAAAAAATGTTTTTTACTATTCGCTACTGCTTGCCCATATTAGCGACACCTCCTGAAGAGATTAGTCATTTGGAGGATAGTGCAATGATACAGACAGAGACCCATTCCAGAGTCTCCTCTGGTTCTATTACGTGCACACGAGACCTCGGTTTAAAGTCCCATCGAATTTTATTAGGTTCAGACGGGAGAACTTTATCAATCCAACGTGTTAACCACTGATCCACTGATCTACAGATCCACTATTTGCAATGTGATTACATTCTAATAAATAGTGACAGGTTGCAATGTTACAGGTATGTTTTTATTAATTGGTCCTTGCAAACTGCAATACTTGATCAGTGTCACTTGTCAATCACGCAGACTTTTATCCAATCTAATTGCTCAATCAGCCATAATCTTATTTGGCCGTTTACGTCGTTAACCCTTATGGCATTTGAAAATGTATACAAATACATGTAGATCTTTATACATGGACAACTTCATGGGTCATTGTTCGGAAGATAATATTGATATTTTTCAAAATCTGGAGAAATCGGTTTCAAACCCATTATCCGGACAGTTATATTTTCCGCAATGATTATATCTAACAGAATATGCAATAATACAATAAAAACATATGTGTGCAACTTGGTATTGATCAAAATAAGGCCATACATAATACCGGGTAGTACAATATAAAACAATGGCTGTCCGATTAGTGCAGTGGTTAGCGCTGTTGGACCGGGAAGTATGTGAGATTGTACGGTGGTCGCCAGATCGGACATGTGGGTTTTCTCCCGGTACTCCGGTTTTCTCCCACATGAATGACCACATATACGCTTTCATCCACGCCAACGAGAGTGATTAATATAGAAATTTGTCAGTGAAATAAAGTGTGTTTATTCTCTGAAACAAACAAATATCCTCTTATTATTTAGTTTATACAACATTAGTTTAGCTCGATTGCGAAACAAGTTATTTCAACTTATATAAATCACTCTCGAGACCTCATTCCTGATGGAATCCATCGCCACGAGGGAGAGAGAAGAGGCAACGTGGAATTTAAATGCCTTGCCTAAGGGCACAATCGTAACAACTCCAGTGGGGCTCGAACTCCGGACCTTTCGCACCTGAAGCGAACACGCATCCACTGCGCTATCACGACTTCCAAACTTGCTTCGTTGTAAAATAAATAAAGTTTAAACTAAAACATAATGATAAAAATGATTTATTTACGTTTTCAGATTGATTAACATTTTCTATATTATTTCAACTTTTGTATTTGTTTATTTTGCAATACGTTTTATCATGCTTAGGACTAGTCTGTTGACATCTTGTCCTACCCCTTTTTGGGCTGCTTAAAAATTAAAAGAGTTATATGCGCACACAATATGTGCACGCAATATGGGGTTTTCCCAGTGTACAGAAAATTTAATGCTCGAGTAAATAATTAGTTTATTCGGAAGAACAAAAACCATACATGCAATATGAAGTATTTGTGAGGGTGGACGGAAATATACACTCCCATCATTGGGAAGAAATGCCTCCATGACCATGTGATCTAGCACGCCGTCCATGGGGATATGTGAGAAAGTCGTCCGTCGCTTACAGAGGTTGGAGAGTTGGTTCTTACTCAGGAAATGCAGGTGGTGGTCTAATAGAAATTGTCACCATAATGCTTGTGTAGATCCTTTTTTTTATGAATATCAGTACTGTCTACTTATGGAGAGTCACCTGTTGATGGATATAAAACACAAACACCTGATTTAAGGTTGAGAATGACATATTCATCCATTTTTTTGTCCGTTAAGGTTTTATAGCAAGGTTGCTATCTCTTTTGAACCCATTACTACATACGTTTTAAACTTCACACAGACACAATTCAGTCAAGTTCCATAACTCTGTCTCATTATTATCCCCCTTTTACACTTTAGAACATCTTATTAAATATTTTTTAGCAAATTGGCTTTTCTCCTGAACCACTCATTGTATGTTATTGAAACTTGACATAAATGTTTCTTGCCAAAATATAAGCTGCATGAGTCAAGTTCCATAACTCTGTCACGTAATAATAACAGAATTGTGTCCCTTTTTACAATTGGAAAATGCGGTTTTAGCAACTTGACTTTTCTCCTGAACTTATTCATTATATGTCATTGAAACTTCGCATAGATGTTTCTTAACAAAATTTAAGCTGAATGAGTCCAAGTTCCATAACTATCATGTAATTTAGCAGAATTATGTTGTTAATGTTTTTTTCTCCAACTTGACTAGTATCCTACGCCATTCAGTGAATGAAACTTCACATGAATGTTCCTTATCAAACACTTAAATGCTACACAATTGGGTAAGATGATCATTGGGGCAAACAGTTAAAACACTTTAGAGTGAACAATTATGCATGTATAATAGCATTTACCAGTGTCGGGGATTCAAAGAATCTCTGTCTGCAGAATTACCAGGTGTTTAATCACTAGCACTGCCACAGCTAGCGACGCAGATGGATCTGTAGTCCAGTGGTAACACTCTGGACTGGTAATCCAAGGATCGCAGGTTCGATCTCCCGTAAAATTAACAGTCTTTCAGATCGGACGTTAAACCAAGGTCTTGTGTCGGTGCTTTACACCTTGCACGTAAAAGAACCAGAG
This sequence comes from Archivesica marissinica, assembly GCA_014843695.1. NCBI lineage: Eukaryota > Metazoa > Mollusca > Bivalvia > Venerida > Vesicomyidae > Archivesica > Archivesica marissinica. The sequence goes on from CM026398.1 coordinate 19,798,952, forward strand.
GAGACTCTGGAATGGGTCTCTGTCTGTATCATTGCACTATCCTCCAAAAATCTAAAATGACTAATCTCTTCAGGAGGCGTTGCTCATATGGGCAACCGGTAGCGACGATAAATAAATGTAAAAAAACAAAACAAAACAGTCATGTAGTTATACAAACAGTTGCAACAAGCAGTTCATGGTTTGTTGATAAGTTCGCAAGTTTAAAACAATTGTGTGACATTTTTAATTGTGTAGTGACAATGGATGCCTTTTTTTACACCAAATCCATCGAAATCGACAGTTCTATTTGCGGGTATGATGCAATGTGTCAGATTGTCTTTTATATGTGATGCAGTTGTAGTCATTATTCTATAATATAAACTAATCTTTAGCTGTAGACGAAATGAACAGATAACAAATTCAAATCGTCCTAAAATCATGCTCATTTCTAAATGTTATAATGGCATAACTGCATGTGCATTGTATGTTATGGGATTTCTTCTCAGTCTTTGTATGTAAACCGTTGCAAAATTACTATTCAAACAGATAATTTCTATTCCAACAATCGGAGAAGCCATCATTGCTGTTGTGATGTGTTGTCGTCCAATGCATGACAATCTGCCGATTCCGGTTAATCACTATTTTGTTTATGGCATGTTCCAATAAATTCCGGTTATGTTCTGTATGGAAATTGCAGAGAGCATTATAACAACAATGTACGTTGTCCAATAGAAGTACAGTAAATTCCTGCATCATTGTGTTTGCCATCGTTAAAAATATCCGAAAATTTATAAACGTGACAAATAGTATATCTGTCTGAGAATAATTTGATCATCGTATACAGGGCGATTTGGGCGAAAGAGTCGCCCTAGGGACCCTGACTTTGCCTCCACCCCCTGGGAGCCCCACTTTTCCCTAAATAAGTATATTCCAAATATTTTGCAACCTAAACTGAGTATTTCAAGATAGAAGCAAATTTTGAATACATAAACAAGTTCTACAATAATGCATGACACAGCACATGGCTTGTATCATGAATGAAGATGTGTTGTATCAAAAACTATCAATGATCAAAAAAGGGTTTTGTTAATATTTTCCACTGTATCTTCTCACCTTTTGCACCTGTAAATACTTATTTTTGGAGTAATGTGAATTAACTTACATCTAAATGGCAGCATCACGCAATTACCTCCTCTGTATAGTAGGATGATAAGCAAATTTGTTATCCGTTTGGGAAATTCCTACTTTCACATTTGCGAGTTTGTAGATCGCATAGCCCTTGCTTACTGGTGAAAATTAATTATTCAAATAATTTCTGAAGAATATATAATTATGTAATATCAAGCTTATTTATATGTGAAATCATGCATTTTTGGTTGTTTGCGATGGTATGTAGGGTTCCCGCTGTCAGTCGCCAATTGCGACAAAAAAACAAATATTGGGGGGCTAAATTTTGTGAATTGGTGAAAATATTTCATTTTGGCTCAACTTTTTTTTTTTGGCACATGTTTTGTCAAATACATGGCTTCAATTATTTATTTATGAACTATATGGCTCTTAGTTGGTTGGCTCCATGTTTTTTAAATTGGCTCCAGTGTTTTTGAATTGACAACAGAAGTGGCGCAGACAAACATTCAGACAGAGGGAACCCTGGGTATGTCACTTACACTATTTTGCCCAAAGAACATCAAGTCAAGCAAATTGTATATCGTTAATTGAATATTTTCATGGCAGTGGACAGAAGATAAAATTAAGGATGAACCAACTGCGAACAACCAACACAACAAGCTGTGACTCAACATATCAGCATTGGGCCCAATTACCAGAATCAGCTTTGATTTGATGTTGCACAAACAAAAAAGCCATAAGCAAACTGAGAGTAATGCAAGTTTATTGTCCAAGGGAGGGAACTGTAATTGTATTCAGGTTTAGTAAGGGAGAGGTTGTCTGTTCCGAAACTGATATGTTTGGAAAATTTGTAAGTCGGTCAAATTGTTTGGAAACTGTTCAGGTATTGCAACAGCATGAAATCTTTCCACTGGGAAGGGCTTAATGTACTGTTCTTAGAACTTGTTGCCCAACCCATCTGCTTTTGTTATGTTGTATTATTATTGTGTAACTGTACCCATGTATATACATAGGCAATGAAATATGGTTAAACGAATCTTTCCATTACCTGTATTTAACCCATTCAACACCAAGTAACTGACATGGACTGGTCCATGATATTTTTAAACCAATAAATTAATAACAAAATTACATTTGGATCAGGTCATTTATCAAAATGGGTAATTTTGTTCTAAAAATAGTTATATTACTTGAAAAAAGTGCAGATCCTGATGACACTTTTTTGTAAGCCAATTTAGAGATCTGTGGTGTTGAAAGGGTTAACCATAGGAGTTTGAAATTTAGTAAATAGTTGTAAAATAAAAACAATTTGGTTCAAATGTTGAATATTAACCCATTCCCTCATAGAAGCACCTCTTGACGCCATTACCAGTACGACATACATTGGCAATGTAGTAGCTAAACCAATGCTCATAATAAAGGCCAGAATTTCAGGTAGTCCCAGTAATATCTGTGGAGGTGGGATAGATATGGCGACTACTTATCCACTGCATGATAGCTAAATGGATGTCGCTTGTATGGAGTCCGAGATATAATAGTATATTAACCTAAATCTCTATGAAGGAAGAGTTAAAAATGTGAGGTAAGTGAGTGAACAGTTAAATGAATTTGTCTCTAGATCGTTTTAGTTTGTATTTCTTATAAAGAATACAATAATATTATGTCTCATCACTGTTTGTAAATGGATTGGGTAGGGTAAAAAAACTGTTAGGATGTTATACAGCCATTTGAAAATGTGTCCTATTGTGCATTCATCTCCGACAGCATACACAATGATGTCCGCTCTCTAACAGTGTTTATCCAATCTTCACCGAACTACATGTACCATACAATGTTTATTGGCATAATATCTCGGCCAAGTTCAATAACCAGCAGAATTTCCTCAAGTTGTAACATGTTGGATGTTAATTAAAATTTGCATTGTCAATGATTGTCAGTATTCGTACATTATGTACATAATTATATCCCTGCTAACACTGTGACATATATCCCTGCTAACACTGTGACTAATGTACAACCTGCTAACACCGTGACTAATGTACAACCTGCTAACACTGTGACTAATGTACAACCAGCTAACACTGTGACTAATGTACAACCTGCTAACACTGTGACTAATGTACAACCTGCTAACACTGTGACTAATGTACACAACCTGCTAACACTGTGACTAATGTACAACCTGCTAACACTGTGACTAATGTACAACCTGCTAACACTGTGACTAATGTACAACCTGCTAACACTGTGACTAATGTACACAACCAGCTAACACCGTGACTAATATACAACCTGCTAACACTGTGACTAATGTACACAACCTGCTAACACTGTGACTAATGTACAACCTGCTAACACTGTGACTAATGTACAACCTGCTAACACTGTGACTAATGTACAACCTGCTAACACTGTGACTAATGTACACAACCAGCTAACACCGTGACTAATATACAACCTGCTAACACTGTGACTAATGTACACAACCTGCTAACACTGTGACTAATGTACAACCTGCTAACACTGTGACTAATGTACAACCTGCTAACACTGTGACTAATGTACAACCTGCTAACACTGTGACTAATGTACACAACCAGCTAACACCGTGACTAATATACAACCTGCTAACACTGTGACTAATGTACAACCTGCTAACACTGTGACTAATGTACAACCTGCTAACACTGTGACTAATGTACAACCTGCTAACACTGTGACTAATGTACAACCTGCTAACACTGTGACTAATGTACACAACCAGCTAACACCGTGACTAATATACAACCTGCTAACACTGTGACTAATGTACAACCTGCTAACACTGTGACTAATGTACAACCTGCTAACACTGTGACTAATGTACAACCTGCTAACACTGTGACTAATGTACCACCTGCTAACACTGTGACTAATGTACAACCAGCTAACACTGTGACTAATGTACAACCAGCTAACACTGTGCGTCTGTGACTAATGTACAACCTGCTAACACTGTGACTAATGTACAACCAGCTAACACTGTGACTAATGTACACAACCTGCTAACACTGTGACTAATGTACACAACCAGCTAACACCGTGACTAATGTACAACCTGCTAACACTGTGACTAATGTACAACCAGCTAACACTGTGACTAATGTACAACCTGCTAACACTGTGACTAATGTACAACCTGCTAACACTGTGACTAATGTACAACCTGCTAACACTGTGACTAATGTACAACCTGCTAACACTGTGACTAATGTACAACCAGCTAACACTGTGACTAATGTACAACCTGCTAACACTGACTAATGTACAACCTGCTAACACTGTGACTAATGTACAACCTGCTAACACTGTGACTAATGTACAACCAGCTAACACTGTGACTAATGTACAACCTGCTAACACTGTGACTAATGTACAACCTGCTAACACTGTGACTAATGTACAACGCTAACTGTGATATGTACAACCTGCTAACACGGACTAATGTACAACTGCTAACTGTGACTAATGTACAACCTGCTAACACTTGACTAATTACAACCTGCTAACACTGGACTAATGGTTGTGTTGAACCTGCTAACACTGGACTAATGTACAACCTGCTAACACTGTGACTAATGTACACACTAACACTGTGACTATGTACAGCCTGCTAACACTGTGACTAATGTACAGCCTGTAACACTGTGACTAATGTACAACCTGCTAACACTGTGACTAATGTACAACCGCTAACACTGTGACTAATGTACAACCAGCTAACACTGTGACTAATGTACAACCTGCTAACACTGTGACTAATGTACAACCTGCTAACACTGTGACTAATGTACAACCTGCTAACACTGTGACTAATGTACAACCTGCTAACACTGTGACTAATGTACACAACCTGCTAACACTGTGACTAATGTACAACCTGCTAACGGAATGTGCAATCAAGAATTCAAGATAGATCCAGATCAACCGAGGCGTAACGCCATGTCTGGTCAGGATCTGTTTGCTATTAAGCCAAGTGTTTTAGCTCCACAATCAGAATAGTGTATTCTGTGCCATCTGATCTGGCTCTGTGCTGTTTACAAATACAAATATACTTGTTTCCAGAACAGTAAGGGCCTTACTGTAAGGGTTTATCCGTGTCAACATGATTTACAATGTGGTCCACAGGAATTTGTTAAAGCCCAGCACTATGGTGTGTGGTTGGGTATGAGAGGGGATTTATCATCGAAGGATTAAGCCGCCGTCGCCTTTCATTTGACCTTATTTTTATGTTCGTGCAATTGTATTTAGCACTGTTACACCTACAACATAGTATAACAGGCATTTGTGTACCATCCATTCTCACCAAGTCAATCTTGCCTATAAGACGACCCCCCCCCCATACTAGTTACTCGAGGTCGATAATTATACCTTAGTACAGAATAATTATTAGGTGCTGCGCAGGGAAATTGCAGACGCTTTTCGCGATATCGGACTCCACTGTATCGTCTTATAATAATTGGTTAATAATTTCCAGGCTGGCAGCGCCATGCTTAATGTGCCTGTGAACCATCGTGATGTATTTCTTAAATTTTTTATTTAAGTTTATTTAACGTCGCTACCGGTTTCCCATCTGAGTGACGGGTAGTTTACCTAACAACACTTTTCCTGGGCAGGCCCCAGCGGTTAACCAGTACTTTGTGCACCAACCTCTGTAAGAAACTGCCAACCTTTTCATATAAATGAGACACGGTCTGAGTGTGGCTCAATGTATTTGAGCAATAGCTGGTGAATGACACAGTTTTATGATGTATGCGATACGATGTAATTGAAGCAACCGTTCAAATCACATGGTACAATTGGCATTGCGGTGCAATACAATTTGTTGAACGCAAATCATTTCACACCCAAACACACGCACGGTATAATATTCTACGATTCGATAAATGCAATACGCATCAGAACACACGATATAAGGAAACGATAATTATGTCCCCATACTGTATTTCACCATTTCTCTAAGATATATGTTGTTGATCAACTGGTTCTGGCCCCCTTCCCCCACCGATATACACAGGGTTCATTCTAGGTCAGAATTTTTGGGAGAAGTGAGTAAGCGCGTGATCGCTTTCTTAAATGGTGTTCTTTAATATACTTCTGCAAAATAGGGTTAAATTGCACAGTACAACCAATACAACATTTGAATAGAAGGAATGCTTTATAATGAATGGACCAGTGTATCTTACTAGACAACATTTTGTTTGAAAATCGTAAAAACCAAAATAAAATTGTGGGGTCACTAGGGCAACAATTTCGCCCACATCGCCCTCTAGAATGATCCCTGTATACAGTACAATTAAGTCTCGCAATCTATTAAATAGTTACAGTTTTTCACAGTTTTTGTAACAGTAACAGACAATTTTTCAGCTCTGGCTACAGAGATAATATTATGCTGCAGACAAACAAGATGATGAACTTCTACTGGAATTGTTATTTGAGGATAATAGAGTTGTCTACCTTTAATTAGGCTAATTGTTTAGTGGGCCTCTGGTCCTATTTGATGCCCATCACTTGCTAGTAGTCATTGAGCTTAAGCCCTGCTGGGATCATTGCCCTTTCAAACGATGAAGCTATGGAGCTGGCTTGTGGCAAGGTGGTTGGGAGTGCCAGGATGCCTTTAGGTACCAGTACAATGCTGGTGGAGTGGGGGCATCTGCAACCTTTCTCTACCATGCTTGATATGTTAATTGTGTGACACAAGATTAAAAACCAATGTATGCTACATGTATATGCATATCGGTGATAGTGTTATATACAGTCAAACCTGTGTTAGTGGTCACCTCCATTAAGCAGCCAACCTGTATTAAGCAGCCAGTTTCCAGATTCGCATTCGATTGTTTTATTATATATTTGACCTATATTAAACAGCCACCTGTGCTAAGCAGCCACTTTCTCTGACGCCCTTGGCTGGCTGCTTAAGACAGATTTGACTGTATGTAACTTGATCAAATTATTTATTCTACCTTCATTCGTAATAGTGGTAAAAACTGCCTGCCTAATAAACTTTGCTTGATTAATCAGTGCTTAATAATCCTTTCGTGACATCATAATGCTGCGTGTATGACATCATATGTTCACAGATGGTATGATGAACTTCAACAAGTCATATGAATATTCAGTAATCTTTCCTCTCTAAAACATCTTTTTTTCGGAAGATAGGATCAATAGACAATTAGGTTACTGTAAACGATATACATTACTATTTTTCAGGAGAAGACCTCCATAGAAGGTTCCTTATTCATCTACAAAAGGTAAGCTTTTCTTTTTAACCCATTCAACCCCAAGTAACTGACATGGACTGGTGCGTGATATTTTCAGACCAATAAATTAATAAGAAAATTACCTTTGGACCAGTTCATTTATCAAAATGGGTAATTTTATCTAAAAATAGTAATAATTATTACTGGCAAAAAAGTGCAGATCCTGATGAGACGGCTCGTCACGAGCCGGCTCATCTGGATCTACACTTTTCATAAGCCTATTTAGAGGCCTGTGGGGTTGAAAGGGTTAATGCATACTACCGTAAAGTAATAAATAATGGTGCACAATAAAATTCCCAGAATTCTGATGGTAGATTTGTGGTATATGTCAGTATCTCTTCTCTTCATGATTTCAAGAGTGGCATCGTTCGCATCACGGGTACAAATACTCGTGCGCTATCTGCTAAATATGCCGACCGGGAAGTATGTGAGATGGTACGGTGGTCGCCAGATCGGACAGGTGGGTTTTCTCCGGGTACTCCGGTTTCCTCCCACACAAATGACCACATTTACGCTTTCATCCGCACCAACGAGAGTGATTAATATAAGTTGTTAGAACTTGTTTCTCAATCGTAAAATAAATAAAGTTTAAACTATATGCCGACAAATAAATCATAATGCAAATTATTGATTGCTTTGCAGTATGGAAATGTACATTATGAATAAATCATGAATAATTTACAGTAACCGGAATCATTTATTGGTTATGAAATAGTTTGTACAGCAGATGTGTTTACTCTATTGGTAGATTATAGAGAAATATTTAGTAACAATTCTTTGTATATAAAACCATAGATATTGGGGCTGAACAAATACCGTTACCAGTTGTCCCCCCTACCACTGCTAGCCAAATAGAGTGAAAATAACTTTTGTCTTCGATCTTGTCCGAAATTGCATATCCGAAATTATGGCAAGTTTGGTCAATGTAGGAATAAATTGTATTTACTGAAATATTGTTCATTGTTACATTAATAACATTGTCTTACATTTATTTGTATCCTGTTTGTTGATAAACAGGAAACACTTAGAGTATAATCAAATTGTATCTCTAACTGCTGAAATTAATCACAACATAGCCGCTTTCTTTTACCGCATGTCCAGATAAAAATCTACCCTTCACTTTGCTTGGCCAGGAAAAGTAACAGAAGTAAAAACATATATGTACAATGTCATGTATGTTGTTCGACTGTATCTATTTATTACCATGCTATGAGATAGCATTGAAGAAACCTATGTGATAGCACTGAGAAAGCCCTGCGGGCACACCTGCAAAAATAGGCTAGTGTACTGTAATGCAAATGAATGTGATGTTTGTGTCTGTCTAATAGTACTGTAATGCAAATGCATGTGGTGTTTGTGTTTGTCTAATAGTACTGTAATGCAAATGAATGTGGTGTTTGTGTCTGTCTAATAGTACTGTAATGCAAATGAATGTGGTGTTTGTGTCTGTCTAATAGTACTGTAATGCAAATGAATGTGGTGTTTGTGTCTGTCTAATAGTGTACTGTAATGCAAATGAATGTGGTGTTTGTGTCTGTCTAATAGTGTACTGTAATGCAAATGAATGTGGTATTTAGTGTCTGTCTAATAGTGTACTGTAATGCAAATGAATGTGGTGTTTAGTGTCTGTCTAATAGTGTACTGTAATGCAAATGAATGTGGTGTTTAGTGTCTGTCTAATAGTGTACTGTAATGCAAATGAATGTGGTATTTAGTGTCTGTCTAATAGTGTACTGTAATGCAAATGAATGTGGTGCTTGTGTCTGTCTAATAGTGTACTGTAATGCAGATGAATGTGGTGTTTGTGTCTGTCTAATAGTGTACTGTCAGCAAATGAATGTGGTGTTTGTGTCTGTCTAATAATGTACTGTAATGCAAATGAATGTGGTATTTAGTGTCTGTCTAATAGTGTACTGTAATGCAAATGAATGTGGTGTTTGTGTCTGTCTAATAATAGTGTACTGTAATGCAAATGAATGTGGTGTTTGTGTCTGTCTAATAATAGTGTACTGTAATGCAAATGAATGTGGTGTTGTGTCTGTCTGCTAATAGTGTACTGTAATGCAAATGAATGTGGTGTTTGTGTCTGTCTGCTAATAGTGTACTGTAATGCAAATGAATGTGGTGTTTGTGTCTGTCTAATAATAGTGTACTGTAATGCAGATGAATGTGGTGTTTGTGTCTGTTTAATAGTGTACTGTCATGCACATGAATGTGGTATTTAGTGTCTGTCTAATAGTGTACTGTAATGCAAATGAATGTGGTGGTGGTGTCTGTCTAATAGTGTACTGTAATGCAAATGAATGTGGTGTTTGTGTCTGTCTAATAATAGTGTACTGTAATGCAAATGAATGTGGTGTAACTGGTGTTTGTGTCTGTCTAATAGTGTACTGTAATGCAAATGAATGTGGTGTTTGTTTCTGTCTAATAATAGTGTACTGTAATGCAAATGAATGTGGTGTAATGGTGTTTGTGTCTGTCTAATAGTGTACTGTAATGCAAATGAATGTGGTGTTTGTGTCTGTCTAATAGTGTACTGTAATGCAAATGAATGTGGTGTTTGTTCTGTCTAATAATAGTGTACTGTAATGCAAATGAATGTGGTGTTTGTGTCTGTCTAATTGTGTACTGTAATGCAAATGAATGTGGTGGTTGTATGGAAATATAATATTATATTAACCTAAATCTCTTAAATTGTCAAACTTTTCCCTGAATGAAAGGGTTAAGGAGAAGTGAATTTCCCCTGAACTTTCAGCCAAGCTTGCTCCCAGGAGCGAGGCAATTACTAGTACTAGAGATGATTATAAGATTGAATATTTTCGACTATTGTAATGGCATTGTTTATAAATGCATTTACAGGTATACAGAATAATACAAATTTGGAAACACACAATTTGCCCAAAATCAAGTTAGCTTGATAAGCAAGTCGATGAACCCAAATTTGTTGGAAGATTTTGTTTTTTTTTATCTAGAAAAATATATTTATTGATTTATGTATAGGGTAAAAAGAGGTTGTGATCCAAGTTTGCGTTGCATTACTTTCCGACGTGTTCAAACACATATGAAGCTAGTACACATTTTTATCTTCGAAGTCATGCCTACATAGATCCAACCCAGCCAGTAACCCCCCCCCCTCCATCCATATCATTTCAGAAATACACAAGTTAAAAAAATGCGAAATTAACCAGCCAGTACCCCCCCCCATCCATATCATTTCAGAAATACACAAAGTTAAATAACTGCGAAATTAAACCAACATACAGTGCTGTTTGATAGGCTGTAACACACACATATTTATCTATCAATTAATAACCCTCCTAGCTGAACTCTCCCCTAACAGTTTACAGTGAATGTGTAAGCCATGAGTGTGTAATATGAAGTTTGTAATATGAAATCAAATCATATGGGCTGATGAGATTTTGGCAGAAGTTCTAAACCATTTAGTGCTGGGGAAAATCTGAAGGATGTGTGAGGATAACTACAGGCTTGCCAGGAATGTCACCGGGGATCTTCCAGGCACAAACACATTTGCTTTTTGTTGTTTAGTTTATACATGTTCATTCTAGCTCGATTGCGAAACAAGTTCTTACAACTTATATTGATCACTCTGGAGACCTCATTCCTGTTGGAATCCATCGCCACGATGGAGAGAGAAGAGGCAACGTGGAATTTAAATGCCTTGCATATGGGCACAATCGTAACGGCTACAGCTGGGCCATTCGCACCTGAAGCAAACCCGCTACCTCAACAAAAAAACCATGAAGGCAAAGTTGCAAACTATATGTCGAATGTGTCAAAAAGCAAACTGTCATGCTGCGACCAATCAGAATCATTCCTGGTTTTATTACTTACATATGTGTACATGCAAGACACAATGTATTAGCTATATGAAACTGAATACAAGTACAGTTATAAAAACACTTTCAAGAACTTGAAATATTATGACGCTGATTACTGTAAAACACTTAATTTTGCGAACACTTTATTTCACAATTTTGAACATTTTCAATTATTTCACGGGAGTTTTGAATTTGCGTATCACGAAACATAAAATCTGGTAAAATATGACTATTTTCGGATATAACTACACTTGGACATTGCAGTATTCACAGGAATCATTAATTCACGGTCAACAAAAATTTGCAAAAATATAAATGCTCGCGAACAAAGAGTGTTTGTTCTACAGTAGGATAAATTAAGTGCTATTCATCTGGCAATGGCAAAGCAACCTTGCTGAATTGCTTGTGAAAACAATCAAATCTTGACAACAAATCTGACTTTAAGACCTCCTCCTTTGAGCATTATTCCGAACATAATACGGAACTCCATACATATAACTCCACAAGACTTGATCTATGCTATCTCCAATATTGATTCATCAAAAGAAAGCGACCTGGACAGTAAATGAGCGTCAAATGTTATTAGTACATCATTTACATCTTTCTTTAACACTTTTCTCAGCAGATGATACTTTCCAAACAATTGGAAGCTGGCAATTGTTAGCCCAATATATAAAACAGCAGACTCATCTAGTCTGTGTATTTGTAGACCAATTTCCGTTTGGAGCTGTGAAGGAAAGTTAATGGAGCGGTGTGTCCATAAACATCTATATAATTGTATCATTATAAATACTTTACTGAGCAATCATCAATCTTGATTTTCGCATAGAGGACTCTACTACAAACCAACTTGTATACATATACAGAGGCATCTGTAAGACAATGGACTAGAATTCCAAGATGGTCTTCTGCAGACAATGGACTAGAATTCAAGATGGTCTTCTGCAGACAATGGACTAGAATTCAAGCTGGTCTTCTGCGATATATCCGTGTAAGACAATGGACTAGAATTCAAGATGGTCTTCTGCAGACAATGGACTAGAATTCAAGATGGTCTTCTGCAGACAATGGACTAAAATTCAAGATGGTCTTCTGCGATATATCCCTGTAAGACAATGGACTAGAATTCCTGATGGTCTTCTGCAGACAATGGACTAGAATTCAAGATGGTCTTCTGCAGACAATGGACTAAAATTCAAGCTGGTCTTCTGCGATATATCCGTGTAAGACAATGGACTAGAATTCAAGATGGTCTTCTGCAGACAATGGACTAGAATTCAAGATGGTCTTCTGCAGACAATGGACTAAAATTCAAGATGGTCTTCTGCGATATATCCCTGTAAGACAATGGACTAGAATTCCTGATGGTCTTCTGCAGACAATGGACTAGAATTCAAGATGGTCTTCTGCAGACAATGGACTAAAATTCAAGATGGTCTTCTGCGATATATCCCTGTAAGACAATGGACTAGAATTCCTTCTGCGATATATCCCTGTAAGGTACTGGACTAGAATTCAAGCTGGTCTTCTGCGATATATCCCTGTAAGGTACTGGACTAGAATTCAAGATGGTCTTCTGCAATATATCCCTGTAAGGTACTGGACTAGAATTTCTTCTGCGATATATCCGTGCAAGACAATGGACTAGAATTCAAGATTGTCTTCTGCAGACAATGGACTAGAATTCAAGATGGTCTTCTGCAGACAATGGACTAGAATTCAAGATGGTCTTCTGCAGACAATGGACTAGAATTCAAGATGGTCTTCTGCAGACAATGGACTAGAATTCAAGATGGTCTTCGGCGATATCCAAAGTTTCTCATTGAGATTGTCATTGCCATCTCTGACACAAACTATCATCTATTGGTAGTCAAGGATCCTTTCTAAGTTGGTCTAGATCTGACCTCTCCAATAACAACAAAAGTGTACTGATAAACAATAACAATAACAACAAAAGTGTACTGATAAACAATAAAAAGTTGAAAGTGAACAACAATAAGAGATGGTGTCCCACAAGGTTCTATTTTAGGACCTCTCCTATATAGCATTTACATAAACAACATCCAAGGTAGCTCTGATATGAAACTGTTTGCGCATGATACTGTTCAATACTTAATACGATGACAAGACACGTTGTCGATACATCACAGAATGCAGCAACAAAACTGAATATTGTAGTGACTAATCAAAATACACAATGACAAAAACTCGATCTATCTAAGCGTACTTGTGAATAATGTACTAATTAAAAATGTAGATGAACATAAATAAACACCTGTAAGTATAGTAGTTTCCAATGGAATCCACATAATTACTGTTTCACTGGTCATGCATGAAAGGGACTCCGTATGTTGCATAAATTACCGGTAAATTTATTCTGAAATGCAACTTTTCATTTATCCTTCCTATGTTTTTGCAACATTGTTTGGGGAGTATTTAATTGTTCTCGACATCAAATGATTGAAATAAGAATAAATCCAGAATGATGCAGCTCAAATTGTAATGGGGGGGCATCAACAATTATGTAGTATAATCGATAAATTATTAATTGACTTACATGTAACATTGGAAACAGTGCCCACAAGAAGAAGCAGACATCATCAATTGGTATTATTCTATTATAAGATGCAAATTATTAACCCTTTATATTCGGGATACACATCCGTGTGTAATTACCCTTTCCATTCGGGATACACATTCATGTGTATTTTTGAGAGGTGACATGTACACAGCTGATTTTTGTCAAATTTGTCGTAAATAATAGCTCTTCCGGTTTCGTTTTCACTGCGCAACGTTTTGCGCAGTTAGACAGGTACTCGCCGCGATTTTTAAAACAGCCAGGAAGTGAGAAAAAAAGCATTTTTCGAAGCGATATTTTCCGAAATTTCGATCGTAGAATAATAATGGCAGATGGATCTGACTTGATTAGCGATGGGAGCAATGTAGAAGTGGATTTTGATGAGACTATCGACGATTTTGTTGGGAATGGGCATGATAGAGGCCGTTTAATCTTTGACGAGATTGATCGGTACCGTGATCCATTGTTAGATGGTTTTTTTGCGTCGGATTCGGAGGAGGACGATGACGATTTTGATGGGTTTCACGAGCAATGGGTCCAGGATGGGTTTACCACTCGTATGAAACGCCGATTCACCATGCATCCAGGTGCTTCAGAACAACACCCTGAAGAAGCCCAACCCATGCATTATTTTGACATCCTTTGGGGGCAGGAACTCTGGAAACACCTGGTAACAGAGACCAACCATTATGCCGAACAGGAAAGGACCAGAAACCCGCCTCCACCTTTTGCACCGAAGTGGACGCCTGTTGATGTGCCTACCACAGTGGCTGTACCCAGTGCCAGGTACCAGTGTGTACCAAGTGTGTTGCTGAACACATACTTAGTGCAGTCTGACAGTGCTTAGTGCAGTCTGACAGTGCTTACGACAAACAGACAACAATCAAACAGATGTAGACATGTATAGTTCAGGAACAAATCAAAAATACCAACAACAAAACAATACAATTTTTAAAAAAATTCAATGATATTTTAAGTTTTAAATAAAATAATTTCATTTGAACACTAACCCAGCTGTTATATATTATAAAATATGGAATACCAGCAGAATAAACAGAAGAAGACCTGTGTATATAGTGTGAATACCAGTGTAGTGTTTTGTGTTGTTTTTTTATCTCAGAAGTTCTTTCCAAATTGGAGAGGCAGTGGTTTTATTCAAAAATTCATATCTTTGGAAATATATGGAATAATTTAATTTTTTTGGGGTGCTTTTGTAATGCTTAAAATTGTGCATAATCCATACATTGGATTATATTCTTTATGTTGGATGGTAATACCAGTAATAAAGCCTGAAGACGGGAGTAGCATTTTCGTTGTGGCCCAAATTTAATTTTACCCAATGTTTTTACTAATATTCCTTTTTATTGTGCATGCCAAATTTTATTATGTTATATGCATGATATGAAGAATTTTATTACCTTTCCAAAAATATATAGTTATATGGGTGTTTATGAAGCATAATAAACAGCATATGCATTTAAATGTAACTACCATCAAAACAAAAGTGGATTAACAGATTTCTGATAAAATGTCCAGATATTCAGAGGTCCTTATCTGAAAGGGGTCCAGAATACAAAGGGTTAATTGACTTACATGTAACATTGGAAACAGTGACCACAGGAAGAAGCAGACATCATCAATTGGTATTATTCTATTATAAGATGCAAAATGGTCAAATTAATGCCTACAATTAATGTAAAAGTCGCAATTAATGTAAAAGTCACAAACCCTGGGCCAGAAATCACATCTGCTGGTTTCCTAACTATGTTCGATGCACAGGAATACATGGCTGGTCCAATATATTGTGGGAATTGACTTTGGAACTCCTTACCCCAACATAAATATGACCATTTTAAGAATATAATAAATGCTGGTGTTGTGGAGAGCTGCACCTCTACCTCATGTTCTACCTAGAACGTTCGCCTTTGTTGATGATTACTTCCATTATATACCTGACAGGCCCGTCGCTGGGCATACGCAAGTACGCACGTGCGTATCATTGGTCTCAGAAAATGAAAAAAATGAAAACTCCAAAAATGCATTAAAACCCCAGGGGGTAGTAGGGATACATACGTGATGTGTGGAGTGGTGGAATAATTGAGCCCATTGCAAATATACTTGTTTAATTGATAAGGGCGATAGATCATGTATATTATACATCTAGCCTTAATGTATACCTTTATATGGATTGTCGTCCTGCAATTGTATGTTACAAAATGCATTGAAATGCAGGCAATTGCTTCATTATATAAACAATATCCGGGGGCATACCATCGGACCCTATCGTACTCGCTCACTCGACAAACAAGCATATTTGGCCGTGCGTATCATCAAAATAGCTCCAGCGACGGCCCTGCCTGACTTGTAAGTGCTGCTTATATAATTATATGTTTTAGATCAAATATGCTGTCTTAATCTCATGATTAAAAGTGTGTGTGTTTTACGTTTATTTATCGTCGCTACCGGTTGGCCATATGAGCGACACCTCCTGAAGAGATTAGTAATTTTAGATTTTTGGAGGATAGTGCAATCTTTTTGTAAATGTAAAGCACCGACACGAGACCTCGGTTTAAAGTCCCATCTGAAAGACTGTTAATTTTATTAGGGTCAGACGGGGGATCGAACCTGTGGTTCCTGGATTACCAGTCCAGCTTGTTACCACTGGACTACAGATCCCTCCCTTTGTATAAGGAAAATTTTATGATTAAAAATTATTATGTGTCTTTCTTATATGGGATACATCATTGGCAGCATTGAGTGGTCAAGTGCCTGTGGTTAAAGTCGCAGACTTGTACCGGTATACCACTGTAACCTATCATCACTGATGGTCACGGGTTCGAGTCCCGCTCAAGCCGTGTTTCATTTATATGAAAAAGTTGGCAGTTTCTTGCAGGGGTTGGTACTGGATAACCGCTGGAGCCTGCCCAGGAAAGGTGTTGTTAGGTAAACTGCCCATCGGCGATATAGCCCAAAATGGTGCTGATGCAGGCGTAAAACCCGAACAAACAAACGTAATGCTAATGTTGGTCAATATAATGCTACAGGTACAATTCTACATTCTACATTCTATTATAATAAGTGGGTGTGTGTCGGAACCCAATGTCACAACCCTAAATGAATACATTACTAACATCTCATGGGATGCAAATGAAACCTGTAATGATAATCTATATGGCAGACGATATTTTCCGAGAATAGATTTAATGAATGTATAATAGAATTCCGATAGGTTTTAGTGCATTGACTTGGTGCAGTATTTACAGCTACACACTGGTTTATGTTCGCCATATTTCACATGCACATATTATTGCCATAGTTGATGTGAACCCTTGGGAGTCTCAGTATTTCTTGGAAAATATGTGTTTCTTGGAAAATAGAACAAATTATGCAGATGGGCGCAGAATGTTTCCATATTATTATAAGATAATAGTGATCATCTATAATATATATACACCGGTATTATCATTGAAACAACCTTGGTACCGACGTCCCTAGGAACATATATAATATATATACACCGGTATTATCATTGAAACAACCTTGGTACCGAGTCTACCGACGTCCCTAGGAACATATATAATATATATACACAGGTATTATCATTGAAACAACCTTGGTACCGACGTCCCTAGGAACATATATAATATATATACACCGGTATTATCATTGAAACAACCTTGGTACCGACGTCCCTAGTATCATATATAATATATATACACTGGTATTAGGCCATAATAAAATAAATCCTAGATTTTCATCCAAATTTATGCTGATAAAATGGTGTTTTGACAAGATTCAACTTGACAAGATTTTTTTTTTTCAAATAGTAATAAAAAAAATCGGGGCAGGCCCTAAAAACGGGGGCGGGCGGGGATGAAAATCTAGGAAATATTTTATTATGGCCTTAGTGATAAACCGATTATCGCTAAGTCGCCGACAATCGTTTGCCGGCATGGACATCGGCGATAATCGATTGTGAAAATGTGTAATCGATTATAATCAACGAGTCTTTATTTTTTTATTTTTTTTTTGAACCACGTTTAAGGCCCGTTTATTTTCCTCGTCATAGGTGACCTGTGGGTCGAGGGCATCCCACAAGCACCTTACAATAATGTGCATTTTTTAACGAGGAGAATAAACAAACGGCATGAATAATAGTGTATATAAATATATCAAGTCATTATCATGTTGGCCTTAAAGTGGTGAAAAAATGTTCAGTTACACTTAGAAAAAAAAAGAAAAGAGAAAAGTGGTCTGCAGCCTACATTCTACCAAGTGATTGATGACAATTATTTTCAATATAATTTTAAATTAAAACTTTTTAACATATTGCTTCCATATTTCGTCAAATTCAAATAATTTGTTCTGTATTGAAGCTGTCTCAAGTTCAGTATCATATACTAGTTTTAATCGACACATCAGATGTTGAACGGATGGTTTTATGTCTTTATTTTTGTCTCTTATTTTTATGTTTGTTTATACCTCAAATAAAACTACGATTTACTATTGGCTGTATTTTTATTAGCATTGCACGTTTGCAACAACAATTTTAACTGTATCTAGTGCTAGACTTTTCACTAGTATGTCACTAAGTGTTCTGTCCTCTATTAACTTAAAAACTAATTTTATATCAGGTGGCAGTCCAGTAACTTAAAGTCTAGTACTCAGATGTAACTGAGTAACTAATTTGTCGAAACTAGTAACTTGTAAGTAATTTATTAGTACTAAATAGATTGTTAAACTCACAAATTAGATGGAATGATTTTGATTTATAACTATATCAATTGCCCGATTAATAATCGATTATCTAATCGGTTTACCCGTCCGATTATTCCGATTAATCGATTATGGATTTTGAAACCGATGCACATCACTAACCGGTATTATCATTGAAACACCTTGGTACCGACGTCCCTAGGAACATATATAATATATATACACAGGTATTATCATTGAAACAACCTTGGTACCGACATCCCTAGGATCATATATATATTATCATTTAATCTCGGAATGTTCTTCATGAATTTGTGTTTGTCTTGTTTTATGGTCTTTCAACACTGTTTTTATATATAAAAAATACCCCAGAATGAGAGGAGATGGTTGGAATTGTGAATGGAGTCCTATACCCTGCTCCTGATTATTATCCTTGCCTATGTAAATAACAGTTCGCAGGGCCTCGGTCAATAGCCTCATCTGAAAAATAGCTAGCAGCCAGCAGCCATGATTTCTGGAACATAGGGGGAGACTGGTAAAATAATAAATAGGACAGTTCAATGCATGGAAATCTTTAGGAATCTGGAAAAGTGTGTTTGTATGGGGGGGGGGGGTTCATTTGCAAGTAGAAATATATATGTTGTACTAAATGAAACAGAAGTATGCACATAATTCAAATAAACCACTTTACCTTTGGCTCTAGGGGAGTATCGGTGAATTTGTTTTCAGTTGATTTTTGGCTGGTGCAGCGATTTTATAGCATGCTTCTGGCAGTCTATCTGGTATCAGTTGTAAAACAAACTGAGTAGGAAGTTGGCCAGATCAAAATGGGATAAGGAGATGTTTTAGAACTGTTTTGCCGTCTGTTTTTTCCATTAAGAAACATTAAGCGGTATCACAGATAGTCATGGCTTCTGTTTAGGAATATATCATAATGTTCATGAAAAATATTTATCATAGTTTATAGCTTTCTCTTTTATTTCCTTTACATGAATAGGTCATTGACCTTGTAAATGTAGTACAGTCAAACCACCTCTATTAAGCATCTAAATACAGTCTACATCCGTTATGTCAAAGTCGGTAATGTCGAATTCTCTGGTTATTTCGTAGTCGGATCAAAGTCCCGTTTCAGACACTATCATTTTACATATAACTGGCTCCGTTTATATCGAATTTCGAAAAGTCAAACTTAGGTTATGTCGAAGTATTTTGTTCGGTCCGACGGAATTACACATAATTGATTTAGACTGTATCTAAAAAGTGCAAAAATAGTGCCTAAGTGACGTCACAATGCTACAAAAATGCAAGTAGAATGATGTCATGTTTGACGTCACTCGCTAAATAATGTTTTATTACAGATTTAAACAGGGTAATTTCCCTCTGCGTATACAGACAAAATGCTGAGTCGTGTTAGAATTTTAATTGTGTAGTATTCCATAGCAGCTACCCGTTTGATGATTCCTGAACTATATAGCTCCGATATTCCTGATAATGGCATTTTGCAGTCGGCATCTCTGTAGGAGGAAGTGATTCGATTGTGAGAGAACTAGGTCAATGCCTGTGGTGAGCGTACCGTCCGCACTTGTCCACTCCCATCGACTTCTATAGTAAACTATGATTCTGCTTAGAACTCGAAAACAAAGCAAGATCGATAGACCTATAGATACATGTAGTTTCAATGGACAACCTATCGGGCACCACATATTAAGTCATATACCCTGTGACATTGAGAGATTGACCAATCAAGGTCAAAGCAAGTTTGTGTGATTCAAAGATACGTGTAGTTTCAATGGAAAACCTATAGGGCACCACACATGACAACTAAGCCATATACCCTGTGACCTTGAGGTTGACCATTCAAGGTCAAAGCAAGTTTGTGTGATTCAAAGATACATGTAGTTTCAATGGAAAACCTATAGGGCACCACACATGACAACTAAGCCATATACCCTGTGACCTTGAGGTTGACCATTCAAGGTCAAAGCAAGTGTGTGTGATTCAAGCATTTCGTCTTCAAACAGTGTCAGATACCAGCGCAGGAGTGTGTATTTCTCTGGGTACTATTTTCTAGCCATAGTTTTGTGTTTGCTGTTGACAATGTAGAATGTTCATTTGTTGCAGGGATCAGTTTAGAGGGCGATGTGGGCGAAATTGTCACCCTAGGGACCTTGACTTCGCCCTATGGGGGCCCCACTTCTCCCTAAAAGACAAATCTTTTTTGGTATTTACGATTTTCAAACAAAATTTTGTTTAGTAAGATACACTTGCCCATTATAAAGCACTCCTTCTATTCAAATGTTGTATTTAATGGTTGTACTGTGCATTTTAACCCTATTTTGCAGAAGTATATTAAAGAACACCATTTAAGGAAGCGATCACGTGCTTTCTCACTTCTCCCAAAAATTCTGACCTAGAATGAACCCTGGTTTGCAGGTTTACTGTCTTGCAATAATGTGCCCCTTTTGTAATTAGCAAATCCAAGACTTTTTTTTAATTTTAAGTTTATTTAACGTTGCTACCAGTTGCCCATTTGCTTGTGTGTTTTTACGTTTATTTATCGTCGCTACCGGTTGCCCATATGAGCGACGCCTCCTGAAGAGATTAGTTATTTTAGATTTTGGAGGATAGTGCATGATACAGACAGAGACCCATTCCAGAATCTCCTCTGGTTCTTTTACGTGCACAGTGTAAAGCACCGACACGAGACCTCGGTTTAACGTCCCATCTGAAAGACTGTTAATTTTATTATGGTCAGATGGGGGATCGAACCTGCGATCCCTGGTTTACCAGTCCGCCCATTTGCTCATTACTGTAAGCACTTCTATATGATAATGTATATACAGTCATGTAATTTATGTTAGTTGCTGTTATTGAAATAGTGGCCTCGGATTGGTTGAAAAAGTATAAAGGAAGCCCTAAGATTGAATGTGACATAAGCTGATTGGCTGAACAGGATAATTGTACACAATAGTGAGTGACTTCAAACAGTACAATATATCGGCTGCATTTTGGAATATTTTAGAATTTTGGGCCAAATATTTGATTAAAAATATACTGCATATTATAAATGAAATTGTCAGTGGAAAATTCCGCACCAAATTAACTTCATAGTAGGAACTTGGTGTCTTTAGTGAGAAATAAAGATGTCTTTAGTGAGAAATACACCCCCCCCCCCCCATTTTTGCACCCTATTGAAAATGCAATTTTCAGGTGTTTCAAAGGTAATTAAGTTTGTTGCAAACTAGTGTTTTTTTGTGGCAAACTAGTTTTGGGGGAACATAATTATTATGGCACTGTATGTAGGTCTATGGAGATATCAATAGCAGTGTATGACCTTGAATGGAGATATCAATAGTGGTGTCTGACCTTGAATGGAGATATCAATAGCGGTGTCTGACCTTGAATGGAGATATCAATAGCGGTGTCTGACCTTGAATGGAGATATCAATAGCGGTGTCTGACCTTGAATTAAATCGTAGCCTCCATTGCATCACTGAAGATATTGTACATGTATAAGCAACAGTTTGGTATATCCAGGAAGTATGTATAAATCTATATACATTGGTCTCGGATTTCCCTAGAAACTGATGGAGCTGATATATGCGTATGTTAATGACAGAAGCTGTCACTATGCACATACCTGTACCTAGATAGATGTCATCTAGTTAATCACTGCTTCCATGCTACTGGAACTATGTAGCTATTCTGATCTTCTCATGAATCTGTGTCCAGTATGTTTGGGAGTTTCCGTACCTCGATCAAAGGCAAGCAAAGTATGTTGCCACAGTAGACTTGTTGAGTGGACTAGTTCTGATGAATTTGTGTCCAGTATGTTTGGGAGTTTCCGTACCTCGATCAAAGGCAAGCAAAGTTTGTTGCCACAGTAGACTTGTTGAGTGGACTAGCCCTGCTTCTCATGAATCTGTGTCCAGTACGTTTGGGAGTTTCCGTACTTCGAACAAAGGCAAGCAAAGTATGTTGCCACAGTAGACTTGTTGAGTGGACCTAAGCTCTGCTTCTCATGAATCTGTGTCCAGTACGTTTGGGAGTTTCCATACTTCGAACAAAGGCAAGTATGTTGCCACAGTAGACTTGTTAAGTTGACTGACTCTGCTTATATGGTCATGCAGGTCTCACTCTAGGTTAGAATATTTAGGAGAAGTGCGAAATTGTGCACAATTGCATCCTTAAATGGTGTTATTTAATAAATTTCAACAAAATATTGTTAAAATACACAGTACGACCATCAAAATGGAACATGTGAATAGAACTGTGCTTTATAATGGGACAGTGTAGCTTGCTGGACCAAATTTTGTATGAAAAGTGTTTATGGAGAAGTGGAGCCCCAGGGTGCGAAGTCAGGGTCCCTAGGGCGACTAAGTCGCGCTCGTAGTATGAGCCCTGCATCTTAGTTTTCCCAACTGCTGTTAGCGGAAGTCGTGATAGCGCAGTGGATGCGCGTTCGCTTCAGGTGCGAAAGGTCCGGAGTTCGAGCCCCACTGGAGCCATTACGATTGTGCCCTTAGGCAAGGCATTTAAATTCCACGTTGCCTCTTCTCTCTCCCTTGTGGCAATGGATTCCATCAGGAATGAAGTCTCGAGAGTGATTTATATAAGTTGAAATAACTTGTTTCGCAATCGAGCTAAAATCAATTTGTATAAACTAACTGCTGTTGGATGGTTTTGCCTAAGTCGTTAAAGTAACAAAGTAAAGTGTGTTGGGTAGATAGTGAGTGTTCAAATGATTAAGAAACGTTTGATTTGTATCAGTCAATACATCTGGAATGGCACCAGATACTTGCTTGTTCTTTCATAATACAATAATTAACATTTCTATTCCCATGTTTGTTTTATTTCAATACATTGCTAATTATCTGGAATGTTTTTACCTACAATACTAAGAGACCCCCCCATTGTGTTATGAATGTAATATATGCCAGTTTAGATTCGGAAAGACTATCGTAAACAACTAAGTTGGAAGGGAATTTGAAAGGCCGCGGAGATATGCTCCCAAGTACAAACAGACAAATATGAATGTAACCGCAAATATGAATGCTGATTATCATTGAGAATTTTATTTTAATATTTGCAAACACAGGAAGCTCTATGGAATGGCCACTTTGTTCTCAAAGAAAACATTTCCCCCACAAAAACACTTGAATATAATATACCTGGGATGTAGCTCTTGATTTCTCATGAAAGAAATTATTTTATATATGAAAGAAACGATTTTATATATGAAAGAAACGATTGAATCAAAGATATCGATAAGAGTTATTGTTACATCAACATCAATACCAGTATATTTCACATCCGTTATACAAATTTCTGTCGAATTCGAAACAACTTCTTACAACATTAATTTAGTCACTCTCGTCATTTCTAATATAATCCACCACCAGCTGAAAGATGACCTCAACATGAATGTTCAATGTTTAATAAATATCAGGCAAACAATGACCTTCCCTTTTAAAAGCCTAAAAAGTAGATGTCAAGTTTATATAATTCTACCAATACACCGTTTTCAATCGGAACCGGTGGTGCTATGTCACAGTGCTGCAAAACAGAAAGTAAAGTAAAGGTATACAATTCGAAAAAGTTCAAGAAGTTAGCGAATTCTCGAATATTCGAATGCCAAAATCACCATTCTTTGCCATCCCTAGCCTATTTTATATGTATTAGACTCTGTTTTCTCCTGAAATGAAGTCGTTATTATTACTAATTACATTTGGAAACAGTTGTATTATCTGGCAGCTGATTTTATCTTTTGTTACCAGATTCTGCTCTTTATATTCCTGGGGGCCATTGACTGTCAGTTTACCACTGTTCTTGGCACATGAAATAGGACACAATTCAGAGAAGTAGTTATGTTAGCATAATATGTTGACATTTCTTCACAAGATTTTAAGTATCATAACTGTTTGTCTGTTATTGTACTTTGGAATATTTTGAACCTGGTTAATACCATTCTTTATGAAATGACGAACATTTTTTCCTTTTATGCATTCCAATGAGTTTTCTCAGTGAAAGAAAATTCTATCTTTCGCCTTTCTGAAACAGTGGATCATGGCATTTTCTCTGCCACTGATTTTGTTTCGTATTCCTCCGCAGTTGGATATACGTATTATTTTAGCTATTTTCTAACAATCATGTACAGTTAATTTATAAAGTAATATGTTCGAAAGAATTTGTTTTGTCTGATGTTTCAATATATTGACAGCAGACAGAAAGTAAAATTGAAAATTATACAGGACCTATTTTTTGAAAGATTTATTTTGTTTTGTGATCACCGAAATATGTTTTTCCACTCGTGGAAATAGAAATTTCAGTCATCACTTGAAATCAATTCCAATCTTACGGTACACGAATATCCTTAATTAACCAAACTTACGGTACACGAATATCCTTAATAACATTCCAAAATGAAACCTAAAATATGAAAAGTTCGAAATTGATTAAAGGTAGCAAGAATAACTTTTCAGTGCATGCGTGTTTATACATTTAATTCATAAGCTTAATAAGCATGTGATTATGTACTGTCTGTGCATTATAATCGCCGGTAAAGGACTGCTATATGCCGGCCTGTGATGGTATAGGTGATCAGTGGGAAATGGGAATGTTCGTATCTCTTTTGCAGTTTCACTGAGTGAAATGCTGTCAACATGATTCACTATTTTTCGACAATAGGCAAACCTAACATCATAGCCTTACTTACTTTTTTGCCAATTTATGGTGTGGTATGGTGTGGTGCCAATATTTTATCACCAAGTGCTATGTACACACGCAAGGGACTGAGACCGAATATTCAGACAACAAATTGTGAAAAGGGTAATTTTGTTCTATTCAATTTTGCTAACACCAGCCTCATATTGTTTAGGATAAAAGTGGCCGAAATATAGCGCTGCTAAAATATCGTAATGTAAGTTAATTGCCCAGGCTCTCGTCAGTAATTTATGATCTATTTATTCTTTTATTGCCTAGAAGTGTCTGCAGAATAATAATTGCATTATTTTCAGCTTTTGTCTGTGGTCTACCATAGTACAAGTGTCTCTTCGGTTTGTTCTTAAACTTCCACTCACCCTGCTGGGCCATGGAACTCAATATGACCACTCATATGCATCTCGATTGTAAAATGGGCAGCTGCGTAAAGCTGTTGTAACCTCACATGAGAAGTATAAGTCTAAATTACGAAATGATTTGTATGTTTCGGGTCATTTTAACCAAACCCATAAGCTTCCGGAAAATGCATCGGTTCATTGCCCTTCAAAAATTAGGTAAATTACCCTTATACCGAAATTAGGTTGTTTAGCTTACCTATAATGTATGCAGGTCTTAATAGTTATCCAAGATACCCTTAGATCTTCATACATGTATAGAGGATAGATGCAAACATCCGTGCTGGTATTTGACAGAAGAACAAATGTTTGGTTTTGCAGTGGTTTGTAGTCGATGTGAGTGGACACCTCGCTGACTGCCCTGACCATGCACTGGCATAGAACAATTTAGTTGCTAAATCGGATCACTTCCTCCTGGAACAAGTCTCTATATATCTCCAATGTTTTATTGTGGAAGTCGTGATAGCGCAGTGGTAGTGTGTTCGCTTCAGGTGCGAGGGGCCTGGAGTTTGTTCCCAGCTGAAGTAGTTACGATTGTGCCCTTAGGCAAGGCAGTTAAATTCCACATTGCCTCTTCTCTCTCCCTCGTGGCAATGTATTCAATCAGGAATGAGGTCTCAAGAGTAATTAACCCTTTCAACACCACAGACCTCTAAATAGGCTTACAAAAAGTGTAGATCCAGACGAGCCGTCTCATCAGGATCTGCACTTTTTGCCAGTGGTATGACTATTTTTAGACATAATTACCCATTTTGATAAATGAACTTGTCCAAATGTGATTCATTTATTGGTTTATGAATATCATGGACCAGTCCATGTGAGTTACTTGGTGTTGAATGGGTTAATATAAGTTGTAAGAACTTGTTTTGAAATCGAGCTAAAATAAATACATGTAAACTAATGTTTCATCAACATTCATCCACAGTTTGTCAAGTTATTCTGCATCCAAGCATGCATAGACAGACAGATGATTCCAAATGAGATCAATGGAAAAAAGTTAAAAACGGTCTAGGTGGCCTGCCCTAATTGGAAGGCAACATTTTTATTGTACCTATACTATCGACAGTATGTAAGCAGGAATGAAAACGTATGAAATGTCATAAAGGTTGATACTTTCATGTGAATATAATGTAATCTAATGATTCTTTCATCTAATGGTTCTGACTTTATGGCCTCTTCTCCTTGCTACCGAGTCTGCCCCCCCCCCACCATAGCACTTAGTATTTCGCTGTGTTATGATGAATAGTCATTTAGCCTAGTTTTTCGCACAATGTTCTTTCATTATATAAATATCCCGTTAGCAAACAAACATTGTTATAATCCATAGGGAATGTGTAATCATGCCAGATTGTTTGTCTCACTTGGCGAAAGTTCTTCCTATTGTGTACAGCTGCTAACTCTGGATTTCAGTTTCTTTCAATGCGGAGGGGGGGGGGGTCGAGTGAAGTACAGAGCAGGGCTTTCCCCAGCCCCAAAAGACGTCACGATTGCGTGATCCTTTTAATCTGAAATAAGGCATAGCGTTTTGCCGATATACCATAAAAGCTAGACTGATACGCCTTCAAGAAGGGACTTTTGGGAGATTGACAGAAGCTTGAATATTCAAGCGTCTACACAACCAGGATTTTATAAACTGTCTCTATAAACACCTCCATAATCCGGATAACTGATTAATCGAATACTTGACGGCATAATTTAAGTCTGTTTACAGACGATAATTGTTGTTATTCAATAGAATTATGCGCTTGGGTGATATTAATTTGTTGCATCATTAGAGATCGTCATTGAAAACGGATATATAATTATATATTTATTGGGAGTTTGTTGGCACTGTATTATTACCTCCCTTGAGTTATTTTTTCCCAAATGAAAAGCGTTATGAATAAAAGAATTCAGAAATTATATTTTACATTTAATGAAAAGCGTTATATGAATTGAGAAATGATATTTTTTAAGTTACATGTATACAGTGGAATTACGTTGTTTAGATTTCAATGTTATCTTTTCACAGTTATTTATTTGAATAGTTTACTATCACCTCGCTGCTCTCTCTAGCTCGATTTCTGCTATATTTCCATCTTTTAAGAGAAGCAGGTTCAGAGCCTCTTTACAGTGTTGCTGTTTAATTGCACATGTATCATCCAAATATAAATTTATAAAAAACAAAAAACGAATACGTCAGAATGATGCACCATTTACTGTATTGAAAATAAATAAATACTGCAATGACCTTCTATTCGGGGCTTCTCGACTCCTATGCTCCCTTCAGATAGACCAGTTGCATGATATTTCAGATAGACCAGTTGCATGATATTTCAGATAGACCAGTTGCATGATATTTCAGATAGACCAGTTGCATGATATTTCAGATAGACCAGTTGCATGATATTTCAGATAGACCAGTTGCACGATATTTCAGATAGACCAGTTGCACGATATTTCAGATAGACCAGTTGCACGATATTTCAGATAGACCAGTTGCATGATATTTCATATCTGCAGTCGATCTGTCTGTATTTAAATGAGTGTAATTTCTACATTGTAGGCTTTTATTGCGCAATGATATAATAATGGTATATAGGCAATATGTACTACATTATCTACCAAGTACTTCTGCAATTTATACTGCTTAATGAGGGCCTTAGGCCTGAGAATGCACAATATATTTGCATCAACGAGGGAATTATGCTATAAATTGTGTTCCGCAGCTGTTTGTATTCCTTTTGATTATACCTGTATCTGCGCTCGGAGCCGCTCTCATCCCTGAGTGCATGAAGCTGTGTTTAATCCTTCACCTGCCAATCACTAAAGTCGCTTTTGCAACCAACCGTATGCATCAGGCTCTATGCTGTTTTACTATTCGGATATGGAGCTACAGCACTTGTCTGAATAGCAAACAACATAGATCCTGATCAGATGCGCCATTACGCCACGGCTGATCTGGATTTATGTAGTTTGCACATCCATTCCAATATATTCGGCAGGTTAACCCTTTCAACACCACAGACCTCTAAATTGGCTTACAAAAAAGTGTAGATCCAGATGAGCCGGCTCGTGGGTTACACATTTTGATAAATGAACTGATCCAAATGTAATTTTGTTATTAATTTATTGGTCTAAAAATATCATGGACCAGTCCATGTCAGTTACTTGGTGTTGAATGGGTTACGGGTTAGGTATAGCTCAAACGACTGATCCGGTGTTAGAATGGACGTGTTCAATGAGATAGAAGAGATGGGATGATCTGGATCTATGTTATTTGCACATTCCGTCCAATTTATTCGGCATGTTAAGGGGTAAATACATTTTCAAATTTGAATTTATAGCTGTGCAGCAGAAAATGCGATTAAATAGTAACAAATTTAATGGTAGAAAAGCAAAATATCTGGTCGACGCTGGCAATATATTTCTAGTTTCGGCTCTGCTGGGCCAATATTCGATATTGGCCTGGCACGCGCCAAGAACGAATCACGAGCACGTGTCACAGGTAGCAACAACATAGTAACTACATTGTGTAAACATGGCCGCCTGGGGCCATTACGGTATGCAATAAAGAAGTTATTAAACGGCTGCGGTGAGCCATTTGTGGATATTGGCGCACCTATCCGATATTGGCCCTCGGGCCAATATCTCCATAGGGTGCGCCAATATCCACAAATGGCCCACCTCCGCGGTTTAATAACCTCTAAGCACTGTGTGTCTGTCACAAGCCAGATAATTGATCAAACACAAGTGTATCAGTCTTGGCAGACATTGGATTCAAACTTGGCAGTTACTAGGTTACATGAAGAGCCAAAGCACACCCACAGTATAGCGAAATATGTGATATATATAACGGTAGCAGTGTTAATATTCATGTGCGGTTCTGTGAATTATTTGTAAACGTGCAACATTCGGAATCACGTGTCAATTATCCTGACCAAAAAAATGATACTGTTCAATGATCATACAATGCGGTCTATGTTTTCACCAATGTAAATATGGTAGATTATATATACCTCCTCCGTTAC
Organism: Archivesica marissinica; assembly: GCA_014843695.1. NCBI lineage: Eukaryota > Metazoa > Mollusca > Bivalvia > Venerida > Vesicomyidae > Archivesica > Archivesica marissinica. The sequence continues at coordinate 19,828,616 of CM026398.1, forward strand.
TACTACTGACATGAAGCCAAGAGCATTTCTTCTATGAAACTGAGAAGATGAATAGAAAGTTATCATATGATATTATCTATTTATTGTGCTGGCAAGTGGAGCTCTTAGATTACCTTGGTTATTCAATGATTTCCCTGGCATTGCTGTGTCAGTGATTGACTGTTGAAATTGCCTCATGATTGTATTCATTGGTGTCAACACTGTGTACTGTAGAATCTGTATAAGTAGGGAAGTGGCCAGCTCGCTTCTCACTAATGCAACCCGGGATTTCTCTCTAATGCAACATGTAAGATATAAGCCACAAACAGATCCAATATTTATATCATTGGGGGTGTCTTCGGTGCTACTCGCCTCGCTTCACACAGTCCAATTTTACATATTGGATCGTTTTCGGCTTATATCTTATATATACATAGCAATTACTTTATCTCATAAATTCCATTGTATTCAGTTTCATACAGCCGTCACATCTTTTCTTGTATGTACACACGTGTAATACAACCTGGACTGATTCTGATTGGTTGCAGCATGACAGCTTGCTTTTGATACACTCGACATATGGTTTGCATTCGATCTTGCGTTCGCTCTTGCTCTCTTTGTTGAATAAAATGTTACTCTTGAGGTCATGAGTTTGAATCCCATAGTTGACTCTTTTGTGTATTTCTTATCTTACTATGCATCATAATTATAAACACACACCTGTCCGACAATTTGGAGTCAATATGTTTCATTGAGTCCATTAATTGTTTTCATGTAAGATAAATGATTTGAAAATAAATAATAAATAAATAAATAGTTTAAACTTTATTTATTTTACAACGATTGCGAAGCTTATATTAATCACTCTGGTTGGCGCGGATGAAAGCGTAATTGTGGTACTTTGTGTGGGGGGAAACTGGAGTACGCGGAGAAAACCCACCTGCCGATCTGGCGACCACCGTACGTACCATCTCACATACTTCCCGTTCTGAGGATCGAACCCGAGTTGCGTTGGTGAGAAGCAAGCGCGCTAATCGGACAGCCTAAATAATATAAGTGATTAAATAATGTCATTCGATAGAACTTCCAAAATATCTGGTTAGTATGGCTATATATATGCTAACTACTGGTACCCCTGCACCGCAGAGGCAACTGTGTTTCTGATCACCAAATATTTATACATATTATTGTTTAGATAATTATGTCCAGGCCAATCTGTATTGGCATCATTTTCACTAACAATGTGTAAACAAATTAAGTATTGTTTTCCTGTACCTAATTTTGAACTGATGAGACGAGTTTCAGCAAAAGTCACTCGAGTCACTCATAGTTATCAATATTAACTCGTATATTGCACGTTACAGTTTGAACCCATGTATTTGACAGAGGAATTGCTTTTATTTTGTCTGTCAACATTAGAATGTCTGTTTTGGTTGCTGGAGATAGAAAACTATGTTTTGATTGCTACCTTGCCAGGATACTGGGTTAAGTGGCTGAAAAACAGATGTTTCTATAGCATTAATATTGGGCACCTACAAATCTCTTTTTGTCTGTTGAAGAAACTTACAAACTTACAATTTTACAAAATGATCAATACCATATTGTTCCTATTTATAGCGCCCGGGTGCGATGCAAAACACAAAAGGGGCGGGCGCGCTAATAAGAGTAATTAATTTCTGTAGTATAGGTGTGGAAAATCTCCGTTTCAATATCGGTAATTGCCAACTAATTGGAAGAAACTGCTCAGTAACCTTGCTTTGTCATAATGCGACGCCTAACGTCATCGTGTGTTACCTAAATCGATTGATAATTATGTTCTGTACATGCGATACATACTATTATGCCACGTAAATCGTATACATATAAAGTTAACCCATGTTTCTGTGGATTGTTCCGCGTTATAAACTGTTATACGGTGTCTATGTAAATAACTACCCCTGTACTTTCGGTTTGAATAGCTCGAGAAATTGTTGATATTGTGTGAATTCTTCTGTGAAAATAAATACTTTTTTATAGCGATACACGTTCAACAAGTGATGCGCATATTATTCATGCATACTTAGTGATTCATGAGCTTGGAGTTTATATATATATATGGATTACATTAAACAACAGTACTACCGACAGGTAAGCCAATTATTTCCTTTTAAGGGCCATTTCATGTTGCATTTTTACATGGGGGCGCCTACCGTATATTAGAGGTGGCGCTTTAAATAGGAACAATACGGTAATTATTATTTATACTTAGTTTTCATACACTTAGTTTAAACAATGATATAACATATACACAGTTTACAGTTTACACAATATTTACATACATGTATCAAAAAGGATAGCTTATAGAGGTCTTCTCCTATAATTAGATATATATTGTAATTATGGTATGACAGCTTTTTAATCATGTCTGAACTATTAATTACAATTTGAAAAAGTATATATAGTGGTGGAACCTATGCTTGGCGTAAATCCCACATATAATGACCAGTATAAAATGTTAATTGCACTTGCCGCATATTATTATTTTCTAAAGTCGTGAAAACAACTTTCAAAACACTATTGTTGACAATTTTAGCTTCATCACGTGACCTTGCTGCTCAATACAGCTATCGCAACGGTGTCAGTCGGCGCCCGTTTATATAGGGAACTGAAGACTTCAGGGCACCTATGCACGGCGTACTTGTTATGTTTTATTTATCCACCATATCTTGTTGAATATCTTATTTTGATATCATTGAATAAATTTGATATCATTGAATAAAAACATTTATTGGTCTTAATCAGAAATGGTATAGAAACTATTTTTTGGGTTAGGTGTAGATTTTTTAAATTCGGATAGCTACCCGAATTGCTCATACACCGTAACAGTTTTGGTTGAAGTATTCACACAATGATTTGCTTGTTTATATTCGTCTGCTGGACAAGTCACGTGACAGTTACATCAGCCTATCGATACACACAACGGAATGCTATTGAACCATGCTTCAGATCTGTCAGTGAAATTAGCCTAGAACTATATAAATATTTTAAATACGGATGAAAATGGAAAATATGCCGAGCATAGGTTCCACCACTCTATATTAATCATGAACTGTAGATTACAATAACAATAATATAAAGAGATTATCAATTAAGGTTATAGAAATACATATACTTGGATAATACTGGCAAACTAATCAAATTAATACAGTTTCTAGAATGTGCTTTCAAAATGCGTTATAATTTGCTTAACCCATTTCATTCTGGATACATTTAAAGGCATTTGCAAACAACATAGATCCAGATCAGCCGCAGCGTGACACTGTGTGCTAATCAGGATCTATGTTGTTTGCTACATAGCCAAGTGTCTTAGCACTAATCAAGAACCATTGACAAACGTAGATTCATTGCGTGAACAGTTTATAGTGTAAAATATTTAAGACTGTGATAGTTTTGAAATTTATCGAATGTTTCAATATGATAGTGTTAGAAAAGATATGAATTTACTCAAATTGCCGCCCCCCCCAATATACAGTGGAATGAATATACTTTGATGATTATGAGGTAGGTTGTATTATCTGTGAAGCTGGCATGGAATGCAGGCCCAAGTGACATTTCATTTTGTGCATAGATGGAGTAATTATAATTATTGTGAAGGAAACATTATGGCATATTTTAGGGTCCCATATTGTACAATGTAGGCAGAAGATTAGATTCTAGACTGTTGTTTTTAACATCCTCTTAATGATAAAACATGAATTATAATCCGGGAATTTGTGAATGACGCACATACTACTTATGAAAACAGTGTGAATTATGTGCACCTCAGCAGACAAATGGTTAGTCTGGCTTGTGGTGTGCTTGCGACTAGAATAGAATTTAACCTCATACTAGTATTCAGCTGGTCCTGCTGCTACTGTGCTAGGTATTAGGCCAATTATCAGCTCAAAAGGCCCCAGCTGAATAACCTAATGACTTATTTCCCTTGACTACTCTATATTGGAAACAAGAATTGGTGGTTCCATGTAATTTACTTTCCATTATAATTACTTAATATTGTCTTATATTTCCATTACCTGACAGTATCTTTGATACTCCCCATCCAGTGTTTTGTTCGCAGTCTGTACACTATACTCTGTGTACCACACCACACTCTGGGTCACACACTGGTCAGCAAACTACACCCGAGATCTGGGTCGCACACCACACTCTGGGTCACACACTGGTCAGCACACTACACCCGAGATCTGGGTCGCACACCACACTCTGGGTCACACACTGGTCAGCACACTACACCCGAGATCTGGGTCGCACACCACAACTCTGGGTCTCACACCACACTCTGGGTCACACTCTGGGTCACACACTGGTCAGCACACTACACCGAGTATGGGTCGACACCACACTTGGGTCACACACTAGTCAGCACACTACACCGAGATCTGGGTCGCACACCACACTCCGGGTCACACACTGGTCAGCACACTACACCGAGATCTGGGTCGCACACCACACTCCGGGTCACACACTGGTCAGCACATACACCGAGATCTGGGTCGCACACCACACTCTGGGTCTCACACCACACTCTGGGTTCACACCACACTCTGGGTCACACACTGGTCAGCACACTACCCGAGATCTGGGTCGCACCACACACTCTGGGTCGCACACAACACTCTCGTCAGCATACTACACATGATATTGGGTCGCACACCACACTCCGGGTCGCACACAACACTCGTCAGCACATTACACCCGAGATCTGGGTCGCACACCACACTCTTGAGTTGCACACTAAACTCTGGGTCGCACACCATACTCTGGGTCGCACACCACACTCTGGGTCGCACACCACGCTATGAGTCGCACACCACACTTTGGGTCGCACACCACACTCTGGTCAGCACACTACACTCTGGGTCTCACACCACACTCTGGGTCGCACACAACACTCTCGTCAGCATACTACACATGATATCTGGGTCGCACACAACTCCGGTCGCACACCACACTCTGAGTCACACACCACACTCTGTCACACACAACACTCGTCAGCACATTACCCCGAGATCTGGGTCGCACACCACACTCTTGAGTTGCACACTAAACTCTGGGTCGCACACCATACTCTGGGTCGCACACCACACTCTGGGTCGCACACCACGCTATGAGTCGCACACCACACTTTGGGTCGCACACCACACTCTCGTCAGCACACTACACCCGAGGTCTGGGTCGCACACCTCACTCTCGTCAGCACACTACACCCTAGATCTGGGTCGCACACCACACTCTCGGTTTGCACATTACACTAAAAACATAATGTCTATTTTGCTAGAAAAATAAGGTGCTTCAATAATTACATCCTACAGTTACTTGTATGTTCTCTAATTCTCCCCAGAATTACTATCTAATCTCTCATAGACTTAGTTGCAATGTTAATGTGTGCACCACCACTATAATGTACGTCATCGAGTACAAGATTTCTTTGAATAAGTACTCTGCCACCATCTGATAAAACCATAAAGCACCAGCTATCCATATGACAAACTTGTACACTAAAGTAGTATTAATTGAAACAAATGACTGTTCCCCCTTCCCTGTTATTGCACATGTAAAGTAATAATATTAATAATGAATAATAAATTATTAGATTCGTAAGATGTTCAAACTCGACTAATTAATAGATACTAGGATAGAGAAACTAAGGCAGGGATAGAACTTGAGTTTACTGCAGTTTTATGTCCATCTTGGATGTTCTTGCCATTTGGACATGGTGTATTTTGTATGTTATAAATAAGTATGTCAATGTGGGATGGTGTGAATAGTTAGTTTATACAAATTTATATTAGCTTGATTGCGAAACAAGTTCTTACAACTTCTATTGATCACTCTCGAGACCTCATTCCTTATGGAATACAACGCCATGAGGGAGAGAGAAGAGGCAACGTGGAATTTAAATTCCTTGCCTAAGGGCACAATTGTAATGGCTCCAGCGGGGCTCAAACTCTGGGCCTTTTGCACCTGAATCAAACTCGCTACCACTGCGCTATGACGACTTCCATTGGAATAGTGAATAGTTTTAGATATTATGCAACCTACCAGACTGTATCTACTCATAATAAACCATGTTTTAGTAATGCACACAAGTCGCTCGAGTCTGAAGCTGAAAATTTCCGTCGATATTTGTAGAGCAAAGCAAGGCTATTGCTTCACCTGAGCATTACTGGACTGTTCGGCAGTATTAAAGTGTTGTTGCTAGGTGACGTTGCCGTGGTGATGTATATTCAGATTCTTGCTTAGTATATATAAAATTAGTGTGTGATGGTGTGCATGAGGCCCAAATATTGTTAATTTTTCTAAACTAAAAAAAAAGCACACCAATTTTAAAATCGGACTTTGAAAGGACATCGAGTCGGAATTTGCTGAAATTTTACAAAATTGTTGAGCAAAATAGCATTGGCAGAGCTATAAACTGTGTGCGCTGGCAATACGTTGCCAAATGAATTATTTAATGGAGATCCCGCATCTCAAGAAATGTTGTATTACAGCAATCAGTAACAAGGCATACTTCTTACAGACAAAACTGTCCTCCTCAAAATAATAAGCCTACAAGGCCCAGATAAGTTGTCTGACTGGCCTTGTGATAATGTGTAACACCTTCAGTGATGCATTAGACAGGCACTTGGGTCTTTCAGGTATCACCATCTTGATGTATTATAGACCAGTTCCTGTAGCCAGACACGGCCACCAGTTTGACAGTTTATTGACTATTATTTCAGGTTTAATTATGATTTAGAGTCTGCCACTTGATCCTGAAGGATATCATTGTTGCTGTCCTATCAACCCATTTCATTCTGGATACATTTAAAGACTTTTGCAAACAACATATATCCAGATCAGGATCTATGTTGTTTGCTACATAGCCAAGTGTCTTAGCAAGATCATCTGAATAGCAAACAGCATAGAGCCTGATCAGACGGAATGTTCCATTGTGGTTGATCTGGCTCTATGTTCTTTGCAAATACTGTTTGAACGGTATCCAGAATCTAATGTGTTAAATAAATAATTGTGCATGTTTATTATTTACATTTGGTAATCTTTTTAAGTAGCAAATTGTTGGTTTTCTGACATTTTTGTTCCCAAGTTGCAAAATTGTAGGTGTTTAAAATTCTCAATTATATCATGATGGGAGGGGTATTTTCCCAAAATAGAGAAGTAATCCATACTCAGAATCTGTCCACATGCCTACATCATGCAGTTGTCTTGATCACCAAAACCAGGACCAATCTTACTAATACTCAGAATCTGTTCACATGCCTCCATCATGCAGTTGTCTTGATCACCAAAACCAGGACCAATCTTACTAATACTCAGAATCTGTCCACATGCCTACATCATGCAGTTGTATTGATCACCAAAACCAGGACCAATCTTACTAATACTCAGAATCTGTTCACATGCCTCCATCATGCAGTTGTCTTGATCACCAAAACCAGGACCAATCTTACTAATACTCAGAATCTGTTCACATGCCTCCATCATGCAGTTTTTTCCCAGCAAAGTTGCTTTAAAATCACACGTTTTTATTCGCAAAAACGTCACATTTGTGTGCAATGGAAGCTGGGAATATTATTTCAGATCTGTTGCAATATAGTTTTGAACCAGAATAAAAATTATATGGACAACAAATGAAATACACTTGAAATGCGCAACATCGTCTTGGAATCCGAATCCACTCTGTGTTGAAGAGTTTTGTTGCTGTATAAATTTCCTCATTGTGCCCGGAATTGACGAACATATATGTTGTCATGGTAACGATTTGAGTCGGCAACCTTCAGGACACACAGTGCATATTATAACAAGAGAATTTTTGCAACATTAACCCTTTGCCTTTGCTGAGTAAATAAAATCACATTTACAAACAACATAAATCCAGATCAGCTGAGGCGTAATGCCACATCTGATCAGGATCTATGTTATTTGCTATTCAGCCAAGTGTTTTATTAGCTCCACTATCAGAATAGCAAACAGTATAGAGCCAGATCAGATGGCACAGAAAAGTGATTTTTATCTGCCACTAGCATGCAACGGGTTAATGTTGAAACTTGCTGTTTTGAGTGTCACCTATATCCAAATGATCGTTTACAAAGGGAATCACGAGCGCACCCCGGACACGCTTAGATCAACAGTTAATATCAAAACATTTATATTCAATACATTGTGGGACTACAATAGCATAATTATATGTACATTATAGTTCATCTCCAGTGTCCTCCTAGAATTAAAGTTTAATATCATAAGAAAGCTACAGTTTCATATAACGTGGCTTTAATGTGCAGCAAGTGTATATTGAATGACTTGTAAATTTGTGTGTGCTGAAGATAGAGTCACAGATCCTCCCTAGCTTGCCAGAGTGTGTGCTGAAGATAGTCATATATCCTCCCTAGCTTGCCAGAGCAAGTGCTGAAGATAGTCACATATCCTCCCTAGCTTGCCAGAGCAAGTGCTGAAGATAGTCACATATCCTCCCTAGCTTGCCAGTGTGTGTGCTGAAGATAGTCACAGATCCTCCCTAGCTTGCCAGAGTGTGTGCTGAAGATAGTCACAGATCCTCTCTAGCTTGCCAGAGCAAGTGCTGAAGATAGTCACATATCCTCCCTAGCTTGCCAGAGCAAGTGCTGAAGATAGTCACAGATCCTCCCTAGCTTGCCAGAGCAAGTGCTGAAGATAGTCACAGATCCTCCCTAGCTTGCCAGAGCAAGTGCTGAAGATAGTCACATATCTTCTCTAGCTTGCCAGAGCAAGTGCTGAAGACAGAGTCACAGATCCTCCCTAGCTTGCCAGAGCAAGTGCTGTAGACAGAGTCACAGATCTTCCCTAGCTTGCCAGAGCAAGTGCTGTAGACAGAGTCACAGATCTTCCCTAGCTTGCCAGAGCAAGTGCTGAAGATAGAGTCACAGATCCTCCCTAGCTTGTCAGCGCAAGTGCTGAAGATAGAGTCACAGATCCTCCCTAGCTTGTCAGCGCAAGTGCTGAAGATAGGGTCACAGATCCTCCCTAGCTTGTCAGCGCAAGTGCTGAAGATAGGGTCACAGATCCTCCCTAGCTTGCCACAGACAGCCTCAATACCAATGGTATATATCAAACTTGTGTCATTGCTCACAGATTACTGCAATGTGAGACTTTCTTCCATGGACAGGGATTGATTTCTGTATCATACACAGAGATATTGGCCAGAAGTTGGCAGCTGGTGGTGATACAATACCAGCTCACATGTCAACAAATAGGCAATTTACAGTGATAACCTCAATGTCTATAAATGTTAGAGTATTCTGGTATAGGAGTATACTGGTTGTTTAGCTGTTCATTATTACACATAGACAGTGACACTAGTGTTTCCTCTTTGTCACACGTTGTATATGTATAAAGTGACACAGGTGTTTCAATTAGACCAGTTTCACCATTGGTATAGCCAATCGTCTTTAATGTGAAAACTTGATACAACATAACACAGCAATTGATTGAAGCAACTGCATCTCACCTTCAGTTGCTTCCATCATATTTCATGTTCCATTGTATCAAGTTTTCACATTAAAGACAATTTGTTGTATCATTTTGTACAGTGTGTGTGGGGGGGTTATTCCAGAGTCCGTTGATTTGTTAGTGGCATCACTGCGATATGATGCATATGGCCCCCACAATGTACAGGTTTGGGGAATAAAAGAAATTATTCAGACATTATAATAAACACAAAACTGCTTGTTATCTTTCCGAGGAATATCTCACTATCTTTATTGCATCCTATTAGGAACATTCTCTGAAGTAAGGCATAACTTATTCACAAATTTTACTTACTTTTACTCTGTACCTCAACTATAAAATATCTGTGAAATGAAAAAATGTTACTCTGAACACTCAGAATGCAGAGTTTAGTGCAGATGATGCAGAGTTTAGAAGTGCAGAGAATGCAGAGAAGTGCAGAGTGTAGAAGTGCAGAGAATGCAGAGTGTAGAAGTGCAGAGAATGCAGAGTTTAGAAGTGCAGATAATGCAGAGAATGCAGAGTTTAGAAGTGCAGATAATGCAGAGTTTAGAAGTGTAGTGAATGCAGAGTGTAGAAGTGCAGAGAATGCAGAGTTTAGAAGTGCAGAGAAGAATGCAGAGTTTAGAAGTGCAGAAAAGAATGCAGAGTTTAGAAGTGTAGTGAATGCATAGTTTAGAAGTGCAGATAATGCAGAGTTTAGAAGTGCAGTGAATGCAGAGTGTAGATGTGCAGATAATGCAGAGTTTAGAAGTGTAGAGAATGCAGAGTTTAGAAGTGCAGAGAATGCAGAGTTTAGAAGTGTAGTGAATGCAGAGTGTAGAAGTGCAGAGAATGCAGAGTTTAGAAGTGCAGAGAAGAATGCAGAGTTTAGAAGTGCAGAAAAGAATGCAGAGTTTAGAAGTGTAGTGAATGCATAGTTTAGAAGTGCAGATAATGCAGAGTTTAGAAGTGCAGTGAATGCAGAGTGTAGATGTGCAGAGAATGTAGAGTTTAGAAGTGCAGATAATGCAGAGTTTAGAAGTGTAGAGAATGCAGAGTTTAGAAGTGCAGAGAATGCATAGTTTAGAAGTGTAGTGAATGCAGAGTGTAGAAGTGCAGAGAATGCAGAGTTTAGAAGTGTAGAGAAGAATGCAGAGTTTAGAAGTGCAGAGAAGAATGCATAGTTTAGAAGTGTAGTGAATGCATAGTTTAGAAGTGCAGATAATGCAGAGTTTAGAAGTGCAGTGAATGCAGAGTGTAGATGTGCAGAGAATGCAGAGTTTAGAAGTGCAGATAATGCAGAGTTTAGAAGTGTAGAGAATGCAGAGTTTAGAAGTGCAGAGAATGCAGAGTTTAGAAGTGTAGTGAATGCAGAGTGTAGAAGTGCAGATAATGCAGAGTTTAGAAGTGCAGAGAAGAATGCAGAGTTTAGAAATGTAGTGAATGCAGAGTTTAGAAGTGCAGATAATGCAGGGTTTAGAAGTGCAGATAATGCAGAGCTTAGAAGTGCAGAGAATGCAGAGCTTAAAAGTGCAGAGGATGCAGAGTTTAAAAGTGCAGTGAATGCAGAGTTTAGAAGTACAGAAAATGCAGAGATTAGATGTGCTGTTCCCCCCTCACCATTACATGAAAGATAGTTGTGCACACATTTCATTGTGTATGTGTAAATGCACAGCAATTGTAATGAGTGACATCACTGGTTTTTATATACCTCCCTTGGCAGATAATATCCGTTCTATCCCTAAATGTATATTGGTCCTTTTAGTTGGAATCCTTTGGTTTTACTGTTGTTCCCTACCCAGATGTTGCTGTATGTTAATTGTTATTTTATCAAAATCCTGTTATAATTTATTAATAGGAATTGTTTGCAGTAATGTCTCTATTGGATATGCTGTTGGATAATGTAATATGGAGATTTAATAATTTAATAATTATAATCAGAAAAAATGGATGAAAATGGATAGCATGTGATACAAAGGAAACAGTGATAAAAACAGAGGAAACCAATTAAGAGAACCCTTCTTAAAGAGTATTCAGGGTGCAGTATCTGACTAATGTCTCTCATTTGTTTGATATGGCATATTGTGATCAACTTTAACATGCATCCATCTGACAATTAACAGTGTGTTTGAAATGATGTCATAGCTTGGACTGTTTGCTTACATTTTGACGTGGTTTCTCATGAATGCTAGCAATGGACCACCAGCAGTGGGTGGCAGTGGGTTGTTGTTGTCGACATTCGAAATTTTACAAATGGAGTCGATGGGTTCAAAAACTTTGTCATTAGATCAACTGTTTCACACAAATCAATGATAGGAGTGTTGCCACATTGGATATGTCATATCCATATACCAGCTTGGCGAACCATGTCAACTTAGCTCTGCATGCTGGGTAAAATAAAGTCTATAAATAGTTCAAATAATTGTAGCAGCCAACTCTTCATTAATCTAGATTTTTTTTTTATTTGTAACTAAGATCTCTGGAAATGTGTCCTTGAATTTCATTAGAATTGTGTTGTTGTTACGAAACCATTCTAATTAAATTCCATGACATATTTGACTGTTATTTTCACCTCTACCATGCAAAGAGGTAAAACATTATAACAATTAGACACCATCACATTTGCCAATTGTTGGAAATTGTTGCCAAATTTGATTCTGCCAACAAATCTCTCCTTTTACAGACCTATAGCAAGTGCGGCCAAATGAGGTCACTGGAGTTAGAAACCGGTCGAAAGGTCAATTGAAAGGAAAACCAACTAACTAATTGTACATATAGTGCTAATTTTGTTGAGGCACCTACCCCTGCCAACTGTGGTCCCCTGAATAAAGTACATGTCCCTAGGGCAACTAAAGAAAACTATTTAAATGACTTAAATCTTCTAATTAATGGCCTGGAATCCTGCTGACAAAAACTCTTGTTACTCGATTTACCAGACGGAAAACCATTGTCTGTCCTGACATAGGTGAGCGATTCAGGGCAATCTTGGCGTTCTTGTATTTTATACATGTATCATGCAGTTCTTGACAATATCACAAGTTTAGTGTAACATAGAAGATAAGTTCCAGGTATGTTTTGCTTTCTTGCCATGAACTCTTTGATTATTCCCAGTGGTTTTGATGTATGTATTGCCTTCAGTTTCCTATCATCGTTTACACACTACATTAAAAACAGATCATTACCGATTTGTTTTTGAAATTCTTCTTTGACTCTGGATAGAATGGTGTTTTCATGCATCAGTCATTTCCTTTGGAACTTTACAAAGCACACTATTTAAAAATACTTTTTTTTATATCATTTTATCTATCTCACCCCTAGTTATGATCAGGGTGATGCCTCCAGAAGTATATTATGTCATTTTATTTTTTTATGTTTTTTTTTTTGACTGGCCTCTACCATTATGGACTGTTCTCTACCATAATAGACTTTCTATACCATTATGGACTGTACTGTCCTCTACCATTATGGACTGTCCTCTGCCATCATTGACTGTCCTCTACCATGATAGACCTTCTATACCATTATGGACTGTTTTCTACCATTATGGAATATCATCTACCGTTATGGAATGTCCTCCACCATTAAATACATTCTATACCACTATGGACTATCCTCTACCATTATGGACTATCCTCTACCATTATGGACTATCCTCTACCATTATGAAATACCATTAGGGGATGTGCTGCAGCATTGTTACCAAGTAATGGAAATGCCAGTGAGCTTCCAAGTACAAACATAATAGATGATACTAGTATTGCTAACTCGGAGCAAGCATTACAAAGTGTGTTTCAGCATTGTGTCGCTGTTACTCTAACATTACTGGATATCGTTAGTGTCTACGCTTTAATCTTAGACATTCTTCTCCAGTATTGGTGGATTAGCAGCACCATGGTCCTCCGGAAAACTTGATGGAGTTCTCCAGGAGGGGTTGTTAGAATGGTGGAGATCACACTGCAGTAGTCACTTGTTGCCTTAATTAAGCTAATAGTGCTAATCTGTGATCTCCATGTATGTAGGTTATAAGATTCTCTCTGAAATGTTGATTTATATGCTAGGTCATGTGTGTGGCAGCTTGGGTTATCATACACTGACCCACCTTCATTCACATCACCTTCACATCTGTTGCCTGTTATTACATGTTCTTCACTATTATTTTCCCATCAATTATAATTAACCAGGGCAAAATCTTTTACTGATGTTTTCATATCATGCTACAAGTGAGATGAGCATTTGGCAGTCTTGTGATAGGCCATTTTAACTTTGCCATTTTTCTTTCTTTTCCAGCCATCCAGTCGTTTATTATTTTTCTTTCTTTTCCAGCCATCCAGTCGTTTATTATTTTTCTTTCTTTTCCAGCCATCTAGTCGTTTATTATTTTTCTTTCTTTTCCAGCCATCCAGTCATTTATTTTTCTTTCTTTTCCAGCCATCCAGTCATTTATTATTATTCTTTCTTTTCCAGCCATCCAGTCGTTTAGTCTCTGATCTAGAACTCATTAATTCCGTGATAAATTATTTAGCAGTCATTATGGAGTGCACGAAAATTTTAAATAAAAAGAATCAGTCCTATTTGGGATCGATTTTAATAATTTCTTGATCATGCATTTAGCGGTCTGTCATTGTGGGGGTGCATTGTGGAGTGCACACAATTTTAAATAAAAATAATTTGTCGTATTTGGTATTGATTTTAATGGAACATAAGAAGTGCGCGCCATTATGCGGAATTTATAATCCCGTTTTTGTTCTTTTTCATACACATTGCAATTAATTGACACGAGACCTCAGTTTTAAAGTCTCATCCAAAATAGTACGATTTATAGTCATTAACACCTGTCGTGTGGTAGCGAATACGCTTCAGGTGCGAAAGATCCGGAGTTTTCGCCTCGCTGGAGCCGTTACAATTATGCCCTTAGGCAATGCATTTGAATTCCACATTGCCTCTTCTCTCCCTCGTGGCGAAGGATTCTATCAGGAATGAGGTCTCGAGAGTGATTAATATAAGTTGTAAGAACTTGTTTTGCAATCAAGGTAAAATAATAAATTTGTATATAATAACCCCTGCTGTAAGAATGGGGCTATTGTCTCTACCTGCGTCTCTGTGGGTGTCTCTGTTTGGGGGGACAAGATAACTCAAAATGATGTTGCTGGATTTTGATGAAACTTTGTGAATATATATAGGGTTTATCTAGGAGGAAGTGGTTCAATTTTGGGAGAAATTGGTCCAGGCCTGTGGTCAAGGCTGTCTTTCAAATATGTACTTTACTATAACAATATATCCACAAAGTTCCATCAAAATCAATTTTGAGTTATCCTGCCCACAGTGTAAAATACCAACACGGGGGACGTCTCTGCATCCCCCACGTATGGTGCCATCATTCTCTTGTTTTAGTTAACCCTTTTCATTCTGGATACATTTAAAGGCTTTTGCAAACAACATAGATCCAGATCAGCCGCAGCGTGACGCTGCGTGCTGATCAGGATCTATGTTTGCTACATTGCCAAGTGTCTTTGCAAGATCATCTGAATAGCAAGCAGCATAGAGCCTGATCAGAATGCACGTTCCATGGCGGCTGATCTGGCTCTATGTTCTTTATAAATACTGTTTGAACGGTATCCCAGAATCAAATGGGTTAACGGTGTTTGTGGGGTTCGGTGCTTATATTATCCTTGGATTGTGCAGTATGAACGTGTTATCCATTGGTGTTATCCACTGGACTATGCATCCACTCCTAAGAAATGGTGTCTAGTAATGTTGATTAAGTAGTAATTATTTGTAATGACCTTGACTGTAACTTTTGAGTCCGCCTCCATGGTCGAGTGGTTAAGGTCGCTGACTTGTATACCACTGTAACCTATCATCACTGATGGTCACGGGTTCGAGCCCCGCTCAGACCATGTCTCATTTATATGAAAAAGTTGGCAGTTTCTTACGGAGGTTGGTGCACCCAAGTACTGGTTAACCGCTGGAGCCTGCCCAGGAAAGGTTAGGTAAACTGCCTGCCGGCGATATAGCCCAAAGTGGTGCTGATGCAGGCGTAAAACCCGAAATATAACATAACATAACAACTGTAACTTTTGAACAATTTATGCGATTCAATACTTCATCAGCATCCAACAGTTCAGATTCCACTAAGTTTTATATAACTTCTCTGAGCCAAAAAAAATAAAAAGATGGGCAAATGTTGATAAGTTTTCATGAGAAGAAAAATAAACCCTGGAGCTACTCATTACCTGGTATCAGGTGAGGTAAGAATCTGAATCTCTTTGATGTGTACCCACTTACTCATCTGTGCTACAAAAGGCAAGTGCTGTTTTGGAACTTCTTTGGAAGGGTTTCCCTGATAATGTGATATGAATTTAATACAACAGCAAAACCCCACCTCCCAGTTGATTAATGAGTATTCCAGCCATTAGGCATTCAGTATACCTAATCACCAGGTTTTCTGGCATTATTTTGTGTGTTTTTGGTGATAAATGTCAATGTAGATACATTGTGTATCCTAATTTTTGGAAACTAGATACAAATGTTTTGTGGGTGCACAATAGTTTTGCAAGGAACACTTGAGGGAGTTTTGTTTTGCAGCGTTGCTATGTAGAAGCCACCATGGAGAGTGAGGAAACAGATACAGTGGGTTATGATACAGCGGTCTGGTTCTATAAACTGTTAGCCAGGCTGTACCAAACTGTGAATACACAATAGCTCCATTTATAGCCCCATCCAAAAGGCTTTATAGAGACAGGAAATAATTTCAACAAGGTCTATCCACAGATCGAACCGATGACATTGGGATTGGTACTGCAGAGTGTTGATCAATTAGTTCCTACTGCAACTTGTAAATAGTAACTTGTAACATATTTGGCGCGAAAAGAAGATGAAAATGATACAAGTTTATGCTACACGATAGAACTTTGTTAAAGAATTGTAGTGTGTAGTTTTTTGTTCAATTGCAACTACTTTTCTGTTACGTACATTAACTTTACCATTGAGGCTATCAACCTTTCTGTTATGTTCATGACCTCTGCCAGCCTCTGTTATGTTCATAACCTCTAACAGTCTTTCAGTTATGTTCATATCCTCTATCAGTCTCTCTGTTGTGTTCATAACCTCTATCAGCATTTCTGTTGTGTTCATAACCTCTACATAACCTCTATCAGCCTTTCTGTTATGTTCATAACCTCTATCAGCATTTCTGTATAACCTCTATCAGCCTTTCTGTTGTGTTCATAACCTCTATCAGCCTTTCTGTTATGTTCATAACCTCTATCAGCATTTCTGTATAACCTCTATCAGCCTTTCTGTTATGTTCATAACCTCTATCAGCCTTTCTGTTATGTTCATAACCTCTATCAGCATTTCTGTATAACCTCTATCAGCCTTTCTGTTATGTTCATAACCTCTATCAGCCTTTCTGTTATGTTCATAACCTCTATCAGCCTTTCTGTTATGTTCATAAACTCTACCAGCCTTTCTGTTGTGCTCATAGCCTCTTCCAGCCAATATATCTCTGAACAAACCTTCCTTTTTACTGATTTGTTGTCATCTTGTGGTAAGTGTGATTTTTAAATGCCGTATGAGTGATGTAGAAACTGTTGCATCATGTTGCAGAGTGATGTAGAAACTGTAGTTCTTGGTTGCAAAGAGTGATGTAGAAACTGTTGTACTGGGTTGCCAAGAGTGATGTAGAAACTGTTGTACTGGGTTGCAAAGAGTGATGTAGAAACCGTTTTACTGGGTTGTAAAGACTGATGTAGAAACCGTTGTACTGGGTTGCAAAGACTGATGTAGAAACTGGTGTACTGGGTTGCAATGAGTGATGTAGAAACTGTTGTACTAGGTTGCAAATACTGATGTAGAAACTGGTGTACTGGGTTGCAAAGACTGATGTAGAAACCGTTGTACTGGTTGCAATGAGTGATGTAGAAACTGTTGTACTGGGTTGCAAGTACTGATGTAGAAACCCTTGTACTGGGTTGCAAAGACTAATGTAGAAACCCTTGTGCTGGGTTTCAAATACTGATGTAGAAACCATTGTGCTGTGTTGCAGAGCGATGTAGAAACTGTTGTACTGGGTTGCAAAGTGTGATGTAGAAACCATTGATTGGGAATATTATTGTAAGCCATGTGTGAATGGCTCCCTATGGGTTGCTAATCAAGTTTTGCTATAAAATGCCACTAGTTGTCTGCATGACAAATTGTCTACGCTGGATTAGTATTAGCAGAGGCTAAGATACTCGATATATAATTATGCAATACCCACCACTAAAAAGCAACAAATGGTATTTCAATGAATTTTGAATCTAGGATATTGTATCATCAAAAATCTATCAACATCTCATGAGGGGGAATATGCAAAATCCAAGATGGCTGCCATGAAATGAACATTTGGAATAAGAAGAATCCAAGATGACTGCCATGAAATGGACATTTGGAATAAGAAGAATCCAAGATGACTGCCATGAAATGGACATTTGGAATAAGAAGAATCCAAGATGACTGCCATGAAATGGACATTTGGAATAAGAAGAATCCAAGATGGCTGCCATGAAATGGACATTTGGAATAAGAAGAATCCAAGATGACTGCCATGAAATGGACATTTGGAATAAGAAGAATCCAAGATGACTGCCATGAAATGGACATTTGGAATAAGAAGAATCCAAGATGGCTGCCATGAAATGGACATTTGGAATAAGAAGAATCCAAGATGACTGCCATGAAATGGACATTTGGAATAAGAAGAATCCAAGATGGCTGCCATGAAATGGACATTTGGAATAAGGAGAATCCAAGATGGCTGCCATGAAATGAACATTGGGAATAAGCAAAATCCAAGATGGCTGCCATGAAATGGACATTGGGAATAAGCAAAATCCAAGATGGCTGCCATGAAATGGACATTGGGAATAAGCAAAATCCAAGATGGCTGCCATGAAATGGAGATTGGGAATAAGCAAAATCCAAGATGGCTGCCATGAAATGGACATTGGGAATAAGCAAAATCCAAGCTGGCTGCCATGAAATAGACACTTTTTACATATTATGCTAATTGACTCATAAATTGCTGACAATTCATAATACATTATAGTAACACTGTTTAATGGCATTACAACTACCTTTCAGATGGTAGTTATTTAATCTTGATATGTCAAATTTAATTCTCTAGATATTGATATTTTAATGTCAAAATTTGCATACAAACTTGTATTTTCTACATAATATGCTAAAGTATTCATAAACAGTGAACACTTCATAACACAGTATAGTAACATTGCTTATTATATAGTGCTTTGAATTACCTATCAGGGGATATGTATGTTATATTGATATGTGAAATAGTTATCTAGATATTGATGCTTATAGATCACTATTGAAGTCAATTGGCACGTCAATAATGTGGCCACAGGGTTGAACCGGCACATTCCAAACTAAGTCACCTTCAGCATTGTCCCTAAATTTCATCGAAATCTGAGTGGGACTTTTGGAGTTACGTTGTTGACAAACACAAATACAGACACACACGCTCATAATAAAACAAATAAATAACCATCTCAAAGCCACCTAGAAGTTAGTCCGCCTCCGTGGTCGAGCGGTTACGGTCGCTGACTTGTATACCACTGTAACCTATCATCACTGATGGTCACGGGTTCGAGCCCCGCTCAGGCCATGTCTCATTTATATGAAAAAGTTGGCAGTTTCTTACGGGGGTTGGTGCACCCAAGTACTGGTTAACCGCTGGAGCCTGCCCAAGAAAGGTGTTGTTAGGTAAACTGCCCGCCGACGATATAGCACAAAATGGTGCTGATGCAGGCGTAAAACCCGAAAAATATAAAATATAACTAACCTAGAAGTTAGCACTCGGAACGATCAGATCACGAACAACTGCTAGACTTTACAGTGGTATATATTCACATAAATTGTATATATCCACATGACCTTGAGTTTGACCTTTGATGGTCATGTGATTGAAAGGCAATATGAAGTTTCCTATACATAAGTCCCATTGAAAGCATGAGCCTCTTGCATATATAGGAGATATTCACATTGACCTTGATATGACCTTGTATAGTCATCCTCAAGGTCATGGGCTATGTCTCATTTGAAATATATAATTGTATAAACGTAATCGAGACTGTTTAGTCTTTTAATCATTCAGAAGTGTGCAAAGGGGAAAATTTAGTAAACAATAACTAGAGTGAGCATTCAACATGATTGTTAACGTATGAACCAGGGCACAATGACACGTCTCGTAGTCTGTCAACAATGTCATATTGAATATTTACTATTAGCGAAAGTGGATTTATTAATACAATGTCCAAGTAGCGGTATGAAAAGAATATAATATTAAGTGTGTTGTGTTTCTGACTGACATGAACCCCCCCACCTCATTCGCTGCCGATGCTTGTCAGAATCCAGTTCTAGTCTAAGCATTATTTATTTCAGTATTTGTACATGTAATCAAGAAATGAACATTTTACATATAATTTAACAGCAGTAGACTGAAAGGGATTAGAACGAAAGAAAACTTATATAGTTCTTCTCCCTATCAATTGATTTTGATATACAATAGGTAGGAGAATAATATATATATATATATATTATATAACAATGAAAATATGTGAAGAATCCAGTTTTGAGACTCACAATATTTTTTCTATTTCGGCTTCTCATCGGATTATGTGGAAGCAGTTTTGAATCGATTGCTGTTAATGGATTGAATGTTTTGTTTGTTTGTTATCGGGCTACTAATTGCTGCTAAATTAACCTACTTAATATTGCAGTCACTATTTATTTCATTAAGCAAGCACCGTGGGGAATATAATATAGAGAGCTAATTTGGTAAAAACTGTTTATATCGCTTTATTTCAGCTAAAAATGGCCGATAGAAATCTCGAGACAAATGGGCAATTTTTCCGAAGAGTTTTTGTGTGTTCGGTTTGCTTTTGTTAACAGAGATGAGAAGGAGCCCGGGGAAAACAACAGTGAAATGATAATATCTTCTCATTTCTTGCCTCGTGAATCACATTTCTGTACAGATATATACTGCAATTCAGCTCTTATTCAATCTCTATTTTCAAAAACTGTACTGTCATATAAGTATACTTAATATTAATGGTAATGCATAAAACACTCGGGGTGCAGTACTGTAGACAGGAGAAATTTTGCTACACAATATTTTCACATATTTTCACATATTTTCAGGATTTGCCGCCCTGCCCTGCGCAGGATACGTGTACTTTAATGAACAGTCTGCTTGAAGCTAAAAGGTGCATGATATATTTAGACCAATACACATACAGTGAAACCCCTCTAAACCGAACAACTTCCGGACCGGAAGAGAAGTTCGGTTTGGAGGGGTTTTCGGATTAGAGGGGTTTTCGGATGAGGGGGGGGGGGAGATAAAGTTTTGAACAAATGTCTGTATGAATACAGGAATAACAAGAAATGACACTAAAATTATTTTTGGTTCTGTATTTGATCAATAATTATGAAATATAATTATCAATGTTATGCCTTAAATAATGATAGTCTGCCTTTTGTGAAATCCCATACACATCTAATTAGATCGTATTAAAACTAATTACTCAAACATGAAAAGAGATTAACAAACCTGCAATTGCAAAGGACATAATTAAATAGTGTCCAGTCGTAATCCATTTGAAAACAACGTAATTAAAACCAATTTTCAGCATCATTGGTTTTTATCACGCCTTTATGTTCTCACAACACCACGTCGTATGTAAACAATACGGATAAAACACCAATATGCCGACTGATTAATTGACTTGTGAAAACACGGAAGGTGCTATGTTTCAGGTGAGACAAAGGTTATTTCGGATCCGGATTTTACGCCGCTGGCTGTTCGGTTTTCAGGGGTAATTTGCAATAGAAATGTGCACACATGGTCCCGAAAACTTGTCCGGTATTCGGAAAAGAGAGGTTCTGGTTTAGAGAGGTTTTTTTACAATGAACAAAGAAGGGAAAATATCGGGACCGCGAACATTTTCCGGTTTGGAGGGAATTCCGATTTAGAGGGGTTCCGGTTTTGAGGGGTTTCACTGTAATACGTTTTTACAATTTTCAAACAAATTTTTTTTTTGGTTTTTACAATTTTCAAACAAAATTGTGTCTAGTAAGATACACTGGCCCATTATAAAGCACTCCTTCTATTCAAATGTATTTAATGGTTGTACTGTGCATTTTAACCCTATTTTGCAGAAGTATATTAAAGAACACCATTTAAGGAAGCGATCACACGCTTTCTCACTTCTCCCAAAAATTCTGACCTAGAATGAACCCTGTTAGGTTGGTGGTTCTACCTGGTTGCCCACTTATACTTGAAAAATACTGCCAGGATGGGCACCTGGTGTCTTTCTCTTTTAAATGCTCGTAAATCGCTATGTGTGCAACAGTTGCAGTGTCTGTGTAAACTAAAAAAAACTCCAAACCAACAAACAAATGAGATTTTGATGATGAAAAAAATATCCTGTGAACAAACTGATTGAATGAGTTCATGGTACAGTTATATATACCAGCTTGAAATGGTTGTTGCATGTTTGAAATGGTACACATATGCTGTAAAACCATCTATTTTTAGGGAAGCCATCAACCTGTAGTTACTCTCCAGCTCTCATTATTTACCACCTTTGCTAAGATGGAACACAATTTCCTGCTAATTGACTGCTGCATTTATTAATATACTGCAAAGTGCAGGTGTTTTACTGCTCCAGATGATAAGGGATATATTACAAAATTCCAGGTGCCAGGCATAAGATTAATGAGCTGTTAGCTTACCTGGGCACTGAGGTTAACTGAGTGCACAAGGTGAGATGTTTGGATTTCTTTGCCTTATTCTGTGTAATTCATCCGGTGTATCAGTGAACCGTCCTGCATCCGTGTGTCAGTGAACCGTCCTGCATTCCGTGTGTCAGTGAACCGTCCTGCATCCGTGTGTCGGTGAACTGTCCTGCATCCATGTGTCAGTGAATCGACCTGCATCTGTGTGTCAGTGAACCGTCCTGCATCCGGTGTGTCAGTGAACCATCCTGCATCCGGGTCAGTGAGCCATCCTGCATCCGGTGTGTCAGTGAACTGTCCTGCATCCGGTGTGTCAGTGAACCATCCTGCATCCATGTGTCAGTGAACCGTCCTGCATCTGTGTGTCAGTGAACCGTCCTGCATCCGTGTGTCAGTGAACCATCCTGCATCCAGTGTGTCAGTGAACCATCCTGCATCCATGTGTCAGTGAACCGTCCTGCATCTGTGTGTCAGTGAACCATCCTGCATCCGTGTGTCAGTGAACCGTCCTGCATCCGTGTGTCAGTGAACTGTCCTGCATCCGTGTGTCAGTGAACCATCCTGCATATTTGTGTCAGTGAACCGTCCTGCATCTGTGTGTCAGTGAACCGTCCTGCATCCGTGTGTCAGTGAACCGTCCTGCATCCGTGTGTCGTTCATCCACCACCATGCATCTGTTAATTAATTTTTGGTACGCCTACCGATATCTTGAAAAAGTGAATCTGTATGAACCATTGTGTCTATATCCACCATTTATGGTCATGATACTTGGGTTGGTGGGAAGTTACAAAATTGTTAAAATCATGTTACGCAATCCAAGAAAATATCTAAAAATAGCACAAATTCTAAAAAATATCTTCTCACAATCCGCCAGCCGGATTTTGCCGAATCTTGGTAGGAATGAGCGATGTACAATGCTCTTTCAAAATTGTTCAGATGATGAATCTGGGGTGAAGAACGGAGTCATTGAGCTGTTGTTGAATGAATGCATCATAGAACTGTTGTTGAATGTGTCATAGAGCCATTGTCGAACATTCAGTAGCTACGCAATATATCTATCTAGCTACCTCACTAGGCTCCTGATAGAGATAGGTAGGACAAATTCCATTGAGGCGAACATTCTGCTACAAATGGAATGGAAAGGTGCAAAATCTATATTTGTTACTGCATTCCTCAATGAGAATATAAACTATGTAAATATTTAAAAATTGAAACACAAGTGACTTTTATTCTCAATAGCCGTTTGCTGTCAGCGTTATATGGAATAATCCATAGGACTTGTATCTACCAACCGTACGGGAACTTTTTACATTATAATGATAGTTCAAATAATGGAAATTCATGTATGTACATTGTATGTATGTATGGGCAAAGTTGATACGGTCATTATAGGTTGGCAATAGATTTCATAAATGAATGGCTCCATCTAATTCCTCGCCAGACTCTCTTGATTGCCTTCAATTTGCTACGGTGGATATCTGAATTTGTCACAGAATTAATGTCTCCTGACTTTTTTGTTCATCAAATATTTAAAGCCGGTTGCCAGAAAGGACATCTTAACAGAATTGTAGGGACTTGTGAGGAAGTTGATTGAATGAGACTTTAATATACAGATGGGGTTATCTTCTATTTTATGTTTTGGTGTACCTCACGTGACTACCTCATGCAAATTCTGCCATAACCCGATCGGGCGACATTCTTCAGTATCTCATGTCAATGTCTCACCTCTGAATAGCCTCGTTCGGAACTAAATCACGCTACTTGGACGTGGCCGTTTAATTTCAATGTGATTTTTTTGGTTATGCCACCATGTTGTTTTCATGTAGTCTACAGACGGATATGTAGTCCAGTGGTAACACGCTGGACTGGTAATCCAGGGATCGCAGGTTCGATCCCCCATCTGACCCTAATAAAATTAACAGTCTTTCAGATGGGACGTTAAACCGAGGTCTCGTGTCGGTGCTTTACACCGTGCACGTAAAAGAACCAGAGGAGATTCTGGAATGGGTCTCTGTCTGTATCATGCACTATCCTCCAAAATCTAAAATAACTAATCTCTTCAGGAGGCGTCGCTCATATGGGCAACCGGTAGCGACGATAAATAAATGTAAAAACACTTCATGTAGTCTCGAGGAATGTTTTCAGCCCATTGTTCTGTATAACAAAATAAATATTTCATCTTGGAGTGTGATATTTACCGTATTTAGCTATGTATAGTGCGCACATTTATTACTGAAATCCTCATCCATTTTATCTACTGCGCATTATACACCAGTACAGACATCAGGACATTTTTTCCCGGACCAAAATTGACCAATATTTCATGAAATTCGACCCGAACGGCCCCACAGTCATTCTATAATTTGTTACATTCGACAAACGTTATAAACTAGCTATTAAAACCAGTTGCCGATAGTCTATATAAATAAATGAAATGAATAAGACCACAAAATTAGCATATATTGCGTTTATTTTGGCAAACTGAAGAATTTAATTGAAATTACTAAATGCATAAAAAAATGGCGATTTGATAACATCACGTGGTTTTATCGTATGTAATATTTCCCGTACTTTTCGCGTACTTCGCCGCATAAACCGACACTACACTGCCTTCGTACGATATCATAGAGGTAAAGAAACTTTGTAATTATAGTTTATTTGATTTAATATACCGTATGTTTTTAAATAAGACATGATTAAAGACACGATGTATTGGTTATTTTTACGGGAAATATTTACTATGTACAATGCATTGCAGTATTTCAATTGTTTGTAGCGATAATTAATTTCGACAAACCATTCACAATGGGTCCCAGTTAATTAGGTAGGCTACATGTGTTGAGATGTTTGAGCATCTGCTGATGTTTGAGAACGTGTTGAGATGTTTGAGAACGCTATGCATGTAATTTTCATGAAATCATGCCTGAGTGCGTTACCGTTTCTCGAGTGATTAATATATGTTGTAAAAATCACGGAGCACAATTTTTAGCGATTCTTGAGAAATGTTAAATTTTGACTTGGAAAATTGCGTTTTTCACGTGCGCAGTATACATCGGAACTCAGTTTTTCCACCGATTTTCGTGCCAAATCATGGGTGCGCATTATACACGATAGCGCACTATACATAGCTAAATACGGTATTGTCAACCCTCGGAAAAATAATGTTATTTTCCTCGGTTTGACAGGTTCGAAACTTTGAATCTTGTCGTGGGTTCATTCTGATATGGCAAGTTGGTGAGCCGCCAGTTAGTTAAATAATGGTTACCTTGGTTACCCTGGTTGCTGTACTTGGCCTGCTGCAAGGATAGGATTCGGGAAGTACTGTATGATGTTCATAAGAGGTGTCTGAATAGTGAGAAATGACTGCATGGCCCTTTCAATGAGAAACATCAGTCAGTTACTGCCCCTGAATACTCCTAATAGTTATATTGGTCCTCTTAATTGGTTTCCTCTGTTTTTGTTGCTTTATCCTTTGCACCATATGTTTTCCATTCTTGTCCGTAATCGCATCTTATAATTATGAAATTATTAAATCTCGACAGTTATCCTTTAGCATGTCCAATGGATACCTTACTGTAAAAATTGGTTCAATTAGTTAACACGATTTTGATCAAATTACATTTATCCTAATGCAACATCTGTTTAGACGACAACAGTAAAAACAAAGGATTCCAACTAAAAGGACCAATGTACAGTACAGTACAATGTACATGACGTTATCCATCAAGGGAGGTAATAGAAAAAAGGGGTGTTACTCTAATAAATAAACAAATACGTAACTTTTTACATAGGCTACCAGTATGTGTCATAGTACAACAGTGCCATTCACTATAAAGCTAGCAGTGAAGATAAGTCAAATATATCATGTAATTTCATTACAATTGTGTTATAATGAGTAAAACACATCAATGAATTGTCGTCTGCTACAATTGCTTCAGTTATATATAGCCTTTACTTTACCCAGCATGCAAAGAGTTAAGAGACAAAGTGTTAGATATTTCTTAAATCCTCCTCAGCAGACAGATTTTTAGCTAGTGAGAGACTTTGGAGAATCTATCTTCCTGAGCTGCCTCTATGTTGAGCTCAGGAAAAAGTAGGACACTGCTTTTCAAGTCAACAAACTTCTCAAACTTCTCCCTTAAAACTCTACCTTCAAACTCTACCTTCTTCCATAAAACTATACATTCTCCCTTAAGCAATACCTTCTCCCTCAAACTATACTGTCTCCCTTAAACTATACCTTCTCCCTTAAAACTATGCATTCTCCCTTAAAATGTGCATTCTCCCTTAAAACTGTACTGTTCTCCTTTATGTACCTACCATCTCCCTTAAAACTCTACATTCTCACTTAAAACACTACATTCTCCCTTAAAACTCTACCATCTCCCTTAAAACTCTACCTTATCCCTGATTTAGAATGTGTAGCCTCTTTATGAGTTTATTTAGAATACGTTGCAGCGTACACTGAGATTATTGGACAAGAAATTATGTTGTAGAACTGGTTTTTGTGAATTAATTCCCAGGTTTATAGGGATATCTGTTTACAAAATGAGCAATAACTTAATGAATTGTAAGTTAAAACTGGGATATGTTTGCATATGGTTTCTTGTTTTATTTGCTTCCATAATAAAATAGAAACACTGCATGTAGAGACTTCATAACTGATTAATAAAATACAGTGATAGTGGCAGCTGTCCCTGTGATGTCCTGGATACAGCAGCTGTCATGTGATGCCGGAGACTGTCACATGGTGTCTCGCTGTTTGACAGATCGTTCACTAGAAATCCAGTGGTGTGTGCTTACCCTGTCAGACTAAAAACAGATTCGATACTATTCAAAACATAAAGCACTTAGATGTATTGATCATTAAAGCCTGTTTATTTGTTTACTTAGAATGTGCTGCACACCGAGATATTCTAAGGAGTGGATGACTAGGAAAACAGAGTTACTGTCGTATATTTTCTTTTTTTAAGTTATTTACATTGTAGAGTAAAGTCTAGAAGATTTGCCACAAACAAACATTTTTTAAATTTGTTTTGGATTACCTCCCTTATGTAGTTGTATTGTTGAAAATGGTTGTTTACTAAAGCTAACAGTAGAAAATTAACAAACATTTTTTATTTTTGGATTTTGGATTACCTCCCTTTATGCATTTGTATTGTTGAAAATGGTTGTTTACTAATGCTAACAGTAGAAAATTAACAAACATTTTTTGGATTACCTCCCTTTTTGTATTGGTATTGTTGAAAATGGTTGTTTACTAAAGCTAACAGTAGAAAATTAACAAATATTTTAGATTGCTGATTAGAGATGTTGCCCACACCGATTGCTGATTAGAGATGTTGCCCACACCGATTGCTGATTAGAGATGTTGCCCCACATTGATTGCTGTTTAGAGTTGTTGCCCCACATTGATTGCTGTTTAGAGTTGTTGCCCCACATTGATTGCTGATTAGAGCTGTTGCCCCACATTGATTGCTGATTAGAGCTGTTGCCCCACATTGATTGCTGTTTAGAGCTGTTGCCCACACCGATTGCTGATTAGAGATGTTGCCCCACATTGATTGCTGTTTAGAGATGTTGCCCCACATTGATTGCTGTTTAGAGTTGTTGCCCCACATTGATTGCTGTTTAGAGTTGTTGCCCCACATTGATTGCTGATTAGAGCTGTTGCCCCACATTGATTGCTGTTTAGAGCTGTTGCCCCACATTGATTGCTGTTTAGAGCTGTTGCCCACACCGATTGCTGATTAGAGATGTTGCCCCACATTGATTGCTGTTTAGAGATGTTGCCCCACATTGATTGCTGTTTAGAGTTGTTGCCCCACATTGATTGCTGTTTAGAGTTGTTGCCCCACATTGATTGCTGATTAGAGCTGTTGCCCCACATTGATTGCTGTTTAGAGCTGTTGCCCCACATTGAGTGCTGTTTAGAGTTGTTGCCCCACAATGATTGCTGTTTAGAGTTGTTGCCCCACATTGGTTGCTGTTTAGAGCTGTTGCCCCACAATGATTGCTGTTTAGAGCTGTTGCCCCACATTGATTGCTGTTTAGAGCTGTTGCCCCACATTGAGTGCTGTTTAGAGTTGTTGCCCCACATTGATTGCTGTTTAGAGTTGTTGCCCCACATTGAGTGCTGTTTAGAGTTGTTGCCCGACATTGAGTGCTGTTTAGAGCTGTTGCCCCACAATGATTGCTGTTTAGAGCTGGTGCACCACATTGATTGCTGTTTAGAGTTGTTGCCCCACATTGATTGCTGTTTAGAGTTGTTGCCCCACATTGATTGCTGTTTAGAGCTGTTGCCCCACAATGATTGCTGTTTAGAGCTGTTGCCCCACAATGATTGCTGTTTAGAGCTGGTGCCCCACATTGATTGCTGTTTAGAGCTGTTGCCCCACATTGATTGCTGTTTAGAGCTGTTGCCCCACATTGATTGCTGTTTAGAGCTGTTGCCCCACATTGATTGCTGTTTAGAGCTGTTGCCCCACATTGATTGCTGTTTAGAGCTGTTGCCCCACATTGATTGCTGTTTAGACCTGGTGCCCCACAGTGATTGCTGTTTAGAGCTTGTGCCCCGCAGTGATTGCTGTTTAGAGCTGTTGCACCACAATGATTGCTGTTTAGAGCTGGTGCCTACAATGATTGTTGTTTAGAGGTGTTGCCCCACAATGGTTGCTGTTTAGAGCTGGTGGCCCGCACTGATTGCTGTTTAGAGCTTGTGCCCCACATTGATTGCTGTTTAGAGCTGTTGCCCCACATTGATTGCTGTTTAGAGCTGTTGCCCCACATTGATTGCTGTTTAGAGCTGTTGCCCCACATTGATTGCTGTTTAGAGCTGTTGCCCCACATTGATTGCTGTTTAGAGCTGTTGCCCCACATTGATTGCTGTTTAGACCTGGTGCCCCACAGTGATTGCTGTTTAGAGCTTGTGCCCCGCAGTGATTGCTGTTTAGAGCTGTTGCACCACAATGATTGCTGTTTAGAGCTGGTGCCTACAATGATTGTTGTTTAGAGGTGTTGCCCCACAATGGTTGCTGTTTAGAGCTGGTGGCCCGCACTGATTGCTGTTTAGAGCTTGTGCCCCGCAGTGATTGCTGTTTAGAGGTGTTGCCCCACAATGATTGCTGTTTAGAGCTGGTGGCCCACACTGATTGCTGTTTAGAGCTTGTGCCCTGCTGTTTAGAGCTTGTGCCCCGCAGTGATTGCTGTTTAGAGGTGTTGCCCCACAATGGTTGCTGTTTAGAGCTGTTGCCCCACACTGATTGCTGTTTAGAGCTGGTGCCCCACAGTGATTGCTGTTTAGAGGTGTTGCCCCACAATGATTGCTGTTTAGAGGTGTTGCCCCACAATGGTTGCTGTTTAGAGGTGTTGCCCCACAATGGTTGCTGTTTAGAGCTGTTGCCCCACAATGATTGCTGTTTAGAGCTTGTGCCCCACAATGATTGCTGTTTAGAGCTGGTGCACCACAATGATTGCTGTTTAGAGCTTGTGCCCCACAGTGATTGCTGTTTAGAGCTGGTGCCCCACAATGATTGCTGTTTAGAGCTGGTGCCCCACAATCAACTTTCATCTTTGTAAATGTTGATTTACTAAACACTAGGATCAACTTTCATCTACAGACGGATCTGTAGTCCAGTGGTAACACGCTGGACTGGTAATCCAGGAATCGCAGGCCCCCCCCCCCGTCTGACCCTAATAAAATTAACAGTCTTTCAGATGGGACGTTAAACCGAGGTCGTGTGTCGGTGCTTTACACCGTGCACGTAAAAGAACCAGAGGACACTCTGGAATGGGTCTCTTTCTGTATCATTGCACTATCCTCCAAAAATCTAAAATGACTAATCTCTTCAGGAGGCGTCGCTCATATGGGCAACCGGTAGCGACGATAAATAAACGTAAAACACACACACACACTTTCATCTTTGTAAATGTTGATTTACTAAACACTATGATCAACTTTCATATTTGTAAATGTTGTGTTACTATAAACACGATGATCAACTTTCATCTTTGTAAATGTTGATTTACTAAACACTATGATCAACTTTCATATTTGTAAATGTTGATTTACTAAACACTAGGATCAACTTTCATCTTTGTAAATGTTGATTTACTAAACACTATGATCAACTTTCATCTTTGTAAATGTTGATTTACTAAACACTAGGATCAACTTTCATATTTGTAAATGTTGATTTACTAAACACTAGGAACAACTTTCATATTTGTAAATGTTGATTTACTAAACACGAGGATCAACTTTCATCTTTGTAAATGTTGATTTACTAAACACGAGGATCAACTTTCATCTTTGTAAATGTTGATTTACTAAACACGAGGATCAACTTTCATATTTGTAAATGTTGATTTACTAAACACGAGGATCAACTTTCATCTTTGTAAATGTTGATTTACTAAACATGAGGATCAACTTATCTTTGTAAATGTTAGCTATAGATTTATTTTTCTGCTTAAAGGGGCTTTAACTAAATGAACAAACTCAGAATTTACAGTATCGATTGTTATTGCTATCCAGAAAGAGTACGGTGGCAAATAATTTTTTCGATACTAATTTAATTCTGCTGTTACAATTTACTGGATTTAGAATGGTGTTTGTTGTTCGTTGCTATGTGGAGAGAAAATAAAATTACGTCACAATTTCCCGGAGGTGTACATAGATCATCCTCTGTAATTGAGATGAAATAATTTAATAAACACAGCTGTTACAAACAATTTTTATGGATTTAGTTAAGATTGTACAGACAAACACTTGCCCTTTGCCGCTATGCATTCAAGCCTTACAAGGATCATATTCAGATGTAAGTGGAGAAGTCGTGCAGCTGGCGCGCGTAAGATCAGTGGTTCTACCTGGTGTTGCATGCGCCTGCTGTACCATGCTGCTTTAGTCTACCATTAATCCATAACCCTTTCAAAACCACAGGCCTCTAAATAGACTTACAAAAAGTGTAGATCCAGATGAGCCGGCTCGTAACGAGCCGTCTCATCAGGATCTGCACTTTTTGCTAGTACTAATTATTACTATTTTTAGATAAAATTACACATTTTGATAAATGAACTGGCCCAAAGGTAATTTTCTTATTAATTTATTGGTCTAAAAATATCATGCACCAGTCCATGTCAGTTACTTGGGGTTGAAATGGGTTAACCTGCCAATCACAACTAAAGTCACTTTTGCAAACAGCAAAGAACCAGATCACACGACATGCCGTCTGATCAGGCACTATGCTGTTTGCTATTAGGATAGGGGAGCTAAAACACTTGTCTGAATAGCAAACAACATGGATCCTGATCAGACATTGTGGCTGATCTGGATCTATGTTGTTTGCACATTATTTCCATTTTATCCAGCATTTTAAGGGTTAATGTACTTGAAAACATAAAGTCTTATTTCAATTGGCTGCAGACATACAGGATCTATGTTGTTTGCTCATTCCGTCCAATTTATTCGGCAGGTTACGGGTTAATGTGTGGTAAGTTGCTCTATTACCGTAATTATTCTACGCTTCACTGACCTTCCACAAAATATCCCCATCCCACATCATATGCATGCCTGATGTTGCAACCCAAAAAATAGTTCCACATGCAAACATAAAGCTCCAAGTAAAACGGACAGTTCCAAGTAAAACAGACAGCTACAAGTAAAACAGACAGTTCCAAGTAAAACAGACAGCTACAAGTAAAACAGACAGTTCCAAGTAAAACAGACAGCTCCAAGTAAAACAGACAGCTCCAAGTAAAACAGACAGCTACAAGTAAAACAGACAGTTCCAAGTAAAACAGACAGCTCCAAGTAAAACAGACAGCTCCAAGTAAAACAGACAGTTCCAAGTAAAACAGACAGTTCCAAGTAAAGAATAAGTTCCAAGCAGAATATAGTTTACTTAGATTAAGTAGTACACATATTGTACTAGAAATAAGTAAGTAATAGAAATGGAACTTTCCGAGAAGAAGCAATTTAATGAAGGAGCAATGTTTTACAGACTGCAAAGCGCAAATTTTTCGAAAAGAAAAAACAACCCAGCGTCCCGTGCATAATCTTTCAACTTTCATGCAACGTAAAGTCAGAAGAAAAAACCCATTTCTGATTTGTATTCTGAGGCATGTTCAGGGACAATTTTCTTAAATAGCTGCTAGGAAATGAAAAGTTCCCTGGAGGTCAATTTTTCACAGTTCCAGGAAAAAAAACATTGATGTATAAATTTATGGGCAATGTGAGAGGGATTGACATTGTGATCATCCTGTGTCATTTAACACATACTGTAATAAGCTGCAGGCTATAGATCACAATCTCATGGTGGCACTAGACTCTAATGAGAGAGAGAGTACTGAAATCCTTCATGTTCTATACATTGTATAGCTTTATTAGATATATTTTGTGGTACTATTTTTTCCGTGAGTTCTGTTATTGCTGTTTGAAATTATTTTTCTTACCTCATATTTGATGATGGTCTCTGGCCTCGTGTTTTTATTGCTTCTGCATTTTCCGGATAATCCAAATTGATATAATAAAAAAAAATTAAATCCAGTGAAACGGAAAGGTTTCTTGAAAACAACGGAAACTGAAGATCAGATCTGTCACATAGTGATCGTAATAGTGAGTTTAAGAAGGTTTAATCCAGGAATTGTCTCATCTTTGATCCCTTGATCCCGAACGTTTAACTCTGAAACTGGTCTGTTTCAATCCTTTAATCCGGTGGGTTTGATCTGGAACATCAAGTCCTTACGATCAAATCCTTACGATACTTGGTATAATGAGAGATATAGTTTGTGTAGAAAAGAACTAGGAACAATACAATCACGACTACAACGTGTGCCGCTAATATTGAATAAAACTACCACTTTTAGCTAATAATCCAGAATAGAAGTTCCTCCTATAATTATTTTTCCACAAGAATACATCATGCACTGGTGAATGATTTTTCCTTGCTATGTAGCGCGGTATATAGTAGCTGAGATGACTTGTATAGGTGATGTAGAAAGTCGCAGTTAGCATGGTAAAAATCCTGTGAAACAGGAATAACAGGTAGATGTAATGACTACCGCTGGTGTAAAGATTGCAGTTGTAGATAATACCAGAGCTGAAGCAGTTGGAGTTGAGCTGGGTACAGTGACTGGAGAGATTATTGGTAATTATAATAAATTAATCATATTATTCGCTCTATTATATATGCATCATTACAATACATTGTATTGGGTTTCGTTGGCTGTCATGAGGACACGAAATGAGTATGATTTGGAAGATATTCTAATTCAGACTTTAGATGGTGATATTGGTAATTATTGGTGAATGATGTGTGTATACTACAATTGATTATTCTGCCGCTGTACTTTCCATGGGTATTTTTCTCAGATTTGTGATTAAATGAAATGTGACATGTGGTAATAGGTGTATATGCAGAAGAGGAAGAATGCTTTATTAACCCATTCAACACCAAGTAACTTGCATGGACTGATCCATGATATTTTTAGACCAATAAATTAATAACAAAATTACATTTGGATCAGTTCATTTATCAAAATGGGTAAACAAAATTCTAAAAATAGTTATATTACTTGAAAAAAGTGCAGATCCTGATGAGACTGCTCGTCACGAGTCGGCTCATCTGGATCTACACTTTTTTGTAGGCCAATTTAGAGGTATGTGGTGTTGAAAGGGTTAAGACTTAAGCTTTACCAGTATTCTCGGCTGTAGATTTTATACATGTAGTAGAAGACTTTTCCATCAGATTCAAACTTGGACACATTTCAGGGTGTGTGCTCTAGTCTTGTAAAGACTTCTTGAAGCAGGTAATGTAGAAAAGTAGCCTAGAATATCATAAATTAAATGATTTTCTACAGCATATATACTAGAATTTGAATTTAATTTGCACGTACATGTACCTCAGACGCTGACAATTTGAGAATAGATAGAAATAAATAGAAAATGGTTTGGTCATTCCATGGCAGTTATTATGAAACTCTACAATCGATGTCTCGTGCACCGTGTGGTCAAGTTTGAAATGAGGATAGGAAGCATCATGACAACTGGTAGATAAATGTTTTCGACGTCTCCTCATAAATGGTTTGGTGTTTTGCACCCTTGCATCTGGCTCGCTAGTAGAAAATCCAACAGATACTGAGAGACATTGGTCAGTTGCTTCCCCTGAATACTTTTAAAAGTAGATTGGTCCTCTGTTTTTATCATTGTTTCCTTGCTCATCATGCTATCTAATTTTAACAGGTTTCTCATCTCGACAGATATCTAATGGATACTTTACTGTAAACATTAATTTTGTTATCAATTAATTGACATGATTTTGTTGAAATCACATTTATCATACTACAACATCTGGTTAGGGAACAACAGTAAAAACAAAGGATTCCAAATAAAAGCTCCAATATACATTTAAGGATAAATTGGAATTTATCTGACAAGGGAGGTAATAGAACAGCCAGCATTAAAATACTTCTGAACTGAAATCCAAGAAGGCCATCGTATATTCAACTTCAACCCAAGAATATCTGGTCAGTATCTCTGAACCATTTCAAATTGCCTTTCATTTGTTACTGTAAGGGGCCGTGTCATTTATATGAAAAAGTTGGCAGTTTCTTACGGAGGTTGGTGCACCAAGTACTGGTTAACCGCTGGAGCCTGCCCAATCGTAACGGCTCCAGCGGGGCTCGAACTCTGGACCATTCGCACCTAAAGCGAACACGCATCTACTGCGCTATCACGACTTCCAGATATAGTAACACACTAGTTGGAAGTCAAGGACAGGCACTCAGAGTTATTGTCTCCGTATTCGTTGTTATTCTTCAAATATTTACTGTAGCAAGCGTCACCAATGAGAGACATCGATTAGTTACTGCCCCTGAATACTCTCTAAAAGTAGATAGGTCCTATTAAGTGTTTTCCTCTGTTTTTATTGTTGTTTCCTTTGCACAACTTGCTAGCAATGTTATCTCACTATCGCTTCTTATGATTAATAAATGACCACATAGCAGCAGATCTCCCACAGTATAATTATGCAATGGGTACTTATTTGTAAAATAATGTTATCACTTAATTAACACGTTTTTGATAAAATCACATTTATCATTCTGCAACTTCTTGTTAGGGCACAACAGTAAAAACAAAGGATTCTAACTAAAAGGACCTATTCACATTTTGGAATAAATCAGACTTTATCTGCCAAGGGAGGTAATAGAAAATTACAGATGTCGCTCATTGCTAAGTTATTTGTGATTTTATAAAGAAATATCCATAAATGGAGGTAATTTACCAGAAATAGTTTTGCCGAAACCTGTCCACATGTTGGTAGGGTTTCCTTAAAAACACGGGTCAGTAGTCCAGTGATTAACCCGTTGGACTGCGATACCTGTCCACATGTTGGTAGAGTTTCCTTAAAAACAAGGGTCAGTAGTCCAGTGATTAACCCGTTGGACTGCGAAACCTGTCCACATGTTGGTAGGGTTTCCTTAAAAACAAGGGTCAGTAAGTCCAGTGATTAACCAGTTGGACTGCGAAACCTGTCCACATGTTGGTAGGGTTTCCTTAAAAACAAGGGTCAGTAAGTCCAGTGCTTAACCAGTTGGACTGCGAAACCTGTCCACATGTTGGTAGGGTTTCCTTAAAAACAAGGGTCAGTAAGTACAATGATTAACCCTTTGGACTGCGAAACCTGTCCACATGTTGGTAGGGTTTCCTTAAAAACAAGGGTCAGTAGTCCAATGATTAACCTGTTGGACTGCGAAACCTGTCCACCTGTTGGTAGGTTTCCTTAATGACACGGGTCAGTAGTTCAGTGATTAACCCATTGGACTGCGAATCCAAGGGTCGCAGGTTCGATCCCCGGTCTGATTCTAATAATATTAACAGTCTTTCAGTTAGGACTTCAAACTGAATCTCCGTCTGTATCATTGCACTGTCCTCCAAAGTCTAAAATGACTAATCTCTTATAGAGGCGTCGCGTCGCCTATAACGATGAATAAACGTAAAAACAAACAAGCCGGAAATATTGGGCCCAGTGGTTAAGGTAGTTGTCTTTAAATCATTTGTCCTTTACCAACTTGGATTGTCATTCAAGTGAGGAAGCTATCTAGCTTGGTTCATGCCTTTCTCCATCAATAACAACTGCTTTAATCGCCCTATGGCCTAAACACGTCACCATATGGCCTTATCACGTCATCATATGGCCTAAGCACATCACCATATGGCCTAAACACGTCATCATATGGCCTAAGCACGTCACCATATGGCCTAAACACATCACCATCTGGCCTAAGCACATTGTCATATGGTCTAAGTATGTCACCATAATTATGGCCTAAGCACGTCACCATATGGCCTAAGCACGTCACCATATGGCCTAAGCACATCACCATATGGCCTAAGCACATCACCATATGGCCTAAGCACATCGCCATATGGGCTAAGCACATCACCATATGTCCTAAGCACGTCACCATATGGCCTAAGCACATCACCATATGGCCTAGGCACATCACCATATGTCCTAAGCACGTCACCATATGGGCTAAGCACATCACCATATGGCATAAGCACGTCACCATATGGCCTAGGCATGTCACCATATAGCATAAGCACGTCCCCATATGGGCTAAGCATGTCACCATATGGCATAAGCACGTCACCATATGGCCTAGGCATGTCACCATATGGCATAAGCATGTCACCATATGGCCTAGGCATGTCACCATATGGCATAAGCACGTCACCATATGGCCTAGGCACATTGCCATATGACCTAAGCACATCACCATATAGGCTAAGCACGTTGTCATATAGCTTAGGCACATCACCATATGTCCTAAGCACATCACCATATGGCCTAAGCACGTCACCATATGACCTAAGCACATCACCATATAGGCTAAGCATGTTGTCATATGGCCTAGGCACGTCACCATATGTCCTAAGCACATCACCATATGGCCTAAGCACGTCACCATATGACCTAAGCACATCACCATATAGGCTAAGCACGTTGTCATATGGCCTAGGAACGTCACAATATGGCCAAAGCATGTCGCCATATGGCCTAAGCACGTCCCCATATGGCCTAAGCACGTCCCCATATGGCATAGGCATATCACCATATGGCCTATGCACATCACCATATGGCCTAAGCACATCACCATATTGTCTAAGCACATCACCATATGGCCTAGGCACATCACCATATGGCCTAAGCACATCACCATATGGCCTAAGCACATCACCATATGGCCTAAGCACATCACCATATGGCATAGGCATATCACCATATGGCCTAAGCATGTCACCATATGGCCTAAGCACATCACCATATGGCCTAGGCACATCACCATATAGGCTAAGCACGTTGTCATATGGCCTAAGCATGTCACCATATGGCCTAGGCACATCACCATATGGCCTAAGCACATCACCATATGGCCTAGGCACATCACCATATGGCCTAAGCACTTCACCATATGGCCTAAGCATGTCACCATATGGCCTAAAAACTGTTGATCCCATTAAAAAACACACAGTGTGGAAATTTAGCACAAGTATTATGTGCAGCATATTCTAGCGTAAACAGGAAACCTTAAGGGGATCATATGCACAAGTTTCATGTCAACCTTGCTTTCTTAAATAGATGATGGTAAGCTAGCATTATATTTAATATCTGCCTGTGTCCTGCGATAATACTGTATTATATCATCTCTAGCTGGTTGATCAGATATTTATGAAGGTAGATTGTGACAGTTACTGTGACTTGTGTAGCAAGCTGTCACCATCGTAGCTTAATCATAGTATTACATGTATTCACAAGGCTGTAGCATAACTTCTCATAGCCGCTTCCGTGGTCGAGTGGTTATTTAGGTCACTGACTTGTATACCCAGTATTCTCCGTAGAATATGAAGTAGCTGGTTTTAATTTATAAGTATCCGGCATTCACACGCTACCGAGTCGGCGAGGGGATAGTGCGCCTTCCCGCTGGGGGGTATGGGGGGCCTCCCCCAGAAAATTTTCCAAAATTGGTCTCATTTCGTGCAACCTGGTGCATTTTTAAGGCAATATTTACACCAATTTTTGGATCATTTTTACACATTTTATTTTCACAGAAAAAGATAAATTGTTAAACACAGATTGAGACTATATAACAAAAGTTAATGTTAGATCTTGGTGTCGTGGAGTTTCTAGGAACATCTACTCGTGGATTTAATTGTCCGATTCAGAATCATCATCCTGGTCCATATCTAGTGCAGCAAGAGCATTGTGGTATATGCCGTCATCACCACTGACTGGTTGTACTTGAACCTGGAATATAGAGTAAAATCAAAATTAGGAACAACAAGTCAATGTAGGAACAGCTACGTGATAATTGGAGTGTAATATGTTGTAGATGTTTTACAGTTTAGTCAGTTTCGCATTTTACGATAAATTATGTACAAATTAATGCATGTTTCACACTTTTTATACCTGGACATGCTGATCCAACTCTTCTGCTACAGTGGCCTGTTCAATCTCGTCACCAGTGTTGCTTCCGCCTCGTAATGGAGGTAATTTTGAAATATATTATATACTACTCGGTAAACTATTAAATATTTTGGACTTAATATGTGAGCTTTTAAGAACTATATTATTTCAGAAATTATGACAATTAACTTATTTTAGAATTGTGCTAATATGTGATTCCAGCAGTTGTGAATGTTTTATTTTGTTGTAAATGAATGCGGAATGAAACCAAACTTTTTATTTGGAAATTGGTGTTGTCTGTTATAACCTACTTACCTCCAAGATCTACCTGAGTGGCACAGTCTACTCTGGTTACCACGTGGAAGAGGCTGTCAGCGTGATCACATCCACTGAGTTTTGGCAGTTTTTTGAGAGGAGGCAGGTTTCTAATGTGAGTTTTTCTCCAGATCTGGGTGGCTTCTGTCAGCATGGACTTACAATCTGTAGACTGGGAAGGTGGTCCATTCAGGGAAATGTGAAGGAGACTAGACAACATGTCGTTCTTCATTGTGCTTCTTAGCCGTGTCTTGATACGCTTTACAGCACTTGCCCCACGTTCCACAACAGCATTAGAAAGCGGCTGTGTGAGGCATATTTGTGCTGCATCAACAAGGTAGCTGAAGTTGATTCTGTGTGATGCTTGCTCTTTCACCAGCTTATTTAGCACATACTGTGTTGGAGAAATGTCTTCCCCTCGAAGAATGGCTTCTGGAACATTCCACGTAGACATTAGGTATTTAAAGTTCTGCCATTGAGCAAGGGCCTCAACAGAATTAAGATGGAATTGTTTGCTCATAATTTCAACTTCTTTAACACCATACCCAGTGAAATCTTGATCTGTTGCTTTTGGTAATATGGTTGGGTCGAACACCGAAAATGCTTGAAGAACAGGGGATGCATCTGAAAATCTTCGATCTAGATTCTTCTCTAGTGCCGTTGTATATGATGAGAGTAACCCCTTCAGAAATGATGGTACTTGGTCTTTTTCTGTCAAACGAAGTTCAAGCTGAGCATACATCCCATCTGGCTGAATTGCAGACTGTAGTTTGTTGACAATGTCCAGTTCACAACGGATGCTAGTCAGATATGCCTTTGTTGCTTGAAGGGCCGGTTGGATGGACATATAACAGGTGTGGTCTTTCTGAAAAAGCTTGCTTAGAATATTGAGTTGAGGCAGAACCGCATTTAGTATGAACATAGTACCAACAAATTTTGTGTTGTTCATTCTGGTCAACAGGCCTTGGGCTGTGGCGTCCTGCTCCTTGAACTGCCTGAGAGTCAGCATTATAGCAACAAGGTTGCGGCAGACACTTGCAACGCTCTGACCAGTTGACAGCCATCTTGTCTTGCATGCCTTCTGGATCTTTACAGCTAGCCTTCTTGAAAGTTTTCTTTCCTTCTCTGGATTTTGTGGTACTTGGATCTGCTGAAGATTTGTGCACACCTTCACAAAGGCAGAACAACGCTTGGGGTACTCCAACCATTTCCACAGTTGCCGTAGTGTTACTTCTACAGTGCTTGCATATTTGACTGTCTCATTTGAATCACCACATGCTAGGGCAAGCCTATGGCTGATGCAGTGACTCCGAAGCATGATGCTTGACACATTCTGCAGCCGGGCTCCAACCCCACCATGAACACCCGTCATGACACTAGCACCATCAGATCCAAAGCCACATAAATGTTGCGGACTTAAACCACATGATCTCAGCTCCTCTGTGATGATGTTGAAGATGGTCTCGGCATTTGGGCTGTCAGATTTCTCAAGAACATCCCTCACATCCAGAAAGTCAAAATTGGCATTTCCATCAGCATTTACATAGCCTACATAGATCAGTAGCTGTTCAATTGTAGCACAGTCAGTTACTTCATCTACAAGCACACTGTACCATCTAGCATATTTGATTTTCTGTATGAGCCTCGACTTTATGAGCTGTCCAATGAGAATGCGCATGTCTCTCTGGCTTCTTTCGCTCCTGTTCTTGAAATGGGTCATTTCTGTAACTCCTATCTGTATTTCTAAGTCAATCAATGACAGAAGCTTTTTGCTGGCTACCTCCTCTTTCCCCAACCAGTATGATGTTAGTAAAGCATTGAAGGTTACTGAATCTATTGTCTCGTGCGCCTCTTTATGTTGATGTGCAAGACTTGAGTTGCGTCGTTCCGGCTCATAGATTTGTGTGCTGATGTGACCTGTTCCATTTTTGTGATCTATAATGGCACTGTGTTTGAAGTTCATGGATGGTGATATATTGAATGTGTTTAGCTTGTTGTATTTATTGGTGGTATTGTGCATGCGACACATAAGACAATACATTCCGCTGCCCTCGACATATATCAGCCACCAGATTCCCGTCTTCTCACAATAGCACGTATTCCTGTCTGTCAGCCAGCTATGCCTGAACATGTCCATGCCCTTCTTCTTTTTCTGTAAACCTAGCTTGGGGGCTTTACATTCTTTAATCCTGTTGATCTCTGATTCAGGTAGCTGGGAACAATTTACAGAACATGTGTAAAAGCTATGAAGCTTGCACTGCTCGATGGATTCTCCAAAGTATTCGTTCAATAATTCTATACCTTGAGAATTGGTCATGGATTTCTCTTGCTGACAGGTTGGTTTGTTGAAAGCAGATTCAGGGATACGTGTACTGGGTTTGGTAGTTGGTACTGCCTCTTCTACTTGATTTGAAGAAGAATCAGCCTGTGTGAGAGAGGTTACCATCAATGGGACAGGTTGTGTTACTGCAGCGCTCTCCACTTGATCTTGCACACTGGATGACGGACTGGCACACTGTAACCCTGTGAATCATGTAAAATGTTGCACGGTACACTTGACATGCGGGAAAATTGTACTCATGCACACAGCCGGCTGCTAGCCATGGGCTTGAGTACCATTAATAGAAACATCCAAAACAGTCATGTTTCTTGCCTGTGGTTTTATTTCAAAATACACCCTGGACAAACCGATTCTTACGAACCCACCCCTCCCCCGGACATATTTTTTTCTGGACAGACCAGGATAAACTATACCCCCCCATACAATACGCCTCTGGAATGGCCTACTCTACTATGTACAGTCCAGCCCCAGCTAGTCCAAATATTTCGACATGGAAAATGTGACATTTTACTATCCATGCATTTTTCAATAACAGAAAACAAAAATTTATGTAGAGGTCTTATTTATAGGACTAGTGGAACCTAGAGAAGAGTGATGGAACCTATGCTCACATGCATAAATCCCATATAGAGTGGTGGAACCTATGCTCAGCGTATTTTCCATCTTCATCCGTATTTATAATTATAGTTCTAGGCTAATTTCGCTAACAGAGCTGAAACATGGTTCAATAGCATTCTGTTTAGTGTATCGGTAGGCTGCTGCAACTGTCACGTGACTTGTCCAGCAGATGAATATAAACAAGCAAATCATTGGGAGAATATTTCCACCGAAACTGATATGTTCAGTGTATGAGCAATTCAAGATAAGATATTCAATAAGTTATGGTGGATGCACGGTGTACTTGTTTTTTTTATTTACCTGTGTGCCAAAAATCTGACATAACTCTTTGATTTTGAAGTTTTATTTTCTTTTTTGCACTCATTTTGTCGGCTGCTTCTCTTCTTCACACAAAAACATCGGGCGGAACTTCCTGGAAGTCTGGTACCAGACATTCAAGATTCCATTCGCGGTGAAACGGAGCGAGAGAACCAGGTCGTCTAAATTTAGAAACTCATTTACCTGTGTGCCAAAAATCTGACATAACTCTTTGATTTTGAAGTTTTATTTTCTTTTTTGCACTCATTTTGTCGGCTGCTTCTCTTCTTCACACAAAAACATCGGGCGGAACTTCCTGGAAGTCTGGTACCAGACATTCAAGATTCCATTCGCGGTGAAACGGAGCGAGAGAACCAGGTCGTCTAAATTTAGAAACTCACGGAAAATCCAGATTTTCCCAGCG
This sequence comes from Archivesica marissinica, assembly GCA_014843695.1. Lineage (NCBI taxonomy): Eukaryota > Metazoa > Mollusca > Bivalvia > Venerida > Vesicomyidae > Archivesica > Archivesica marissinica. The sequence goes on from CM026398.1 coordinate 19,871,361, forward strand.
ATATGATTGGTAGATAGCACTGATCATTTGCATTTGTACTAGATGCGCGTCTCTTATGCGCATTGTAACAAAAACATCCGATAAAATGGATGCGCCCACAGAATCACGTCCGGATCGATTTATTTGACGATTTCGTCCTAAATATTCGCTGTTTTGTTTCGAAATAATATATTTATTATACCGGAAAGTAACCGGCGCTCAGTCAGCGTGTAGTCGGCGAAATCGCCGGCCGCCGGCGCTTCCGGAGAACACTGTATACCATTGTAACCTATCACCACTGATGGTCACAGGTTCTGTATACCTGTAACCTATCATCACTGATGGTCACGGGTTCTGTATACCACTGTAACCTATCATCACTGATGGTCACGGGTTCTGTATACCACTGTAACCTATCATCACTGATGGTCACGGGTTCGAGCTCCGCTCAGACCGTGTCCTCATTTATATGAAAAAGTTGGCAGTTTCTTACGGAGGTTGATCCACAAGTACTGGTTAACCGGAAAGGTGATGTTAGATAATCTAATCTACCCATCACTCAAATGGGTAACCGGTAGCGACGTTAAATAAACTTAAATAAAAACAAAACAAATTCTCATGCTAGCACAATAATTCCATGAAAGTATGACACTCTATCATAGTCACTCTCCTCAGACATACACCTATGGGGTGCCAATGACCTCTTCAGCTCTCAATTCTAGCTTAACAATTTGCAGTCCAGGACGACATGGGTGAAATAGTCGCCATATGGATCGTTGCCTCTCCCACCCCCTGGCGAAGCTAACTACACGGGACCTTGTAAAGCACTTGTATTCTAATATTGTATTTAATGGTCATATTGTGTATTTTAACCATAGCCAGCAACCCGATACTCTATCATAGTCAGCAACCCGATACTCTATCGTAGTCAGCAACCCGACACTCTCGCAATCCCTTTAGTTTACCCTAGAATTTTAAAAAGGATAATTTTATTATTATTTCCTGCACGATTCATTAATCCTCTTTGGCAAGGGAGATAACAATGCAACATATTCCGTATTTCATCTAATTTTCCTGTACTGTTGTATCAACTGGTAATATCGGTTAGCATAGGGTGATTTATACCTGAGTTATCGCCCTTGAAATCAATAAAAAATTGCTGATGGTGAAGCATGGGATTTAATAATAATAATAATAATGACGTGTTTATTTCTAGAGGATGCACAGTTAATTGTCTAATATTCCCTGTTATCCTCTATTATATACATACATTGCCAGTTTGCTGCTTGTCTTATTTACCGTAGTTTACAGCTGGATTGTGAAACAAGTTCTTACAACATTATATTAATCGCTCTCGAGATCTCATTCCTGATCAAATCCATCGCCACGAGGGAGAGAGAAGAGGCAACGTGGAATTTAAGTGCCTTGCCTAAGCGCGCAATCGTAATGGCTACAACTGGGCGCAAACACCGGACCTCTCGCACCTGAGGCAAACGCACTACCACTGCACTATCATGACTTTCACCTTTGCAATCAATCAAACTTGCTGGAAGTCACCTAGTCTACACAACAGAGGAATTATAATTCATCTAGCACACTGACTTGCTATAACATATGTTGCCATAAAATGGATTGTTGTTTTACAAATATCTTGTGCTAAGTTATGTGGATTGAAGGGATAACATTTGTTATGTCTGCATCTAGCTTGTCTTGAAATGAGCTGCACTGTGGGAAAATCAACATCATGCATGACCAAACCAAGAAAACATGAAACAATTTTGCATAATTATGTAATATATGCAAATTAATACACGGTATGCTACTGTCATTTGAAACTTCGGTTTTTAACTTTTTATGCAAATTTTGTTTAAAAAACTGACATTTCATACTTCGATGAAATGCAGAGAAAGAACATTCAATCGCGACATTGCAAGAATGATGGAAATTATTCTACCGTAATGTTCTTGAGTGATGCCAAGGTTGACATTATGCGATTGACAGTTCACAAGTTCTCTTTATTAATATCGATTTATGTTGGTTTTCCTACAGCTCGACTGAAATCTAATCAAAATGGATAGGTAACGATATGGGTGTAGTTGCCATGGTGACATACGCGGTAGAATCCTACACTACCTGGTATGTATGTGTATATGTGCTGCCTGAGGTAGATGTGGACACAATAGAGATCGGACCCGACTCGTATCGCAGTGTACCCGATAGTTGTTGACGCAGTAGAGATCGAACCCGACTTGTACCTCAGTGTACCCAGTAGTTGTTGACGCAGTAGAGATCGGACCCGACTTGTACCTCAGTGTACCCGGTAGTTATTGATGCAGTAGAGATCGGACCCGACTTGTACCTCAGTGTACCCGGTAGTTATTGATGCAGTAGAGATCGGACCCGACTTGTACCTCAGTGTACCCGGTAGTTATTGATGCAGTAGAGATCGGACCCGACTTGTACCTCAGTGTACCCAGTAGTTGTTGATGCAGTAGAGATCGGACCCGACTTGTACCTCAGTGTACCCGGTAGTTATTGATGCAGTAGAGATCGGACCCGACTTGTACCTCAGTGTACCCGGTAGTTATTGATGCAGTAGAGATCGGACCCGACTTGTACCTCAGTGTACCCGGTAGTTATTGATGCAGTAGAGATCGGACCCGACTTGTACCTCAGTGTACCTGGTAGTTATTGATGCAGTAGAGATCGGACCCGACTTGTACCTCAGTGTACCCAGTAGTTGTTGATGCAGTAGAGATCATACCCGACTTGTACCTCAGTGTACCCGGTAGTTGTTGATGCAGTAGAGATCGGACCCGACTTGTACCTCAGTGTACCCGGTAGTTATTGATGCAGTAGAGATCGGACCCGACTTGTACCTCAGTGTACCCGGTAGTTATTGATGCAGTAGAGATCGGACCCGACTTGTACCTCAGTGTACCCGGTAGTTATTGATGCAGTAGAGATCATACCCGACTCATACCGTAGTGTAACCGATAGCTGTTGATGCAGTAGAGATCATACCCGACTTATACCGTAGTGTAACCGATAGTTGTTGATGCAGTAGAAATCTGAGCCAACTTATACCTCAGTGTACCCAGTAGTTGTTGATGCAGTAGAGATCGGAGCCGACTTGTACCTCAGTGTACCCAGTAGTTGTTGATGCAGTAGAGATCGGATCAGACTTGTACCTCAGTGTACCCGGTAGTTGTTGATGCAGTAGAGATCGGAGCTGACTTGTACCTCAGTGTACCTGGTAGTTATTGATGCAGTAGAGATCGGACCCGACTTGTACCGTAGTGTAACCGGTAGTTATTGATGCAGTAGAGATCGGACCTGACTTGTACCGTAGTGTAACCGGTAGTTATTGATGCAGTAGAGATCGGACCCGACTTGTACCGTAGTGTACCCAGTAGTTGTTGATGCAGTAGAGATCATACCCGACTCATACCGTAGTGTAACCGGTAATTGTTGATGCAGTAGAGATCATACCCGACTCATACCGTAGTGTAACCGATAGTTATTGATGCAGTAGAGATCGGACCCGACTTTTACCTCAGTGTACCCGGTAGTTATTGATGCAGTAGAGATCGGACCCGACTTGTACCTCAGTGTACCCGGTAGTTATTGATGCAGTAGAGATCATACCCGACTCATACCGTAGTGTAACCGATAGCTGTTGATGCAGTAGAGATCATACCCGACTTATACCGTAGTGTAACCGATAGTTGTTGATGCAGTAGAAATCTGAGCCGACTTGTACCTCAGTGTACCCAGTAGTTGTTGATGCAGTAGAGATCAGAGCCGACTTGTATGGTAGTGTAACCGGTAGTTGTTGATGCAGTAGAGATCGGAGCCGACTTGTACCTCAGTGTACCCAGTAGTTGTTGATGCAGTAGAGATCGGATCAGACTTGTACCTCAGTGTACCCGGTAGTTGTTGATGCAGTAGAGATCGGAGCCGACTTGTACCTCAGTTTACATGGTAGTTATTGATGCAGTAGAGATCGGACCCGACTTGTACCGTAGTGTAACCGGTAGTTATTGATGCAGTAGAGATCGGACCTGACTTGTACCGTAGTGTAACCGGTAGTTATTGATGCAGTAGAGATCGGACCCGACTTGTACCGTAGTGTACCCAGTAGTGTTGGTGCAGTAGAGATCATACCCGACTCATACCGTAGTGTAACCGGTAGTTGTTGATGCAGTAGAGATCATACCCGACTCATACCGTAGTGTAACCGATAGTTATTGATGCAGTAGAGATCGGACCCGACTTGTACCTCAGTGTACCCGGTAGTTATTGATGCAGTAGAGATCGGACCCGACTTGTACCTCAGTGTACCCGGTAGTTATTGATGCAGTAGAGATCGGACCCGACTTGTACCGTAGTGTAACCGATAGTTATTGATGCAGTAGAGATCGGACCCGACTTGTACCGTAGTGTAACCGGTAGTTATTGATGCAGTAGAGATCGGACCCGACTTGTACCTCAGTGTACCCGGTAGTTATTGATGCAGTAGAGATCGGACCCGACTTGTACCTCAGTGTACCCGGTAGTTATTGATGCAGTAGAGTTCGGACCCGACTTGTACCTCAGTGTACCCGGTAGTTATTGATGCAGTAGAGATCGGACCCGACTTGTACCTCAGTGTACCCGGTAGTTATTGATGCAGTAGAGATCATACCCAACTCATACCGTAGTGTAACCGATAGCTGTTGATGCAGTAGAGATCATACCCGACTTATACCGTAGTGTAACCGGTAGTTGTTGATGCAGTAGAGATCATACCCGACTCATACCGTAGTGTAACCGATAGTTATTGATGCAGTAGAGATCGGACCCGACTTGTACCTCAGTGTACCTGGTAGTTATTGATGCAGTAGAGATCGGACCCGACTTGTACCTCAGTGTACCCGGTAGTTATTGATGCAGTAGAGATCGGACCCGACTTGTACCTCAGTGTACCCGGTAGTTATCGATGCAGTAGAGATCGGACCCGACTTGTACCTCAGTGTACCCGGTAGTTATTGATGCAGTAGAGATCGAACCCGACTTGTACCGTAGTGTAACCGATAGTTATTGATGCAGTAGAGATCGGACCCGACTTGTACCGTAGTGTAACCGGTAGTTATTGATGCAGTAGAGATCGGACCTGACTCGTACCATAGTGTGCCCGGTAGTTGTTGATGCAGTAGAGATTGGACCCAACTTGTACATTGGTATACCTAATACTTGTTAGCTCGGTAGAGGTCAGAACTAACTGGTACCCCGTTCTAAGCAGCCAATGCCATTTGCCTTAAGAGTATTCTTTCTTATCAATACTTTGTTTGACATTTGCCAATTTTAATGATGCTCCTATTATCTGACATTTCCTGCACAGTGTCAAATATAGCCACTAATAATCATTTCCTGCTGTGTCAAATATAGCCACTAATAATCATTCTTAGAGACTAGAACTATATAATATTATAAAAACAGTTCTGAATTATTGAAATATTTTCATTCATCATACATACAATCGAACATCATTCCTGTCTGTCTGTCTGTCTGTCTGTCTGTCTGTCTGTCTGTCTGTCTGTCTGTCTGTCTGTCTGTCTGTCTGTCTGTCTGTCTGTCTGTCTGTCTGTCTGTCTGTCTGTCTGTCTGTCTGTCTGTCTGTCTGTTCACCACCTTTTAAAATAATTTGGCACAAATGTTAAGCATATAAAGAGATGTGCAGAGCTCAGTTTTTAGCCATGTCGGGTCAAGGTCACACTTGGGACATGAGTTAAAAAGGCTAGTTTTCATATCTGCTCCATATGTCTTCATCAACCACAAGAACAATTTTTAAATAACTTAATTGGCAAAATTGTTAACCATATCAAGATGATGCACAGAGCACAGGTTACAGCACTGTCACTTCAAGGTCAAGGTCACACTTAGAAACTATGTACCATCTGGCTGTATTCTGTTTGCAAGTTTTATATTGCTCCAGTTTGCATTAACTTGCATTGTGAAGATCTTTACACACCATAGCTTAGAAACTGAACTTGAAATTGTGAGAAGACTGCAAGACAAACTTGGAGAAGGCCATGAACACTAATTCCGGAGCTTATATAAATCCACCGAGGAATTATGGAAATATTCGTAATTTAATTGGTTCATTATGCTTGTATGAAGCATTTTTCCAACAAGGAATTCTTTGGCCAGAAATTGGCAAATTTTATTTTTGTTGGCTGATAAACCAGGATGCAGTTAAAGTGGATAGAGAGGCAAGTTTGTGATCTGTAATAATCCAGTTCATTTGTGCAAAAACAGCAAACATAAAGGTGACTTTGATGGCAATTGGTTATCGATATATAGATTATTATTTATAATAGTTTCTTATTGTGGCACTGATATTTTTCACCGCCCTAATGGGATAGAAAAGTCAGTTACCGAGAAAGCTTTAAAGCGACACTATATCGTATGAAATATAAATATTGTAAAATTTGAAATTTTACGTACAAGTAGCTACTACACATTCTACCATTTATAATTAGAATAATTATTTTCAGTCAATAAACTGTGTTTTAGCAATATAACAACTTGAAAGTGAAAGTATGACTTTCCTGAATCGGTTCACCATGCCCTGTGTACATGTACATTCGGAACTCATCGCTCTCTATCTGCAATCGAAACAAACATCTGAGACAAATTTTTCAACATCAATGTTTGCGTCACGCATGCTGAATAAGCATTGTTTATATATGTTTGTTGATAAACAAAAGAAATCGCGTATATGACGGTGCTGTACTTATTTGATTTTTTTCGTTTCCGCGAGAATATTTAGATTTTTTTAAAACACACAGCCATTGGAAATTATAGTCTTCGCTTTAATGTTTTGAATAAATGTTGCTGTATCAACTGTCCAAATTATGTAGCTTGTCTGTTGAGGTTTTGTAAGACACTTCATTGATGGTTGTAAACTAGAAATCCACACATTTGTCATCTCAGTAATCAATGGGTGCAATTTTATGAAACTTAAATATATATTTATCACCATAGTCAGTGTTGTGATGCACATGCACTTTATGTCATGATAGATATACCCAGTAGCACCAGAGTTATTGACTAAATCAACCAGTAGCACCAGAGTTATTGACTAAATCAACCCAGTAGCACCAGAGTTATTGACTAAATCAACCCAGTAGCACCAGAGTTATTGACTAAATCAACCCAGTAGCACCAGAGTTATTGACTAAATCAACCCAGTAGCACCAGAGTTATTGACTAAATCAACCCAGTAGCACCATAGTTATTGACTAAATCAACCCAGTAGCACCAGAGTTATTGACTAAATCAACCCAGTAGCACCATAGTTATTGACTAAATCAACCCAGTAGCACCAGAGTTATTGACTAAATCAACCCAGTAGCACCAGAGTTATTGACTAAATCAACACAGTAGCACCAGAGTTATTGACTAAATCAACACAGTAGCACCAGAGTTATTGACTAAATCAACCCAGTAGCACCAGAGTTATTGACTAAATCAACCCAGTAGCACCAGAGTTATTGACTAAATCAACACAGTAGCATCAGAGTTATTGACTTAAATCATTTATAATGTGACACTTCACCTGAAGCTTATTTTAAGCTCTAAAGTGTAATTTATAAAAACAATATCTAGCCCAAGTAGGTAAAATTTCCAAGCAGTTTCTATGAGAACATAATTTTGTTACCTGGCGGATGTTGTATATTGGGGGCCTGTGATTATGACAAATCCACTTGGTATGTAGTATTTTTATCATTGTTTATACCAGATTACAATTCTAAGATTTTTCTTGGAAGATTTGATTATGTATTTAGGTATTTAGGTTATAATGAGCTGAGTTTACCTGTTGAAACAGCAGGTTTTTTTGTCATTAAAGACACTCTTCTGTTCTTGCACGTTTTCTCTTCTGTTTCTTGCACGTTTTCTCTTCTGTTTCTTGCATGTTTTCTCTTCTGTTTCTTGCATGTTTTCTCTTCTGTTTCTTGAACACTTTCTCTTCTGTTTCTTGCACGTTTTCTCTTCTGTTTCTTGCATAGTTTCTCTTCTGTTTCTTGCATAGTTTCTCTTCTGTTTCTTGCACGTTTTCTCTTCTGTTTCTTGCACGTTTTCTCTTCTGTTTCTTGTACGTTTTCTTTTCTGTTTCTTGCACATTTTCTCTTCTGTTTCTTGCATATTTTCTCTTCTGTTTCTTGCATGGTTTCTCTTCTGTTTCTTGCACGTTTTCTCTTCTGTTTCTTGCACATTTTCTCTTCTGTTTCTTGCATGTTTTCTCTTCTGTTTCTTGAACACTCTCTTCTGTTTCTTGAACACTCTTTTCTGTTTCTTGAACACTCTCTTCTGTTTCTTGAACACTCTTTTGTTTCTTGCATGTTTTCTCTTCTGTTTCTTGAACACTCTTCTGTTTCTTGAACACTCTCTTCTGTTTCTTGAACACTCTCTTCAGTTTCTTGCACACTTTCTCTTCTACTTCTTGCACATTTTCTTGCACATTTTGAATAAAGATTTACACATCAACTATAACAATTTAAATGAACTTGGAATGATAACAATCTAAATGAACTTGGAACCATAACAATCTAAGTTAGAAACCATGTAGCACTTAGATTTGAAACCATAGAAGTCAAAATTAACTTGACACCATAATAATCTAAATTAAATTGATCCCTATTTTGTTAAAGTTTAATGAAAATGGCAATTTATAATGTACTTCTGTTTCAATGTCATGGAAGCATCTTCCATGGCAGCACATATATAATACTTTGATGACTAAATTGGTTATTGTTGTAATCCACTATACTTCAGTGCCATTAATAAGCATCAGTGAATGCACTATCATAAAACAATAAAACAATAAGTATTTGAATTTGCAAGTTTAAGTATACATTTGTAAGTTTCATTAATTATGAGATAGTGAGAATAATAGTAGCGGCGATATATCTGAGACACGACTAGATGATATATCTGAGACACAACTGGGCAATATATGTGAGACATGACTAGGCGATATATCTGAGACACAACTAGGCGATATATCTGAAACACGGCTAGGCGATATATCTGAGACATGACTAGGTGATATATCTGAGACATGACTAGGTGATATATCTGAGACATGACTAGGTGATATATCTGAGACATGACTAGGCATTATATCTGAGACATGACTAGGCAATATATCTGAGACGACTAGGTGATATATCTGAGACATGACTAGGTGATATATCTGAGACATGACTAGGCGATATATCTGACATATGACTAGGTGATATATCTGAGATGCAACTAGTCATTATATCTGAGACACGGCTCGGTGATATATCTGAGATGGCTCGGTGATATATCTGAGACGCAACTAGGCATTATATCTGAGACACGGCTCAGTGATATATCTGAGACGGCTCGGTGATATATCTGAGACGCAACTAGGCATTATATCTGAGACACGGCTCGGTGATATATCTGAGACACGGCTTGGTGATATATCTGAGACACGGCTCAGTGATATATCTGAGACATGGCTCGGTGATATATCTGAGACACGGCTCGGCGATATATCTGAGACATGGCTCTGTGATATATCTGAGACACGGCTCGGTGATATATCTGAGACATGGCTTGGTGATATATCTGAGACACAACTAGGCATTATATCTGAGACATGACTAGGCATTATATCTGAGACACGACTAGGCATTATATCTGAGACACAACTAGGTGATATATCTGAGACACGACTGTGCATATCAAAGAAGCAGAGTTAAACCTCGAAATTCTAAAATTGCGAAGCTCTTTAGAAGACGTTATCTCTATGACAACCGGTAGCAACGATAAATAAACACTAAACACGTGAAAGCATAGTAATCCGTAATGAATAGACATGAATAGTCTCAATGGAAGCAGGCCCACCCATTTTTTCAATGGGAAACAATAACAGATAATATATGAGAATTTGGAAAGTCTTTATCTAGGAAATGTTTTTGCAACAGATGGTAAGTACACATATCTAGTTTGTTTTGATAAAAGTTGTGCAATTATCTGGGTTTCTGGAATGAGCTGAGATGGATCAATATAACATGTGGGAGAATGTCTTAAATTTGTGAATATTATTTTATGTGTATACCTCAGTATACATGTATATATTATAGAATGTCGGGGAATTGTGAATCTCGGTATATAATATACTGAACAATATAAGAAACTGCCGCTAACTTTGCTCTAATGTAAACAACCTTTTTAAAGAACACACTTTGTCCGGTCCGCACAAGATCTTTTAACACCTTGTAGTATTCTTACGAAACTATACTGGAATAATCGGTATCAAGCCTATTTGTGCATATCAACCTCGCATTTTACTTTGTTGATTATTAATGGATTTATGGCCCTTAAAATTTGAAGATTTTTGCAGAGCGCACTTTGTCTGGGATTTTTCCGGGCTTCATCTCTATAACCCCTTGCCAGATTGTGATGAAACTTTACTCGAGTAATCACTATCAAATCTAATTGTGCTTGCCATCTTCTCGTTCTGCTCGGCTGATATCTTTACAGAGTTATCACCCTTTCAACATTTTTGCAGAACACACATTATCGGGACGTTAAATCTTCTATACCCGACTGGAATGATTGGAAACATGTTTTGTTATCAAATACAACAAGCTACGTTTAGTTTTCAATACTTTACAAGCTTAGCATGTTTTGTTATCAAATACAACCAGCTAAGTTTAGTTTTCAATGCTTTACAAGGTTAGCATGTTTTGTTATCAAATACACACAGCTAAGTTTAGTTTTCAATGCTTTACAAGGTTAGCATGTTTTGTTATCAAATACACACAGCTAAGTTTAGTTTTCAATGCTTTACAAGGTTAGCATGTTTTGTTATCAAATACACACAGCTAAGTTTAGTTTTCAAGGCTTTACAAGGTTAGCATGTTTTGTTATCAAATACAACCATCTAAGTTTAGTTTTCAATGCTTTACAAGGTTAGCATGTTTTGTTATCAAATACACACAGCTAAGTTAGTTTAGTTTTCAAGGCTTTACAAGGTTAGCATGTTTTGTTATCAAATACACACAGCTAAGTTAGTTTAGTTTTCAATGCTTTACAAGGTTAGCATGTTTTGTTATCAAATACACACAGCTAAGTTAGTTTAGTTTTCAAGGCTTTACAAGGTTAGCATGTTTTGTTATCAAATACACACAGCTAAGTTTAGTTTTCAAGGCTTTACAAGGTTAGCATGTTTTGTTATCAAATACAACCATCTAAGTTTAGTTTTCAATGCTTTACAAGGTTAGCATGTTTTGTTATCAAATACACACAGCTAAGTTAGTTTAGTTTTCAAGGCTTTACAAGGTTAGCATGTTTTGTTATCAAATACACACAGCTAAGTTAGTTTAGTTTTCAATGCTTTACAAGGTTAGCATGTTTTGTTATCAAATACACACAGCTAAGTTAGTTTAGTTTTCAAGGCTTTACAAGGTTAGCATGTTTTGTTATCAAATACACACAGCTAAGTTTAGTTTTCAAGGCTTTACAAGCTTAGCATGTTTTGTTATCAAATACAACCAGCTAGTTTAGTTTTCAAGGCTTTACAAGCTTAGCATGTTTTGTTATCAAATACAACCAGCTAAGTTGTTTAGTTTTCAAGGCTTTACAAGGTTAGCATGTTTTGTTATCAAATACACACAGCTAAGTTAGTTTAGTTTTCAAGGCTTTACAAGGTTATCATGTTTTGTTATCAAATACACACAGCTAAGTTAGTTTAGTTTTCAAGGCTTTACAAGGTTAGCATGTTTTGTTATCAAATACACACAGCTAAGTTTAGTTTTCAAGGCTTTACAAGGTTAGCATGTTTTGTTATCAAATACAACCATCTAAGTTTAGTTTTCAATGCTTTACAAGGTTAGCATGTTTTGTTATCAAATACACACAGCTAAGTTAGTTTAGTTTTCAAGGCTTTACAAGGTTAGCATGTTTTGTTATCAAATACACACAGCTAAGTTTAGTTTTCAAGGCTTTACAAGCTTAGCATGTTTTGTTATCAAATACAACCAGCTAGTTTAGTTTTCAAGGCTTTACAAGCTTAGCATGTTTTGTTATCAAATACAACCAGCTAAGTTAGTTTAGTTTTCAAGGCTTTACAAGGTTAGAATGTTTTTTTTTGTTTTTTTTTGAAAATGTTGGTTAAAAAAGCTTGACACTTGCATAACAGTGCAACTTGGTCTTGTAGTACAGGAATATGATGAGTTTTGGGTTAGATCTGCCGCGCTTCTGTTCCTGCATTGATATTTTTTCATTAGATTAGGAGTGCAATTAGAAATGGTTGTTGTCTGAAGTTAGCTGTTCCAATTTCGCTGGATGTTAGCAATGTCAGTCATTCTAATGACTTCCCTGCAAGCTTGGGTTATATTTGGCCGATGTTAATAAAAACTACTCCGGGAAATATGGGTTTTCACGATGAATTGACATTTTCGATTCAGTTCACTTTTGTTCATTAGAGTTTTCTTCTCTGATGTTTGCAGTATATATTTTACAATAAGTGATAAATAATTGATATATCCCTGAAATAGAGGAAAAATAAACTGTCAGTGAAAATTGGTGATGTTGTCTTTTCAATGGCCCGTGAATTTCTCCGGAAAGTAGCTGCCAAATAAATTGTGACATTGGAAAATCGCTACCAAATTGTATTGGCTTAATTATTTCCCCCCCCCCCCCCTACCGATCTGAAGGATCTCGGAGGAGGGGGATATAGGTTTGGCATTGTCCATCCGTCCGATCCATCTGTCCGTCTCTCCGGACATACTAGTTTTGAAAATTGTATATTTAGTGGCTATCCCCCTGTGTTAGGGATCATATTCGGTGGGGGGGGGGGGGAGATACCAATTCAACGAATCTACTTGTTGTGATGGACATGGAAATGGTGTACATATTACATTACATATTTTTGCAATGAGAGACACCAGTCAGTTACCTCCCCTGAATACTCCCTAAAAGTAGATAGGTCCTAAATTAAGTGTTTTCCTCTGGTTTTATCGTTTCCTTTGCACAACATGCTAGCAATTTTATTCTACTATCGCTTCTTGTGATGATTATTAAATTACTATATCTCGACAAATCTCATACAGTATATGCAATGGCTACTTATTTCTAAAAGAATGTTTTCAGTTAATTAACACGATTTTGATATAATCACATTTATCATACCGCAACATCTGGTTAGGGAACAACAGTAAAAAAAACAAAGAATTCTAACTAAAAGGACCTATTCACATTTTGGAATAAATCCGACTTTATCTGCCAAGGGAGGTAATAGAAAATTACCGATGTCTCTCATTTATGTGTTCACAACTGAATGGGTTTCAGAATGTATACCTAGCAACTCGTCCTATAGAACTATACAGATGGATCTGTAGTCCAGTGGTAACACGCTGTACTGGTAATCTAGGGATCGCAGGTTCGATCCCCGTCTGACCCTAATAAAATGTTTCAGTCTTTCAGATGGGACATTAAACTGAGGTCTTGTGTCGGTGCTGTACACCGTGCACGTAAAAGAACTAGAGGAGATCCTGGAATGGGGTCTGTATCATTGCACTATCCTCCAAAATCTAAATTGACTAATCTCTTCAGGAGGAGTTGCTCATATGGGCAACCGGTAGTGACGATAAATAAACGTAAAACACACACCACCACACCACACCACACCACACCACACACACACACTAGACATGAACAATCCACCCAACATTCACTCTCACCTATATAATAATGTTTTTGGCAAAGATAATTCTCTCTGCACATTTTTAATAGATTACAGGGAAAATGCATTGTGCTCTTGTCGGATATCTATCCTAGTCACTGACTACCAACTGATTCACAACACTAGTATATGCCTGTATGATTGATAAAACAGCAGTGTAGATTACACTTGTGCCTGCATGCATGGATTGCACATTTACACATGTGTGCTAATTGTCATGTAAAACAGCAGTGTAGATTACACTTGTGCCTGCATGCCACATGCATGGATTGCACATTTACACATGTGTGCTAATTGTCATGTAAAACAGCAGTATAGATTACACTTGTACCTGCATGCCACATGTGTGGATTGCACATTTACACATGTGTGCTAATTGTCATGTAATACAGCAGTGTAGATTACACTTGTGCCTGCATGCATGGATTGCACATTTACACATGTGTGCTAATTGTCATGTAAAACAGCAGTATAGATTACACTGTGCCTGCATGCACATGCATGGATTGCACATTTACACATGTGTGCTAATTGTCATGTAATACAGCAGTGTAGATTACACTGTGCCTGCATGCATGGATTGCACATTTACACATGTGTGCTAATTGTCATGTAATACAGCAGTGTAGATTACACTTGTGCCTGCATGCATGGATTGCACATTTACACATGTGTGCTAATTGTCATGTAAAACAGCAGTATAGATTACACTGTGCCTGCATGCCACATGCATGGATTGCACATTTACACATGTGTGCTAATTGTCATGTAAAACAGCAGTGTAGATTACACTGTGCCTGCATGCATGGATTGCACATTTACACATGTGTGCTAATTGTCATGTAATACAGCAGTGTAGATTACACTTGTGCCTGCATGCATGGATTGCACATTTACACATGTGTGCTAATTGTCATGTAAAACAGCAGTATAGATTACTCTGTGCCTGCATGCCACATGCATGGATTGCACATTTACACATGTGTGCTAATTGTCATGTAAAACAGAAGTGTAGATTACACTGTGCCTGCATGCATGGATTGCACATTTACACATGTGTGCTAATTGTCATGTAAAACAGCAGTGTAGATTACACTGTGCCTGCATGCATGGATTGCACATTTACACATGTGTGCTAATTGTCATGTAACAATATTATTGGGGTTTGGAATCTGCATTTCTGAACAACAGAATATAGTTACATTTGTATTTTATTTAGCTAGAGTTATGGCCCTTTAATTTTAATTTAACATTTCAATAAATAGTAACCGTTGTCCCTCATGCAAGTCTGACCCAAATTGCAATAGTAAAACCAGTTTGATTAATGCAAAAAAAATTCCCTTCAATTAATTAATTAAAATATTAATATTTTCACCATCACCAATTCACCATAATGCCATCAAACTTAAATTATGAAACATATCGCTATTGCGCATTATCACCTTACGATCCTACTAGAGTTGTTATTTATTTTATAAACCCAAAAATATCTTTATGCACGATATAGGTTTAGTGGTTTTTGTTTGTAAGTCCGCGTTTTGCGGATCATATTCGGCGGGGATACCAATTCAACAAATCTACTTGTTCTCCTTCCATTAAATGTGTGATATGTTTTGTTCACATTGACACTGCTAGAATGTCACCGGACATGCATACCTGAGACTATATATCTCCCGAGATAATCTGCACTCGATCTGACACCAGGTCAATTCTGCAGATGTTATATTGCACTCGATCTGACATCAGGTCAATTCAGCGGATGTTATATTGCACTCGATCTGACACCAGGTCAATTCTGTGGATGTTATATTGCACTCGATCTGACACCAGGTCAATTCTGTGAATGTTACATTGCACTCGATCTGACACCAGGTCAATTCTGTGGATGTTATATTGCACTCGATCTGACACCAGGTCAATTCTGTGAATGTTACATTGCACTCGATCTGACACCAGGTCAATTCTGTGGATGTTATATTGCACTCGATCTGACACCAGGTCAATTCTGTGAATGTTACATTGCACTCGATCTGACACCAGGTCAATTCTGTGGATGTTATATTGCACTCGATCTGACACCAGGTCAATTCTGTGAATGTTACATTGCACTCGATCTGACACCAGGTCAATTCTGTGGATGTTATATTGCACTCGATCTGACACCAGGTCAATTCTGTGAATGTTACATTGCACTCGATCTGACACCAGGTCAATTCTGTGGATGTTATATTGCACTCGATCTGACACCAGGTCAATTCTGTGGATGTTATATTGCACTCGATCTGACACCAGGTCAATTCTGTGGATGTTACATTGCACTCGATCTGACACCAGGTGAATTCTGTGGATGTTACATTGCACTCGATCTGACACCAGGTGAATTCTGTGGATGTTACATTGCACTCGATCTGACACCAGGTGAATTCTGTGAATGTTATATTGCACTCGATCTGACACCAGGTCAATTCTGTGGATGTTACATTGCACTCGATCTGACACCAGGTCAATTATCTGGATGTTACATTGTACTTGATCTGACACCGGGTCATTTCTGTGGATGTTATATCTGGAAACCTGCCTGTTAAGCTACAACAATCTCTTAATTGAAAATTATCCCATATAGAGAGAAAACACCGAAAAACACTGTTTTAGAAATTTACCAGAAAACAGTAATTACAGTGGTCTCCTTGGGGTGCCGACAGCTGTTAGATACCCAGGATGCATTGTGCATTGCCTGCGCTACTCTGATTTAAACACGTGTGGCGCATCATAGAGAGAGATAAGTCAAGTACCGAGAATGATTGTCGACTAACTTGACGTCATAGGCACTTAATCAGAAATGAGCCTTAACAGCAGAAAGAAGCCACCTACATGCAGGCAGTCATATCAATATCATGCTAGCAGGAACACATTCCTGTAATAAGCATAGTATCATGTACTGCTATTAGAAATACATTATGCCTGGTATAGCAGTGATTCTGTGGAAAATGTACATTGACTGACCTTATGGTTTAACTCCAGCGGCAGATAAAATCACTTTTGCAAGCAGCATAGAGCCAGATCAGACTGCACAGAAAGTACCGTACCGTCGGATCAGGCTCTATGCTGCTTGCTAATTGGATAGTGTGGAGCTAAAACATTCTGCTGAAATCTGTGGGTTTTGTCATGGATCCCGCATAAAGACGATGGATCCCGCATAAAGACGGGTTGTTAAAATGGACATCAAACACATTGCATCTTTGGCCAGTGCAAGTTGCAGACATTTTCAGCATGAACATCCTTTCTTATCTAAAACGTTATTATGGATACTGTTAACAGATTAAAAAAAATTTGTTTGTTTTTTAGCACTCACTTATAAGACGGGAAGCCACTTTGAGGCCATAATCTGGTGTTAAAAACCTTGTGTTATAGGCGAGTATCACTCACTTATAAGACGGGAAGCCACTTTGAGGCCATAATCTGGTGGTAAATACCTTGTGTTATAGGCGAGTATGGACTGGAAGCCAATTTGAGACCATAATCTGGTGGTAAAAACCTTGTGTTATAGGCGAGTATCACTCACTCATAAGACGGGAAGCCACTTTGAGGCCATAATATGGTGGTAAATACCTTGTGTTATAGGCGAGTATCACTCACTTATAAGACAGGAAGCCACTTTGAGGCCATAATCTGGTGGTAAATACCTTGTGTTATAGGCGAGTATCACTCACTTATAAGACGGGAAGCCACTTTGAGGTCATAATCTGGTGATAAATACCTTGTGTTATAGGCGAGTATGGACTGGAAGCCAATTTGAGACCATAATCTGGTGGTAAAAACCTTGTGTTATAGGCGAGTATCACTCACTCATAAGACGGGAAGCCACTTTGAGGCCATAATCTGGTGGTAAATACCTTGTGTTATAGGTGAGTAGGGACGGGAAGCCACTTTGAGGCCATAATCTGGTGGTAAAAACCTTGTGTTATAGGCGAGTATCACTCACTCATAAGACGGGAAGCCACTTTGAGGCCATAATCTGGTGGTAAATACCTTGTGTTATAGGCGAGTATCACTCTCTCATAAAACGGGAAGCCACTTTGAGGCCATAATCTGGTGGTAAATACCTTGTGTTATAGGTGAGTATGGACGAGAAGCCACTTTGAGACCATAATCTGGTGTTAAAAACCTCGTGTTGTAGGCGAGTATCACTCACTTATAAGACAGGAAGCCACTTTGAGGCCATAATCTGGTGGTAAAAACCTTGTGTTATAGGCGAGTATCACTCACTTATAAGACGGGAAGCCACTTTGAGGCCATAATCTGGTGGTAAAAACCTCGTGTTGTAGGCGAGTATCACTCACTTATAAGACTGGAAGCCACTTTGAGGCCATAATCTGGTGGTAAAAACCTCGTGTTGTAGGCGAGTATCACTCACTTATAAGACGGGAAGCCACTTTGAGGCCATAATCTGGTGGTAAATACCTTGTGTTATAGGCGAGTATCACTCACTTATAAGACGGGAAGCCACTTTGAGACCATAATCTGGTGGTAAAAACCTTGTGTTATAGGCGAGTATGGACGGGAAGCCACTTTGAGGCCATAATCTGGTGGTAAAACAATTGTCTTATAGGCAAGTAGGGACGGGAAGCTACTTTGAGACCATAATCTGGTGGTAAAAAACTTGTCTTATAGGCGATTAGGGACGGGAAGCCACTTTTAGACCATAATCTGGTGGTAAAAAACTTGTCTTATAGGCGAGTAGGGACGGGAAGCCACTTTTAGACCATAATCTGGTGGTAAAAACTTGTCTTATAGGCGAGTAGGGACGGGAAGCCACTTTTAGACCATAATCTGGTGGTAAAACACTTGTCTTATAGGCGAGTAGGGACGGGAAGCCACTTTTAGACCATAATCTGGTGGTAAAAGCTGCGTGTTATAGGCGAGTGTTATAGGTATCGAGTATGGATGGTAGTAGTGTTGTAGTTTACAGTGTAACATACAAAAACAAAAACCATATTGATAAAGAAATTCCAAATTTACACAATATTCAATAAGTCTTTTTCAGAGTTTCTGTAAAGATTTCACTGATACCTAAAGTCTACTTTCACCACACATAGCTCAGTGATCCACATGTACCTAAAGTCTACTTTCACCACACACAGCTCAGTGATCCACGTGTACCTAAAGTATTCTTTCACCACACATAGCTCAGTGATCCAGGTGTACCTAAAGTCTACTTTCACCACACATAGCTCAGTGATCCACATGTACCTAAAGTCTACTTTCACCACACACAGCTCAGTGATCCAGGTGTACCTAAAGTCTACTTTCACCACACAGCTCAGTGATCCAGGTGTACCTAAAGTCTACTTTCACCACACACAGCTCAGTGATCCACGTGTACCTAAAGTCTACTTTCACCACACACAGGTCAGTGATCCAGGTGTACCTAAAGTCTACTTTCACCACACACAGCTCAGTGATCCACATGTACCTAAAGTCTACTTTCACCACACACAGCTCAGTGATCCACATGCACCTAAAGTCTACTTTCACCACACATAGCTCAGTGATCCACGTGCACATAAAGTCTACTTTCACCACACATAGCTCAGTGATCCACGTGTACCTAAAGTCTACTTTCACCACACATAGCTCAGTGATCCACATGTACCTAAAGTCTACTTTCACCACACACAGCTCAGTGATCCACGTGTACCTAAAGTCTACTTTCACCACACATAGCTCAGTGATCCACGTGTACCTAAAGTCTACTTTCACCACACATAGCTCAGTGATCCACGTGTACCTAAAGTCTACTTTCACCACACATAGCTCAGTGATCCACATGTACCTAAAGTCTACTTTCACCACACACAGCTCAGTGATCCAGGTGTACCTAAAGTCTACTTTCACCACACACAGCTCAGTGATCCAGGTGTACCTAAAGTCTACTTTCACCAAACAGCTCAGTGATCCAGGTGTACCTAAAGTCTACTTTCACCACACACAGCTCAGTGATCCACATGTACCTAAAGTCTACTTTCACCACACACAGGTCAGTGATCCAGGTGTACGTAAAGTCTACTTTTACCACACACAGCTCAGTGATCCAGGTGTACCTAAAGTCTACTTTCACCACACATAGCTCAGTGATCCACGTGTACCTAAAGTATTCTTTCACCACACACAGCTCAGTGATCCACGTGTACCTAAAGTCTACTTTCACCACACATAGCTCAGTGATCCAGGTTACCTAAAGTATTCTTTCACCACAAACAGCTCAGTGATCCACATGTACCTAAAGTCTACTTTCACCACACACAGCTCAGTGATCCAGGTGTACGTAAAGTCTACTTTTACCACACACAGCTCAGTGATCCACGTGTACCTAAAGTCTACTTTCACCACACATAGCTCAGTGATCCATGTGTACCTAAAGTATTCTTTCACCACACACAGCTCAGTGATCCACGTGTACCTAAAGTCTACTTTCACCACACATAGCTCAGTGATCCAGGTGTACCTAAAGTCTACTTTCACCACACACAGCTCAGTGATCCAGGTGTACCTAAAGTCTACTTTCACCACACATAGCTCAGTGATCCAGGTGTACCTAAAGTATTCTTTCACCACACACAGCTCAGTGATCCACGTGTACCTAAAGTCTACTTTCACCACACATAGCTCAGTGATCCACGTGTACCTAAAGTCTACTTTCACCACACACAGCTCAGTGATCCACGTGTACCTAAAGTCTACTTTCACCACACATAGCTCAGTGATCCACGTGTACCTAAAGTCTACTTTCACCACACACAGCTCAGTGATCCAGGTGTACCTAAAGTCTACTTTCACCACACATAGCTCAGTGATCCAGGTGTACCTAAAGTATTCTTTCACCACACACAGCTCAGTGATCCACGTGTACCTAAAGTCTACTTTCACCACACATAGCTCAGTGATCCACGTGTACCTAAAGTCTACTTTCACCACACACAGCTCAGTGATCCACGTGTACCTAAAGTCTACTTTCACCACACATAGCTCAGTGATCCACGTGTACCTAAAGTCTACTTTCACCACACACAGCTCAGTGATCCACATGTACCTAAAGTCTACTTTCACCACACATAGCTCAGTGATCCACGTGTACCGAAAGTCTACTTTCACCACACATAGCTCAGTGATCCAGGTGTACCTAAAGTATTCTTTCACCACACACAGCTCAGTGATCCACGTGTACCTAAAGTCTACTTTCACCACACACAGCTCAGTGATCCACGTGTACCTAAAGTCTACTTTCACCACACACAGCTCAGTGATCCACGTGTACCTAAAGTCTACTTTCACCACACAAGCTCAGTGATCCAGTGTACCTAAAGTCTACTTTCACCACACATAGCTCAGTGATCCAGGTGTACCTAAAGTCTACTTTCACCACACACAGCTCAGTGATCCAGGTGTACCTAAAGTCTACTTTCACCACACATAGCTCAGTGATCCAGGTGTACCTAAAGTATTCTTTCACCACACACAGCTCAGTGATCCACGTGTACCTAAAGTCTACTTTCACCACACATAGCTCAGTGATCCACATGTACCTAAAGTCTACTTTCACCACACACAGCTCAGTGATCCACGTGTACCTAAAGTCTACTTTCACCACACATAGCTCAGTGATCCACGTGTACCTAAAGTCTACTTTCACCACACACAGCTCAGTGATCCAGGTGTACCTAAAGTCTACTTTCACCACACACAGCTCAGTGATCCACGTGTACCTAAAGTCTACTTTCACCACACACAGCTCAGTGATCCACGTGTACCTAAAGTCTACTTTCACCACACACAGCTCAGTGATCCACGTGTACCTAAAGTCTACTTTCACCACACACAGCTCAGTGATCCACGTGTACCTAAAGTCTACTTTCACCACACACAGCTCAGTGATCCACGTGTACCTAAAGTCTACTTTCACCACACACAGCTCAGTGATCCACGTGTACCTAAAGTCTACTTTCACCACACACAGCTCAGTGATCCACGTGTACCTAAAGTCTACTTTCACCACACACAGCTCAGTGATCCACGTGTACCTAAAGTCTACTTTCACCACACACAGCTCAGTGATCCACGTGTACCTAAAGTCTACTTTCACCACACACAGCTCAGTGATTCAGGTGTACCTAAAGTCTACTTTCATCACACACAGCTCAGTGATCCACATGTACCTAAAGTCTACTTTCACCACACATAGCTGAAAAGTCTCTACATGACCAAAGTCGTTCTTGTTACTCTAAGCCCAAGACAATACATTGATTAATCTTCATTAACTGTTCAGCAGAGTTCAGATATATCCCTAGAATGAAATGAGATTTGTCCCATAGACAAAGACCATTGCAGATGAAATAGGATTAATTCAATTGACAAAATTCTATAGACAAACATCAATTGCAGCGCGTATGTATACCGTAGGATATAAGACGAAAACGATCTAATATGTAAAATATTGGACAGTGTGAGGCGCGTAACGCTGAAGACATTACCAATATTTTACATATTGGATCCGTTTGAGGCTTATATCTTACATAAAACACACACTTATATAGCACGATCCTACTAATTAAAATTGTTAATTTCGTACATTTACGGGTAGGATTTATTATAAAACTCTGGCCTTTTGACATCAGTCCAATATTAATAATAATGGACTGTAAGAACACCGGTATGGTGTGACGACAGTGTTTTAATATGGGATCAATCCCATTATCTCATTGAATCACAGATATAAGATATCCAGTTCATTTATAATTAAGCTATTATCCCATTAACATAAATAGTAATCCCGTTATTTGATGTTATCCGGTTGTTTTCCCATTCACAGAAATAAATTCATGCCAATATCTATTAGGTTGGCTCAGTGACCGAGAAATTCCCTCGTGAAATCAAACTTTCCGAAATTGAATTGTGTCGGAATTTTGTTGGAATATTATCCTTTACCTTGTCAGAATAGGTACTTAAAAGTTGGACAGAAAAATAAATTGCAACTAATCAATATTTGAGACAATCTTTGTTCAATTGTTATTAAATTCAGATTCTGTTTTATCAAGTTTAAGACATGGCTGTCCGGTTAGCGCGCTCGCTTCTCACCAATGCAACCTGGGTTCGATCCTCGGTCTGGGAAGTATGTGAGATGGTACGGTGGTCGCCAGATCGGACAAGTGGGTTTTAGTTTAGTTTAAACAATATTTTATTTCAATGAATATACATAGTATAATGATCACAATAAGAAAATACATGTAGGATTGAGGAGAAAGCAACTTGCTTATATGACTACCTCTTTCCTACAAGTGGGTTTTCTCCGGGCACTCCAGTTTCCTCCCACACGAATGACCACATATATGTTTTCATCCGCGCCAACTAGAGTGATTAATATAAGTTGTTAAAACTTGCTTCGCAATCGTTGTCTTAGTTTAGTTTAGTTTAAACTTTATCTATTTTACAACGATTGTTCAGAAAGAATGAAAATGGCTGGATCTGTATGACAATATAATGTCTCTAAGTGTGTATGAAATTACGTCTGAATTAATATTGTTATCCATCCTGATAGGGTACTTATATAGAATATTTCAGCCAGTATAAAATGATACTGCAGCACCCTCTGTGTAGGATCATGTGTATATAGTGTATGTCAATCCATTGTCAGCCTGCAGACCCTCTGTGTAGGATCATGTGCTTACAGTGTATGTTAAGCCATTGTCAGTCTGCAGCACCCTCTGTGGAGGATCATGTGCTTACAGTGTATTTGAAACCATTGTCAGCTGCAGCACCCTCTGTGTAGGATCATGTGCTTACAGTGTATGTCAAACCATTGTCAGCCTGCAGCACCCTCTGTGTAGGATCATGTGCTTACAGTGTATGTCAAACCATTGTCAGCCTGCAGCACCCTCTGTGTAGGATCATGTGCTTACAGTGTATGTCAAACCATTGTCAGTCTGCAGCACCCTCTGTGTAGAATCATGTGCTTACAGTGTATGTCAAACCATTGTCAGCCTGCAGCACCCTCTGTGTAGAATCATGTGCTTACAGTGTATGTCAAACCATTGTCAGCCTGCAGCACCCTCTGTGTAGGATCATGTGCTTACAGTGTATGTCAAACCATTGTCAGCCTGCAGCACCCTCTGTGTAGGATCATGTGCTTACAGTGTATGTCAAACCATTGTCAGTCTGCAGCACCCTCTGTGTAGGATCATGTGCTTACAGTGTATGTTAAGCTATTGTCAGTCTGCAGCACCCTCTGTAGAGGATCATGTGCTTACAGTGTATGTCAAGCCATTGTCAGTCTGCAGCACCCTCTGTGTAGAATCATGTGCTTACAGTGTATGTTAAGCTATTGTCAGTCTGCAGCACCCTCTGTAGAGGATCATGTGCATATAGTGTATGTCAAGCCATTGTCAGCCTGCAGCACCCTCTGTGTAGGATCATGTGCTTACAGTGTATGTCAAGCCATTGTCAGTCTGCAGCACCCTCTGTGTAGAATCATGTGCTTACAGTGTATGTTAAGCCATTGTCAGTCTGCAGCACCCTCTGTGTAGGATCATGTGCATACAGTGTATGTTAAGCCATTGTCAGTCTGCAGCACCCTCTGTGTAGAATCATGTGCTTACAGTGTATGTTAAGCCATTGTCAGCCTGCAGCACCCTCTGTGTAGAATCATGTGCTTACAGTGTATGTCAAGCCATTGTCAGTCTGCAGCACCCTCTGTGGAGGATCATGTGCATACAGTGTATGTCAAACCATTGTCAGCCTGCAGCACCCTCTGTAGAGGTTCATGTGCATACAGTGTATTTCAAGCCATTGTCAGCCTGCAACACCCTCTATAGAGGATCATGTGCATACAGTGTATGTCAAGCCATTGTCAGTCTGCAGCACCCTCTGTGTATGATCATGTGCTTACAGTGTTTGTTAAGCCATTGTCAGTCTGCAGCACCCTCTGTGTAGGATCATGTGCATACAGTGTATGTCAAACCATTGGCAGCCTGCAGCACCCTCTGTTAGAGGAGCATGTGCATACAGTGTATGTCAAACCATTGTCAGTCTGCAGCACCCTCTGTAGAGGTTCATGTGTATACAGTGTATGTCAAACCATTGTCAGACTGCAGCACCCTCTGTTAGAGGAGCATGTGCTTACAGTGTATGTCAAACCATTGTCAGTCTGCAGCACCCTCTGTGGAGGATCATGTGCATACAGTGTATGTCAAACCATTGTCAGCCTGCAGCACCCTCTGTGTAGGATCATGTGCTTACAGTGTATGTCAAGCCATTGTCAGTCTGCAGTGCCCTCTGTGTAGAACCGTGTGCATACATTCAGCACCCTCTGTGTAGAATCATGTGCATACATTGTATGTCAAGCCATTGTCAGCCTGCAGCACCCTCTGTGTAGAACCATGTGCATACATTGTATGTCAAGCCATTGTCAGCCTGCAGCACCCTCTGTGTAGAACCGTGTGCATACAGTGTATGTCAAACCATTGTCAGCCTGCAGCACCCTCTGTGTAGGATCATGTGCTTACAGTGTATGTCAAACCATTGTCAGTCTGCAGCACCCTCTGTAGAGGTTCATGTGTATACAGTGTATGTCAAACCATTGTCAGCCTGCAGCACCCTCTGTGTAGGATAATGTGCTTACAGTGTATGTTAAGCTATTGTCAGTCTGCAGCACCCTCTGTAGAGGATCATGTGCTTACAGTGTATGTCAAGCCATTGTCCGTCTGCAGCCTCTGTGTAGAATCATGTGCTTACAGTGTATGTTAAGCCATTGTCAGTCTGCAGCACCCTCTGTGTAGAATCATGTGCTTACAGTGTATGTTAAGCCATTGTCAGTCTGCAGCACCCTCTGTGTAGGATCATGTGCTTACAGTGTATGTCAAGCCATTGTCCGTCTGCAGCCTCTGTGTAGAATCATGTGCTTACAGTGTATGTCAAGCCATTGTCCGTCTGCAGCCTCTGTGTAGGATCATGTGCTTACAGTGTATGTCAAGCCATTGTCCGTCTGCAGCCTCTGTGTAGAATCATGTGCTTACAGTGTATGTTAAGCCATTGTCAGTCTGCAGCACCCTCTGTGTAGAATCATGTGCTTACAGTGTATGTTAAGCCATTGTCAGTCTGCAGCACCCTCTGTGTAGGATCATGTGCTTACAGTGTATGTTAAGCCATTGTCAGTCTGCAGCACCCTCTGTGTAGGATCATGTGCTTACAGTGTATGTTAAGCCATTGTCAGTCTGCAGCACCCTCTGTGGAGGATCATGTGCTTACAGTGTATGTCAAACCATTGTCAGTCTGCAGCACCTCTGTGTAGGATCATGTGCTTACAGTGTATGTCAAGACATTATTATCTGATTAAAAAAACTAAAATGAACATTATCTGTGAGACATATTAAGAGAGTTCCAGACAGTTCTGAATTCCCTCATACATTCTGACTTTTTAGAAAATGTCAAACAATACTTTAGAATTGTTCAGAGAAGTAACTCTGAAAAATTCAGACAAATTTATGACATATTCAGATAGTTCTGAATTCTCACCAAGATGTATGCGGTTATTATACCATTATCATCAGAAACTAGGGATGTCTGTCTCGATTTGTACATGCTGTCCACGTGATTTTCGATAACATATTGTATGTAACACATTGTAACAGGGTTGTGTGTGTGTTTTACGTTTATTTATCGTCACTACCAGTTGCCCATATGAGAGACACCCACTCCAGATTCTCCTCTGGTTCTTTTACGTGCACAGTGTAAAGCACTGACACGAGACCTCGGTTTATAGTCCCATCTGAAAGACTGTTAATGTAACTTGTGGATAAAAGTTATAGCTGTATGATATGATTTCCTCCATATTTTCGACCAATGACTAACCTAGTATAGCAGCTCGTACAATGGACTGATACGATGAGCGGTACTCATAGCCTGGGAACAGGCATCGATATATTTTGCCTGATCTGTCAAATAAATATATTTTATCACTGAGACTATTAATTGGGCCGTATTGAGTTTCTGATGATATCAACGCCTGGAGAAACTTGGGGGATTGTCCCATGTAAGTATTGACTCGCATTAATCCTATTAATAGGCCTATTAGCATGTGACTTAATTAATGACGTACTTGAATCGAAAGCGAGGCACTGCAATGTTGATAAAACTTTTATAATTGGCCGCCATTGTTTACGGGTCAACTGAACGATAAATAGTTTTAAAAAGTACAATGTGCGTCTGATTTGACATATTTACTCAATATTTAAAGGCCTGCAGGTTGACCTATATTTGACCTTAAACACACGAGGAATAGCGGTACAAATCTGACGGTCGACGCACTAAACACACGAGGAATAGCGGTACAAATCTGACGGTCGACGCACATCGTATTTGCCACATGCGAGGCCCTGCATGGTATACATCTAATACATGAGCACCACTTATATCTATTATGACCCACGTACATATCAGAGGTTATAAATTGCTGAAATTGAAGTTCTGTATTTTTATAGTACTTACAACTGGTATAAACAATTCAACACCACTTATGGCCCAAATAAGGCTGGTTGCGCGGGTTAGGCAGCCAGTTCCTGCATTGCTGTACCACACATTCAGGCATCAGTTCCCTCTTATGCCAAGTACAGTCTCCTCTTCTAGCCGCTACTTTTCTCTCTATATATCTGACATCTTTCCATGCGCCACAATTATATAGCATTGCCCAAAACCTCCTGTATAGAAGCTTTCTCTCATGTGAATTTAGATTATGCGGTGGACGATTATTAGCAGGCCACCAAAGTTGTTTGTTCTGTTCATTTATTATGCAAGGGGAACACAAGCACAGTGGACACTCAGCAACACCTTCAGCATGCTGAGGCATAGGGGGAGGTACGTAAGCAGCCTCTGCAACGGGCATGGCGGTGGCTGTTTCTTCTATTTCCATCTCTACGTCCCAGTTCTTATTTTGCAAGAACGTCAGCAATTCTTTTCTCCGCTCATCAGTTACATACATTGTTATTTTACTCAATGGCATCTTGTAGAAATCGGCAGAATATGTGTAATACTCGTATGTTCAAGAGATTATAATTATAATATTATACATGTACTCATAGCATTCACTGTGATTATTATGTAGCATCAATATCGGTAAACACACACTGACACAGAGAAATATTTAAAATATAACAGAAAACTTGCGAATAATACTGTAGATATATAATTAAATGTAGTATGAAGGTTACCATATAACGAACACATATAGTTTATTCATATAAATACATACATATTATATACATACATATTTGATTAGGTCAACACATGAACTGAATTTTGAATTAGATTGCACAGATCACAACCATAGCGCACATTATACATGCATACAAATTATCAGTCTCAGTGATTACGCTACGGCTGATGAGGCACCTACATAACATGTAATCTATGTCCCTGGGCTGATCTGGATTATGTAGTTTGAATACTCATAACTATCAATTTTCTTTACAATCAATAATATACGTTTACTTAAATTGTCAGGGCCTCATTTTGACTAATTCTCAGCTCACAGAGTGATCGTGCATATTAACCGTTAGAAAATACCTACATACGCCAAATTATACTGAATGTACTGCTACATTGTTGATACAAGCCACTAATCACATGGAACAGGTAGTAAAGTATAAATCTTTACAATTGGACGGGGTCAAACTGCAGGCCTTTAAGTCGTCAATTATGCCGAATCGATCCATTACCATCTAAATTAATATTTAAAATCCGCCATCTCGTCGATATAACACAGAAACGGGACATTATATGTTTGCAATGTAAATGAGTCTACGGGAGCATTCGTGTATATTCGGAAATGATCGTGTATAATCGTGCTTGTTCTATATTTAGCGATATTATTTTGTAGAGAAAAGTTGTATTTCTTGGAATCTACACCCTCATAAACGAGGGTGTAAGTAGATGGCGCTACGATCGGAAATCCAGTTTCCCCAGGCTGTCATTTTGCCAGAAGTTAAAAAGTGAAAAATCAACAGACTGGCACCCAGGTTACGGTACTTGTACAATGGATAGCGGTACTGATACAATGGATAGCGGTACTCGTACAATGGATAGCGGTACTCGTACAATGGATAGCGGTACTGATACAATGGATAGAGGTACTTGTACAATGGATAGTGGTACTTGTACAATGGATAGAGGTACTCGTACAATGGATAGCGGTACTCGTACAATGGATAGCGGTACTCGTACAATGGATAGCGGTACTCGTACAATGGATAGCGGTACTCGTACAATGGATAGCGGTACTCGTACAATGGATAGCGGTACTCGTACAATGGATAGCGGTACTCGTACAATGGATAGCGGTACTCGTACAATGGATAGCGGTACTCGTACAATGGATAGCGGTACTCGTACAATGGATAGCGGTACTCGTACAATGGATAGAGGTACTCGTACAATGGATAGCGGTACTCGTACAATGGATAGCGGTACTCGTACAATGGATAGCGGTACTCGTACAATGGATAGCGGTACTCGTACAATGGATAGCGGTACTCGTACAATGGATAGCGGTACTCGTACAATGGATAGCGGTACTCGTACAATGGATAGCGGTACTCGTACAATGGATAGAGGTACTCGTACAATGGATAGCGGTACTCGTACAATGGATAGCGGTACTCGTACAATGGATAGCGGTACTCGTACAATGGATAGCGGTACTCGTACAATGGATAGCGGTACTCGTACAATGGATAGCGGTACTCGTACAATGGATAGCGGTACTCGTACAATGGATAGCGGTACTCGTACAATGGATAGCGGTACTCGTACAATGGATAGCGGTACTCGTACAATGGATAGCGGTACTCGTACAATGGATAGCGGTACTCGTACAATGGATAGCGGTACTCGTACAATGGATAACGGTACTCGTACAATGGATAGCGGTACTCGTACAATGGATAGCAGTACTCGTACAATGGATAGCGGTACTTGTACAATGGATAGCGGTACTTGTACAATGGATAGCGGTACTCGTACAATGGATAGCGGTACTTGTACAATGGATAGCGGTACTCGTACAATGGACTGACCTAATATAGCGGTACTCATACAAATCTACTGCTTATCTTTGGTGCATTCAGTATGACAAGTAAGTTACACAAACAAGTAAAACACTTGTCCTAGAAGAACTGTATACAGGAGAGGTTTGAGGGTTTTTGTTTTGCTGCATACCATTGCAATATTCCTGCTTTCTTCTGCTTGTCTGGATGCCTGAGTAGATGATACTATTATAATGATCATATTGTGTAGGAATTATTGCCCTATTCCTGCATTACCTCCCCTGCTTATGATGTGGAGGAATGTATACATGGATATGGTTGTGATCATAATTGTCATTTGCTTCGAATTACAAAAATTACTGGGTGGCACAGCTTAGCCAAGTCTGCTGTTTTAGGTCGAGGCATTAAATTATATGGGAAACTTGTGCAGTAACAGTATGTACATCTCTTAGTATAGTTATTATGTAAGTTAGGCCAGCATTTTGCAGGATCTTCGTGAGCCGCTTGTATCTACTGCTGATCCAAGAAATGGCTCACATGCACATTTTCAATACCGTAAAGACTCGGCCATAAGTCAATATGATAAGATTCAAGCCTTCGATTCTTTATTGTGGGTGGAATTATCTTTTGCATATTATTATCATGACGATTAAAATATGTTTAAACCAACAATGTGATTCTTTGGCTCCTAGAAAATTTGTATTTTACATACACTCACTCATAAGTGTATGTAACTCTTTGAGAAAATTCATGTTTCTTATAATCTCTCAAGGTATGTATCCTGCCAGTCAAGAGACAAGTCGCTTTTGCAAACAGCATAGAGCTGTCTGATCAGGCTCTATG
Source organism: Archivesica marissinica (assembly GCA_014843695.1). Classification (NCBI taxonomy): domain Eukaryota; kingdom Metazoa; phylum Mollusca; class Bivalvia; order Venerida; family Vesicomyidae; genus Archivesica; species Archivesica marissinica. Next base: position 19,902,039 of record CM026398.1, read on the forward strand.
CTGCTCTTGCTATTCGGATAGTGGAGCTAAATCACTTGTCTGAATAGCAAACAACATAGATCCGGATCTGGATCTATGTTGTTTGCAGATTCCGTCCAATTTATTCGGCAGGTTACGGGTTAATTACAATCATGAAATAGATAAGATAAAAGATCTAAGTAATATACAAGGATCATAACAAACGACTGCAGAACTGGTTTAGTTTCAAAATATAAATAAATTTATAAATATTAAAAAAAATTCTTAAAAATGTGTTTAAATGTTTGTGTGCAACTCATCCATAAGTTGATGGAACACTATTTAGAAGCAAATACGGTCGACTTATGGCTGAATATATATGGAAAGTGTACACCAAACTGGCACCATGTTTTGATGGGCTACACTACAAGGACACCATAAAACATGGTGGGTTACACCAGAATGACACCATGTTAAAAAAACCCAGAGACATTCTAGAGAAGAAAATTTGTTGATGTTTAAAACGCACCTTAGATGAAATAGAATTTAATTACCAATTGAATGAAACAAAATGTAAATCAAATGGACAACCATGATTATAGGTATATTTGAGATTCATAGCATTAATAAATCATGATAATGACTTTTGGGGTATAAAACCACTAAATAAGCATGTTTGACATTCATGTGTCAGCACCTTCGATCTCAAGGTTCTCATGGTTAACACTGCACTATATCGAAAACATCAACGTTGATCATTTGTTGTTTGCTAAAGGTGTTTATTACAGACGGATCTGTAGTCCAGTGGTAACACGCTGGACTGGTAATCCAGGGATTGCAGGTTCGATCCCCCGTCTGACCCTAATGAAATTAGCAGTCTTTCGGATGGGACTTTAAACCAAGGTCTTGTGTCAGTGCTGTACACTGTGCACGTAAAAGAACCAGAGGAGACTCTGGAATGGCTCTCTGTCTGTATCATTGCACTATCCTCCAAAAATCTAAAATGACTAATCTCTTCAGGAGGCATCGCTCATATGGGCAACCGGTAGCGACGATAAATAAACGTAAAACACACCTTTACATTGTACCACTGCCATCATTTGAAGAAAACCCAACGCAGGGGTCATCTGTGATTTCAAGTTCAGTGTCATTGTTACTAAAAATAGAACAATAATGTGCCAGCAATGAACATTATTTCATTCTTTGATCTCTAGTATTTTATTTTCTTTAACACTCTCCCTCATAGAAGCACCTCTTGACACCATTACCAATACGACATACATTGACAATGTAGTAGCCAAACTAATGTTCATAAACACTTTCCCTCATAGAAGCACTTCTTGACGCCATTACCAATACGACATACATTGACAATGTAGTAGCCAAACTAATGTTCATATACACTTTCCCTCATAGAAGCACCTCTTGACACCATTACCAATACCACATACATTGACAATGTAGTAGCCAAACCAATGTTCATAAACACTTTCCCTCATAGAAGCACCTCTTGACGCCATTACCAATACAACATACATTGACAATGTAGTAGTCAAACCAATGTTCATTATAAAGGCCAGAATCTCATGTAGTCACAATAATACCTATGGAGGTGGGATAGATATGATGACTACTTACCCACTGCATGATAGCTAAATGGCTGTCGTTTGTATGGAGATATAATAGTATATTAACCTAAATCTCTATGAAGTCCCAGTAATATCTATGGAGGTGGGATAGTATGAAGTCCCAGTAATATCTATGGAGGTGAGATAGATATGGCCACTACTTATCCACTGCATGATAGCTAAATGGCTGTCATTTGTATGAAGATATAATAGTATATCACCCTAAATCTCTATGAAGGAAAGGGTTAATTTCATTTTAATCCTTTAGCTTGCAGATTGATATGTGTGGAACTAGGATTTATATTCTATGATTGCATGCTTAGGCACATCTCCAAATTAATTATGTTTTAATTACACCATGCTTGCAGGCTGATTTATTTTAAGTGGCAGATTCTGTCAGTACATAGATGTAAAAAGATTATTGCAGGAGAAAGCTATGAAGCATGTAGATCTGCTTTATATATTCTGGTGTAAATGTTTCGTGTATGTTTGACGGTATTACTGCTTTATGGCAACATTTTGACAGTTATAAGCAGTTCATAGCACAAACAGTGCTAAACCGATTAGAGTGAAACATGAGAAATCTATCATGTGTTCATTCTTATTGAAGTGTAATGTTTAATAATTATCGGCTAATTGTTTTTTGTAATTAGTAAAGCATGATAAATCTGTCTGTTTTTGCTTTCTTATTGGAGTGAAATGTTTAATAATTGTTATTGTCTACTTGTTTTTTTATATTTGTGAAATTTAGTGAAATATTATAAATCTGTGTTTAATTTTCTTTGAAGTAAAATAATTAATAATTATTGTCTACTGGTACTTGTTTTTTTAAACTTGTTTGTTTTTGCAGTATGAGAAAATAGGAGAAATCACCTTGTTATATTTTCCTATTCCTGTTTGAACAATAGTTATTGGCACAATATATTATATAAGACCCGAGTACAAATAACAAATATGCCTGTTCCTTGCAGAGAAATTTTTGTTTTTGTTTCCTGAGGAATGTTTTCATTAATACCTGTAAATTGATCTTGACATGAATAGTTGTTTTGAACCCTCATCCCTTCTATAAACCTTACTAATTGAGCATTCCCCCACTTCTTCCAGTGCTCCCAGGATGGCTTTAACGTCATTTAGAAATGTACCTACTATATCCCCATGAACTACCATGATGGCTTTAACATCATTTAGAAATGGACCTACTCTATCCCCATGAGCTACCACGATGGCTTTAACGTCATTTAGAAATGGACCTATTATATCCCCATGAGCTACCACGATGGCTTTAACGTCATTTAGAAATGTACCTACTATATCCCCATGAGCTACCACCACGATGGCTTTAACGTCATTTAGAAATGTACCTACTATATCCCCATGAGCTACCAGGATGGCTTTAACGTCATTTAGAAATGGACCTACTATATCCCCATGAACTACCATGATGGCTTTAACATCATTTAGAAATGGACCTACTATATCCCAATGAGCTACCAGGATGGCTTTGACGTCATTTAGAAATGTACCTACTATATCCCAATGAGCTACCACCACGATGGCTTTAACGTCATTTAGAAATGTACCTACTATATCCCCATGAGCTACCAGGATGGTTTTAACATCATTTAGAAATGGACCTACTATATCCCCATGAACTACCAGGATGGCTTTAACATCATTTAGAAATGGACCTACTATATCCCCATGAACTACCACGATGGTTTTAACATCATTTAGAAATGGACCTATTATATCCCCATGAGCTACCACGATGGCTTTAACGTCATTTAGAAATGGACCTATTATATCCCCATGAGCTACCACGATGGCTTTAACGTCATTTAGAAATGGACCTATTATATCCCCATGAGCTACCAGGATGGCTTTAACGTCATTTAGAAATGGACCTATTATATCCCCATGAACTACCACGATGGCTTTAACGTCATTTAGAAATGTACCTACTATATCCCCATGAGCTACCACCACGATGGCTTTAACGTCATTTAGAAATGTACCTACTATATCCCCATGAGCTACCAGGATGGCTTTAACGTCATTTAGAAATGGACCTACTATATCCCCATGAACTACCATGATGGCTTTAACATCATTTAGAAATGGACCTACTATATCCCAATGAGCTACCAGGATGGCTTTAACGTCATTTAGAAATGTACCTACTATATCCCCATGAGCTACCAGGATGGTTTTAACATCATTTAGAAATGGACCTACTATATCCCCATGAACTACCAGGATGGCTTTAACATCATTTAGAAATGGACCTACTATATCCCCATGAACTACCACGATGGTTTTAACATCATTTAGAAATGGACCTATTATATCCCCATGAGCTACCACGATGGCTTTAACGTCATTTAGAAATGGACCTATTATATCCCCATGAGCTACCAGGATGGCTTTAACGTCATTTAGAAATGGACCTATTATATCCCCATGAGCTACCACGATGGCTTTAACGTCATTTAGAAATGGACCTACTATATCCCCATGAACTACCATGATGGCTTTAACGTCATTTAGAAATGGACCTATATATCCCTGAACTACCACGATGGCTTTAACGTCATTTAGAAATGACCTACTATATCCCCATGAGCTACCACGATGGCTTTAACGTCATTTAGAAATGACCTATATATCCCATGAGCTACCAGGATGGCTTTAACGTCATTTAGAAATGGACCTACTATATCCCCATGAACTACCATGATGGCTTTAACGTCATTTAGAAATGTACCTACTATATCCCATGAGCTACCAGGATGGTTTAACTCATTTAGAAATGACCTACTATATCCCATGACTACCAGGATGGTTTAACATCATTTAGAAATGGACCTACTATATCCCCATGAACTACCACGATGGTTTAACATCATTTAGAAATGGACCTATTATATCCCCATGACTACCACGATGGCTTTAACGTCATTTAGAAATGGACCTATTATATCCCCATGAGCTACCAGGATGGCTTTAACGTCATTTAGAAATGGACCTATTATATCCCCATGAGCTACCAGGATGGCTTTAACGTCATTTAGAAATGGACCTACTATATCCCCATGAACTACCATGATGGCTTTAACATCATTTAGAAATGGACCTACTATATCCCAATGAACTACCACGATGGCTTTAACGTCATTTAGAAATGGACCTATTATATCCCCATGAACTACCACGATGGCTTTAACGTCATTTAGAAATGGACCTATTATATCCCCATGAACTACCACGATGGCTTTAACGTCATTTAGAAATGGACCTATTATATCCCCATGAACTACCACGATGGCTTTAACGTCATTTAGAAATGGACGTACTATATCCCCATGAGCTACCACGATGGCTTTAACATCATTTAGAAATGAACCTCCTATATCCCCATGAGCTACCATGGTGGCTTTAACATCATTTAGAAATTGACCTCCTATAGCCAGCCAAGATGGCTTTAACATCATTTAGAAATGGACCTCCTATAGCCAGCCAAGATGGCTTTAACATCATTTAGAAATGGACCTCCTATAGCCAGCCAAGATGGCTTTAACGTCATTTAGAAATGGACCTACTATAGCCAGCCAAGATGGCTTTAACGTCATTTAGAAATGGACCTACTATAGCTCGCCAAGATGGCTTTAACGTCATATAGAAATGGACCTACTATAGCCAGCCAAGATGGCTTTAACATCATTTAGAAATGGACCTACTATATCCCCATGAACTACCAGGATGGCTTTAACATCATTTAGAAATGGACCTACTATATCCCCATGAACTACCACGATGGTTTTAACATCATTTAGAAATGGACCTATTATATCCCCATGAGCTACCACGATGGCTTTAACGTCATTTAGAAATGGACCTATTATATCCCCATGAGCTACCACGATGGCTTTAACGTCATTTAGAAATGGACCTATTATATCCCCATGAGCTACCAGGATGGCTTTAACGTCATTTAGAAATGGACCTATTATATCCCCATGAACTACCACGATGGCTTTAACGTCATTTAGAAATGTACCTACTATATCCCCATGAGCTACCACCACGATGGCTTTAACGTCATTTAGAAATGTACCTACTATATCCCCATGAGCTACCAGGATGGCTTTAACGTCATTTAGAAATGGACCTACTATATCCCCATGAACTACCATGATGGCTTTAACATCATTTAGAAATGGACCTACTATATCCCAATGAGCTACCAGGATGGCTTTAACGTCATTTAGAAATGTACCTACTATATCCCCATGAGCTACCAGGATGGTTTTAACATCATTTAGAAATGGACCTACTATATCCCCATGAACTACCAGGATGGCTTTAACATCATTTAGAAATGGACCTACTATATCCCCATGAACTACCACGATGGTTTTAACATCATTTAGAAATGGACCTATTATATCCCCATGAGCTACCACGATGGCTTTAACGTCATTTAGAAATGGACCTATTATATCCCCATGAGCTACCAGGATGGCTTTAACGTCATTTAGAAATGGACCTATTATATCCCCATGAGCTACCAGGATGGCTTTAACATCATTTAGAAATGGACCTCCTATAGCCAGCCAAGATGGCTTTAACATCATTTAGAAATGGACCTCCTATAGCCAGCCAAGATGGCTTTAACGTCATTTAGAAATGGACCTACTATAGCCAGCCAAGATGGCTTTAACGTCATTTAGAAATGGACCTACTATAGCTCGCCAAGATGGCTTTAACGTCATATAGAAATGGACCTACTATAGCCAGCCAAGATGGCTTTAACATCATTTAGAAATGGACCTACTATATCCCCATGAACTACCAGGATGGCTTTAACATCATTTAGAAATGGACCTACTATATCCCCATGAACTACCACGATGGTTTTAACATCATTTAGAAATGGACCTATTATATCCCCATGAGCTACCACGATGGCTTTAACGTCATTTAGAAATGGACCTATTATATCCCCATGAGCTACCACGATGGCTTTAACGTCATTTAGAAATGTACCTACTATATCCCCATGAGCTACCACCACGATGGCTTTAACGTCATTTAGAAATGTACCTACTATATCCCCATGAGCTACCAGGATGGCTTTAACGTCATTTAGAAATGGACCTACTATATCCCCATGAACTACCATGATGGCTTTAACATCATTTAGAAATGGACCTACTATATCCCAATGAGCTACCAGGATGGCTTTAACGTCATTTAGAAATGTACCTACTATATCCCCATGAGCTACCAGGATGGTTTTAACATCATTTAGAAATGGACCTACTATATCCCCATGAACTACCAGGATGGCTTTAACATCATTTAGAAATGGACCTACTATATCCCCATGAACTACCACGATTGTTTTAACATCATTTAGAAATGGACCTATTATATCCCCATGAGCTACCACGATGGCTTTAACGTCATTTAGAAATGGACCTATTATATCCCCATGAGCTACCAGGATGGCTTTAACGTCATTTAGAAATGGACCTATTATATCCCCATGAGCTACCAGGATGGCTTTAACGTCATTTAGAAATGGACCTACTATATCCCCATGAACTACCATGATGGCTTTAACATCATTTAGAAATGGACCTACTATATCCCAATGAGCTACCAGGATGGCTTTAACGTCATTTAGAAATGTACCTACTATATCCCCATGAGCTACCAGGATGGTTTTAACATCATTTAGAAATGGACCTACTATATCCCCATGAACTACCAGGATGGCTTTAACATCATTTAGAAATGGACCTACTATATCCCCATGAACTACCACGATGGTTTTAACGTCATTTAGAAATGGACCTATTATATCCCCATGAGCTACCACGATGGCTTTAACGTCATTTAGAAATGGACCTATTATATCCCCAAGAGCTACCAGGATGGCTTTAACGTCATTTAGAAATGGACCTATTATATCCCCATGAACTACCACGATGGCTTTAACGTCATTTAGAAATGGACCTATTATATCCCCATGAACTACCACGATGGCTTTAACGTCATTTAGAAATGGACCTATTATATCCCCATGAACTACCACGATGGCTTTAACGTCATTTAGAAATGGACGTACTATATCCCCATGAGCTACCACGATGGCTTTAACATCATTTAGAAATGAACCTCCTATATCCCCATGAGCTACCATGGTGGCTTTAACATCATTTAGAAATTGACCTCCTATAGCCAGCCAAGATGGCTTTAACATCATTTAGAAATGGACCTCCTATAGCCAGCCAAGATGGCTTTAACATCATTTAGAAATGGACCTCCTATAGCCAGCCAAGATGGCTTTAACGTCATTTAGAAATGGACCTACTATAGCCAGCCAAGATGGCTTTAACGTCATTTAGAAATGGACCTACTATAGCTCGCCAAGATGGCTTTAACGTCATATAGAAATGGACCTACTATAGCCAGCCAAGATGGCTTTAACGTCATTTAGAAATGAACGTACTATATCCCCATGAGCTCCCAGGATGGCTTTAACGTCATTTAGAAATGAACCTCCTATATCCCCATGTGCTTCCACGATGGCCAGGACATTTAGAATTGGACCTACCTCTCCTATATCCCCATGTTCTCCCAGGATGACCTCCTATATCCCCATGTGTTCCCAGGATGACCTCCTATATCCCCATGTGTTCCCAGGATGACCTCCTATATCCCCATGTTCTCCCACGATGACCTCCTATATCCCCATGTGTTCCCAGGATGACCTCCTATATCCCCATGTGTTCCCAGGATGGCTAATCATTTTAGAATTGAGCCTCCTATATCCCCCATGTGCTTCCACGATGGCCAGGACATTTAGAATTGGACCACTCACTTACCATTGCTTGATCATCGATGACTGATGGAAACTTGTTAAAGTTAATAAATTGCTGTGTCTATTTGCAGATCAGCGACACCAGTGACTGGGTTCATGATCCTGAATCGACTGGGACTCAACAATTTGATAGAGCCAATCACAAAAGACCTGGAATTCCAACAACAGGATCCGTTCCTCCTGTACAGAAATGCCAAAAGTATGTTGAATTGTAGGATGATTTATGACCCATTTTGTATACTTTTTTATTTTAAGCCACTGTAACCTATCATCACTGATGGTCACGGGTTCGAGCCCCGCTCAGACCGTGTGTCATTTATATGAAAAAGGTCTTACGGAGGTTGGTGCACCCAAGTACTGGTTAACTGCTGGAGCCTGCTCAGGAAACGTGTTGTTAGGTAAACTGCCCGTCGGCGATATAGCCCAAAATGGTGCTGATGCAGGCGTAAAACCCAAAATATAACGTATAACATAATTTTTTATTTTAAGTATATTTAACGTGCTACTGTTTGCCCATTTGAGCGACGGGCAGTTTACCTGACAACACCTTTCCTGTGCAGGTTACAGGTTACAAGTACTTGTTTCACCAACCTCAGTAAGAAACTGCCAACTTTTTAATATAAAGAGATACGGTCTGAGTGGGGCTCGAACCCATGACCATCAGTGATGATAGATTACAGTAAAAAAAAAAAGTTACAGTGGTATACAAGTCGGCGACTTTAAACACTCGACCACGGAGGCCGACTTTTTACGACCCTTCTACGCTAGTATGGTTATATAGAGCTACCCGAGAGTGGCGGAGGCAGAATCAGAGAGACCCGGAGACTGATATTAGTTTAAGGGTCTCTGTTTTGTTGTCGCCATTATAGATCACAGCACAAAGTTTATTGACATATAAGGAAATTGTGAATGGCGGGAAATACTTGATAGGATCAAAACCATGCCGCTCGGATTGGTAGTCTAAAGCATTTACCAATCAATCGGCCATTGCCACCTCCATGCGCTAGCACGCTACAATCTACCACGAAAATGTGCTGTCACAAGTTATATTTCATTGATTCCTTTCAATATAATCTGCCAATTCCATCACGAAACTAGGGCAGTAGGACAAATTTTAAAAAATTGCTGGTAATAAAAAGAGCAGCTTTTAATTTGATATCAAACTTGATTACAATTTCATGACAGCTTGGTTTTATATGGTAGTCAGCAAGATCAGGTTACTATATGTGAGATTAAAAAAATACCTTATTGTTTTTCTCAATTTTGTTCAAGCTTGCTTTATGAATTCTCACTTCCTTCCTTTCGATAATTGGTTAGTTATTTTATGTAGATTTCTAAGGAAAGAAAATACTTGTAAACAATGTCAAGTATATTTTTGGACCAAATTTTGCTCCAACATTTATGTCAAAAGGATATATGTTGATGAAACCTTGATTTCTCTTAATATTCTGTACAAAACTAGGTCACTAGGTCAAATTAGTGATGATATGTTCAATCAGGAACCTAGATAGAAAGGGATTTGAAACGGTCTATATATATACTACAGAAATATTGATTTTACTCTGCCGTAGATAACAGGATTTCTCACATACGTAAATTATCAGCTTTTATCCATCCGTCGGTATAGATACGTGAATTGTCTTTCAATATTGCCTCTTTTCCTTAGATTTGTTGCTCGTATCGGCATTCAGCTAACGCAAAATGAAATTAATAATGATGAATATTTATACATTTATGTTTAACCATGCCCAATGAATGTAGTTCATACGTCATGGAAACTATTAACCCGCGATTCATTCCTCAAGTAAAGTCATATTCATTTTCAACATTACTGTCACAATTTCTAAAACATTTTCAACATTACTGTCACAATTTCTGAAACATTTTCAACATTACTGTCACAATTTCTAAAACATTTTCAACATTACTGTCACAATTTCTGAAACATTTTCAACATTACTGTCACAATTTCTAAAACATTTTCAACATTACTGTCACAATTTCTAAAACATTTTCAACATTACTGTCACAATTTCTAAAACATTTTCAACATTACTGTCACAATTTCTGAAACATTTTCAACATTACTGTCACAATTTCTGAAACATTTTCAACATTACTGTCACAATTTCTGAAACATTTTCAACATTACTGTCACAATTTCTAAAACATTTTCAACATTACTGTCACAACTTCTGAAACATTTTCAACATTACTGTCACAATTTCTAAAACATTTTCAACATTACTGTCACAATTTCTGAAACATTTTCAACATTACTGTCACAGTTTCTAAAACATTTTCAACATTACTGTCACAATTTCTAAAACATTTTCAACATTACTGTCACAATTTCTAAAACATTTTCAACATTACTGTCACAATTTCTGAAACATTTTCAACATTACTGTCACAATTTCTGAAACATTTTCAACATTACTGTCACAATTTCTGAAACAAAAACATTTTCAACATGACTGTCACAATTTCTAAAACAGTTCTTATCCTGTAATCATACCTCGTACAAATCCAGCATTAGTAACCAAAGTGCCTCAGTGAACATATCCAACCTTACTGTGCTGGAAACCAGTATAACCAAAGTGTCTCAGTGAACATATCCAACCTTACTGTGCTGGAAACCAGTATAACCAAAGTGTCTCAGTGAACATATCCAACCTTACTGTGCTGGAAACCAGTATAACCAAAGTGTCTCAATGAACATATCCAACCTTACTGTGCTGGAAACCAGTATAACCAAAGTGTCTCAATGAACATATCCAACCTTACTGTGCTGGAAACCAGTATAACCAAAGTGTCTCAGTGAACATATCCAACCTTACTGTGCTGGAAACCAGTATAACCAAAGTGTCTCAATGAACATATCCAACCTTACTGTGCTGGAAACCAGTATAACCAAAGTGTCTCAATGAACATATCCAACCTTACTGTGCTGGAAACCAGTATAACCAAAGTGTCTCAATGAACATATCCAACCTTACTGTGCTGGAAACCAGTATAACCAAAGTGTCTCAGTGAACATATCCAACCTTACTGTGCTGGAAACCAGTATAACCAAAGTGCCTCAGTGAACATATCCAACCTTACTGTGCTGGAAACCAGTATAACCAAAGTGTCTCAGTGAACATATCCAACCTTACTGTGCTGGAAACTGCTGGAAACCAGTATAACCAAAGTGCCTCAATGAACATATCCAACCTTACTGTGCTGGAAACCAGTATAACCAAAGTGTCTCAGTGAACATATCCAACCTTACTGTGCTGGAAACCAGTATAACCAAAGTGTCTCAATGAACATATCCATGCAACCTTACTGTGCTGGAAACCAGTATATTAGTATATATTAATTTTTGCAAACAGCATAGAGCCAGATCAAATGGCACAGAACGTGAACACTATATGGATAGTGGAGCTAAAACACTTGACTGAATAGCAAACAACACTGATCCAGATCAGCCATGGCCACCTTACTGTGCTGGAAACCAGTACATTAGTTTTTGCAAACAGCATAGAGCCAGATTAAATGGCACAGAACATGAACGCTATTCGGATAGTGGAGCTAAAACACTTGGTTGAATAGCAAACAACACTGATCCTGATCAGACGCTGTGGCTAATCTGGATCTATGTTGTTTGCACATTACCACCAATTTATCCAGCATTTTACGGGTTAATGTACTTGAACACATAAAGTCTTATTTTAATTGGCTGCAGACATACAGGACTTTGTGTGCCATGAACGGATCATAATATCCATCATCGTCTGTCTAGTCGACTGTCGGTCGGCTGCCAATATCTAAACCTCCAAGTTACAGGATTTCCGGTATCTTGTAGTTTGTTGTAATTAGTAAAGACAAAATCAAATGCTCACACTTATAGCAGTGTATATATTGATATACATTATATAATGTTGTAATTTATATAGCAGTTGTAATTTATATGTTATATAGCAGTTGTATTTTATATGTTATATAGCAGTTGTATTTTATATGTTATATTGCAGTTGTATTTTATATGTTATATTGCAGTTGTATTTTATATATTATATAGCAGTTGTTTTACATATTATATAGCAGTTGTAATTTACATATTATATAGCAGTTGTAATTTATATATTGTTATTTATATACTGAGTCAAAAAGGAAACGATACCGGGTGTTTATGTGTCTATAATTTCAACATTTATTAAGAAAATTCTTTGAAAATTCATAAGATGATAGTCCAACATGTTTGAAAGAGGAGCACATAAAGCATAATGAGCCTCCGAAACTGTCTGCTGCGTGATGACGTAATTCGTCGGACAGGGGTCTAATGGAGTTTTCACACAGACGTCAATACCGAGTATGGGCACCATTTGCGTCTCTCACTGCAATGCACCGCCATCGCATCGAACGGAAGAGTGTCTGAATCTCTTGCTGGTCAATATTTGTCCACTCCTGACGCAAAACATCCCTCAGTTGGTTTAACGTTACCGGCTGACGTCGTCTGACGCGGCGGTCTAACGTATCCCACAAATGTTCTATGGGTGACAAGTCTGGTGACAAAGCAGGCCACGGCAGGGTCTCAATATTGTTCTGCTCCAATAATGTGGTGGAAATCCGAGCAGTATGACACCTGGCGTTGTCCTGTTGGAACAGTGTGACGTTTCTGTTGGCGTTAAAGAACGGCACAACAACTGGCGCAAGGATCTCATCACAGTACCGCTGGGCGTTTAGGTTCCCGTCCACCACTAACAGTTCAGTGCGACTGCTGAAGGTGATACTGCCCCACGCCAGAACGCTTCCGCCCCCGAACAGATCGACCTGACGTACACATGCGTCGGCGTAACGTTCACCGCGTCTGCGATATACCCGCTCTCTGCCATCCGCTTGACGCAAACAGAACCGCGATTCATCGCTAAGCATCACCGAATTCCACTGTAACCGAGTCCAGCGAGTACGTTCCGTCGTCCATTCCCGCCGTACGTCACGGTGACGTCGTGTCAGGATGGGTCCAACGTATGGCCGATAGGCACGAATGCCACGTTCACCGAGCCGGTTCCTGACTGTTTGTGCACTGATGCAATTGTTGGTCATCCCAGGAGTAACGGCAGCTGTGTGCGTAGTAGGTAGGAACCGGTCACGTAAATGTGACGTCCTAATGTGACGGTCCTGTTCACGCGTCGTCACACGTGGTCGACCAGATCTTGGACGGTCGTCCACCGATCCATGTGTTCGATAACGTCGAAGTAGACGTGTTATCGTGATCCGCGTAACCCCCGAGTCGATTTGCGACGTCACGCTGACGTAAACCGCCGTCGATCATGCCAATGGCACGCATTCTCTGATTGCTGTTTAGCCTAGGCATTTTGTTAGAGGTAACAATGGGTATGTACGGTGTTTTTCCTCAATGATAATGCAATACCAGTACAATAAACCGGTTTTCCGATTTGTAAATGTGTAGGAAGTTGTCTTTGTTGAGGAGCACATGCAAATCGGAAATTCGGCGTTCCAGGATTATCGGGTGTTTATTTACCTGTGTTTATGGTTGGCTGACGTTGCAATAAGATACCCGGTACTGATACGTAATAATATATTAAACCTTTCTATGGTTTTATCCGTTTTACGTCATTTTTAGTTTGGTATCGTTTATTTTTTGACTCAGTATATATTATATAGCAGTTGTAGTATATATTATATAGCAGTTGTATTTGATATATTATATAGCAGTTGTAATTTATATGTTATATAGCAGTTGTATTTTATATATTATATAGCAGTTGTGTTTTATATATTACATAGCAGTTGTATTTTATATATTATATAGCAGTTGTATTTTATATATTATATAGCAGTTGTATTTGACATATTATATAGCAGTTGTATTTTATATATTATATAGCAGTTGTATTTTATATATTATATAGCAGTTGTAATTTCAGGAATCTATGGTATTTGGTTTTATGACAAAGATGAATGTAAAAGATTGGGTCACAAATTGAACAAGTAAGTTGCACTGAATGTGTATATTTCAGACTGTATTATCAACATTAGCTTACTGATCTGATGTTGGATGGGGATTATCTGGAGTAAATGTGTTGGGTTGGGATTATCTGGAGTAAATGTGTTGGGTGGGGATTATCTGGAGTATCGGTGTTGGGTGGGGATTATCTGGAGTATCGGTGTTGGGTGGGGATTATCTGGAGTAAATGTGTTGGGTTGGGATTATCTGGAGTATCGGTGTTGGGTGGGGATTATCTGGAGTAAATGTGTTGGATGGGGATTATCTGGAGTAAATGTGTTGGGTTGGGATTATCTGGAGTAAATGTGTTGGATGGGGATTATCTGGAGTATCGGTGTTGGGTGGGGATTATCTGGAGTATCGGTGTTGGGTGGGGATTATCTGGAGTATCGGTGTTGGGTGGGGATTATCTGGAGTATCGGTGTTGGGTGGGGATTATCTGGAGTAAATGTGTTGGATGGGGATTATCTGGAGTAAATGTGTTGGGTTGGGATTATCTGGAGTATCGGTGTTGGGTGGGGATTATCTGGAGTAAATGTGTTGGATGGGGATTATCTGGAGTAAATGTGTTGGGTTGGGATTATCTGGTAGTAAAGGTGTTGGGTTGGGATTATCTGGAGTAAATGTGTTGGGTTGGGATTATCTGGGAGTAAAGGTGTTGGGTGGGGATTATCTGGAGTATCGGTGTTAGATGGGGATTATCTGGTAGTAAAGGTGTTGGATGGGGATTATCTGGAGTAAAGGTGTTGGGTGGGGATTATCTGGGAGTAAAGGTGTTGGAAGGGGATTATCTGGGAGTAAAGGTGTTGGAAGCGGATTATCTGGGAGTAAAGGTGTTGGATGGGGATTATCTGGGAGTAGAGGTGTTGGGTGGGGATTATCTGGAGTAAATGTGTTGGGTTGGGATTATCTGGAGTATCGGTGTTGGATGGGGATTATCTGGGAGTAAAGGTGTTGGATGGGGATTATCTGGGAGTAAAGGTGTTGGGTGGGGATTATCTGGAGTATCGGTGTTGGATGGGGATTATCTGGGAGTAAAGGTGTTGGATGGGGATTATCTGGAGTAAAGGTGTTGGGTGGGGATTATCTGGGAGTAAAGGTGTTGGAAGTGGATTATCTGGGAGTAAAGGTGTTGGAAGTGGATTATCTGGGAG
This sequence comes from Archivesica marissinica, assembly GCA_014843695.1. Taxonomy (NCBI): domain Eukaryota; kingdom Metazoa; phylum Mollusca; class Bivalvia; order Venerida; family Vesicomyidae; genus Archivesica; species Archivesica marissinica. The sequence goes on from CM026398.1 coordinate 19,917,684, forward strand.
TAAAGGTGTTGGATGGGGATTATCTGGGAGTAAAGGTGTTGGGTGGGGATTATCTGGAGTATCGGTGTTGGATGGGGATTATCTGGGAGTAAAGGTGTTGGTGGGGATTATCTGGGAGTAAAGGTGTTGGATGGGGATTATCTGGGAGTAAAGGTATTGGATGGGGATTATCTGGGAGTAAAGGTGTTGGATGGGGATTATCTGGGAGTAAAGGTGTTGGATGGGGATTATCTGGGAGTAAAGGTATTGGATGGGGATTATCTGGGAGTAAAGGTATTGGATGGGGATTATCTGGGAGTAAAGGTGTTGGATGGGGATTATCTGGAGTAAAGTTTTAGACCACCTTACGGAGTTCAGAATGCATTGCAATTGCATAAATAATAGTAGTTCATGGTTTTAGTTGTTTGTGCGACTTTAAACCCCCAACAAACATTGCATAATGTACAGAATATCAATATATGCTGTGGAGAGCCAGATTACAACCAGATGCAGCTGTATATTGTCCACAGGTTGTGAATGGAAGATGTGGAGCCTTCAGTTGTAGTTCTAGTATTTGAGCATTTAGTGTGGAGATATATTGACCTTCTGTTGATGATGCACAGCATTCAGATTATCGGATAAACCAGATAGGTAGTGCAACAGTGAATAAAGTTTGTATCCCGGAAATATTTCTGTTTCGTGAATTGGAACAATTTCTAAATAGCAGAAAGGTCATCATGTGCACTTGAAGGTGAACCATTGCAGGTGAACCATTTAGCCATTGAAGGTGAACCATTGAAGGTGAACCATTGCAGGTGAACCATTGCAGGTGAACCATTGAAGGTGAACCATTGCAGGTGAACCATTGCAGGTGAACCATTGAAGGTGAACCATTGCAGGTGAGCCATTGAAGGTGAACCATTGAAGGTGAACCATTGGTGGTGAACCATTGCAGGTGAACCATTGAAGGTGAACCATTGAAGGTGAACCATTGCAGGTGAACCATTGAAGGTGAACCATTGCAGGTGAACCATTGCAGGTGAACCATTGAAGGTGAAACATTGCAGGTGAACCATTGAAGGTGAACCATTGCAGGTGAACCATTGAAGGTGAACCATTGCTGGTGAACCATTGAAGGTGAACCATTGCTGGTGAACCATTGAAGGTGAAACATTGAAGGTGAACCATTGAAGGTGAACCATTGCAGGTGAACCAATGCAGGTGAAACATTGAAGGTGAACCATTGAAGGTGAACCATTGAAGGTGAACCATTGAACCATTGCTGGTGAACCATTGCTGGTGAACCATTGAAGGTACCATTGAAGGTGAACCATTGCAGGTGAACCATTGAACCATTGCTGGTGAACCATTGAAGGTGAACCATTGCAGGTGAACCATTGAAGGTGAACCATTGAACCATTGCAGGTGAACCAATGCAGGTGAACCATTGCTGGTGAACCATTGAAGGTGAACCATTGAAGGTGAACCATTGCAGGTGAACCATTGAAGGTGAACCATTGCAGGTGAACCATTGCAGGTGAACCAATGCAGGTGAACCATTGCTGGTGAACCATTGAAGGTGAACCATTGCAGATGAACCATTGCAGGTGAACCATTGCAGGTGAACCATTGAAGGTGACCATTGAAGGTGAACCATTGCAGGTGAACCATTGCAAAAGTGACTCAAGAAGATGTAAATAAGATTTACGTATGACATGTGGTTTAGTCCATGTTTATATACACTTGTTGGTTATAAATCGCCGAACACACCCTACCTTATTATATAACTAATGCTCATCTGCTGTGAAATTGATTTACTTTATACAAATTTATTTTTGCTCGATTGCAAACATTAATTTTTTTACAATTTTATTTTAATCGCTCTCAAGACCTAATTGTTGATGGAATCTGCCATGAGTAAAAGAGAAGTGGCAATGTGGAATTTAAGTGCCTTGTCTAAGGGCTACAGCTGGGTGCGTGGAATTTATTTGATTTGCATAAAGAAACATTGAATTTAAATCAAATCAATTCTCTTCTTCAAATGCTTTGTGTTTCTTTTTGCATTCGTTTTTTTTTAATACAATGATCTGTATGAAGCTTTGTTGTATACAATGATCTGTGCAAAGCTTTGTTGTATACAATGATCTGTACGAAGCTTTGTTGTATACAATGATCTGTGCAAAGCTTTGTTGTATACAATGATCTGTACGAAGCTTTGTTGTATACAATGGTCTGTGCAAAGCTTTGTTGTATACAATGATCTGTACAAAGCTTTGTTGTATACAATGATATGTGCAAAGCTTTGTTGTATACAATGATCTGTGCAAAGCTTTGTTGTATACAATGATCTGTACGAAGCTTTGTTGTATACAATGATCTGTGCAAAGCTTTGTTGTATACAATGATCTGTGCAAAGCTTTGTTGTATACAATGATCTGTGCAAAGCTTTGTTGTATACAATGATCTGTGCAAAGCTTTGTTGTATACAATGATCTGTACGAAGCTTTGTTGTATACAATGATCTGTGCAAAGCTTTGTTGTATACAATGATCTGTGCAAAGCTTTGTTGTATACAATGATCTGTACGAAGCTTTGTTGTATACAATGATCTGTACGAAGCTTTGTTGTATACAATGATCTGTGCAAAGCTTTGTTTTATACAATGATCTGTACAAAGCTTTGTTACATAAAATGATCTGTGCAAAGCTTTGTTACATACAATGATCTGTACAAAGCTTTGTTACATAACATGATCTGTGCAAAGCTTTGTTACATACAATGATCTGTACAAAGCTTTGTTACATAAAATGATCTGTACGAAGCTTTGTTGTATATAATGATCTGTACAAAGCTTTGTTACATAAAATGATCTGTGCAAAGCTTTGTTACATAAAATGATATGTACAAAGCATTGTTACATAAAATGATCTGTGCAAAGCTTTGTTGTATACAATGATCTGTGCAAAGCTTTGTTTTATACAATGATCTGTACAAAGCTTTGTTACATAAAATGATCTGTGCAAAGCTTTGTTACATACAATGATCTGTACAAAGCTTTGTTACATAACATGATCTGTGCAAAGCTTTGTTACATACAATGATCTGTACAAAGCTTTGTCCCACTGTAACCTATCATCACTGATGGTCACGGGTTCGAGCCCCGCTCAGGCCGTGTCTCATTTATATGAAAAAGTTGGCAGTTTCTTACGGAGGTTGGTGCACCCAAGTACTGGTTAACCGCTGGAGCCTGCCCAGGAAAGGTGTTGTTAGGTAAACTGCCCGCCGGCGATATAGCCCAAAATGGTGCTGATGCAGGCGTAAAACCCGAATCATAACATAACATAGCAAAGCTTTGTTACATACAATGATCTGTACAAAGCTTTGTTACATACAATGATCTGTACAAAGCTTTGTTACATAACATGATCTGTGCAAAGCTTTGTTACATACAATGATCTGTACAAAGCTTTGTTACATACAATGATCTGTACGAAGCTTTGTTGTATACAATGATCTGTATGAAGCTTTGTTGTATACAATGATCTGTGCAAAGCTTTGTTACATACAGTGATCTGTACAAAGCTTTGTTGTATACAATGATCTGTACGAAACTTTGTTGTATACAATGATCTGTGCAAAGCTTTGTTGTATACAATGATCTGTACGAAGCTTTGTTACATACAGTGATCTGTACGAAGCTGTGTTGTATACAATGATCTGTACGAAACTTTGTTGTATACAATGATCTGTGCAAAGCTTTGTTGTATACAATGATCTGTACGAAGCTTTGTTGTATATCTCATCTTTACGTTCGCTCGTTCCATTGAGTACGGCTATATGATGATCTTAAAGAATAAAATTTACAAAAGCAGGATCCAGTAGATATACAGATTTAGATTACAGCTATGTGCATGAGATAACTTCTATTGCATATTACAGCTATGTGCACGAGATAACTTATATTGCTTATTACAGCTATGTGCACGAGATAACTTCTATTGCTTATTACAGCTATGTGCACGAGATAACCTCTATTGCATATTACAGCTATGTGCATGAGATAACTTCTATTGCTTATTACAGCTATGTGCACGAGATAACCTCTATTGCATATTACAGCTATGTGCATGAGATAACCTCTATTGCATATTACAGCTATGTGCACAAGATAACCTCCATTGCTTATTACAGCTATGTGCACGAGATAACCTCTATTGCATATTACAGCTATGTGCACAAGATAACCTCTATTGCATATTACAGCTATGTGCACGAGATAACCTCTATTGCATAATACAGCTATGTGCAGGTTTTTTGTTTGTTGTGTGGTTGTTGTGCATGAGATAACTTCTATTGCTTATTACAGCTATGTGCACAAGATAACTTCTATTGCATATTACAGCTATGTGCATGAGATAACTTCTATTGCTTATTACAGCTATGTGCACGAGATAACTTTTGTTTGTTGTGGTTCTATTGCATATTACAGCTATGTGCAAAGATAACCTCTATTGCATATTACAGCTATGTGCAGTGCATGAGATAACTTATATTGCATATTACAGCTATGTGCATAAGATAACTTATATTGCTTATTACAGCTATGTGCATAAGATAACTTATATTGCTTATTACAGCTATGTGCACGAGATAACTTCTATTGCATATTACAGCTATGTGCATGAGATAACCTCTATTGCATATTACAGCTATGTGCATGAGATAACTTCTATTGCATATTACAGCTATGTGCATGAGATAACTTCTATTGCTTATTACAGCTATGTGCACAAGATAACCTCTATTGCATATTACAGCTATGTGCACGAGATAACCTCTATTGCTTATTACAGCTATGTGCACGAGATAACCTCTATTGCATATTACAGCTATGTGCACGAGATAACTTCTATTGCTTATTACAGCTATGTGCACGAGATAATCTCTATTGCATATTACAGCTATGTGCATGAGATAACTTCTATTGCATATTACAGCTATGTGCACAAGATAACTTCTATTGCTTATTACAGCTATGTGCATGAGATAACTTCTATTGCTTATTACAGCTATGTGCATGAGATAACTTCTATTGCTTATTACAGCTATGTGCACGAGATAACCTCTATTGCATATTACAGCTATGTGCACGAGATAACCTCCATTGCTTATTACAGCTATGTGCACGAGATACTAGTGGAGCATCAGAAGAAGGAGGCGCCGTCGGCAGGCGTGGTGGGCGGAGCAACAGCTCAACGTCCTGGTAGTATGGCCAGTATGCTACCTGCCTCTCAGGTGGACATCATGCAGATGTTGTCCAAGGCCCAACAGGAATATGACACAGTAAGCATGTCTCTCTAATCTTTATAGCCTATATCATAAACATGACAAAATGACTTGCCGTATGTGTGTAGTGTAATCTCAAACAAATCTGATGTACTTGTGTAATAATCTCAAACAAATCTGATGTACTTGTGTAATAATCTCAAACAAATCTGATGTACTTGTGTAATAATCTCAAACAAATCTGATGTACTTGTGTAATAATCTCAAACAAATCTAATATACTTGTGTAATAATCTCAAACAAATCTGATGTACTTGTGTAATAATCTCAAACAAATCAAATGTACTTATGTAATAATCTCAAACAAATCTGATGTACTTGAGTAATAATCTCAAACAAATCTGATGTACTTGTGTAATAATCTCAAACAAATCGGATGTACTTGTGTAATAATCTCAAACAAATCAAATGTACTTGAGTAATAATCTCAAACAAATCTGATGTACTTGTGTAATAATCTGATGTACTTGTGTAATAATCTCAAACAAATCTGATGTACTTGTGTAATAATCTCAAACAAAGCTGATGTACTTGAGTAATAATCTCAAACAAATATGATGTACTTGTGTAATAATGTCAAACAAATTGAATGTACTTGTGTAATAATCTGATGTACTTGTGTAATAATCTCAAACAAATTGGATGTACTTGTGTAATAATCTCAAACAAATCTGATGTACTTGTGTAATAATGTCAAACAAATCTGATGTACTTGAGTAATAATCTCAAACAAATCTGATGTACTTGTGTAATAATGTCAAACAAATCTGATGTACTTGAGTAATAATCTCAACAAATCTGATGTACTTGTGTAATAATCTCAAACAAATCTGATGTACTTGAGTAATAATCTCAAACAAATCTGATGTACTTGTGTAATAATCTCAAACAAATCTGATGTACTTGTGTAATAATCTCAAACAAATCTGATGTACTTGTGTAATAATCTCAAACAAATCTGATGTACTTGTGTAATAATCTCAAACAAATCTGATGTACTTTTGTAGTAATCTCAAACAAATCGGATGTACTTGTGTAATAATCTCAAACAAATTGGATGTACTTGAGTAATAATCTCAAACAAATCGGATGTACTTTTGTAATAATCTCAAACAAATCGGATGTACGTGTGTAATAATCTCAAACAAATCTGATGTACTTGTGTAATAATGTCAAACAAATCGGATGTACTTGAGTAATAATCTCAACAAATCTGATGTACTTGTGTAATAATCTCAAACAAATCGGATGTACTTGAGTAATAATCTCAAACAAATCTGATGTACTTGTGTAATAATCTCAAACAAATCTCATGTACTTGTGTAATAATCTCAAACAAATCGGATGTACTTGTGTAATAATCTCAAACAAATCTCATGTACTTGTGTAATAATCTCAAACAAATATGATGTACTTGTGTAATAATCTCAAACAAATCGGATGTACTTTTGTAATAATCTCAAAAAAATTGGATGTACTTGTGTAATAATCTCAAACAAATCGGATGTACTTTTGTAATAATCTCAAACAAATCGGATGTACTTGTGTAATAATCTCAAACAAATTGGATGTACTTCAAACAAATCTGATGTACTTGTGTAATAATCTCAAACAAATCGGATGTACTTGAGTAATAATCTCAAACAAATCGGATGTACTTGTGTAATAATCTCAAACAAATCTGATGTACTTTTGTAATAATCTCAAACAAATCTCATGTACTTGTGTAATAATCTCAAACAAATCTCATGTACTTGTGTAATAATCTCAAACAAATCTCATGTACTTGTGTAATAATCTCAAACAAATCTCATGTACTTGTGTAATAATCTCAAACAAATCTCATGTACTTGTGTAATAATCTCAAACAAATCTCATGTACTTGTGTAATAATCTCAAACAAATCTCATGTACTTGTGTAATAATCTCAAACAAATCTCATGTACTTGTGTAATAATCTCAAACAAATCTCATGTACTTGTGTAATAATCTCAAACAAATCTCATGTACTTGTGTAATAATCTCAAACAAATCTCATGTACTTGTGTAATAATCTCAAATTAGGCACGCACTGCCTTTAAGAGGATTTATTAATAGAAGCCACAAACTTGCATGTTCAAAACTGAAGCACTCGGTGGGGCATGTTATCCTCTGACAATACTTTACATGTTAATGTTAACCCTTTCAACACATCAGGATCTGCACTGCACTTTTTGCCAGTAATATTATTATTTTTAGACAAAATTACCCATTTTGATAAATGAACCAGTCCAAATGTAATTTTCTTATTAATTGATTTGTCTAAAAAATATCATGCACCAGTCTATGTTAGTGTTGAATTTTGTTATTAGCTTCGCCACAGTTGTAAATCCTTATTATCCCCTGCTACAGGTTTATATGTTCTTAGTTGTACGAGACACGCGGACATGAAGAGTTTATTTTACAGGGTTCAAAGAAGACGGAACCAAAGCCTATGATTGACAATCCTAATGCCTCGGCTACAAAGGCTACCAATCTGATTAGACCGCAGCCACTCAAGATGCCAGACACGGAAACCAGCGAGCCAGGTGAGTGTTAGTTTATACAAATTTATTTTAGCTCGATTGCGAAACAAGTTCTTACAACTTATATTAATCACTCTCGAGACCTCATTCCTGATGGAATCCATCGCCATGAGGGAAAGAGAAGAGGCAACGTGGAATTTAAATGCCTTGCCTAAGGGCATAATCTTAACGGCTCTAGCGGAGCTCAAACTCCGGACCTTTCGCACCTGAAGCGAACGCGCATCCACTGCGCTATCACGACTTCCACAGAAAGGTGAGTGTTACAATGTCAAATCAGGTCAGAGGTTATAAAACCTTTCTCCAATCTTAAACTTAGTCTCGAGCTTCTAAGTGGTTCAGCTGACAGTAAATATCAGAATCAACCATTCAAATCACTTGAGCTCAAGTTTGAGATAGGAGAACATTTTTATAGCCTCGAAGCCAGGCCTGGTGGTTTTAAAATAGTCCTCAAATCTTGAAGCTTTGTCTAAATCTGTTTGATTGGTTGAGCTGAATACAAGTTTCAAATTATCTCTGAAGCTGTCTGATTGGTTGAGCTGAATACAAGTTTCAAATTATGTCTGAAGCTGTCTGATTGGTTGAGCTGAGTGCAAATCTCAAACTCGGCCTAATCCTCAAATCTTCAGCAGTTTGCTTGGTTAAGCTGAATGCAATAATTATAATTACTCGAATACCTTGTCATGTAGTGCAAGGAACACATTAGTGTGAGTGGAATTCAATCCCTAATTTTACAATGAGTTTACAATGGGTCAGATGGCCTGGAAGCAAAGGTAAGTTCCTCGTTTTCTAAACCATCTGACACATTGATCAAATAAAGGGCTGTAAACTGTCCCTTAAACCATATAAGTGTCTTAGCTGGCTGAAGTTTATGACACTGAACATTTCTTTAACTTGCCCTAGCCAAACATGCTATATACATGGTCAGGTGAGACCATGGCACTACTATATTGTGGTAACCATGGTATCGGAAGTTTGTTTATGTTCCTATTTAAATAAGTACAGTTTGTTCTTGTCGTTTTAGATGAAGCGCCGCCAGGAAGTATTACACCCGGAATCATCAGTCTGGACGCTCTATTCCGTACTGCAAGTCTACAGCAGGGAACCAGTATCCCAAATCCTGCAAACACAAGCCAACAAGCTCCATTAGACAGGTAGATAATACCAAATCATACAGACACAAACCAACAAGCTCCATTAGACAGGTAATAAACCAAATCCTACAAACACAAGCCAACAAGCTCCATTAGACAGGTAGATAAACCAAATCCTACAAACACAAACCAACAAACTCCATTAGACAGGTAGATAAAAACCAAATCCTACAAACACAAGCCAACAAGCTCCATTAGACAGGTAGATAAACCAAATCCTACAAACACAACCAAATCCTACAAACACAAGCCAACAATCTCCATTAGACAGGTAGATAAAACCAAATCCTACAAACACAAGCCAACAAGCTCCATTAGACAGGTAGATAAAACCAAATCCTACAAACACAAGCCAACAAGCTCCATTAGACAGGTAGATAAAACCAAATCCTACAAACACAAGCCAACAAGCTCCATTAGACAGGTAGATAAAACCAAATCCTACAAACACAAGCCAACAAGCTCCATTAGACAGGTAGATAAAACCAAATCCTACAAACACAAGCCAACAATCTCCATTAGACAGGTAGATAAAAACCAAATCCTACAAACACAATCTCCATTAGACAGGTAGATAAACCAAATCCTACAAACACAAACCAACAAACTCCATTAGACAGGTAGATAAACCAAATCATACAAACACAAACCAACAATCTCCATTATACAGGTAGATAATACCAAATCATACAGGCACAAACCAACAAGCTCCATTAGACAGGTAGATAATACCAAATCATACAGACAAACCAACACTCCATTAGACAGGTAGATAAACCAAATCCTACAAACACAAACCAACAATCTCCATTATACAGGTAGATAATACCAAATCATACAGACACAAGCCAACAAGCTCCATTAGACAGGTAATAAACCAAATCCTACAAACACAAGCCAACAAGCTCCATTAGACTGGTAGATAAACCAAATCATACAGGCACAAACCAACAAGCTCCATTAGACTGGTAGATAAAACCAAATCCTACAAACACAAGCCAACAAGCTCCATTAGACTGGTAGATAAACCAAATCATACAGGCACAAGCCAACAAGCTCCATTAGACAGGTAATAAACCAAATCCTACAAGCACAAGCCAACAAGCTCCATTAGACAGGTAGATAAACCAAATCATACAGGCACAAACCAACAAGCTCCATTAGACTGGTAGATAAACCAAATCATACAGACACAAGCCAACAAGCTCCATTAGACTGGTAGATAAACCAAATCATACAGACACAAGCCAACAAGCTCCATTAGACTGGTAGATAAACCAAATCCTACAAACACAAGCCAACAAACTCCATTAGACAGGTAGATAAACCAAATCCTACAAACACAATCTCCATTAGACAGGTAGATAAACCAAATCCTACAAACACAGCCCAACAAGCTCCATTAGACAGGTAGATAAACCAAATCCTACAAACACAAGCCAACAAGCTCCATTAGACAGGTAGATAAACTAAGTTATAAGAAACTTTTTGGACTGAAATCTCATTTAGCCTCACAGGTAACTGTTCAGCCTTACTGCAAGGGGCGTTATAGATTTATTGCTAGATTCTCGTCCCACTTTGCTCAACAATGGGTAGGGTGTATTGTATGTCTTCTGTACTTTTTGTTTTTATTTTGATTGTTAGCTTGAAGAAAATTGACTGAAATTGAGGGCCAGCATCAAAACAATGGGATTGTCCGAGATGAGGGTCGTTCAAAAAATTTATAATGTCCTAGCAGACAATTAAATTTTATGCAGATTTAAACTGCTTCGGTAGCTTAACCCTTTCAACACCAAGTAACTCACATGGACTGGTCCATGATATTTTTAGACCAATAAATTAATAACAACATTACATTTGGATCAGTTCATTTATCAAAATGGGTAATTTTTTTCTAAAAATAGTTATATTACTTGAAAAAAGTGCAGATCCTGATGAGACGGCTCGTCACGAGCCGGCTCATCTGGATCTACACTTTTTTGTAAGCCAATTTAGAGGTCTGTGGTGTTGAAAGGGTTAATAATTGTAGTAACCATGTCCAGATAGAATGGCGATGTGACATTGCCAAATATTGTCTCTATTATCTAGGAGAGTTTCCATAACTGATATATTGGTGTCCAATATCCATAGCTGATATATTAGTGTCCAATATCCATAACCGATATATTAGTGTCCAATATCCATAACCGATATATTAGTGTTCAATATCCATAACCGATATATTAGTGTCCAATATCCATAACCGATATATTAGTGTTCAATATCCATAACCGATATATTAGTGTCCAATATCCATAGCTGATATATTAGTGTCCAATATCCATAACCGATATATTAGTGTCCAATATCCATAACCGATATATTAGTGTTCAATATCCATAACCGATATATTAGTGTCCAATATCCATAACCGATATATTAGTGTTCAATATCCATAACCGATATATTAGTGTCCAATATCCATAGCTGATATATTAGTGTCCAATATCCATAACCGATATATTAGTGTCCAATATCCATAACCGATATATTAGTGTTCAATATCCATAACCGATATATTAGTGTCCAATATCCATAACCGATATATTAGTGTTCAATATCCATAACCGATATATTAGTGTCCAATATCCATAGCTGATATATTAGTGTCCAATATCCATAACCGATATATTAGTGTCCAATATCCATAACCGATATATTAGTGTTCAATATCCATAACCGATATATTAGTGTTCAATATCCCAGGTTCTGATATGGGAGGTTTGTGGGCCGCCAACTAGTTATAAAATGGTTACCGATTGCTTTGCGCTCGACAAGCATGTATGGGAAGTACAGGAAGTACTGGTGTATTATAGGTGAGAATTGGCTGGTCCTTTATAAGGTCCTGAATGCTTTAATAAACAACATCTTTATTTTACAATTTATATTTAGCATAAGCTAGTGTTACACCAAAGTTTCCCCTCCCAGACTCCGCACGCTCCAAGTCAATATCAATATTTAAAATGTCTCCCTCTGGAATGAGCAGTGTTCCAGTTGGTCTCTAGGAATGGTTGACATAACTGTATGCATGAATTGTGTGATCCCGTGATGACGATATTGTTTCTAGAATCCTCTGAAGTGATGTTATTATCATTAGGAAGTGCTAATGAGTTAGGAGGCCCGGGTGTTGAAAGATTTATTCTTTATTTCAGTCTCATCCTTGTACAATACCTAAAATATACACAACAAATTATCGTGGCAAAGTACAACACCATTCGTTATAATAGAATTATAAGAGACTAATCTAATCACAGATAATCAAACTATCACAGTCTACTGACATATTATTATATGTACATATTAAAATCGAGGAACAGTCGCTAATTGAATATTAAATACTTATTATTAAAACCAGAAATTTTGAAATAATGAAATGGGAAAAAAGCACTAATGCGCAATTAAGAAATGTTTTAAAAAATCATTTATCAGCCTCGATCAGATCGTGGTTGAACTAATTAGCAGCTGTTTCTTGAAATGTTACATTGATAAAATATGCTTGAGAAATGCCTGAGATAATGCCGGAGTTATGCCTGCTATAATGCCTGAGATATGCCTGCTATAATGCCTGAGATATGCCTGAGATATGCCCGAGATATGCCTGATATAATGCCCGAGATATGCCTGCTATAATGCCTGAGATATGCCTGCTATAATGCCTGAGATATGCCTGCTATAATGCCTGAGATATGCCTGCTATAATGCCCGAGATATGCCTGCTATAATGCCTGAGATATGCCTGCTATAATGCCTGAGATATGCCTGCTATAATGCCTGAGATATGCCTGCTATAATGCCTGAGATATGCCTGCTATAATGCCTGAGATAATACCCGAGATATGCCTGCTATAATGCCCGAGATATGCCTGCTATAATGCCTGAGATATGCCTGCTATAATGCCTGATATAATGCCTGAGATATGCCTGCTATAATGCCTGAGATATGCCTGCTATAATGCCTGATATAATGCCTGAGATATGCCTGCTATAATGCCTCCAATAATGCCTGAGATATGCCTGCTATAATGCCTGAGATATGCCTGCTATAATGCCTCCAATAATGCCTGAGATATGCCTGCTATAATGCCTGAGATAATGCCTGCTGAGATATACCTGATATAATACCTGATATAATGCCTGAGACATGCCTGCTGAGATATTGCCTGATATAATGCATTCTGTTTCAGTTATTATCCCGCAAGTCACGACCTCAAGACTCGATCGGTCTCTATTAACATACCTCCTAGTCAGTCCACGACAGAATCGAGGAGCAAGACGGAGACAGATGATCTACCCCCGCTGCTGAAGCACATCATGTCTACTGGATCTATGGTGGAAGACATTGAGCGGCAACATATACCGGGAAGCGGTGATGGCACAGGAGACGACGGGAAGGGTTGTACTACCACTGTTGTGCCCGGCATTCCGGATTTGACCCAGCCACCTCCCAACCACCCGGCCTATAGAGGCCCCTCACCACAGACTCAGTTACAACAGTCTAGAAAATCTCCAATGAATGTTTATAGCGGAAGACCAAAAAGTGCATCATATTCAGGCAATGTTGTAATAAGTGAAAAGGGACCATCAAGTTCAGGTTTACCTGGACCCCCTCTTACAGCCCCTCAAATCCTGTCTGGCAATTTATTGCCAACATTTAGCACCTCGATTTCTAGTCAGCCATCTAATGCTCAATCCATATCAACAGTTAAAAAACTTTCCCCAGACACTATATTTGGGAGTCGGGTGGTCCCAATAGGGGACACAGAGACTGGTGCTAGACAGAAAATTGATTCGTCACCAGCATTGAAGTCAGCTCCTTTATTGACCCCGGCTGATCTGCTACAATGTTCATCATCAGTTACATCATCATCATCGTCTACTATAACTACCGTAACTCATTTACAAGATAAGGTATCAGTATTGCTATTACTATTATATGCATTTACTTAGGAGTGGAGATATGCTATGGAGTGAGCTATGCTATGGAGTGGAGATATGCTATGGAGTGAGATATGCTATGAGGTGGAGATGGAGATATGCTATGGGGTGGAGATATGCTATGGAGTGGTGGTATGCTATGGGGTGGAGATGTGCTATGGAGTGGTGGTATGCTATGGGGTGGAGATGTGCTATGGAGTGGAGATATGCTATGGAGTGGAGATATGCTATGGAGTGGAGATATGCTATGGAGTGGAGATATGCTATGGAGTGGAGATATGCTATGGACTGGAGATATGCTATGGACTGGAGATATGCTATGAAGTGGTGGTATGCTATGGGGTGGAGATGTGCTATGGACTGGAGATATGCTATGAGGGGGAGATATGCTATGGACTGAGATATGCTATGGACTGAGATATGCTATGGAGTGAGATATGCTATGTAGTGGAGATATGCTATGGAGTGAGATATGCTATGGAGTGAGATATGCTATGTAGTGGAGATATGATATGGACTGGAGATATGCTATGGAGTGAGATATGCTATGTAGTGGAGATAAGCTATGGACTGGAGATATGCTATGGAGTGAGATATGCTATGTAGTGGAGATATGCTATGTAGTGGAGATATGCTATGGAGTGAGATATGCTATGGACTGAGATATGCTATGGAGTGGAGATATGCTATGGACTGAGATATGCTATGGAGTTGAGATATGCTATGGAGTTGTGGTATGCTATGGAGTGAGATATGCTATGTAGTGGAGATATGCTATGTAGTGGAGATATGCTATGGAGTGAGATATGCTATGGACCGGAGATATGCTATGGAGTGGAGATATGCTATGGACTGAGATATGCTATGGAGTTGAGATATGCTATGGAGTTGTGGTATGCTATGGAGTGGAGATATGCTATGGAGTGGTAGTATGCTATGAAGTGGAGATATGCTATGGACTGAGATATGCTATGTAGTGAGATATGCTATGAAGTGGAGCTATGCTATGGAGTGGAGTTATGCTATGGAGTGAGATATGCTATGAAGTTGAGATATGATATGGAGTGGTGGTATGCTATGAAGTGGAGATATGCTATGGAGTGAGATATGATATGGAGTGGAGATATGCTATGTAGTGAGATATGCTATGGAGTGAGATATGCTATGAAGTGGAGATATGCTATGTAGTGGAGATATGCTATGGAGTGAGATATGATATGTAGTGAGATATGATATGGAGTGGAGATATGCTATGTAGTGAGATATGCTATGGAGTGAGATATGCTATGAAATGGAGATATGCTATGGACTGAGATATGATATGGAGTGGTGGTATGCTATGAAGTGGAGGTATGCTATGGAGTGAGATATGCTATGGAGTGGAGGTATGCTATGGAGTGGAGATATGCTATGGAGTGGAGGTATGCTATGGAGTGAGATATGCTATGAAGTGGAAATATGCTATGAAGTGGAGATATGCTATGGGGTGAGATATGCTATGAAGTGGAGATATACTTTGAGTGAATATATGCTATGGGGTGGAGATAGCATGATATGGAGTGTAGATATGCTATGGAGTGGAGATATGCTATGAAGTGGAGATATACTTGGAGTGGAGATATGCTATGGACTGAGATATGCTATGGACTGAGATATGCTATGGAGTTGAGATATACTATGGAGTGGAGATATGCTATGGGGTGGAAATATGCTATGGAGTGAGATATCCTATGGAGTGAGATATGCTATGGAGTTGTGATATGCTATGGAGTGGTGGTATGCTATGGAGTAGTGGTATGCTATGGAGTGGTGGTATGCTATGGACTGAGATATGCTATGGAGTTGAGATATGATATGGAGTGGTGGTATGCTATGAAGTGGAGGTATGCTATGGACTGAGATAAGCTATGGAGTTGAGATATGATATGGAGTGGAAATATGCTATGAAGTGGAGATATGCTATGGACTGAGATATGCTATGGAGTGGAGATATGCTATGGAGTGGTGGTATGCTATGAAGCGGAGGTATGCTATGGGGTGGAGATATGCTATGGGGTGGAGATAGCATGCTATGGGGTGGAGATATGCTATGGAGTGGAGATATACTTGGAGTGGATATATGATATGGAGTGGAGATATGCTATGGAGTGGAGATATGCTATGGAGTGGAGATATGATATGGAGTGGAGATATGCTATGGAGTGGAGATATGCTATGGAGTGGAGATATGCTATGAAGTGGAGATATGCTATGGAGTGGAGGTATGCTATGGAGTGGAGATATGCAATGGAGTGGAGGTATGCTATGGAGTGGAGGTATGCTATGGAGTGGAGATATACTATGGAGTGGAGGTATGCAATGGAGTGGAGGTATACTATGGAGTGGAGATATACTATGGAGTGGAGGTATGCTATGGAGTGGAGGTATGCTATGGAGTGGAGGTATGCTATGGAGTGGAGATATGTATGCTATGGAGTGGAGGTATACTATGGAGTGGAGGTATACTATGGAGTGGAGGTATGCTATGGAGTGGAGATATACTATGGAGTGGAGATATGTATGATATGGAGTGGAGGTATGCTATGGAGTGGAGGTATGCTATGGAGTGGAGATATGCTATGAAGTGGAGATAAGCTATGGAGTGGAGATATGTATGCTATGGAGTGGAGATATGTATGCTATGGAGTGGAGGTATACTATGGAGTGGAGGTATGCTATGAAGTGGAGATATGCTATGGAGTGGAGATATGTATGCTATGGAGTGGAGGTATGCTATGAAGTGGAGATATGTATGCTATGGAGTGGAGATATGTATGCTATGGAGTGGAGATATACTATGGAGTGGAGGTATGCTATGGAGTGGAGGTATGCTATGGAGTGGAGGTATGCTATGGAGTGAGATATGCTATGGAGTGGAGGTATGCTATGAAGTGGAGATATGCTATGGAGTGGAGGTATGCTATGGAGTGGAGGTATGCTATGGAGTGGAGGTATGCTATGGAGTGAGATATGCTATGGAGTGGAGGTATGCTATGGAGTGAGATATGCTATGGAGTGGAGGTATGCTATGAAGTGGAGATATGCTATGGAGTGGAGGTATGCTATGGAGTGAGATATGCTATGGATTGGAGTTATGCTATGAAGTGGAGATATGCTATGGAGTGGAGGTATGCTATGGAGTGGAGGCATGCTATGGAGTGGAGATATGCTGGGTGGGTTTATGGAGTGGAGGTATGCTATGGAGTGGAGATATGTATACTATGGAGTGGAGGTATACTATGGAGTGGAGGTATGCTATGGAGTGGAGATATACTATGGTGTGGAGGTATACTATGGAGTGGAGGTATGCTATGGAGTGGAGGTATGCTATGGAGTGGAGGTATGCTATGGAGTGGAGATGGAGTGGAGGTATGGAGTGGAGGTATGCTATGGAGTGGAGGTATGCTATGGAGTGGAGGTATGCTATGGAGTGGAGGTATGCTATGGAGTGGAGATATGCAATGGAGTGGAGGTATGCTATGGAGTGGAGATATGTATGCTATGGAGTGGAGGTATACTATGGAGTGGAGGTATGCTATGGAGTGGAGGTATGCTATGGAGTGGAGATATGCTATGAAGTGGAGATATGCTATGGAGTGGAGATATGTATGCTATGGAGTGGAGATATGTATGCTATGGAGTGATATGTATGCTATGGAGTGGAGGTATGCTATGGAGATATGCTATGGAGTGGAGATATGTATGCTATGGAGTGGAGGTATGCTATGGAGTGGAGGTATGCTATGGAGTGGAGATATGCTATGAAGTGGAGATATGTATGCTATGGAGTGGAGGTATGCTATGGAGTGGAGGTATACTATGGAGTGGAGGTATGCTATGGAGTGGAGATATACTATGGAGTGGAGGTATGCTATGGAGTGGAGTATGCTATGGAGTGGAGGTATGCTATGGAGTGGAGGTATGCTATGGAGGAGATATGCTATGGAGTGGAGGTATGCTATGAAGTGGAGCTATGGAGTGGAGGTATGCTATGGAGTGGAGGTATGCTATGGAGTGGAGGTATGCTATGGAGTGAGATATGCTATGGAGTGGAGGTATGCTATGGAGTGGAGATATGCTATGAAGTGGAGATATGTATGCTATGGAGTGGAGATATGCTATGGAGTGGAGATATGTATGCTATGGAGTGGAGGTATACTATGGAATGGAGGTATGCTATGGAGTGGAGATATGTATGCTATGGAGTGGAGGTATACTATGGAGTGGAGGTATGCTATGGAGTGGAGATATGCTATGAAGTGGAGATATGCTATGGAGTGGAGGTATGCTATGGAGTGGAGGTATACTATGGAGTGGAGATATGCTATGGAGTGGAGATATGCTATGGAGTGGAGATGTATGCTATGGAGTGGAGATATACTATGGAGTGGAGATATGTATGCTATGGAGTGGAGTTGTATGCTATGGAGTGGAGGTATGCTATGGAGTGGAGGTATGCTATGGAGTGGAGGTATACTATGGAGTGGAGGTATGCTATGGAGTGGAGGTATGCTATGGAGTGGAGGTATGCTATGGAGTGGAGGTATGCTATGGAGTGGAGGTATGCTATGGAGTTGAGGTATACTATGGAGTGGAGGTATGCTATGGAGTGGAGGTATACTATGGAGTAGGTATGCTATGGAGTGGAGGTATACTATGGAGTGGAGGTATGCTATGGAGTGGAGATATGCAATGGAGTGGAGGTATGCTATGGAGTGGAGGTATGCTATGGAGTGGAGGTATGCTATGGAGTGGAGGTATACTATGGAGTTGAGGTATACTATGGAGTGGAGGTATGCTATGGAGTGGAGGTATGCTATGGAGTGGAGGTATGCTATGGAGTTGAGGTATACTATGGAGTGGAGGTATGCTATGGAGTTGAGGTATACTATGGAGTTGAGGTATACTATGGAGTGGAGGTATGCTATGGAGTGGAGGTATGCTATGGAGTGGAGGCATGCTATGGAGTGGAGATACTATGGAGTGGAGGTATGCTATGGAGTGGAGATATGTATGCTATGGAGTGGAGGTATGCTATGGAGTGGAGGTATGCTATGGAGTGGAGGTATGCTATGGAGTGGAGGTATACTATGGAGTGGAGGTATGCTATGGAGTGGAGGTATGCTATGGAGTGGAGGTATGCTATGGAGTGGAGGTATGCTATGGAGTGGAGGTATGCTATGGAGTGGAGGTATGCTATGGAGTGGAGGTATGCTATGAAGTGGAGATATGCTATGGAGTGGAGGTATGCTATGGAGTGGAGGTATGCTATGGAGTGAGATATGCTATGGAGTGGAGGTATGCTATGGAGTGAGATATGCTATGGAGTGGAGGTATGCTATGAAGTGGAGATATGCTATGGAGTGGAGGTATGCTATGGAGTGAGATATGCTATGGATTGGAGTTATGCTATGAAGTGGAGATATGCTATGGAGTGGAGGTATGCTATGGAGTGGAGGCATGCTATGGAGTGGAGATATGCTATGGAGTGGAGGTATACTATGGAGTGGAGATATGTATACTATGGAGTGGAGATATACTATGGAGTGGAGGTATGCTATGGAGTGGAGATATGTATACTATGGAGTGGAGGTATACTATGGAGTGGAGGTATGCTATGGAGTGGAGATATACTATGGTGTGGAGGTATGCAATGGAGTGGAGATATACTATGGTGTGGAGGTATGCTATGGAGTGGAGGTATACTATGGTGTGGAGGTATGCTATGGAGTGGAGATATACTATGGAGTGGAGGTATGCTATGGAGTGGAGATGTATGCTATGGAGTGGAGGTATACTATGGAGTGGAGGTATGCTATGGAGTGGAGATATGCAATGGAGTGGAGGTATGCTATGGAGTGGAGGTATGCTATGGAGTGGAGGTATGCTATGGAGTGGAGGTATGCTATGGAGTTGAGGTATACTATGGAGTGGAGGTATGCTATGGAGTGGAGGTATGCTATGGAGTGGAGGTATGCTATGGAGTTGAGGTATACTATGGAGTGGAGGTATGCTATGGAGTTGAGGTATACTATGGAGTAGGTATACTATGGAGTGGAGGTATGCTATGGAGTGGAGGTATGCTATGGAGTGGAGGTATGCTATGGAGTGGAGATATACTATGGAGTGGAGGTATGCTATGGAGTGGAGATATGTATGCTATGGAGTGGAGGTATGCTATGGAGTGGAGGTATACTATGGAGTGGAGGTATGCTATGGAGTGGAGGTATGCTATGGAGTGGAGGTATGCTATGGAGTGGAGGTATGCTATGGAGTGGAGGTATGCTATGGAGTGGAGGTATGCTATGGAGTGGAGGTATGCTATGGAGTGGAGGTATGCTATGGAGTGGAGGTATGCTATGGAGTGGAGGTATGCTATGGAGTGGAGGTATGCTATGGAGTGGAGGTATGCTATGGAGTGAGATATGCTATGGAGTGGAGGTATGCTATGGAGTGAGATATGCTATGGAGTGGAGGTATGCTATGGAGTGGAGATATGCTATGGAGTGGAGGTATGCTATGGAGTGAGATATGCTATGGATGGAGTTATGCTATGGAGTGGAGATATGCTATGGAGTGGAGTATGCTATGGAGTGGAGGTATGCTATGGAGTGGAGATATGCTATGGAGTGGAGGTATACTATGGAGTGGAGGTATGTTACTATGGAGTGGAGATATGCTATGGAGTGGAGGTATGCTATGGAGTGGAGATATGTATACTATGGAGTGGAGGTATGCTATGGAGTGGAGGTATGCTATGGAGTGGAGATATGCTATGGAGTGGAGGTATGCTATGGAGTGGAGATATGCTATGGAGTGGAGGTATGCTATGGAGTGGAGGTATGCTATGGTGGAGGTATGCTATGGAGTGGAGATATGCTATGGAGTGGAGGTATGCTATGGAGTGGAGGTATGCTATGGAGTGGAGGTATGCTATGGAGTGGAGGTATGCTATGGAGTGGAGGTATGCTATGGAGTGGAGATATGCTATGGAGTGGAGGTATGCTATGGAGTGGAGATATGCTATGGAGTGGAGGTATGCTATGGAGTGGAGATATGCTATGGAGTGGAGGTATGCTATGGAGTGGAGATATACTATGGAGTGGAGGTATGCTATGGAGTGGAGGTATGCTATGGAGTGGAGGTATGCTATGGAGTGGAGGTATGCTATGGAGTGGAGGTATGCTATGGAGTGGAGATATGCTATGGAGTGGAGGTATACTATGGAGTGGAGATATGCTATGGAGTGGAGATATACTATGGAGTGGAGGTATGCTATGGAGTGGAGATATACTATGGAGTGGAGGTATGCTATGGAGTTGGAGGTATGCTATGGAGTGGAGATATACTATGGAGTGGAGGTATACTATGGTGTGGAGGTATGCTATGGAGTGGAGGTATACTATGGAGTGGAGGTATGCTATGGAGTGGAGGTATGCTATGGAGTGGAGATATGCAATGGAGTGGAGGTATACTATGGAGTGGAGATATGCTATGGAGTGGAGATATACTATGGAGTGGAGGTATGCTATGGAGTGGAGATATACTATGGAGTGGAGGTATGCTATGGAGTGGAGGTATGCTATGGAGTGGAGGCATGCTATGGAGTGGAGGTATGCTATGGAGATGGAGATATGCTATGGATTGGAGAGAGCATGCTATGGAGTGGAGGCATGCTATGGAGTGGAGGCATGCTATGGAGTGGAGGTATGCTATGGAGTGGAGATATACTATGGAGTGGAGGTATGCTATGGAGTGGAGGTATGCTATGGAGTGGAGGTATGCTATGGAGTGGAGGCATGCTATGGTGTGGAGGTATGCTATGGAGTGGAGATATACTATGGAGTGGAGGTATGCTATGGAGTGGAGATATGCAATGGAGTGGAGGTATGCTATGGAGTGGAGGTATGCTATGGAGATGGAGATATGCTATGGATTGGAGAGAGCATGCTATGGAGTGGAGGCATGCTATGGAGTGGAGGCATGCTATGGAGTGGAGGTATGCTATGGAGTTGAGGTATACTATGGAGATGGAGATATGCTATGGATTGGAGAGAGCATGCTATGGAGTGGAGGTATACTATGGAATGGAGGTATGCTATGGAGTGGAGATATGTATGCTATGGAGTGGAGGTATGCTATGGAGTGGAGATATACTATGGAGTGGAGGTATGCTATGGAGTGGAGATATGTATGCTATGGAGTGGAGGTATGCTATGGAGTGGAGATATACTATGGAGTGGAGGTATGCTATGGAGTGGAGATATGCAATGGAGTGGAGGTATGCTATGGAGTGGAGGTATACTATGGAGTGGAGGTATGCTATGGAGTGGAGGTATGCTATGGAGAGTGGAGGTATACTATGGAGTTGAGGTATACTATGGAGAGTGGAGGTATACTATGGAGTGGAGGTATGCTATGGAGTGGAGATATGCTATGGAGTGTAGGTATGCTATGGAGTGGAGGTATGCTATGGAGTGGAGATATACTATGGAGTGGAGGTATGCTATGGAGTGGAGATATGTATGCTATGGAGTGGAGGTATACTATGGAGTGGAGGTATGCTATGGAGTGGAGGTATGCTATGGAGTGGAGGTATACTATGGAGTGGAGATATGCTATGGAGTGGAGGTATGCTATGGAGTGGAGGTATGCTATGGAGTGGAGGTATGCAATGGAGTGGAGATATACTATGGAGTGGAGATATGCTATGGAGTGGAGGTATGCTATGGAGTGGAGATATGCTATGGAGTGGAGGTATGCTATGGAGTGGAGGTATACTATGGAGTGGAGGTATACTATGGAGTGGAGATATGTATGCTATGGAGTGGAGGTATACTATGGAGTGGAGGTATACTATGGAGTGGAGATATACTATGGAGTGGAGGTATGCTATGGAGTGGAGGTATGCTATGGAGTGGAGGTATACTATGGAGTGGAGATATGTATGCTATGGAGTGGAGGTATACTATGGAGTGGAGGTATACTATGGAGTGGAGATATACTATGGAGTGGAGGTATGCTATGGAGTGGAGGTATGCTATGGAGTGGAGGTATACTATGGAGTGGAGGTATGCTATGGAGTGGAGATATACTATGGAGTGGAGGTATGCTATGGAGTGGAGGTATGCAATGGAGTGGAGGTATACTATGGAGTGGAGATATGCTATGGAGTGGAGGTATACTATGGAGTGGAGATATGTATGCTATGGAGTGGAGGTATACTATGGAGTGGAGGTATACTATGGAGTGGAGGTATACTATGGAGTGGAGATATGCTATGGAGTGGAGATATGTATGCTATGGAGTGGAGGTATGCTATGGAGTGGAGATATGCTATGGAGTGGAGATATGCTATGGAGTGGAGGTATACTATGGAGTGGAGATATGTATGCTATGGAGTGGAGGTATACTATGGAGTGGAGGTATACTATGGAGTGGAGATATGCTATGGAGTGGAGGTATACTATGGAGTGGAGGTATGCTATGGAGTGGAGGTATACTATGGAGTGGAGATATGTATGCTATGGAGTGGAGGTATACTATGGAGTGGAGATATGCTATGGAGTGGAGGTATACTATGGAGTGGAGATATGTATGCTATGGAGTGGAGGTATACTATGGAGTGGAGGTATACTATGGAGTGGAGATATGTATGCTATGGAGTGGAGGTATACTATGGAGTGGAGGTATGCTATGGAGTGGAGATATACTATGGAGTGGAGGTATGCTATGGAGTGGAGGTATACTATGGAGTGGAGGTATACTGTAGATTGGAGATATGTATGCTATGGAGAGGTGATATACTACGGAGTGGAGATATGCTATAGAGTGTAGATATGCTATGCTATGGAGAGGTGATATACTACGGAGTGTATAATTACAAATCGCGATGTGTCTGTCTTATATTTCCCCCTAAAAAAATTATTCAGATTTGTTAATGTAAATTTGTTTAAGAAAAGTCCACAGTCGAGTAAGTTTTTATAAGATTATTTACAATAAAAGCAAGATTATAAACTGTGATTTACAATTACTGTTTCCATAACAACAGCAGAAACCTGTCTCCATTAATCGGCAAGCAGATCTTTTTCAAACTTTACATTGAAGGAAATACACGGTTTCTCGATGGTTGGTGCAGGATACATGTATATAGCTAAACACATGCTTGTATCTATGATTTAGCTGTAATATTCCGCTGTATTAGTATTTGCCTATTCGGTTCACATTTTATTGCAATGTTGTTATATCTCTTGAACCACCCGCTATGCACAAGCTTTTACACTGAGATATACAACACAAATTTCCCCCGAATCAAACACTGTAAGGTATTAGTGAGTAATTCTGACCTGGAACTTCTTTGCTTGTTTTGTAACATGACCCATGTCTGTCAAATTGGGAACTTTTGCATGGTAGAAAAGTGATAAAACTGGATACTTTCTGTTATATGTTGTAACCGATGGAAACATTAATTAATGCACTTATATTCTTAATTTATACAAAATAAGTTGAAGAATATCGAAGCAAGTTGCTACAACTTTAGATTACAGTCAAACCTGTGTTAGTGGTCACCTCCATTAAGCAGCCAACCTGTATTAAGCATTTCCAGATTCCCATTATGTTGTTTTATTATACATTTTACATCTATTAACCCTTTCAACACCACAGACCTCTAAATTGGCTTACAAAAAAGTGTAGATCCAGATGAGCCGGCTCGTGACGAGCCGTCTCATCAGGATCTGCACTTTTTTCAAGTAATATAACTATTTTTAGAAGAAAAAAATACCCATTTTGATAAATGAACTGATCCAAATGTAATTTTGTTATTAATTTATTGGTCTAAAAATATCATGGACCAGTCCATGTCAGTTACTTGGTGTTGAATGGGTTAAGCAGCCACCTGTGCGAAGCAGCCACTTTTTGTGATTCCCCCTTGGCTGGCTGCTTAGCACAGGTTTGACTGTACTCGCTCTTTACAGCATGTTCTGTACAGAGAGGAAATATATTGAAATATCTATCCTCCTTTAGTAAGAGTATTCAGGGGCAGTAACTGAGTGATGTTTCTCGTTGCATATTTCAGCCTAGTAATCACAACCTTGCCACTGCGGCGGCCTCCCTCACCACGGAACTTTTATCACCCATGGCATTTATTTCATCTACAGTGAGAAAGACTCCTCCTACCGCCAGTGTATCAGGTATTGTCACAATGGTTAATACTGTACTCCTATCTAATTATCTATCTGTTTGTCTATCTATCTTATCGTGTGTGGGGGGGGCTCTGTCTGCTGTTTCACTGTGTGAGTTTGAGTCTTAACACTTAACCTGCCAATCACAACTAAAGTAGCCAGATAAGATCAGGCACTATGCTGTTTGCTATTCGGATAGTGGAGTTAAACACTTGTCTGAATAGCAATCAACATAGATCCTAATCAGCTGCACCTGATCTGGATCTATGTTGTTTGCACATCCATCCAATTTATTCGGCAGGTTATGGGTTAAGGTAGTTAGATAACTCTTTCAAGAGAGGAAATAAACTAGCTGGTTCATGCAAGTCAGTGGTTCTACCTGGATATGGATTTGTGTCTGACATTTTGAATCTTCCTCTGCGAAATACCGGATTCTTAAGCCGTGATATACTATCTGTTATTATACAGCACTGTCATTCCAGTATATTATGGTAACTTTCTTTCTTAAAAGTATAAACTTCAATAATATTCCTATCTCATTAGTGAATATGTTTAAATTGCGACCTTGCCAACCCCAATTGTAGCCCTATTTGTTTTTTTTAAAGGGGAACTCTCGCAGTCTAGTATTTATGCCTCAAATACTTCTGGCTGCTAAGTTTAAGTTTAAACAACTTATATTAATCACTCTCGTTGGCGCGGATGAAAGCGTATATGTGGTCGATAATGTAAAAGGACCAGGAGTACCCGGATAAACTTTATTTAATTTACAACGATTGGGAAACGAACTCAGTCTCGTTGGCGCGGATGAAAACGTATATGTGGTCGTTAATGTAAGAGGAACCGGAGTACCCAGAGAAAACCTACCACCTGTCCAATCTGGTGATGATCATACCATCTCGCATACTTTCCAGTGCGAGGATCGAACCCGGGTAATTTAGAATTGTAACTACTGCCCATTGCATGATTGTAGATGCTGACTAACAGGGTTACATAGCTGTGTTTCCCCGCTGGTGTGTACTAGTAAGGTGGTATTGGTTGTATCATACATTGCAACGTTAATAATGAATGATATATGAAATACTTCAGACGTGTTTGAAACAATGCACAGTCTACATCCGTTATGTCGAATTCCGTCGGACCGAACAAAATACTTTGACATAACCGAAGTTTGACTTAACCAAATTCGATATAAACCGATCCAGTTATATGTAAAATGATAGTATCTGAAACGCGACTTTGATCAGACTTCGAGATAACCAGAGAATTCGACATAACCGGTAAATAATGGATTAAGCTTAAGCTTGTTGGCTTCAAATCACTTGGGCTCACTGCTATCGGTTCGAATCCCACTGGTGATGTCAATTTCTTTCATGTGAGGAAGCTATCCAATGGGCTTGTGGAAGGTGGGTAGGTCTACCCAGATGCCCGTATGATTTGTAATGGAATAAAGTCAATCAGATACCTCAAATTCAGTTTCATTCACAAGTGTGAGAAACAACAATTGTCGTAGCAAATGTCAGAAGTCCGCAAAGTACCCTCGACTTATGGAAGGATCCAGCCTCACCCTTTCAACACCACGAGCCGTCTCATCAGGATCTGCACTTTTTGCCAGTGATATGACTATTTTTAGACATAATTACCCATTTTGATAAATGAACTTGTCCAAATGTGATTTTCTGATTCATTTATTGGTTTATGAATATCATGGACCAGTCCATGTGAGTTACTTGGTGTTGAATGGGTTAACACCAGTTTGCCCTTGTGACCGAGATCGACTTATGGGCGGGAACATACAGTAGGTGGTTGTCCATTCATCAGTCGTCTGTTGGCAGAATAGATATTTAATTTCTCAATCCAAACTTAGACAGGTTGTATCTTGGAACAAATGCTTATCCACGGTTGATATTGATTCATGTTGGATCACAAGCCATGCTTGTGACAATTACAGATCACAGGATGACATGTCAGGCTGACCTGCAGATTTCATTTATAATTTTATGTAGCCTATATGCTATATAAGGCTGATGTGAATAATTGATTTTCCTAGTCTTTCAGATGGGACTTTAAACCAAGGTCTTGTGTCGGTGCTTTACACTGTACACGTAAAAGAACCAGAGGAGGCACTGGAATGGGTCTCCGTCTGTATCATTGCACTATCCTCCAAAAATCTGTTCAGGAGGCGTCGCTCATATGGGCAACCTGTAGCGACGATAAATAAAACGTAAACCACCACCATTGATTTTCCTCCCTGCCTTGCCTGTCCCTTATTATTTGTGACGCTCCCTAAATTTTAGCAGTAAAAAAATATATCTGTATATCATCCTGCCCTGAATGAAAATCTAGCAATTAATTTATGATGGCCTAAGATTTGTAACTAATTTATCTTGAACCTGACCTGCAATTAGTTTATGACGACCTAAAACTTGTAACTAATTTATCTTGGCCTATGACCTGCAATTAGTTTATGACGGCCTAAGACTTGAAACTAATTTATCCTGGCCTATGACCTGCAATTAGCTTATGATGGTCTAAGACTTGAAACTAATTTATCTTGGCCTATAACCTGCAATTAGCTTATGACGGTCTAAGACTTGTAACTAACTTATCTTGGCCTATGACCTACAATTAGCTTATGACAGTCTAAGACTTGAAACTAATTTATCTTGGCCTATGACCTGCAATTAGTTTATGACAGCCTAAGACTTGTAACTAACTTATCTTGGCCTATGACCTACAATTAGCTTATGACAGTCTAAGACTTGAAACTAATTTATCTTGGCCTGCAATTAGCTTATGACGGTCTAAGACTTGTAACTAACTTATCTTGGCCTATGACCTACAATTAGCTTATGACAGTCTAAGACTTGAAACTAATTTATCTTGGCCTATGACCTGCAATTAGTTTATGACAGCCTAAGACTTGTAACTAACTTATCTTGGCCTATGACCTACAATTAGCTTATGACAGTCTAAGACTTGAAACTAATTTATCTTGGCCTATGACCTACAATTAGTTTATGACAGCCTAAGACTTGAAACTAATTTATCTTGGCCTATGACCTGCAATTAGTTTATGACAGCCTAAGACTTGTAACTAACTTATCTTGGCCTATGACCTACAATTAGCTTATGACAGTCTAAGACTTGAAACTAATTTATCTTGGCCTGCAATTAGCTTATGACGGTCTAAGACTCGTAACTAACTTATCTTGGCCTATGACCTACAATTAGCTTATGACAGTCTAAGACCTGAAACTAATTTGTCTTGGCCTATGACCTGCAATTAGTTTATGACAGCCTAAGACTTGTAACTAACTTATCTTGGCCTATGACCTACAATTAGCTTATGACAGTCTAAGACTTGAAACTAATTTATCTTGGCCTATGACCTACAATTAGTTTATGACAGCCTAAGACTTGAAACTAATTTATCTTGGCCTATGACCTGCAATTAGTTTATGACAGCCTAAGACTTGTAACTAACTTATCTTGGCCTATGACCTACAATTAGCTTATGACAGTCTAAGACTTGAAACTAATTTATCTTGGCCTATGACCTGCAATTAGTTTATGACAGCCTAAGACTTGAAACTAATTTATCTTGGCCTATGACCTGCAATTAGTTTATGACAGCCTAAGACTTGTGGCTTGCTCCCTTGTAGAACGATCGGCATCCTATGAGGAGAGGTTGGATCAGAGCCGAGATTCTGATGTCTTACCTGTAGCGGCATTAACAAAAGAACAATTACAGCAGGCGCTCCTGTATTTATTGAAGGTAGGAATTTATGACTTACATCCGTTATAATTAATTAATAAAAGGTAGATTGTATAAGATGATGCATGGGTTGGATTCCAGACACTTGTATCCTGTACCGTGATCCATACAACTTAATTTTAGCTCGATTGTGAAACAAAACAGTCTTACCTCTTTCATATTGGAATCCATTTCCAGGAAGGAGGTGGAAATGTGGATTTAAAGGAGATTAGATGATGTTTCCGAATACATTATTTTTTGGCATATTTTTGAAACGACAATTGACAAAACGAGTATAGTTTCTTAGTTTTCTACCACATAACATGCTTTATATAAAAAATAACAGTTTATAAATTAAGTTGGTGATGCTAGCAGCTACATCGATTACCTCCCTTGAATTGTGGTGACTGGATTAGCTCCCTTCAATAATATTCCTATCTCATTAGTGAATATGTTTAAATTGCGACCTTGCCAGCCCCAATTGTAGCCCTATTTGTTTTTCTTTAAAGGGGAACTAGCGCAGTCTAGTATTTATGCCTCATATACTTCTGGCTTCTAAGTTTAAGTTTAAACAACTTATATTAATCACTCTCGTTGGTGCGGATGAAAGCGTATATGTGGTCATTTGTGTGGGAGGAAACCGGAGTACTCGGAGAAAACCCACCTGTCCGATCTGGCGGCCACCGTACCATCTCACATACTTCCTGGTGCTAAGTAAACCCTAGGAACATGTGTCCATGCAGTGTGTCCATGCAGTGTGTCCATGCTGTCCATGCTGCCCATGCAGTGTGTCCATGCAGTGTGTCCATGCATGTCCATGCGTCCATGCAGTGTGTCCATGCAGTGTGTCCATGCAGTGTGTCCATGCAGTGTGTCCATGCTGCCCATGCAGTGTGTCCATGCAGTGTGTCCATGCTGTCCATGCAGTGTGTCCATGCAGTGTGTCCATGCTGCCCATGCAGTGTGTCCATGCAGTGTGTCCATGCTGTCCATGCAGTGTGTCCATGCTGTCCATGCAGTGTGTCCATGCTGTCCATGCAGTGTGTCCATGCTGTCCATGCAGTGTGTCCATGCTGCCCATGCAGTGTGTCCATGCAGTCCATGCAGTGTGTCCATGCAGTGTGTCCATGCTGCCCATGCAGTGTGTCCATGCTGCCCATGCAGTGTGTCCATGCAGTCCATGCAGTGTGTCCATGCAGTCCATGCAGTGTGTCCATGCAGTGTGTCCATGCAGTGTGTCCATGCTCTGTGTCCATGCTGTGTGTCCATGCAGTGTGTCCATGCTCTGTGTCCATGCAGTGTGTCCATGCTGTCCATGCAGTGTGTCCATGCTCTGTGTCCATGCAGTGTGTCCATGCAGTGTGTCCATGCCTGTGTCCATGCAGTGTGTCCATGCTGTCCATGCAGTGTGTCCATGCTTGTGTCCATGCAGTGTGTCCATGCAGTGTGTCCATGCAGTGTGTCCATGCTGCCATGCAGTGTGTCCATGCTGCCCATGCAGTGTGTCCATGCAGTGTGTCCATGCTGCCCATGCAGTGTGTCCATGCTGTCCATGCAGTGTGTCCATGCTGTCCATGCAGTGTGTCCATGCTGTCCATGCAGTGTGTCCATGCAGTGTGTCCATGCAGTGTGTCCATGCTGCCCATGCAGTGTGTCCATGCAGTGTGTCCATGCTGTCCATGCAGTGTGTCCATGCTGTCCATGCAGTGTGTCCATGCTGTCCATGCAGTGTGTCCATGCTGTCCATGCAGTGTGTCCATGCTGTCCATGCAGTGTGTCCATGCTGTCCATGCAGTGTGTCCATGCTGCCCATGCAGTGTGTCCATGCTGTCCATGCAGTGTGTCCATGCTGCCCATGCAGTGTGTCCATGCTGTCCATGCAGTGTGTCCATGCTGTCCATGCAGTGTGTCCATGCTGCCCATGCAGTGTGTCCATGCAGTGTGTCCATGCAGTGTGTCCATGCAGTGTGTCCATGCTGTCCATGCAGTGTGTCCATGCTGCCCATGCAGTGTGTCCATGCTGTCCATGCAGTGTGTCCATGCTGTCCATGCTGCCCATGCAGTGTGTCCATGCTGTCCATGCAGTGTGTCCATGCTGCCCATGCAGTGTGTCCATGCAGTGTGTCCATGCTGCCCATGCAGTGTGTCCATGCTGTCCATGCTGTCCATGCAGTGTGTCCATGCTGTCCATGCAGTGTGTCCATGCAGTGTGTCCATGCTGTCCATGCAGTGTGTCCATGCTGTCCATGCAGTGTGTCCATGCAGTGTGTCCATGCAGTGTGTCCATGCTGCCCATGCAGTGTGTCCATGCAGTGTGTCCATGCTGCCCATGCAGTGTGTCCATGCAGTGTGTCCATGCTGTCCATGCAGTGTGTCCATGCTGTCCATGCAGTCCATGCAGTGTGTCCATGCAGTGTGTCCATGCTGCCCATGCAGTGTGTCCATGCTGTCCATGCAGTGTGTCCATGCAGTGTGTCCATGCAGTCCATGCAGTGTGTCCATGCTGTCCATGCAGTGTGTCCATGCAGTCCATGCAGTGTGTCCATGCAGTGTGTCCATGCTGTCCATGCAGTGTGTCCATGCTGTCCATGCAGTCCATGCAGTGTGTCCATGCAGTGTGTCCATGCTGTCCATGCAGTGTGTCCATGCTGCCCATGCAGTGTGTCCATGCTGTCCATGCAGTGTGTCCATGCTGTCCATGCAGTGTGTCCATGCTGTCCATGCAGTGTGTCCATGCTGCCCATGCAGTGTGTCCATGCTGCCCATGCAGTGTGTCCATGCTGCCCATGCAGTGTGTCCATGCTGTCCATGCAGTGTGTCCATGCTGTCCATGCAGTGTGTCCATGCAGTCCATGCAGTGTGTCCATGCTGTGTGTCCATGCTGTCCATGCAGTGTGTCCATGCTGCCCATGCAGTGTGTCCATGCTGTCCATGCAGTGTGTCCATGCTGCCCATGCAGTGTGTCCATGCTGTCCATGCAGTGTGTCCATGCAGTGTGCCCATGCAGTGTGTCCATGCTGTCCATGCAGTGTGTCCATGCTGCCCATGCAGTGTGTCCATGCAGTGTGTCCATGCAGTGTGTCCATGCTGCCCATGCAGTGTGTCCATGCTGCCCATGCAGTGTGTCCATGCAGTCCATGCAGTGTGTCCATGCAGTGTGTCCATGCTGTCCATGCAGTGTGTCCATGCTGCCCATGCAGTGTGTCCATGCTGCCCATGCAGTGTGTCCATGCAGTGTGTCCATGCTGTCCATGCAGTGTGTCCATGCTGTCCATGCAGTGTGTCCATGCTGTCCATGCAGTGTGTCCATGCTGCCCATGCAGTGTGTCCATGCAGTGTGTCCATGCTGCCCATGCAGTGTGTCCATGCTGCCCATGCAGTGTGTCCA
The DNA here is from genome assembly GCA_014843695.1 of Archivesica marissinica. Lineage (NCBI taxonomy): Eukaryota > Metazoa > Mollusca > Bivalvia > Venerida > Vesicomyidae > Archivesica > Archivesica marissinica. The sequence continues at coordinate 19,950,062 of CM026398.1, forward strand.
TGCAGTGTGTCCATGCTGTCCATGCAGTGTGTCCATGCAGTGTGTCCATGCAGTGTGTCCATGCTGTCCATGCTGTCCATGCAGTGTGTCCATGCAGTGTGTCCATGCAGTGTGTCCATGCTGTCCATGCAGTGTGTCCATGCTGTCCATGCAGTGTGTCCATGCAGTGTGTCCATGCAGTGTGTCCATGCTGCCCATGCAGTGTGTCCATGCAGTGTGTCCATGCTGTCCATGCAGTGTGTCCATGCAGTGTGCCATGCAGTGTGTCCATGCTGTCCATGCAGTGTGTCCATGCTGTCCATGCAGTGTGTCCATGCTGTCCATGCAGTGTGTCCATGCAGTGTGTCCATGCAGTGTGTCCATGCTGTCCATGCAGTGTGTCCATGCTGTCCATGCAGTGTGTCCATGCAGTCCATGCAGTGTGTCCATGCAGTGTGTCCATGCAGTGTGTCCATGCTGTCCATGCAGTGTGCCCATGCAGTGTGTCCATGCAGTCCATGCAGTGTGTCCATGCAGTCCATGCAGTGTGTCCATGCTGCCCATGCAGTGTGTCCATGCAGTGTGTCCATGCTGTCCATGCAGTGTGTCCATGCAGTGTGTCCATGCTGCCATGCTGTCCATGCAGTGTGTCCATGCTGTCCATGCAGTGTGTCCATGCTGCCCATGCAGTGTGTCCATGCAGTGTGTCCATGCTGTCCATGCAGTGTGTCCATGCTGTCCTGTGCCCATGCAGTGTGTCCATGCTGTCCATGCAGTGTGTCCATGCAGTGTGTCCATGCTGTCCATGCAGTGTGTCCATGCTGCCCATGCAGTGTGTCCATGCAGTGTGTCCATGCAGTGTGTCCATGCTGTCCATGCAGTGTGTCCAGCAGTGTGTCCATGCTGTCCATGCAGTGTGTCCATGCAGTGTCTGTGCCCATGCAGTGTGTCCATGCAGTGTGTCCATGTGCCCATGCAGTGTGCCCATGCAGTGTGTCCATGCTGCCCATGCAGTGTGTCCATGCTGCCATGCAGTGTGTCCATGCAGTGTGTCCATGCTGCCCATGCAGTGTGTCCATGCAGTGTGTCCATGCTGCCCATGCAGTGTGCCCATGTGCCCATGCAGTGTGTCCATGCTGCCCATGCAGTGTGTCCATGCAGTGTGTCCATGCAGTGTGTCCATGCAGTGTGTCCATGCAGTGTGTCCATGCAGTGTGTCCATGCAGTGTGTCCATGCTGTCCATGCTGTCCATGCAGTGTGTCCATGCAGTGTGTCCATGCAGTGTGTCCATGCTGCCCATGCAGTGTGTCCATGCTGTCCATGCAGTGTGTCCATGCAGTGTGTCCATGCAGTGTGTCCATGCTGCCCATGCAGTGTGTCCATGCAGTGTGTCCATGCAGTGTGTCCATGCAGTGTGTCCATGCTGTCCATGCAGTGTGCCCATGCAGTGTGTCCATGCTGTCCATGCAGTGTGTCCATGCTGCCCATGCAGTGTGTCCATGCAGTGTGCCCATGCAGTGTGTCCATGCTGTCCATGCAGTGTGTCCATGCTGCCCATGCAGTGTGTCCATGCTGCCCATGCAGTGTGTCCATGCAGTCCATGCAGTGTGTCCATGCAGTGTGCCCATGCAGTGTGTCCATGCTGTCCATGCAGTGTGCCCATGCAGTGTGTCCATGCAGTCCATGCAGTGTGTCCATGCAGTGTGCCCATGCAGTGTGTCCATGCTGTCCATGCAGTGTGCCCATGCAGTGTGTCCATGCTGTCCATGCAGTGTGTCCATGCAGTGTGTCCATGCTGCCCATGCAGTGTGTCCATGCTGCCCATGCAGTGTGTCCATGCAGTGTGTCCATGCTGTCCATGCAGTGTGTCCATGCTGTCCATGCAGTGTGTCCATGCTGCCCATGCAGTGTGTCCATGCAGTGTGCCCATGCAGTGTGTCCATGCTGCCCATGCAGTGTGTCCATGCAGTGTGTCCATGCAGTGTGTCCATGCAGTGTGTCCATGCAGTGTGTCCATGCAGTGTGTCCATG
>CM026398.1:19953072-20000541 GCA_014843695.1 Archivesica marissinica
GTGTAGGATGTATATGTAATGTTGTAGTGTAGGATGTATATGTAATGTTGTAGTGTAGGATGTATATGTAATGTTGTAGTGTAGGATGTAATTATGTTGTAGTGTAGGATGTATATGTAATGTTGTAGTGTAGGATGTATATGTAATGTTTTAGTGTAGGATGTATATGTAATGTTGTAGTGTAGGATGTATATGTAATGTTGTAGTGTAGGATGTATATGTAATGTTGTAGTGTAGGATGTTATGTAATGTTGTAGTGTAGGATGTATATGTAATGTTGTAGTGTAGGATGTATATGTAATGTTGTAGTGTAGGATGTATATGTAATGTTGTAGTGTAGGATGTATATGTAATGTTGTAGTGTAGGATGTAATGTTGTAGTGTAGGATGTATATGTAATGTTGTAGTGTAGGATGTATATGTAATGTTGTAGTGTAGGATGTATATGTAATGTTGTAGTGTAGGATGTATATGTAATGTTGTAGTGTAGGATGTATATGTAATGTTGTAGTGTAGGATGTATATGTAATGTTGTAGTGTAGGATGTATATGTAATGTTGTAGTGTAGGATGTAATGTTGTAGTGTAGGATGTATATGTAATGTTGTAGTGTAGGATGTATATGTAATGTTGTAGTGTAGGATGTAATGTTGTAGTGTAGGATGTATATGTAATGTTGTAGTGTAGGATGTATATGTAATGTTGTAGTGTAGGATGTATATATAATGTTGTAGTGTAGGATGTATATGTAATGTTGTAGTGTAGGATGTATATGTAATGTTGTAGTGTAGGATGTATATGTAATGTTGTAGTGTAGGATGTAATGTTGTAGTGTAGGATGTATATGTAATGTTGTAGTGTAGGATGTATATGTAATGTTGTAGTGTAGGATGTATATGTAATGTTGTAGTGTAGGATGTATATGTAATGTTGTAGTGTAGGATGTAATGTTGTAGTGTAGGATGTATATGTAATGGTGTAGTGTAGGATGTATATGTAATGTTGTAGTGTAGGATGTATATGTAATGGTGTAGTGTAGGATGTATATGTAATGTTGTAGTGTAGGATGTATATGTAATGGTGTAGTGTAGGATGTATATGTAATGTTGTAGTGTAGGATGTATATGTAATGGTGTAGTGTAGGATGTATATGTAATGTTGTAGTGTAGGATGTATATGTAATGTTGTAGTGTAGGATGTATATGTAATGTTGTAGTGTAGGATGTATATGTAATGGTGTAGTGTAGGATGTATATGTAATGTTGTAGTGTAGGATGTATATGTAATGTTGTAGTGTAGGATGTATATGTAATGTTGTAGTGTAGGATGTATATGTAATGGTGTAGTGTAGGATGTATATGTAATGTTGTAGTGTAGGATGTATATGTAATGTTGTAGTGTAGGATGTATATGTAATGTTGTAGTGTAGGATGTATATGTAATGGTGTAGTGTAGGATGTATATGTAATGTTGTAGTGTAGGATGTATATGTAATGGTGTAGTGTAGGATGTATATGTAATGTTGTAGTGTAGGATGTATATGTAATGTTGTAGTGTAGGATGTATATGTAATGGTGTAGTGTAGGATGTATATGTAATGGTGTAGTGTAGGATGTATATGTAATGTTGTAGTGTAGGATGTATATGTAATGGTGTAGTGTAGGATGTATATGTAATGTTGTAGTGTAGGATGTATATGTAATGTTGTAGTGTAGGATGTATATGTAATGTTGTAGTGTAGGATGTAATGTTGTAGTGTAGGATGTATATGTAATGTTGTAGTGTAGGATGTATATGTAATGTTGTAGTGTAGGATGTAATGTTGTAGTGTAGGATGTATATGTAATGTTGTAGTGTAGGATGTATATGTAATGTTGTAGTGTAGGATGTAATGTTGTAGTGTAGGATGTATATGTAATGTTGTAGTGTAGGATGTATATGTAATGTTGTAGTGTAGGATGTATATGTAATGTTGTAGTGTAGGATGTATATGTAATGTTGTAGTGTAGGATGTATATGTAATGTTGTAGTGTAGGATGTATATGTAATGTTGTAGTGTAGGATGTATATGTAATGGTGTAGTGTAGGATGTATATGTAATGTTGTATCTAATCTATTTCAGAATGACGGTAGTTTTATCAGCACTATTCACGAAGCGTACCTGAAAAGCCTACATGAACTTTCCGGACAAAAGTCATAGCAAGCTAGTTTATCTAGTTGTTTTAGTTTTAGCCGACACCGATGTATTTAGCACACCTGAGCTATAACTCATGTCATCTATTTGCATAGACCATTGCATTAATTATTTTTTCGGTTTTTGTGAACTTTTGCTGAGATTATGGGATGGGATGAGTATTAGACAGGTTTCATACGCAGCATGCAATGCTGATCAATCGCCCACCTGGCATAACAATAAATTTGTAATACGCTCTGCCCACCGATCTGCCGAGTACCTCCCCCTCTACATGTTCTGCTGAAACTCTGTAGAGTGACCCAGTCCCTTCGTGGCCCTCTCGTTTCTAATGGTGAGTGGCCCAGTCCCTCCGTAGCCCTCTTTTTTTAAAATCATGGTCAATGACCCTTCGTGGACTTCTTGTTTCTCTGTGTTACTAGATGATATGATATAGCTTATTATTATCATTTGCGCAATAATTCGTAAGTGCAGTGTTTCTGCATTTGTCTCAGCAATTGTCTCCCTTTACTTTATACTACTGTGTTAGAGTAACCTCCCTTGTGACATGCAGTAAATTGCAGAGTGATCTAATGGCACCAAATACAGTTTCAATTATCGTGTAAGTGCCCAGATAAAAATGTACATGTAAGCCAGAAGTTATTGTTGACTTATCGACCGGAATTACTTTCATGTATCCAAGACTGGAACTTTTGTTTATTCTACACTAGAACTACTTTCATGTATCCTATGCTGGAACTACTTTATGTATTATTGATTAGAATTACTTTCATATATATCCTAGGCTGGATCTACTTATATGCATTCTAGACTACAACTACTTTCGTGTACCCTAGACTGGAAATACTTTCATGTAATCTAGACTGGAACTACTTTTATGTATTCTAGACTATAACTACTTTCATGTACCCTAGACTGGAACTACTTTATGTATTCTAGACTAGAACTATGTTTATATGTATCCTGGACTGGAATTATTTTGCTGTATCCTAGACTGGACATATTATGTGTACTTGATTTTACAGGATAAACTTGCATTGTTGCGAGGAACTGTGGTTCAATAGTGCTCGAGGAACGGCTAGTTCTATAGTGCTTGAGGAACGGCTGGTTTGATAGTGTTCAAGGAACGGCTGGTTCTATAGTGCTCGAGGAACGGCTGGTTCTATAGTGCTCAAGGAATGGCTGGTTCTATAGTGCTCAAGGAATGGCTGATTCTATAATAGTGCTCGAGGAACGGCTGGTTCTATAGTGCTCAAGGAACGGCTAGTTCTATAGTGCTCAAGGAATGGCTGATTCTATAATAGTGCTCGAGGAACGGCTGGTTCTATAGTACTCAAGGAACGGCTGGTTCTATAGTGCTTGACGAATGGCTGAATCTATAATAGTGCTCGAGGAACGGCTGGTTCTATAGTACTCAAGGAACGGCTGGTTCTATAGTGCTTGACGAATGGCTGAATCTATAGTGCTCTAGTTTTTGGATGTTGTATGTGTTATGTGATAGTTTCTATTTGTAATTTATCATTTTATGAGATGTTGTCTTTGTGCCATTTATAGTACCAATGTTTTTAGATTAAATGTATATTTTTTGTGATGTAGTGCCGTAGACTGAAGCTGAAACTAACCGAGGTGAACCTTCTAGGATGCCCCTTCGGATTATATTTTTGTCTGTGCGTTTTGGCATCTGGCTAGATAAAAAACAAAACATATACGACACCGATAATCTTCTGTGTTAACCAGTTTTGTTGCATCACGGTTTCTTTTAGAATTAAAACCCACGTGACTCGCAGATTTGGAACTATATGAATTTTGGAGTATGCGGTAATAGTATTGTAATACGGTACAATACCCGAGTCCGCGGGAACAAAGTAGATAAAGGTATGCAAATAACATTGAAACAAATAAGATTTTCTACACTTTCCTTTGTTTGTTTTTTATGTTTATTTATCGTCGCTACCGGTTGCCCATATGAGCGACGCCTCCTGAAGAGATTAGTCATCTTAGGTTTTTGGAGGATAGTGCAATGATACAGACAGAGACCCATTCCAAAGTCTCCTCTGGTTCTTTTATGTGCACGGTGTACAGCACCGACATGAGACCTCGGTTTAAAGTCCCATCTGAATGACTGTTAATTTTATTAGGGTCAGACCGGGGGATCGAACCTGCGATCCCTGGATTACCAGTCCAGCGTGTTACCACTGGTCTACAGATCCATTTCCATGTTTTTATGTTCCTTTTTAGTGTTTTCGTTACTTGCCAAATTCTATCCGAGGCGAGTCCCTTATTTGCCTCAGTATAATTACGAGCCTGTGTAATGTCTTTCTAGTATTTGCATTGTCAAGAATCAGAATGACTCAAATATACCTTGCATTAAGAGTAGTTACAATTCCTGGCAGCATAAGGCTGAGAATTGACATAACTTGTTTGAAATTGTATGTATAATCATGCATGTACTTGGTACCTAGTACAGATAATGTTCCGGTTTGTTCATGTATAATCATGCATGTACTTGGTACCTAGTACAGATAATTCTCCGGTTTGTTCATGTATAATCATGCATGTACTTGGTACCTAGTACAGATAATTCTCCGATTTGTTCATGTATAATCATGCATGTACTTGGTACCTAGTACAGATAATGCTCCGGTTTGTTCATGTATAATCATGCATGTACTTGGTACCTAGTACAGATAATGCTCTGGTTTGTTCATGTACAATCATGCATGTACTTGGTACCTAGTACAGATAATGTTCCGGTTTGTTCATGTATAATCATGCATGTACTGGGTACCTAGTACAGATAATGCTCCGGTTTGTTCATGTATGTATAATCATGCATGTACTTGGTACCTAGTACAGATAATGCTCCGGTTTGTTCATGTATAATCATGCATGTACTTGGTACCATGTACAGATAATGCTCTGGTTTGTTCATGTACAATCATGCATGTACTTGGTACCTAGTACAGATAATGCTCCGGTTTGTTCATGTATAATCATGCATGTACTTGGTACCTAGTACAGATAATGCTCCGGTTTGTTCATGTATGTATAATCATGCATGTACTTGGTACCTAGTACAGATAATGCTCCGGTTTGTTCATGTATAATCATGCATGTACTTGGTACCTAGTACAGATAATGCTCTGGTTTGTTCATGTATAATCATGCATGTACTTACTTGGTACCATGTACAGATAATGCTCCGGTTTGTTCATGTACAATCATGCATGTACTTGGTACCTAGTACAGATAATGCTCCGGTTTGTTCATGTATGTATAATCATGCATGTACTTGGTACCTAGTACAGATAATGTTCCGGTGTGTTCATGTATAATCATGCATGTACTTGGTACCTAGTACAGATAATGCTCCGGTTTGTTCATGTATAATCATGCATGTACTTGGTACCATGTACAGATAATGCTCCTGTTTGTTCATGTATGTATAATCATGCATGTACTTGGTACCTAGTACAGATAATGCTCTGGTTTGTTCATGTACAATCATGCATGTACTTGGTACCTAGTACAGATAATGTTCCGGTTTGTTCATGTATAATCATGCATGTACTTGGTACCATGTACAGATAATGCTCCGGTTTGTTCATGTACAATCATGCATGTACTTGGTACCTAGTACAGATAATGCTCCGGTTTGTTCATGTATATATAATCATGCATGTACTTGGTACCTAGTACAGATAATGCTCCGGTTTGTTCATGTATAATCATGCATGTACTTGGTACCATGTACAGATAATGCTCCGGTTTGTTCATGTATAATCATGCATGTACTTGGTACCATGTACAGATAATGTTCCGGTTTGTTCATGTATAATCATGCATGTACTTGGTACCATGTACAGATAATGCTCCGGTTTGTTCATGTATAATCATGCATGTACTTGGTACCTAGTACAGATAATGCTCCGGTTTGTTCATGTATAATCATGCATGTACTTGGTACCTAGTACAGATAATGCTCCGGTTTGTTCATGTATAATCATGCATGTACTTGGTACCTAGTACAGATAATGTTCCGGTTTGTTCATGTATAATCATGCATGTACTTGGTACCTAGTACAGATAATGCTCCGGTTTGTTCATGTATAATCATGCATGTACTTGGTACCTAGTACAGATAATGCTCCGGTTTGTTCATGTATAATCATGCATGTACTTGGTACCTAGTACAGATAATGTTCCGGTTTGTTCATGTATAATCATGCATGTACTTGGTACCTAGTACAGATAATGCTCCGGTTTGTTCATGTATAATCATGCATGTACTTGGTACCTAGTACAGATAATGCTCCGGTTTGTTCATGTATAATCATGCATGTACTTGGTACCTAGTACAGATAATGTTCCGGTTTGTTCATGTATAATCATGCATGTACTTGGTACCTAGTACAGATAATGCTCCGGTTTGTTCATGTATAATCATGCATGTACTTGGTACCTAGTACAGATAATGCTCCGGTTTGTTCATGTACAATCATGCATGTACTTGGTACCATGTACAGATAATGCTCCGGTTTGTTCATGTATAATCATGCATGTACTTGGTACCATGTACAGATAATATTCCGGTTTGTTCATGTATAATCATGCATGTACTTGGTACCTAGTACAGATAATGCTCCGGTTTGTTCATGTATAATCATGCATGTACTTGGTACATCCGGTTTGCTCGTGTATATATAATCATGCATGTACTTTGTACCTAGTACAGATAATTCTCCGGTTTGTTCATGTATAATCGTGCATGTACTTGGTACCTAGTACAGATAATTCTCCGGTTTGCTCGTGTATGTATAATCATGCATGTACCTAGTACAGATAATGCTCCGGTTTGTTCATGTATAATCATGCATGTACTTGGTACCATGTACAGATAATGCTCCGGTTTGCTCGTGTATGTATAATCATGCATGTACTTGGTACCTAGTACAGATAATGCTCCGGTTTGCTCATGTATGTTTTATATTATGTATGTATTACCTGATTGAACTACAATTGTAGTTTTTATGAAATTATAATGTGTAAATTACCTCCCTTTATGAGTGCACGTGGTTTTGTTACTATATTTAGTAAAATAATCATTATCGTAAACGGCCGAAAGCGCGTTCGTAATGTCTACGAACACTGGCGATAGTTGTCGATTATTGACGATGTTTCACGAATCCATTGGGGATCTACTACCTTAATGATGGTTTTACTGAGATTAATGCTAGGATAAATTATGTATATGGATTATAGTTTTGGCATTTCTTTCTTCAAATGAAAAAAATAAAAGAGACTACAGAGGTAAATGTTCCTCCTAGCCTGGTACCGAGCATACTACTCCAGTAAATGTTGTGTTTACTGTTTACTTAATATATCTGCATAATAATGAATGGTAGTTGAAGGTTATAGTTACGTTGCCGCTATATATAGTTTGTGCAATCTGGGTTCAAGCTAGGCCTATATTTTTGGGAGAATTGAAAACCAACCTCTAGCTTGAACCCTGGTCATACACTTTGAGATGTAGTTCATGACATTATATACCTGACTTGACATGTAGTTGAATGACTTTGCACACGTACGTACATGACCTTTTGTTGGTTTAAACATATTTATTCATTCATAATGTACAGTACATATCTATTGTATACAGAATGAGAATGGATTTAATCGAAAGCTTAAAGCTTATTGAGATTATCTCCATGTTGACCTTTTGTTGTAGTTCATGGTCATACATACCTGACATTGAGTTCAAGGTCATACATACCTGACATTGAGTTCAAGGTCATACATACCTGACATTGAGTTCAAGGTCATACATACCTGACATTGAGTTCAAGGTCATACATACCTGACATTGAGTTCAAGGTCATACATACCTGACATTGAGTTCAAGGTCATACATACCTGACATTGAGTTCAAGGTCATACATACCTGACATTGAGTTCAAGGTCATACATACCTGACATTGAGTTTATGGTCATACATACCTGACATTGAGTTCATGGTCATACATACCTGACATTGAGTTCATGGTCATACATACCTGACATTGAGTTCAAGGTCATACTCATACATGACATTGCCATATAGTTCAAGCATACAGATGACCTTGAGATGTAGTTTGCTACTTGTAACATCTAAGCATGATAAATAGTATGGTGAATACCAATGCCAGTTTTATTTTTGTAATATGGCTGCATCGTTATTAGTTTGTAAATATTTTAAGCTGTGTTTTATATCATGTTAATCAAAATTGTATTATTATGTTGTTTAAAGCGACATTACATCGCAAAAAGCAAATAAAATGCATTTGTTCACGTATAAATGCGTTGCTACTACAAATTCTTCCGAATACATATGAACACTAACAATGAATCAATAAACAGTGTTTTTGTGGTTTTCAAACGTGAAAGTAGGATTTCATATAGCCGTCGTCCACGCTCCTGAATTGACGTTTGTTTGTCATCGGAGTCAATACTATACGCGAGATAATGTCGTTTAGAGATTATTTAACTAGGAATAGTCTACCGGGTACAAATAAATGTGCATAAATGTGAGATGATACACGAGTTGTATCACGAATAAATGTCGACACTATATACATTATTTTGTTATGTCAACAAACCGCGTATAACGACATTTGCTTATTAGTTGAAATACTCAGTATTTGAGGTAAATATTTGGGGGAAATTATACAATATCATAGGAAATACATTCTGTAGAAATTTGCGTTTTCACTAATGTAGTGTCGCTTTAACCATTTTGTGGTGTTTATTGTTATACTTTAACTTTGTGAAGAGGACAAAATTAGGAAATGTTTATTTATTAAGTGTCCTCTTTCTGCTGCAGAAGAAGACATGTGTAATTGTATTATGATAATGGCATAATGATCTGATTAAATTTGGGTTTGACATCCTTGTGTATAGGTATAAAAACTGTTCCAGTAAGTGCAGATCTCAGACTGTCTCAAGCTGTCTGATTGGTTGAACTGAGTGCAGATCTCAGACTGTCTCAAGCTGTCTGATTGGTTGAACTGAGTGCAGATCTCAGACTGTCTCAAGCTGCCTGATTGGTTGAACTGAGTGCAGATCTCAGACTGTCTGATTGGTTGAACTGAGTGCAGATCTCAGACTGTCTCAAGCTGTCTGATTGGTTGAACTGTGTGCAGATCTCTGATTGTCTCAAGCTGTCTGATTGGTTGAACTGAGTGCAGATCTCAGATTGTCTCAAGCTGTCTGATTGGTTGAACTGAGTGCAGATCTCAGATTGTCTCAAGCTGTCTGATTGGTTGAACTGAGTGCAGATCTCTAGCTGTCTGATTGAGCTGAGTGCAGATCTCTAGCTGCCTGATGGGTTGAGCTGAGTGCAGATCTCAGGTTCATACAACCAAATTAGTGAAGCCTGAAAATTGAGAATAGTTTTCTCAACTGGGGGCTATATGAAGCTTCACCTCCAAGATTTTAACAAAATGAAGTTTGTTTTGCATGCCTCAATCAATCGTGTTTTACAACAGTTTCTCTTGTGTGTGCTATAATATATACAACATGTATTGTGTTTTGCGTAGCCTCTCTCTGTAGCAACTAGAGGGAGATTGTGGCATGTGTGATCTGCATTCTTTACAGATGCACCTCTGAGTGTGTCTGTCAGAATAAAGGTTAAGTTGTTTGTTAGGGTGTTGTTTATTTTTAAACAAAAACAACTAGTTCTTGTCATGACTGTCTGTCATTCTACTGCCCGTCTCAGAACATTTATTGTTGGCCATAGCTTCTTCATTCATTTTCTTGATGGATTATTGCCGATATTCGCAAGTATATGACTTATGGTTGTGACCGTTACCTTTTTCAAAATCCAAAGCTTGTAAATATCTGCTTCTTTACCTCCTCACAGATTTAGCCAACATTCGCACACAATGCTCCTAGTCACTAGTGCATCACATTGGCATGCATACTTTGGCCTATTCACTGTTGACCTTTGACCGACCAAATAAATTGGAAGGGATGTGTATACAACATAGATCTAGATCAGGATGTTGTTTGCTATTCAGCCAAGTGTTTTAGCTTCATTGCAACTTTAATGGTTAATAACTTGTACAAACACTTGGCCATACTTTCTGGTCACAATTAGCTGATAAGCAGACGCAGAATTATACATTAATTAAATTGTTTTTATCATGTTCGTTACATCTCCTTGTTTGCAAGATAAAGCACTTGTAAATAAGCATTACCTACTACGCCAACTTGATATCCAGACAGAGTTAGCACACATTCACACATAATACTCCAAGTCACTCATTGACCTTCAATAGGTTGACAGTGACCTTGAGAATTTTGGGATCCAATGCATGTTTTATCGCATATCATCGTCAGAGATTGTGTTCTTTTCTTGGTGCAATTATGTCATGTTATATTTTATACCGTACCTCCGTCTGCTACATCGTGCAGTAAGGAGAACTCTGCTATTTTTGACCAGACAGTCTACATCCGCTATGTCAAAGTCGGTTATGTCGAATTCTCCGGTTATCGCGAAGTCGGATCTAAGTCCCGTTTCAGACCAGACACTAACATTTTACATATAACTGGCTCTGTTTATATCGAATTTGGTAAAGTCAAACTTCGGTTATGGCAAAGTATTTTGTTCGGGCCGACGGAATTCGACATAACGGATGTAGACTGTATATGTAATGCTTTATATAAGCATATTGTTTATGCATCATTTTCTAAAGACACAGACACATGTGTGACATATTGAGCCATGTATATGTTGAACAATGGTGATAAATATATGTAATGCCATGTGTATTTTTTTGGTGGCAAAGTAGTACTGTATTAAGAAGTATATATGAATATATTAATAATTTACTGTCGTATGCATTTTGTATGTTGTTTATGTGATATGTTAAATTCTATTCTAACATGGTTGGGCAATTTGTCTGTATTAGCAAAGAAGGAATTTACCGTTGGTAAATCTGTAATTTAACATGGCTTAGCATGCGATGTCGACCGTAACAGCATTTTTGTGATGTTATTTGCGGCTTTCTAATAAGTAACACCAGCTATTTTTGCGCTTTTAAGATTTGGGCATGTTAGAATCAAAATAATATTTGCATTTGTGTTATTTAGAGTTAAATAAAACATTGTTTTGTTGTTCTGAGCGCCGTAATTAACACATAGGCCTGCTTGGTTAATTCCTATGTGTCAGAACTACAAACCATCTGTTATTTTCCAATAAACAACTGAAAGACAAATATTATTTCTTAAATATTGAGTCCGCCTCGTGGTCGTGGTTAAGGTCGCTGACTTGTATACCACTGTAACCTATCATCACTGATGGTCACGGGTTCGAGCCCCGCTCAGACCGTGTCTCATTTATATGAAAAAGTTGGCAGTTTCTTACGGAGGTTGGTGCACCCAAGTACTGGTTAACCGTTGGAGTCTGCCCAGGAAAGGTGTTGTTAGGTAAACTGCCCGCCGGAGATATAGCCCAAAATGGTGCTGATGCAGGCGTAAAACCCAAAATATAACATATATTCTTAAATATTGAGCATGTATTAGTGGCATCGAGGTGTCTGTGGACATGCAGATATGTCTGTGATGTATGATACTTATAGATGCATAATAAGTGAACAATATTGGAGATAAATATTGGCTGTTTTGGGAGGAAAAGTGGAGTTGGTTGTTGGCAAGAGGGATGTGCCTGTTGGCAAGAGGGTGGTGACTGTTGGCAAGAGGGCGGTGACTTTTAGCAAGAGGGATGTGCCTGTTGGCAAGAGGGCGGTGTCTGTTGGCAAGAGGAGGGAGGTGTTGGCAAGAGGGAGGTGACTGTTGGCAAGTGGGTGGCTATTATTATAAGGAAGTGTGTAGGTTAGAGGAAAGTACCGATAGGCTGATGGTAAGGTTTGATATAGAAGTTTGGTACACTTTGTGAGATAGAAAACATTGGTGTTGTTGATAAGTTAAATATAGAAGTTTGGTACACTTTGTGAGATAGAAAACACTGGTGTTGATGGCAAGTTAGATATAGAAGTTTGGTACACTTTGGGAGATATGTTAGAAAACATTGGTGTTGTTGACAAGTTAAATATAGAAGTTTGGTACAGTTTGGGAGATAGAAAACACTGGTGTTGATGGCAAGTTAGATATAGAAGTTTGGTACAGTTTGGGAGATAGAAAACACTGGTGTTGTTGACAATAGATGTATGGTACACTTTGGGAGATAGAAAACATTGGTGTTGATGACCACATTGGGAGATAGAAAACATTGGTGTTGATGACAAGTTAGATATAGAAGTTTGGTACAGTTTGGGAGATAGAAAACACTGGTGTTGATGACAAGTTAGATATAGAAGTTTGGTACAGTTTGGGAGATAGAAAACACTGGTGTTGATGACAAGTTAAATATAGAAGTTTGGTACAGTTTGGGAGATAGAAAACACTGGTGTTGTTGACAAGTTATATATAGATGTATGGTACAGTTTGGGAGATAGAAAACACTGGTGTTGTTGACAAGTTATATATAGATGTATGGTACACTTTGTGAGATAGAGAATATGGCCTGTTAATGGGAAGTTGTTTGTATTGTTAACAGTATAATTTGCGATATTGAAAATATGACCGGTATAATTATGTAGATAGGTGGCTGTTGTTGAAATGCTATTCAGAAGCAAATCAGCCTTCGTGTGATATAGTTGTAGCAAATAGTTGCTTTAAATGTGTATAAGTTGGAACAGGTGCTTTTTAAATAATATCCCAAAATGTGTTAATATTTACTTAGGAGAGCTTTGGGTCTCCCTCAGTTACAACTGTGTGTATATTGTGCATTTTATCACAACATGTAGTTAAATGACTATCGCTACCGTTACCATTATCATCACTACTGGTTGCCAATATGAGCGACGCCTCCTGAAGAGATTAGTCATTTTAGATTTTTGGAGGACAGTGCAATGATACAGAGAGAGACCCATTCCAGAATCTCCTCTTGTTCTTTTACATGCACGGTGTACAGCACCGACACGAGACCTCGGTTTAACGTCCCTAATACAATTAAAAGTCTTTCAGATGGTTCAGACGGGGGATCAAACCTGTGATCCCTGGATTACAATATGTATTACAACTGGACTACAGATCCGTCAGTATAACAACACATTCAGGTTTCATTAGAGTATTCCATGATGTATAATACATAAAAAATGGTGAAACACGGCCAATAATATTATCCGTAAACAAGTATTATATTGCATGAATTATAATTTCAGAAGTCTGGATATTTGTGTCTCGCTGTAGTAGTTTCTGTGCATTAGGAAATCCAGCGTTGTTTGCATGTATGTTTTGTGGGAAAGGTTGGGGTCCAGAGGTTTTCTCCACCACACTTATATTGGTGAAGGTAAGGTACCAGCACTATTGTCCCCCATAAATATATATGTGGAGAAAGTAGGGGAGTCGGAGGTGGCACAAATATTATCCTAAGGAGAGAAACTCTGCTTCCGTTTTAATCCCACAAATATCTCTATTGGGAAGGTAGTGGGTCCATGGGTATTCCCCCCACAAATATCTCTATTGGGAAGGTAGTGGGTCCATGGGTATGGTCCCACACAAATATCTCTATTGGGACGGTAGTGGGTCCATGGATATTCCCCCCCCCCCCCCCACAAATATCTCTATTGTGAATTTGTGACGGTAGTGGGTCCATGGATATTCCCCCCCCACAAATATCTCTATTGGGACGGTAGTGGGTCCATGGATATTCCCCCACACAAATATCTCTATTGGGAAGGTAGCGGGTCCATGGGTATGGTCCCACACAAATATCTCTATTGGGAAGGTAGTGGGTCCATGGGTATGGTCCCACACAAATATCTCTATTGGGACGGTAGTGGGTCCATGGATATTCCCCCACACACACAAATCTATATTGGAAAGGTAGTGGATCCATGGGTATGGTCCCACAAATATATATGGGGAAGGTAGTGGGTCCATGGGTATTCCCCCCCCCCCACAAATATCTCTATTGGGAAGGTAGTGGGTCCATGGATATTCCCCCACACAAATATCTCTATTGGGAAGGTAGCGGGTCCATGGGTATGGTCCCACACAAATATCTCTATTGGGAAGGTAGTGGGTCCATGGGTATCCCCCCCCCCACACACACACAAATATCTCTATTGGGAAGGTAGTGGGTCCATGGATATCCCCCCCACACACACACACAAATATCTCTATTGGGAAGGTAGTGGGTCCATGGATATCCCCCCCCCCCACAAATCTATATTGGAAAGGTAGTGGATCCATGGGTATTCCCCCCCCCCACAAATATCTCTATTGGAAAGGTAGTGGGTCCATGGATATTCCCCCTACACAAATATCTCTATTGGGAAGGTAGTGGGTCCATGGGTATTCCCCCCACACAAATATCTATTGGGAAGTTAGTGGGTCCATGGGTATGGTCCCACAAATATCTATTGGGAAGATAGTGGGTCCATGGTATGGTCCCACACACATCTCTATTGGGAAGGTAGTGGGTCCATGGGTATGGTCCCACACACATCTCTATTGGGACGGTAGTGGGTCCATGGGTATTCCCCCCCCCCACACAAATATCTATTGAGACGGTAGTGGGTCCATGGGTATTTCCCCCCCCCCCCACACACAAATATCTATTGGGACGGTAGTGGGTCCATGGGTATTCCCCCCGCCCCCCCCCCACACACAAATATATATTGGGAAGGTAGTGGGTCCATGGGTATTCCCCCCCCCCCCCCCCCCACACACAAAATATATTGGGAAGGTAGTGAGTCCATGGGTATTCCCCCCCCCCCACACATATATATTGGGAAGGTAGTGGGTCCATGGGTATTCCCCCCACACACATATATATTGGGAAGGTAGTGGGTCCATGGGTATCCCCCCCCACACACAAATATCTATTGGGAAGGTAGTGGGTCCATGGGTATCCCCCCCCACACACAATATCTATTGGGAAGGTAGTGGGTCCATGGGTATTCCCCCCCCCCACACACAAATATCTATTGGGAAGGTAGTGGGTCCATGGGTATCCCCCCCCCACACACAAATATCTATTGGGAAGGTAGTGGGTCCATGGGTATTCCCCCCCCCCCACACAAATATCTATTGGGAAGGTAGTGGGTCCATGGGTATTCCCCCCGCCCCCCCCCCCCACACACACAAATATCTATTGGGAAGGTAGTTGGTCCATGGGTATTCCCCCCCACACACAAATATCTATTGGGAAGGTAGTGGGTCCATGGGTATTCCCCCCACACACAAATATCTATTGGGAAGGTAGTGGGTCCATGGGTATTCCCCCCCACACACAAATATCTATTGGGAAGGTAGTGGGTCCATGGGTATTCCCCCCGCCCCCCCCCCCCCACACACACAAATATCTATTGGGAAGGTAGTTGGTCCATGGGTATTCCCCCCACACACACAAATATCTATTGGGAAGGTAGTGGGTCCATGGGTATTCCCCCCACACACACAAATATCTATTGGGAAGGTAGTTGGTCCATGGGTATTCCCCCCCACACAAATATCTATTGGGAAGGTAGTGGGTCCATGGGTATTCCCCCCACACACACAAATATCTATTGGGAAGGTAGTTGGTTCATGGGTATTCCCCCCCCCACACACAATATCTATTGGGAAGGTAGTTGGTCCATGGGTATTCCCCCCCCCCACACACACAAATATCTATTGGGACGGTAGTGGGTCCATGGGTATTCCCCCCCCCCACACACACACACATATATATTGGGAAGGTATGGGTATGGTCCCACACATATTGGGAAGGTAGTGGGTCCCACAAATATCTCTATTGGGAAGGTAGCGGGTCCATGGGTATGGTCCCACACACATCTCTATTGGGAAGGTAGCGGGTCCATGGATATGGTCCCACACACATCTCTATTGGGACGGTAGTGGGTCCATGGATATTCCCCCCCACAAATATCTCTATTGGGAAGGTAATTAGTGGGTCCATGTGTATTGTCTCGCAAATATCTCTATTGGGAAGGTAGTGGGTCCATGGGTATGGTCATGCAAATATATGGGGAAGGTAGTGAGTCTATGGGTATGATCCCACAAATATCTCTATTGGGAAGGTAGTGGGTCCTCTATAAATATCTCTGCGAGGAAGATAGTGAGTGGGTCCTCTATAAATATCTCTGCGAGGAAGATAGTGAGTGGGTCCTCTATAAATATCTCTGCGAGGAAGATAGCGAGTGGGCCCTCTATAAATATCTCTGCGAGGAAGATAGCGAGTGGGTCCTCTATAAATATCTCTGCGAGGAAGATAGCGAGTGGGTCCTCTATAAATATCTCTGCGAGGAAGATAGCGAGTGGGTCCTCTATAAATATCTTTGCGAGTGAGTCCTCTATAAATATCTCTGCGAGGAAGATATAGAGCGAGTGGGTCCTCTATAAATATCTCTGCGAGGAAGATATAGAGCGAGTGGTTCCAGTGGTATTGTTCCTCTATAAATATTATCTCTGTGAGGAAGATAGCGAGTGGGTCCTCTATAAATATCTCTGCGAGTAAGATAGCGAGTGGGTCCTCTATAAATATCTCTGCGAGGAAGATATAGAGCGAGTGGTTCCAGTGGTATTGTTCCTCTATAAATATTATCTGTGAGGAAGATAGCGAGTGAGTCCTCTATTAATATCTCTGCGAGGAAGATATAGAGCAAGTGGTTCCAGTGGTATTGTTCCTCTATAAATATTATCTCTGTGAGGAAGATAGCGGTTGGGTCCTCTATAAATATCTCTGCGAGGAAGATATAGAGCGAGTGGTTCCAGTGGTATTGTTCCTCTATAAATATTATCTCTGTGAGGAAGATGGCAAGTGGGTCCTCTATAAATATCTCTGCGAGGAAGATAGCGAGTGGGTCCTCTATAAATATCTCTGTGAGGAAGATAGCGAGTGAGTCCTCTATAAATATCTCTGCGAGGAAGATAGCGAGTGGGTCCTCTATAAATATCTCTGTGAGGAAGATAGCGAGTGGGTCCTCTATAAATATCTCTGCGAGGAAGATAGCGAGTGGGTCCTCTATAAATATCTCTGCGAGGAAGATATAGAGCGAGTGGTTCCAGTGGTATTGTTCCTCTATAAATATTATCTCTGCGAGGAAGATAGCGAGTGGTTCCAGTGGTATTGTTCCTCTATAGGGAAGATAGCGAGTGGTTCCTCTATAAATATCTCTGTGAGGAAGATAGCGAGTGGGTCCTCTATAAATATCTCTGCGAGGAAGATAGCGAGTGGGTCCTCTATAAATATCTCTGCGAGGAAGATATAGAGCGAGTGGTTCCAGTGGTATTGTTCCTCTATAAATATTATCTCTGCGAGGAAGATAGCGAGTGGTTCCAGTGGTGGTATTGTTCCTCTATAGGGAAGATAGCGAGTGGGTCCTCTATAAATATCTCTGTGAGGAAGATAGCGAGTGGGTCCTCTATAAATATCTCTGTGAGGAAGATAGCGAGTGGGTCCTCTATAAATATCTCTGCGAGGAAGATATAGAGCGAGTGGTTCCAGTGGTATTGTTCCTCTATAAATATTATCTCTGCGAGGAAGATAGCGAGTGGTTCCAGTGGTATTGTTCCTCTATAGGGAAGATAGCGAGTGGGTCCTCTATAAATATCTCTGCGAGGAAGATTGCTAGTGGGTCCTCTATAAATATCTCTGCGAGGAAGATAGCGAGTGGGTCCTCTATAAATATCTCTGCGAGGAAGATATAGAGCGAGTGGTTCCAGTGGTATTGTTCCTCTATAAATATTATCTGTGTGAGGAAGATGGCGAGTGGGTCCTCTATAAATATCTCTGCGAGGAAGATAGCGAGTGGGTCTTCTATAAATATCTCTGCGAGGAAGATAGCGAGTGGGTCCTCTATAAATATCTCTGCGAGGAAGATAGCGAGTGGGTCCTCTATAAATATCTCTGCGAGGAAGATTGCGAGTGAGTCCTCTATAAATATCTCTGCGAGGAAGATATAGAGCGAGTGGGTCCTCTATAAATATCTCTGCGAGGAAGATATAGAGCGAGTGGTTCCAGTGGTATTGTTCCTCTATAAATATTATCTGTGTGAGAAAGATAGCGAGTGGTTCCAGTGGTATTGTTCCTCTATAAATATTATCTGTGTGAGGAAGATGGCGAGTGGGTCCTCTATAAATATCTCTGCGAGGAAGATAGCGAGTGGGTCTTCTATAAATATCTCTGCGAGGAAGATAGCGAGTGGGTCCTCTATAAATATCTCTGCGAGGAAGATAGCGAGTGGGTCCTCTATAAATATCTCTGCGAGGAAGATTGCGAGTGAGTCCTCTATAAATATCTCTGCGAGGAAGATATAGAGCGAGTGGGTCCTCTATAAATATCTCTGCGAGGAAGATATAGAGCGAGTGGTTCCAGTGGTATTGTTCCTCTATAAATATTATCTCTGCGAGGAAGATAGCGAGTGGTTCCAGCGGTATTGTTCCTCTATAGGGAAGATAGCGAGTGGGTCCTCTATAAATATCTCTGTGAGGAAGATAGCGAGTGGGTCCTCTATAAATATCTCTGTGAGGAAGATAGCGAGTGGGTCCTCTATAAATATCTCTGCGAGGAAGATATAGAGCGAGTGGTTCCAGTGGTATTGTTCCTCTATAAATATTATCTCTGCGAGGAAGATAGCGAGTGGTTCCAGTGGTATTGTTCCTCTATAGGGAAGATAGCGAGTGGGTCCTCTATAAATATCTCTGCGAGGAAGATTGCTAGTGGGTCCTCTATAAATATCTCTGCGAGGAAGATAGCGAGTGGGTCCTCTATAAATATCTCTGCGAGGAAGATATAGAGCGAGTGGTTCCAGTGGTATTGTTCCTCTATAAATATTATCTGTGTGAGGAAGATGGCGAGTGGGTCCTCTATAAATATCTCTGCGAGGAAGATAGCGAGTGGGTCCTCTATAAATATCTCTGCGAGGAAGATAGCGAGTGGGTCCTCTATAAATATCTCTGCGAGGAAGATATAGAGCGAGTGGGTCCTCTATAAATATCTCTGCGAGGAAGATATAGAGCGAGTGGTTCCAGTGGTATTGTTCCTCTATAAATATTATCTCTGTGAGGAAGATAGCGAGTGGGTCCTCTATAAATATCTCTGCGAGTAAGATAGCGAGTGGGTCCTCTATAAATATCTCTGCGAGGAAGATATAGAGCGAGTGGTTCCAGTGGTATTGTTCCTCTATAAATATTATCTGTGAGGAAGATAGCGAGTGAGTCCTCTATAAATATCTCTGCGAGGAAGATATAGAGCAAGTGGTTCCAGTGGTATTGTTCCTCTATAAATATTATCTCTGTGAGGAAGATAGCGGTTGGGTCCTCTATAAATATCTCTGCGAGGAAGATATAGAGCGAGTGGTTCCAGTGGTATTGTTCCTCTATAAATATTATCTCTGTGAGGAAGATAGCGGTTGGGTCCTCTATAAATATCTCTGCGAGGAAGATATAGAGCGAGTGGGTCCTCTATAAATATCTCTGCGAGGAAGATATAGAGCGAGTGGTTCCAGTGGTATTGTTCCTCTATAAATATTATCTCTTGTGAGGAAGATGGCAAGTGGGTCCTCTATAAATATCTCTGCGAGGAAGATAGCGAGTGGTTCCAGTGGTATTGTTCCTCTATAGGGAAGATAGCGAGTGGGTCCTCTATAAATATCTCTGTGAGGAAGATAGCGAGTGGGTCCTCTATAAATATCTCTGTGAGGAAGATAGCGAGTGGGTCCTCTATAAATATCTCTGCGAGGAAGATATAGAGCGAGTGGGTCCTCTATAAATATCTCTGCGAGGAAGATATAGAGCGAGTGGTTCCAGTGGTATTGTTCCTCTATAAATATTATCTCTGCGAGGAGGATAGCGAGTGGTTCCAGTGGTATTGTTCCTCTATAGGGAAGATAGCGAGTGGGTCCTCTATAAATATCTCTGCGAGGAAGATTGCTAGTGGGTCCTCTATAAATATCTCTGCGAGGAAGATAGCGAGTGGGTCCTCTATAAATATCTCTGCGAGGAAGATAGCGAGTGGGTCCTCTATAAATATCTCTGCGAGGAAGATATAGAGCGAGTGGTTCCAGTGGTATTGTTCCTCTATAAATATTATCTGTGCGAGGAAGATAGCGAGTGGTTCCAGTGGTATTGTTCCTCTATAGGGAAGATAGCGAGTGGTTCCTCTATAAATATCTCTGTGAGGAAGATAGCGAGTGGGTCCTCTATAAATATCTCGCGGTTCCAGTGGTATTGTTCCTCTATAAATATTATCTCTGCGAGGAAGATATAGAGCGAGTGGTTCCAGTGGTATTGTTCCTCTATAGGGAAGATAGCGAGTGGGTCCTCTATAAATATCTCTGCGAGTGGGTCCTCTATAAATATCTCTGCGAGGAAGATAGCGAGTGGGTCCTCTATAAATATCTCTGTGAGGAAGATAGCGAGCGAGTCCTCTATAAATATCTCTGCGAGGAAGATAGCGAGTGGGTCCTCTATAAATATCTCTGCGAGGAAGATATAGAGCGAGTGGTTCCAGTGGTATGTTCCTCTATAATATATCTCTTGTGAGGAAGATGGCAAGTGGGTCCTCTATAAATATCTCTGCGAGGAAGATATAGAGCAAGTGGGTCCTCTATAAATAACTCTGCGAGGAAGATAGCAAGTGGGTCCTCTATAAATATCTCTGCGAGGAAGATATAGAGCAAGTGGTTCCAGTGGTATTGTTCCTCTATAAATATTATCTCTGCGAGGAAGATAGCGGTTGGGTCCTCTATAAATATCTGTGTGAGGAAGATAGCGAGTGGGTCCTCTATAAATATCTCTGCGAGGAAGATATAGAGCGAGTGGTTCCAGTGGTATTGTTCCTCTATAGGGAAGATAGCGAGTGGTTCCAGTGGTATTGTTCCTCTATAAATATTATCTGTGCGAGGAAGATATAGAGCGAGTGGTTCCAGTTCCAGTGGTATTGTTCCTCTATAAATATTATCTGTGTGAGGAAGATAGCGAGTGGTTCCAGTGGTATTGTTCCTCTATAGGGAAGATAGCGAGTGGGTCCTCTATAAATATCTCTGCGAGGAAGATATAGAGCGAGTGGTTCCAGTGGTATTGTTCCTCTATAAATATCTCTGCGAGGAAGATATAGAGCGAGTGGTTCCTGTGGTATTGTTCCTCGCAGAGATAATATTTATAGAGGAAGATAGCGAGTGGTTCCAGTGGTATTGTTCCTCTATAGGGAAGATAGCGAGTGGTATTGTTCCTCTATAAATATTATCTGTGCAAGGAAGATATAGAGCGATTGGTTCCAGTGGTATTGTTCCTCCATATATATCTGTTTTGGAACATTGGAGGTCTTTGGATTTCAAGATGTGCCATGTACACATGACCCAGGTCACTGTTACATCACATCTTAAGGCTGGTGTGTCCTTAGATCTTTACCACACCAGAAAAGAAGCAAAACTATGGTTTGAGGAGGTGTAGGACATGTCCCTACCGTTGCTTCTTGTGTTGGTCATGTTTCTGACATTGTTTGGTGTGGTACGTTTTGTTTCTTTGTTTTCCATAGATGTCAATGGTAGTAGACCAACAATATATACAAATGTAGACTGAAATTTACTTGTTGGAATATTTTCCCATTTAGTTGACCTAGTAAGAGTGGGGTAAAACACAGTGGGTGGGATAAAAAAATCTTTTTAAAGGAGTAAGAAATGCACATGGGGGAATTGTTTTTGAACTGTGTCTCTATTTAACTGGAGTTAATTTGAATTTTTAGCTCACCTGATCCCAATAGCATCCAATGTGAAAAACTGTCTTTAGTATTTAATAAATCGCCTCTTAGTTCACGCGAGCTATAGCTCTAGGCAGTTCATGCGAGCTATAGCTCTAGTTAATAGTATAGACTCCAAAATCTATTTTCCACTTCTCCCGACCCACTTGCTCAATCTGAAACTTAATAGTGCATTCAGGTGACGACTCGCGGTAGAAGAGCGGTAGCATTGTTTTTGTTATGAAGGCATTATTTGATCTTGTTAGCTCACCTGAGCACTGTGATTACGTGGCGTCCATTCCTCATTACATTTGTTCAAAACTCTGGAACTACAGTATTGTGTTTGTTTAGCATGTCCCTGAAGCCTCCCTTCACCTAAATTATATAATAAAATTTCAACATCTGTATTACAGGTGATTTTTTTCTAATGACCCTCCACAGCCCACCAATGGCAATAATCACATTTGAAAGACCCTGTGTGATGTAGCCAAGCCAATGAGCAAATATGTAGAAATCTGGCTGGGAAACATCATGAATAGCAGTATGGTCTTGTATTTCAATGGATTAAATTAAATTCTGTATAATTGTGTATTGTTGTAATTAGATCTCCCAATATTTAGCCACAGTAGGTTCAAACAAAAAATGAACGTGGGTCTCAAAATACAGTTACTCTACCTCCCTCTAATAATAAATAACACAATGGTTAATGGAAAACGATTTATCCAAAATGGAAAAACAGGGTTTAAAAAATCTTAACATTTGTGTACAGACAATTTATATTACGGGCTGATGGTCAAGAAGATAGTTCACAAAGTTCTACAAGAAACCAGGGATTTAACGATATAATACTATAAGAACTGGAAGTCACACGACATGGAATATCATGCAGTTTAACCCATCAACACCAAGTAACTCACATGGACTGGTCCATGATATTCATAAACCAATAAATGAATCAGAAAATCACATTTGGACAAGTTCATTTGTCAAAATGGGTAATTATGTCTAAAAATAGTAATAATTATTACTGGCAAAAAGTGCAGATCCTGATGAGACGGCTCGTTTAAGCCTATTTAGAGGTCTGTGGTGTTGAAAGGGTTAACAAAAGAAATGAACAGAGATTATGACTACATTTTGTATATAGTACCGACATATTACGGTAATGCAACAACCGACTCGTGTATTTGTCGCTGAAATTTCACTTATAATAAATCCATACAATAAGAATATTCACATTTACAAATCATTTCACTACCCTTCGTAAAAACATATATATGCCAATCTTACTGGTCAGGCTCAAATAGCAAAAATACTTTCTAGTCTAATATTAACATGACCCATTCACCCACCAACTAAAAAAGCTTGCAAAGTTTCAGACATACTTTTCCATGATCTTTTAACCCACCAGACTAAAACCTATAGAGTGGAATGCTATTGAACCATGCTTCAGCTCTGTCAGTGAAATTAACCGAGCATAGGTTCCACCACTCTATGTGGATGTCCCGTGTTTCTTGTGGATGTCCATGTTTCTTGTGGGTGGATTATATGTGGATGTCCCGTGTTTCTTGTGGGTGGATGTCCGTGTTTCTTGTGTGTGGATGTCCGTGTTTCTTGTGTGTGGATGTCCGTGTTTCTTGTGTGTGGATGTCCTTGTTTCTTGTGTGTGGATGTCCTTGTTTCTTGTGTGTGGATGTCCTTGTTTCTTGTGTGTGGATGTCCTTGTTTCTTGTGTGTGGATGTCCTTGTTTCTTGTGTGTGGATGTCCTTGTTTCTTGTGTGTGGATGTCCTTGTTTCTTGTGTGTGGATGTCCTTGTTTCTTGTGTGTGGATGTCCTTGTTTCTTGTGGGTGGATTATATGTGGATGTCCTTGTTTCTTGTGTGTGGATGTCCTTGTTTCTTGTGTGTGGATGTCCGTGTTTCTTGTGTGTGGATGTCCTTGTTTCTTGTGTGTGGATGTCCTTGTTTCTTGTGTGTGGATGTCCTTGTTTCTTGTGGGTGGATTATATGTGGATGTCCTTGTTTCTTGTGTGTGGATGTCCTTGTTTCTTGTGTGTGGATGTCCGTGTTTCTTGTGTGTGGATGTCCTTGTTTCTTGTGTGTGGATGTCCTTGTTTCTTGTGTGTGGATGTCCTTGTTTCTTGTGGGTGGATTATATGTGGATGTCCTTGTTTCTTGTGTGTGGATGTCCTTGTTTCTTGTGTGTGGATGTCCATGTTTCTTGTGGGTGGATTATATGTGGATGTCCCTTGTTTCTTGTGTGTGGATGTCCTTGTTTCTTGTGTGTGGATGTCCTTGTTTCTTGTGTGTGGATGTCCCTTGTTTCTTGTGTGTGGATGTCCTTGTTTCTTGTGTGTGGATGTCCTTGTTTCTTGTGTGTGGATGTCCTTGTTTCTTGTGTGTGGATGTCCTTGTTTCTTGTGTGTGGATGTCCTTGTTTCTTGTGTGTGGATGTCCTTGTTTCTTGTGGGTGGATTATATGTGGATGTCCTTGTTTCTTGTGTGTGGATGTCCTTGTTTCTTGTGTGTGGATGTCCGTGTTTCTTGTGTGTGGATGTCCTTGTTTCTTGTGTGTGGATGTCCTTGTTTCTTGTGTGTGGATGTCCTTGTTTCTTGTGTGTGGATGTCCTTGTTTCTTGTGTGTGGATGTCCGTGTTTCTTGTGTGTGGATGTCTGTTTCTTGTGTGGATGTCCTTGTTTCTTGTGGGGTTTTGTGGATGTCCGTGTTTCTTGTGTGTGGATGTCCTTGTTTCTTGTGTGTGGATGTCCTTGTTTCTTGTGTGTGGATGTCCTTGTTTCTTGTGTGTGGATGTCCTTGTTTCTTGTGTGTGGATGTCCTTGTTTCTTGTGTGTGGATGTCCTTGTTTCTTGTGTGTGGATGTCCTTGTTTCTTGTGTGTGGATGTCCTTGTTTCTTGTGTGTGGATGTCCTTGTTTCTTGTGTGTGGATGTCTTGTGTGGATGTCCTTGTTTCTTGTGTGTGGATGTCCTTGTTTCTTGTGTGTGGATGTCCTTGTTTCTTGTGTGTGGATGTCCTTGTTTCTTGTGTGTGGATGTCCTTGTTTCTTGTGTGTGGATGTCCTTGTTTCTTGTGGGTGGATGTCCCGTGTTTCTTGTGGGTGGATTATATATATGATCACACATCTAAATGATTACAAACACACAACAATAAATAAACATTATTAAAGCGTAAATGGATTGAACTCTGGGATACATAAATATATATACAGTATATTATATAACATTGCACAGCAACCATAGCAAGTGACCAAAATGTGGAGATAACATATTTTAAAGCATTTTCCAAACAATAACACACACAGAGTATCACCACCAAGATGTAGTTTCATAAATTACCATGGTAAAAATATAAACAATATTGAAGGCATCAAAATGGAAATATATAAGAACACAAATCTCAAATACATATATTGTTGATATCCAATATATAAGAAAAGTTTTGTCTATAAATATATTTAAATAACTTTTATTACAAACACTTCTACATTAATATAAACTATCTGAAGGTGGATTCATGTAGACTATGGACTCTTGGATTCCAGCTTGCGGTAAACTAACTATATTACATTTTTCAATTTATAAAATATTTGCAAGAAAACATTTATTTAAATGCCAGTATGCAGCAGTACGGTATGTTGCAATGTAGAGTCAGTACGGTATGTTGCAATGTAGAGTCAGTACGGTATGTTGCAATGTAGAGTCAGTACGGTATGTTGCAATGTAGAGTCAGTACGGTATGTTGCAATGTAGAGTCAGTACGGTATGTTGCAATGTAGAGTCAGTACGGTATGTTGCAATGTAGAGTATTGTATGTGTACGATTTATGATGCAGTTGTAAAACAAACCAAAATGGACTTTTATAAAATTGGTTCAAGAGATGTGGAAGGGACACGACTTGTGATAGACAGAGACAGATGTGGCTACTCCTATACACTCGTTCTCAATAACTTCCTCTTTGTGGGGGAACAATTACACACGATTTACACATGAACAATATAAATACTGAAACATTTTGGTAACACTCGTTTCACATTTGTACATCAGACTTTCATATATAACTATAATATTTACATACAACGACTTCTATAATTACAATCTCATGTCTGTCTGCAAGTGACACGAAGCAACATTACACATATTGCGCAGGAGCCCTACAGGAACTATCACACGCAACAAATTATATACAGTCAAACCTGAGTTAGTGGTCACCTCTATTAAGCAGCCAACCTGTATTAAGCAGCCATTTTCCATATTCCCAATATGCTGTTTTATTATATATTTACCTGTGTTAAGCAGCCACTTCCTGTGATTCCCTTGGCTGGCTGCTTAAGACAGGTTTGACTGTACTTCAATATTGTTTCATAGTCAAATGCAAAAGGAAACCACAATGAACCCAAACAAATGTATGCAATATAATGCAATTTGGTGGTGTTAGACCTAGTTTATTGATTCACAGGGAAACTATTCACTACTATTTCAGCTGACATGACTAATTAAACTGGCTGTTTCAAAGTCTCAGTCTAGTGACTGCCCCTTGACAATATGCATTATCACTTCTTTCATATGTTTCAACATGGTAAAATATAGATGCCAATGAAACGAAATGGAACGCAACAGTATCCAAGTATATATAAACATATATACAGTCAAACCTGTCTTAAGCAGCCAGCCAAGGGAATCACAGAAAGTGGCTGCTTAGCACAGGTGATGGGTCAAATGTATAATAAAACAACATATTGGGAATCTAGGAAATGGCTGCTTAGTACAGATTGGCTGCTTAATAGAGGTGACTGCTGAAGCAGGTTTGACTGTATATGATTGCAATAGAAGCATTATAACATAGGTAACAACTGCCTCAATGCAACGTAACTTCACAAGCTGATCTTCGAATAAATAAGGTACTTATATTATATAAAAATGTAAAGATTAATTTTGGTTACGAATCGTACTATATAATACTAAGCAGAAAATTAAGAATTGCATTTACAAAATTGAGACTATCAGCGCACAACTTACGGATTGAAACTGGCAGATATGGTAGAAACCGTATTGATCAAAACGAAAGGTTATGTTAATTGTGTAATACAAACAACGTGGAAGATGAGTTTCATTTCATATTTAAATGCGAGGTGAATAGTACATAAGAAAAAAATATATTAAACGTTTATATTCTAATCGACCAAGTATGTTCAAATTATTGCAAATATTTCAATGTGACAATTCCCTAGAGCTGGTTAACTTTAGTAAATATATTCATGAAGCTTTATCCCTTCGTAATTCACTTGTTTAGGATATATGAGTTACTAGTTGAATACTCCCTACACTCTTAATACAGTCATGTGTGTGAGAGTTCTCTCCGTTTTGGTCCCGGCCCGTCGTGTGACAAAACCAGAATCATTTTTGATAATTAGGATCCAACGTTTTCTTCTCGCTACATCAAAATTTCAACAACGCGATGTCGAAAATATTTGTTAATGTTTAGCTGCATCAACTGCAACCATTTGGATATGTCACTTCTGTTTAAGTATTTGAATAGTTTATCTACATTTTATATTTAGTGGACACTTCCACACGCCATTACTATTCACCTAGCAACGTGTACCCTTTAAACGCACTCCAACATGGAAAGGGATTGACATAAGCGTTAAGCTTGTTTCTCGACCCATATCGGTTTCAATGTATATCAACTTTGTGTTCATATAAGTTTATATATGTACTTGATCCGAATAAATATGTTTAAACTAACACTTGGTTAAGGATCTAAATTCACCTCTGCCATCCGCTTGGGAAAAACATTTCCCCCATCTCCATTGATGTGGAATAAATAATGTCACCTTCGTCTTGATTACGAGCTTAGATTAAGATTAGAAGAGTTTTTTAGAATGCGAGCAGAATCCATGCACATGTGGGAAATACATGGAACGTAATATTTGGTAATAATCCATTTCTAAATAAACACATCTTGCACATTTTAATACTCTCATCTTATTTTCAAAATGATTGGACATCTCCAAAAGCCTGTAACTGAAACTATCTCACAACTCTCCGATGATTGGATGGTCCAGAAGAACAGGTAAAGCTTGGTAGAACTTCTAGAAAGATGAAATGAGAGACATCTGTAATTTTCTATTACCTCCCTTGGCAGATAAAGTCTGATTTATTCCAAAATGTGAATAGGTCCTTTTAGTTAGAATCCTTTGTTTTTACTGTTGTGCCCTATCCAGATATTGCGGTATGATAAATGTGATTTTATCAAATACGTGTTAACTAAGTGATCACATTATTTTACAAATAAGTAGCCATTGCATATACTGTAGGAGATCTGTCGAGACATAGTAATTTAATAATCATAAGAAGTAATAATGATATAAAAGGAAAATGTATATATGTGCCTTATAATCTGTTAACTTATTTCACATCTGATTCATGCTCGTATGTAATATTGTATTGTCAAATGTATTACATATGCAATAAAATATGGCTAAATCAAAGGAAACAACGATAAAAACAGAGGAAAACACTTAATAGGACCTATTTACTTTTAGGGAGTATTCAGGGGCAGTAACTGACCAATGTCTCTCATTGTGTCTTGCCTCCTATCTAGTGTTACTTAATAATTATTTAATTCAATGCACTCTTACCACATGTATGTTTTGGAACCAACATCTTACTGAACATATCAATAAGCCATAAAGATTGTATAGCTCCAGATTTTGCTCTCCGCAATATATGATGTTCAAAATCTGCGGATATTTCATCAACACCAATAAAAAATAATTATATTTCGGGTTTTACGCCTGCATCAGCACCATATTGGGCTATATCGCTGGCGGGCAGTTTACCTAACAACACCTTTCCTGGGCAGGCTCCAACGGTTAACCAGTACTTGGGTGCACCAACCTCAGTAAGAAACTGCCAACTTTTTCATATAAATGAGACACGGTCTGAGCGGGGGCTCGAACCCGTGACCATCAGTGATGATAGGTTACAGTGGTATACAAGTCAGCGACCGTAACCACTCGACCACGTAGGCAGACACAACACCAATAAAGCAAAATAATATCTGCGAACAATGCCTGCTACGCTATGCATCTTTGCAGATTGGAGACGGGCGCCTACTTCTACTGTATCTCCTTTCCTCAGTGGAGACACGTGCTTGTATCTCCTTTCCTCAGTGGAGACACGTGCTTGTATCTCCTTTCCTCAGTGGAGACACGTGCTTGTAGCTCCTTTCCTCAGTGGAGACACGTGCTTGTATCTCCTTTCCTCAGTGGAGACACGTGCTTGTATCTCCGTACATATGGTAGCCATTTTACACATTATGATCTGTAAATATAGCAGTCAGCATATCTACCCCACCATCGTAGAGAGTACTGGGAATGGTTCAAGTTTGCATCCACTTTGTAATTCTCACCTTTCTTAGCATGGCGTTTGCTTGCTTCACTGCTACTGTGTCAATGCATGCGATTCTGGTAATGGTGTCGATAGGCATTTCTAGGTGGCAAAGTGTTAAAACATTGATTATCAGGTCATACATAATTCTCTTCTGCATAAAATATGTGTGTTGGGAATGTGATCCTATCCTGGCTCAGGGCCATGTAGTTGTCCTCACCGACTTGTGAGTAGCGTGGTTGCCATGGCCATCAAAAATACAATCGCTATGGAGACAGGATGGGTCATCGAAGCTGCACATCGAACTGTATTCTCCTGTGAACATAGAAAATGAAGAATATTTCTTACAGGAATTATGTTTTTCGTAAAGTAGCCAAGATAAACATAACGTTTAGTAGAAATGATGCTAATGCAACTGACCTAAAAAATATACATTTTTAAATAGGGAACAAATGTATACATGTATTGAGATAGTTTGCAAACAATAATTTTTGTTTGGGGGGTGGGGTGGGGGGGTGGTTGTGTGGTGGTTCAGTGGTCAAGTTTGATTTGTTACTTTTAGGTGCTGGGTTCGAAATATGAAGTACAAACTGGCTGCTTATGAGGCCCTAACTATTTGACCTACTGACCTAGTTTCTCATGGATCACCAAAACTGAACACAGTGTACAACATCAGATAGATATGTCGTATTAGCAACCTCATGACTGGTGCTGCGTGTGGTTGAACACAAGTGTACAACATCAGATAGATATGTCGTATTAGCAACCTCATGACTGGTGCTGCGTGTGGTTGAACACAAGTGTACAGCATCAGATAGATACTATTAACCTCATGACTGGTGCTGCGTGTGGTTGAACACTGTGCTCCGTAGAGACTATTAACCCATAACCTGCTAAAGACGTTTTTGCAAACAGCATAGAGCCAGAGCATAGAATGTGCCGTCAGATCAGGCTCTATGCTGTTTGCTATTCGGATAGTGGAGCTCAAACACTTGGCTGAATCACTAACAACATAGATGCTGATAAGACGCGGCATTACGTCTGGGCTCATTTGGAGCAATGTTGTATGCACATTTCTTCAGTATTTTAAGGGTTAAACTGTAGTTGTGTGAAATCAAAATACATGTAATATACGCTTAACCTACCTGTGGATGCTTATACATGTAATATACACTTAACCTACCTGTGGATGCTTATACATGTAATATACACTTAACCTACCTGTGGATGCTTATACATGTAATATACACTTAACCTACCTGTGGATGGATGCTTATACATGTAATATACACTTAACCTACCTGTGGATGATGTTTATACATGTAATATACACTTAACCTACCTGTGGATGCTTATACATGTAATATACACTTAACCTACCTGTGGATGCTTATACATGTAATATACACTTAACCTACCTGCTTATACATGTAATATACACTTAACCTACCTGTGTATGCTTATACATGTAATATACACTTAACCTACCTGTGTATGCTTATACATGTAATATACACTTAACCTACCTGTGTATGCTTATACATGTAATATACACTTAACCTACCTGTGGATGCTTATACATGTAATATACACTTAACCTACCTGTGGATGCTTATACATGTAATATACACTTAACCTACCTGTGGATGGATGCTTATACATGTAATATACACTTAACCTACCTGTGGATGGATGCTTATACATGTAATATACACTTAACCTACCTGTGGATGGATGCTTATACATGTAATATACACTTAACCTACCTGTGGATGGATGCTTATACATGTAATATACACTTAACCTACCTGTGGATGGATGCTTATACATGTAATATACACTTAACCTACCTGTGGATGGATGCTTATACATGTAATATACACTTAACCTACCTGTGGATGGATGCTTATACATGTAATATACACTTAACCTACCTGTGGATGGATGCTTATACATGTAATATACACTTAACCTACCTGTGGATGGATGCTTATACATGTAATATACACTTAACCTACCTGTGGATGGATGCTTATACATGTAATATACACTTAACCTACCTGTGGATGGATGCTTATACATGTAATATACACTTAACCTACCTGTGTGGATGCTTATACATGTAATATACACTTAACCTACCTGTGTGATGCTTATACATGTAATATACACTTAACCTACCTGTGTATGCTTATACATGTAATATACACTTAACCTACCTGTGGATGCTTATACATGTAATATACACTTAACCTACCTGTGGATGGATGCTTATACATGTAATATACACTTAACCTACCTGTGGATGCTTATACATGTAATATACACTTAACCTACCTGTGGATGCTTATACATGTAATATACACTTAACCTACCTGTGTAGGCTTATACATGTAATATACACTTAACCTACCTGTGTATGCTTATACATGTAATATACACTTAACCTACCTGTGTATGCTTATACATGTAATATACACTTAACCTACCTGTGTATGCTTATACATGTAATATACACTTAACCTACCTGTGGATGCTTATTCATGTAATATACACTTAACCTACCTGTGGATGCTTATACATGTAATATACACTTAACCTACCTGTGGATGGATGCTTATACATGTAATATACACTTAACCTACCTGTGGATGGATGCTTATACATGTAATATACACTTAACCTACCTGTGGATGGATGCTTATACATGTAATATACACTTAACCTACCTGTGGATGGATGCTTATACATGTAATATACACTTAACCTACCTGTGGATGGATGCTTATACATGTAATATACACTTAACCTACCTGTGGATGGATGCTTATACATGTAATATACACTTAACCTACCTGTGGATGGATGCTTATACATGTAATATACACTTAACCTACCTGTGGATGGATGCTTATACATGTAATATACACTTAACCTACCTGTGGATGGATGCTTATACATGTAATATACACTTAACCTACCTGTGGATGGATGCTTATACATGTAATATACACTTAACCTACCTGTGGATGGATGCTTATACATGTAATATACACTTAACCTACCTGTGGATGGATGCTTATACATGTAATATACACTTAACCTACCTGTGGATGGATGCTTATACATGTAATATACACTTAACCTACCTGTGATGCTTATACATGTAATATACACTTAACCTACCTGTGGATGCTTATACATGTAATATACACTTAACCTACCTGTGGATGCTTATACATGTAATATACACTTAACCTACCTGTGTATGCTTATACATGTAATATACTAACTACCTGTGGAGCTTACTGTAATACACTTAACCTACCGTGGATGCTTATACATGTAATATACACTTAACCTACCTGTAGATGCTTATACATGTAATATACACTTAACCTACCTGTGGATGCTTATACATGTAATATACACTTAACCTACCTGTGGATGCTTATACATGTAATATACACTTAACCTACCTGTGGATGCTTATCGTAGCATTTATTCGTGGCTCGTCGGTATCGTGGTTTCAAATTACAGAAGTACTCTTCCTCTGTAATAAACAAACCAAACATTTAAAGTTATATTCCTGTTCAAACTACAAGCACGTTGCTCTCTCCTCAATCCTACATGTATGTACATAAACACGTGACTATGTTTATTCAAAGAAATAAACATAGTTTCAACTAAACTATCAAAAGTGAAAGTAGGATTTCATTAGCGGACAGCCACGCTCCTGAATGAATATTTGTTTATTATTGGAGTCTATACTAAGCGCGCGGTATACTGTCGTTGAGAGATAATTTAAAAATCCAAAATCTGTAAAAATTAATCCAAAAATAACTATACATAGGTAGAAATGTGAGATATAACGGTAAATGTGTACCATAAAATGTTGTTATTGATGATACACGTGGATGTTGACCCTATTTACATTATTTTGTTATATCAACAACATTTGTGTATTAGTTATTTTGTTGAAATACTTCTGTGGCAATCACAGTGGATACATTTTTGACAGGTTGATCCTAAAATCGAATCATTTCATCCCGGAACAACCCGCTATATATCCAGAAACTTTTATACAAATGCAGTCAAAAACGATAACACCCAGTTACTATGGTTAAATTTCCTATCTTAACTGTCCATTCAAATTTCTCTAAAATGAACTGTTTTTTTGCAAAAATAATGTAATAAATCGAAAACACAAACTTCAAAATGATTATTTATATCATATTCTATTCCTTACATGTTTTGGCTTATGGTAACAAAAAAATATATAAATACACCCCACCCCCTGGAATTAGGCATTTCCCATTGGGTTCTAGGTATGTGTTACTTATATAGGGCACTCACCTTCCTCTAGTGTGGGTTCTACAGCCTCCTGTATAAGGTCTCTAGGGTCGACGGTGCGCCGACATCTGTCACAGCCATCCTTTTCTGCCTCCATGATCACTAACACCAAGTTTGTGTTCTCCAAACGATGAGCCACAAACGACCTAGTTAATATTTGTATAATATTTATCAGTCTGTATGATCTCTGGAGACTTTGTTGTTCAGCTGGCTGAGCCACAAACGACCTAGTTAATAGTTGTATAATATTTATCAGTCTGTATGATCTCCGGAGACTTTGTTGTTCAGCTGGCTGAGCCACAAACAACCTAGTTAATATTTGTATAATATTTATCAGTCTGTATGATCTCCGGAGACTTTGTTGTTCAGCTGGCTGAGCCACAAACGACCTAGTTAATATTTGTATAATATTTATCAGTCTGTATGATCTCCGGAGACTTTGTTGTTCAGCTGGCTGAGCCACAAACGACCTAGTTAATATTTGTATAATATTTATCAGTCTGTATGATCTCTGGAGACTTTGTTGTTCAGCTGGCTTGTTCAGTACAGTTCAGGCAGTGGCATAACAGGATTGCATGTTTTGGTTTCACAGCTCAGTTATTACGGTTATACCATATAAACATGCCCATCCTTGTAAGAAAATCAGTTCACAGATGGATTTGTAGTCCAGTGGTAACACGCTGGACTGGTAATCCTGGGATCGCAGGTTTGATCACCCGCCTGACCCTAATAAAATTAACAGTCTTTCAGATGGGACGTTAAACCGAGGTTTCGTGTCGGTGCTGTACACTTGCACATAAAAGAACCAGAGGAGACTCTGGAATGGGTCTCTGTCTGTATCATTGCACTATCCTCCAAAAATCTAAAATTACTAATATCTTCAGGCGGCATCACTCATATGGGTAAATGGTAGCGACGATAAATAAACATAAAACACACACAAGAAAATTGATAGGCGCTCTGTCAAACACTTTATTTGAAAAGGAGAGCTAATACACCACAAGCTCTGAGCGGCACTATATTCCTTACCCAAGAACATTGAGTTAATTGCCAGAGTGAAAACACATTATTTACCATTTTCATATCACATAACTTGTGTGATAAAGTTCATATCAAATTAAATAAAACACACTTGCATGCAAGTGTTCTGAAAGTTGATTTAGTGAACAATTTCATCTAGTAACAAATTGTTTTTTTAGGACAAAGCAAATTATCGAAATAAACATACGTTTTCTCACAATGTAACTTACGATCAACTTGGCCTACTGACTTGATGGAAACTTTCGTCAAAATGCAATTTGCAACAAATTTTCTTTGAATTCTTTTACAGAAATAGTTGATTATAAAAAGGAAGTCTGGTAACAATCAACATATATGCATACCTAAACTTCAATAAAATGATGTCAACCCTAGAGTGGCAGAATATAGAAAAATGTTTCTTCAATTTGACCTGGTGACCTAGTATTTCGACAGAGATGGACATTTAATTGACAGAAATCAAACTTCTGTCAACATACAAAACTTTCACAAAGAATGATCAGTATCCAATGATATATAGACATGCTATAGTGCTTACAGTACACAATTGCTTACAGTACACAGGTGCTTACAGTACACAAGTGCTTACAGTACACAAGTGCTTACAGTACACAAGTGCTTACAGTACACAAGTGCTTACAGTACACAAGTGCTTACAGTACACAAGTGCTTACAGTACACAGGTGCTTACAGTACACAGGTGCTTACAGTACACAGTGTTGTGTGTTGTAGTGCTTACAGTACACACGTGCTTACAGTACACAAGTGCTTACAGTACACAGGTGCTTACAGTACACAGGTGCTTACAGTACACAGGTGCTTACAGTACACAAGTGCTTACAGCACACAAGTGCTTACAGTACACAGGTGCTTACAGTACACAAGTGCTTACAGTACACATGTGCTTACAGTACACAAGTGCTTACAGTACACATGTGCTTACAGTACACAGGTGCTTACAGTACACAGGTGCTTACAGTACACAAGTGCTTACAGTACACAGGTGCTTACAGTACACAAGTGCTTACAGTACACAAGTGCTTACAGTACACAGGTGCTTACAGTACATGATTGCTCGATTGTGAAACAAGTCTTTACAACCTTAGATTAATTATGAGAGAGAGAAGGCGATGTGGATTTAGGTGTCGTGCCTAGGAACACAACCACCGTGGTTCTGACTAGACTCGAACTCACAACCTCTCTGTTGCAAGTCAGACGCTATCCATTACAAGACAGAGGCTCTGATGGACAATAGAACAAACTCCATCACAATACCCAACAGGTGTGCTAAAAAAACAAATCCCGCCTTCCCATTTTGTTAACACAACACCACGTCATTGATCTAACAACTGACCTGGAACAGTCAATATTTTTGACTTGGCATTCGGTCTCTCCGTCAATATACTGGAGGTCGGAGAAATAATACTGCGCTTGCTTCTTCACACACTCTCGTGTCTTGGCCATGTTGAAAAATTCATCTTCTAATGCTGAAATCACAACGCATTTCATACACATATTACAACAGTGATTATTGACTGTCGAACAGAGGCGGTGCTTTGCACAGTATCTCCATATGGTGTACAGTGAAAGCACTGAAAAACTGGAAACCCTCTAAATTGGACTTCCCTCTAACAAATTCTTGATCCCGAATTTGTCCTTTCTATGTACAATGTAAAAAACCTCTGTAAACCGGAACCCCTCTTTTCCCGAATACAGAACAGATTTTATTAAAAATATGTGCATTTTCAACTGTCATTTACACATTCAAACAGCAATTTGTCTAGATCAAGTATGAAACTCACTATATTCTATTAAACAAATAACTTTCAGCTATTTTCAGAATAAGATTGGTACACTTAAAATGAACAAATTCTTTACTAACTGACAAAACAATAAATATGTCTCGGCCTCCACTGCTGAGTTGAATAGTTAATCTACGATAAATCTACCCCAAAAATGAAAACTTTACCTCTGGTCCGGTGGTCATTCGGTTTAATAGGTGTTTGTTTCACTGTACAAAGTTATTTCATAATCCTACATACTGTATAAGTGACATGGCTATATTGGTCATATGACCTTGACCTCTAAGTGTGACTGTCCTTCAACCTAGCTGGTCGAATGTTTGTGCTCTGCACCAACACATTAGTAGTGAAATAAACAGAAAACGCCATAACGAAGATCGTGACAATATAGTGGATACAACCCATAATAATCTACACTAACGTCAATCTCTCTAGCAGTATATATGTTTCACTTAATTTTGGATGGTCTGAAGTCGAGTTATTTGCCACTAGTGCGCTCTTCATTTCACAATGGTTTCCAGCCCTAAAAGTTAACTAGAAGGTATAATTTGAAATGCATGTACCAACCCAAAGTTCCTTTTCCCCTTATTTAAAACACTTTATTTTCTCAACATTGACTTTCAGACCATCCAAATTTTGAGCATTTGATGCATTTCTGCATAGCTATAGGTCTCATCCTAGGCGAAATAATCGCCATAGGGATCATAACTTTGCCCCCTCCGGACCCCACATCTCTCTAATACAAAAGATTGTATTTACATTCTTCATACAAAATCTTGCCGAGTAAGGTACACTGGCCTCTACCCAGCACTCCTACTCTAATGTTACATGTAACATATAATGCTGTATATTATGCATTTCATGGTCATACATTTAATTAGTATTTAATACTATTTAAAGTGTATTTTAACCCTTTTTTGTTGAAATTAAACAACATGTTATCCTATATTTATATATATATATATATATATATATCTACACTATACTGCAATAAATACAGTACACAGCAATATATACAATACACAGTAATAAATACAGTACACAGCAATAAATACAGTACACAGCAATATATACAGTGCATAGAAATAAATACAGTACATAGCAATAAATACACTACACAGCAATAAATACAGTACACAGCAATAAATACAGAACACAGCAATACATACAGGGCACAGCAATAAATACAGTACACAGCAATAAATACAGTACACAGCAATACATACAGTACACAGCAATAAATACACTACACAGCAATAAATACAGTACACAGCAATAAATACACTACACAGCAATAAATACAGTACACAGCAATAAATACACTACACAGTAATAAATACAGTACACAGCAATAAATACAGTACACTGCAATAAATACAGTGCATAGAAATAAATACAGTACATAGCAATAAATACACTACACAGCAATAAATACAGTACACAGCAATAAATACAGAACACAGCAATACATACAGTACACAGCAATACATACAGTACACAGCAATAAATACAGTACACAGCAATACATACAGTACACAGCAATACATACAGTACACAGCAATAAATACAGTACACAGCAATAAATACACTACACAGCAATAAATACAGTACACAGCAATAAATACACTACACAGCAATAAATACAGAAAATAGCAATAAATACAGAAAATAGCAATAAATACAGTACACAGCAATAAATACACTACACAGCAATAAATACACTACACAGCAATAAATACACTACACAGCAATAAATACACTACACAGCAATAAATACACTACACAGCAATAAATACACTACACAGCAATAAATACAGTACACAGCAATAAATACACTACACAGCAATAAATACAGTACACAGCAATAAATACACTACACAGCAATAAATACACTACACAGCAATAAATACACTACACAGCAATAAATACACTACACAGCAATAAATACACTACACAGCAATAAATACAGTACACAGCAATAAATACACTACACAGCAATAAATACAGTACACAGCAATAAATACACTACACAGCAATAAATACAGTACACAGCAATAAATACACTACACAGCAATAAATACAGTACACAGCAATAAATACACTACACAGCAATAAATACAGTACATAGCAATAAATACACTACACAGCAATAAATACACTACACAGCAATAAATACACTACACAGCAATAAATACACTACACAGCAATAAATACACTACACAGCAATAAATACACTACACAGCAATAAATACAGTACACATCAATAAATACACTACACAGCAATAAATACACTACACAGCAATAAATACACTACACAGCAATAAATACACTACACAGCAATAAATACACTACACAGCAATACATACAGTACACATCAATAAATACAGTACACAGCAATAAATACAGTACATAGAAATAAATACACTACACAGCAATAAATACAGTACACAGCAATAAATACAGTACACAGCAATACATACAGTACACAGCAATAAATACACTACACAGCAATACATACACTACACAGCAATAAATACACTACACAGCAATAAATACAGTACACAGCAATAAATACAGTACACAGCAATACATACAGTACACAGCAATAAATACACTACACAGCAATAAATACACTACACAGCAATAAATACAGTACACAGCAATAAATACAGTACACAGCAATAAATACACTACACAGCAATACATACAGTACACAGCAATAAATACACTACACAGCAATAAATACACTACACAGCAATAAATACACTACACAGCAATAAATACACTACATAGCAATAAATACACTACACAGCAATAAATACACTACACAGCAATAAATACAGTACACAGCAATAAATACACTACACAGCAATAAATACACTACACAGCAATAAATACACTACACAGCAATAAATACACTACACAGCAATAAATACAGTACACAGCAATAAATACACTACACAGCAATAAATACACTACACAGCAATAAATACAGTACACAGCAATAAATACAGTACACAGCAATAAATACAGTACACAGCAATAAATACAGTACACAGCAATAAATACAGTACACAGCAATAAATACACTACACAGCAATAAATACACTACACAGCAATAAATACAGTACACAGCAATAAATACACTACACAGCAATAAATACACTACACAGCAATAAATACAGTACACAGCAATAAATACAGTACACAGCAATAAATACAGTACACAGCAATAAATACAGTACACAGCAATAAATACACTACACAGCAATAAATACACTACACAGCAATAAATACAGTACACAGCAATAAATACACTACACAGCAATAAATACACTACACAGCAATACATACAGTGCACAGCAATACATACAGTACACAGCAATACATACAGTGCACAGCAATAAATACAGTACACAGCAATAAATACACTACACAGCAATACATACAGTGCACAGCAATAAATACACTACACAGCAATACATACACTACACAGCAATAAATACACTACACAGCAATAAATACAGTGCACAGCAATAAATACACTACACAGCAATACATACAGTACACAGCAATACATACAGTGCACAGCAATAAATACAGTACACATTGCAATAAATACACTACACAGCAATACATACAGTGCACAGCAATAAATACACTACACAGCAATAAATACACTACACAGCAATAAATACACTACACAGCAATAAATACAGTACACAGCAATAAATACACTACACAGCAATAAATACAGTGCACAGCAATAAATACACTACACAGCAATACATACAATACACAGCAATAAATACACTACACAGCAATAAATACAGTACACATCAATAAATACACTACACAGCAATAAATACACTACACAGCAATAAATACACTACACAGCAATAAATACACTACACAGCAATACATACAGTACACATCAATAAATACAGTACACAGCAATAAATACAGTACATAGAAATAAATACACTACACAGCAATAAATACAGTACACAGCAATAAATACAGTACACAGCAATACATACAGTACACAGCAATAAATACACTACACAGCAATACATACACTACACAGCAATAAATACAGTACACAGCAATAAATACAGTACACAGCAATACATACAGTACACAGCAATAAATACACTACACAGCAATAAATACACTACACAGCAATAAATACAGTACACAGCAATAAATACAGTACACAGCAATAAATACACTACACAGCAATACATACAGTACACAGCAATAAATACACTACACAGCAATAAATACACTACACAGCAATAAATACACTACACAGCAATAAATACACTACATAGCAATAAATACACTACACAGCAATAAATACACTACACAGCAATAAATACAGTACACAGCAATAAATACACTACACAGCAATAAATACAGTACACAGCAATAAATACACTACACAGCAATAAATACACTACACAGCAATAAATACAGTACACAGCAATAAATACACTACACAGCAATAAATACAGTACACAGCAATAAATACAGTACACAGCAATAAATACAGTACACAGCAATAAATACACTACACAGCAATAAATACACTACACAGCAATAAATACAGTACACAGCAATAAATACACTACACAGCAATAAATACAGTACACATCAATAAATACACTACACAGCAATAAATACACTACACAGCAATAAATACACTACACAGCAATAAATACAGTACACAGCAATAAATACAGTACACAGCAATAAATACAGTACACAGCAATAAATACACTACACAGCAATAAATACACTACACAGCAATAAATA
This sequence comes from Archivesica marissinica, assembly GCA_014843695.1. Lineage (NCBI taxonomy): Eukaryota > Metazoa > Mollusca > Bivalvia > Venerida > Vesicomyidae > Archivesica > Archivesica marissinica. The sequence goes on from CM026398.1 coordinate 19,994,470, forward strand.
CAGTACACAGCAATAAATACACTACACAGCAATAAATACACTACACAGCAATAAATACACTACACAGCAATACATACAGTGCACAGCAATACATACAGTACACAGCAATACATACAGTGCACAGCAATAAATACAGTACACAGCAATAAATACACTACACAGCAATACATACAGTGCACAGCAATAAATACACTACAAAGCAATACATACACTACACAGCAATAAATACACTACACAGCAATAAATACAGTGCACAGCAATAAATACACTACACAGCAATACATACAGTACACAGCAATACATACAGTGCACAGCAATAAATACAGTACACATTGCAATAAATACACTACACAGCAATACATACAGTGCACAGCAATAAATACACTACACAGCAATAAATACACTACACAGCAATAAATACACTACACAGCAATAAATACAGTACACAGCAATAAATACACTACACAGCAATAAATACAGTGCACAGCAATAAATACACTACACAGCAATACATACAATACACAGCAATAAATACAGTACACAGCAATAAATACTCTACACAGCAATGCTGTGCACAGCAATACATACAGCACACAGCAATACATACAGCACATACCATTTGTTGGAGTCGCATACAACATACTGAAACAAAATTACAAGTTTTAATATAATCAAATTATAATTAGAGAAAACATATGTTATATTTCGGGTTTTACGCCTGCATCAGCACCATTTTTGGGCTATATCGCCGGCGGGCAGTTTACCTAACAACACATTTCCTGGGCAGGCTCCAGCGGTTAACCAGTACTTGGGTGCACCAACCTCCGTAAGAAACTGCCAACTTTTTCATATAAATGAGACATGGCCTCGAACCCATGACCATCAGTGATGATAGGTTACAGTGGTATACAAGTCAGCGACCGTAACCACTCGACCACGGAGGCGGACAATTAGAGAAAACAATCAATATATCAGTTTAAAAATAAACGAAACATTAACATATAACTCGAACAATAATGATACACTTCATCTGACAATCTATTTCTGACTATAATTTATATAGTCAAACCTGTCTTAAGCAGCCAGTCAAGGGAATCACAGAATGTGGCTTCTTAGCACAGGTGGCTGCTTACTAGGTCAAATGTATAATAGATAGCACAGGTGGCTGCTTACTAGGTCAAATGTATAATAGAACAACATTTTGAGAATCTGGGAACTGGCTGCTTAATGGAGGTGACAACTAACACATGTTTGACTGTATAAGCCATAAATGTAATCACATGTTTGTCCCATTGATTTAACCAACACCCATAACCTTCCATATTCATGGAGTTTTGTTGTTGCATTAGGTTTTACGGCTCATGCTATTTGGCATCAAAAAGGATTAAAATTTAGGTTCACATCTCTTATATAAAGAAATAAGATTTGGAATCAATACTGTCACACCGGCAGCGGCTGTGACAGCACCAAGTGTTCAGACACAAACGGTACGACATGCACGGCTCAATCAGTGGTTCCAATTATAAACTACCCGGTGGTTCCAATTATAAACTACCCGAATACCCGGGTCACACACCTGGCTTACAGCAGTGGACACGCATACCCAACCTGTAAATGAAATAATATAGTAAATGTTTGTACTTACTTGTGAATGTTAAAGTTTGTGATTGTCCTGAAATAAAAAACATCAGTGCATTTAATATACATTCTTATATATCTCATTCAATACACATAATATAGCATGAATATTGAACGTGGTAACAATGAGTAAAGATACTTCACAGGTGTTTTATACATACAAACTGTACAATAAGTGTCTTATAGAAACTGTACAATAAATGTCTTATAGAAACTGTACAATAAGAAACTGTACAATAAGTGTTTTATACAAACTGTACATCATCACTGATGGTCACGGGTTCGAGCCCCGCTCAGGCCGTGTCTCATTTATATGAAAAAGTTGGCAGTTTCTTACGGAGGTTGGTGCACCCAAGTACTGGTTAACCGCTGGAGCCTGCCCAGGAAAGGTGTTGTTAAGTAAACTGCCCGCCGGCGATATAGCCCAAAATGGTGCTGATGCAGGCGTAAAACCCGAAATATAACATAACATAACAAACTGTACAATAAGTGTCTTATAGAAACTGTACAATAAGAAACTGTACAATATGTGTCTTATACAAACTGTACAATAGGTGTCTTATACAAACTGTACAATAAGTGTTTTATACAAATTGTACAATAAGTGTCTTATACAAACTGTACAATAAGTGTTTTATACAAACTGTACAATAAGTGTTTTATACAAACTGTACAATAAGTGGCTTATACAAACTGTACAATAAGTGTTTTATACAAACTGTACAATAAGTGTTTTATACAAACTGTACAATAAGTGGCTTATACAAACTGTACAATAAATGTTTTATACAAACTATACAATAAGTGTTTTATACAAACTGTACAATAAGTGGCTTATACAAACTGTACATTAAGTGTTTTATACAAACTGTACAATAAATGTTTTATACAAACTGTACAATAAGTAAATATACTTCACAAGTGTTTGATACAAACTGTACAATAAGTAAATATACTTCACAGGTGTTTTCTGCAAACTGTACCTTAATATCTTGACATTTCAAGGTTGATCGTATCCCATTATATGCAGTATTGCATTCTATATGGTATTTCAGTATATGCAGTATTGCATTCTATATGGTATTTCAGTATATGCAGTATTGCATTCTATATGGTATTTCAGTATATGCAGTATTGCATTCTATATGGTATTTCAGTACATGCAGTATTGCATTCTATATGGTATTTCAGTACATGCAGTATTGCATTCTATATGGTATTTCAGTATATGCAGTATTGCATTCTATATGGTATTTCAGTACATGCAGTATTGCATTCTATATGGTATTTCAGTACATGCAGTATTGCATTCTATATGGTATTTCAGTATATGCAGTATTGCATTCTATATGGTATTTCAGTATATGCAGTATTGCATTCTATATGGTATTTCAGTATATGCAGTATTGCATTCTATATGGTATTTCAGTATATGCAGTATTCCATTCTATATGGTATTTCAGTATATGCAGTATTGCATTCTATATGGTATTTCAGTATATGCAGTATTGCATTCTATATGGTATTTCAGTACATGCAGTATTGCATTCTATATGGTATTTCAGTATATGCAGTATTGCATTCCATATGGTATTTCAGTACATGCAGTATTGCATTCTATATGGTATTTCAGTATATGCAGTATTGCATTCTATATGGTATTTCAGTATATGCAGTATTGCATTCCATATGGTATTTCAGTACATGCAGTATTGCATTCTATATGGTATTTCAGTACATGCAGTATTGCATTCTATATGGTATTTCAGTATATGCAGTATTCTTCTATATGTTCAGTAATGCAGTATTGCATTCTATATGGTATTTCAGTATATGCAGTATTGCATTCTATATGGTATTTCAGTATATGCAGTATTGCATTCTATATGGTATTTCAGTATATGCAGTATTCCATTCTATATGGTATTTCAGTACATGCAGTATTCCATTCTATATTTCAGTACATGCAGTATTCCATTCTATATGGTATTTCAGTATATGCAGTATTCCATTCTATATTTCAGTATATGCAGTATTCCATTCTATATGGTATTTCAGTACATGCAGTATTGCATTCTATATGGTATTTCAGTATATGCAGTATTCCATTCTATATTTCAGTACATGCAGTATTCCATTCTATATGGTATTTCAGTGCAGTATTCCATTCTATATTTCAGTATATGCAGTATTCCATTCTATATTTCAGTATATGCAGTATTGCATTCTATATGGTATTTCAGTATATGCAGTATTGCATTCTATATGGTATTTCAGTATATGCAGTATTGCATTCTATATGGAGTATTGCATTCTATATTATTTCAGTATATGCAGTATTGCATTCTATATGGTATTTCAGTACATGCAGTATTGCATTCTATATGGTATTTCAGTATATGCAGTATTGCATTCCATATGGTATTTCAGTACATGCAGTATTGCATTCTATATGGTATTTCAGTATATGCAGTATTGCATTCTATATGGTATTTCAGTATATGCAGTATTGCATTCCATATGGTATTTCAGTACATGCAGTATTGCATTCTATATGGTATTTCAGTACATGCAGTATTGCATTCTATATGGTATTTCAGTATATGCAGTATTCCATTCTATATGGTATTTCAGTACATGCAGTATTCCATTCTATATTTCAGTACATGCAGTATTCCATTCTATATGGTATTTCAGTATATGCAGTATTCCATTCTATATTTCAGTATATGCAGTATTCCATTCTATATGGTATTTCAGTACATGCAGTATTGCATTCTATATGGTATTTCAGTACATGCAGTATTGCATTCTATATGGTATTTCAGTATATGCAGTATTCCATTCTATATTTCAGTACATGCAGTATTCCATTCTATATGGTATTTCAGTGCAGTATTCCATTCTATATTTCAGTATATGCAGTATTCCATTCTATATTTCAGTATATGCAGTATTCCATTCTATATTTCAGTATATGCAGTATTCCATTCTATATTTCAGTATATGCAGTATTCCATTCTATATGGTATTTTCAGTATATGCAGTATTCCATTCTATATTTCAGTACATGCAGTATTCTTCTATATGGTATTTCAGTGCAGTATTCCATTCTATTTCAGTATATGCAGTATTGCATTCTATATTTCAGTATATGCAGTATTGCATTCTATATGGTATTTCAGTATATGCAGTATTGCATTCTATATGGTATTTCAGTATATGCAGTATTGCATTCTATATGGAGTATTGCATTCTATATGGTATTTCAGTATATGCAGTATTGCATTCTATATGGTATTTCAGTACATGCAGTATTGCATTCTATATGGTATTTCAGTATATGCAGTATTGCATTCCATATGGTATTTCAGTACATGCAGTATTGCATTCTATATGGTATTTCAGTATATGCAGTATTGCATTCTATATGGTATTTCAGTATATGCAGTATTGCATTCCATATGGTATTTCAGTACATGCAGTATTGCATTCTATATGGTATTTCAGTACATGCAGTATTGCATTCTATATGGTATTTCAGTATATGCAGTATTCCATTCTATATGGTATTTCAGTACATGCAGTATTCCATTCTATATTTCAGTACATGCAGTATTCCATTCTATATGGTATTTCAGTATATGCAGTATTCCATTCTATATTTCAGTATATGCAGTATTCCATTCTATATGGTATTTCAGTACATGCAGTATTGCATTCTATATGGTATTTCAGTAGTCGTGTCTAGTAAACTTTGCTGTATTAGTCGGTGTCCTAGTAAACTTTGCTGTATAGTTCGTCGGTGTCTAGTAAACTTTGCTTATTAGTCGGTGTCTAGTAAACTTTGCTGTATTAGTCGGTGTCTAATAACTTTGCTGTATTAGTCGGTGTCTAATAACTTGCTGTATTAGTCCCGGTGTCTACTAAACTTTGCTGTAATTAGTCGGTGTCTAATAACTTTGCTGTATTAGTCGGGTCTAATAACTTTGGCTGTATTAGCGGTTGTCTAATAAACTTTGCTGTATTAGTCGGTGTCTAATAACTTTGCTGTATTAGTCGTGTCTAATAACTTTGCTGTATTAGTCGGTGTCAATAAACTTTGCTGTATTAGTCGGTGTCTAATAACTTTGCTGTATTATTCGGTGTCTATAAACTTTGCTGTTATTAGTCGGTGTCTAATAAACTTTGCTGTATTAGTCGGTGTCTAATAACTTGCTGTATTAGTCGGTGTCTAGTAAACTTTGCTGTATTAGTCGGTGTCTAATAAACTTTGCTGTATTAGTCGGTGTCTAGTAAACTTTGCTTATTAGTCGGTGTCTAGTAAACTTTGCTGTATTAGTCGGTAGTAAACTTTGCTGTATTAGTCGGTGTCTAGTAAACTTTGCTGTATTAGTCGGTGTCTAGTAAACTTTGCTGTATTAGTCGGTGTCT
>CM026398.1:20001541-20029093 GCA_014843695.1 Archivesica marissinica
TTTCAGTATATGCAGTATTCCATTCTATATTTCAGTATATGCAGTATTCCATTCTATATTTCAGTATATGCAGTATTCCATTCTATATTTCAGTATATGCAGTATTCCATTCTATATTTCAGTATATGCAGTATTCCATTCTATATTTCAGTACATGCAGTATTCCATTCTATATGGTATTTCAGTGCAGTATTCCATTCTATATTTCAGTATATGCAGTATTCCATTCTATATTTCAGTATATGCAGTATTCCATTCTATATTTCAGTATATGCAGTATTCCATTCTATATTTCAGTATATGCAGTATTCCATTCTATATGGTATTTCAGTGCAGTATTCCATTCTATATGGTATTTCAGTGCAGTATTCCATTCTATATTTCAGTATATGCAGTATTCCATTCTATATTTCAGTACATGCAGTATTCCATTCTATATTTCAGTACATGCAGTATTCCATTTTATACATATTCAAAAAGGCATTATTAACCATAGTTTTATTCTCCCAGTTGGAGGAACAGTCTACTGGGACATGAAGAGAAATGGTGAACATTCTCCCAGTTGGAGGAACAGTCTACTGGGACATGAAGAGAAATGGTGAACATTCTCCCAGTTGGAGGAACAGTCTACTGGGACATGAAGAGAAATGGTGAACATTCTCCCAGTTGGAGGAACAATCTACTGGGACAGAGAAATGGTGAACATCTCCCAGTGGAGGAACAATCTACGGGACATGAAGACAAAGGTGAACATTCTCCCAGTGGAGAACAGTTACTGGGACATGAAGACAAATGGTGAACATTCTCCCAGTTGGAGGAACAATCTACTGGGACATGAAGACAAATGGTGAACATTTCCAGTTGGAGGAACAATCTAGGGACATGAAGAAAATGTGAACATTCTCCCGTTGGAGGAACAATTATGGGACTGAAGAAAAGGTGAACTTCTCCCAGTTGGAGGAACAATCTACTGGGACATGAAGACAATGGTGAACATTCTCCCAGTTGGAGGAACAGTCTACTGGGACATGAAGACAAATGGTGAACATTCTCCCAGTTGGAGGAACAGTCTACTGGGACATGAAGACAAATGGTGAACATTCTCCCAGTTGGAGGAACAATCTACTGGGACATGAAGACAAATGGTGAACATTCTCCCAGTTGGAGGAACAGTCTACTGGGACATGAAGAGAAATGGTGAACATTCTCCCAGTTGGAGGAACAATCTACTGGGACATGAAGAGAAATGGTGAACATTCTCCCAGTGAGGAACAATCTACTGGGACATGAAGAGAAATGGTGAACATTCTCCCAGTTGGAGGAACAATCTATGGACATGAAGAGAAATGGTGAACATTCCCCAGTGGAGGAACATACGGAATGAAGAAAGGAAATCTCCAGTTGGAGGAACAGTCTACTGGGACATGAAGAGAAATGGTGAACATTCTCCCAGTTGGAGGAACAATCTACTGGGACATGAAGAGAAATGGTGAACATTCTCCCAGTTGGAGGAACAATCTACTGGGACATGAAGAGAAATGGTGAACATTCTCCCAGCGGAGGAACAATCTACTGGGACATGAAGAGAAATGTGAACTCCGGAGGAACACTACTGGGACTGAAGAGAAGTTGAACATTCTCCCAGTTGGAGGAACAATCTCTGGGACAGAAGAGAAATGGTGAACATTCTCAGCTGGAGGAACAGCTACTGGGACATGAAGAGAAGTTATGAACATTCTCCCAGTTGGAGGAACAATCTACTGGGACATGAAGAAACACCCCAAACAAACAAGAAATGGTGAACATTCTCCCAGTTGGAGGAACAATCTACTGGGACATGAAGAGAAGTTATGAACATTCTCCCAGTTGAGGAACAATCTACTGGGACATGAAGAGAAATGGTGAACATTCTCCCGCTTGGAGGAACAATCTACTGGGACATGAAGAGAAGTTATGAACATTCTCCCAGTTGGAGGAACAATCTACTGGGACATGAAGAGAAATGGTGAACATTCTCCCGCTTGGAGGAACAATCTACTGGGACATGAAGAGAAGTTATGAACATTCTCCCAGTTGGAGGAACAATCTACTGGGACATGAAGAGAAATGGTGAACATTCTCCCGCTTGGAGGAACAATCTACTGGGACATGAAGAGAAGTTATGAACATTCTCCCAGTTGGAGGAACAATCTACTGGGACATGAAGAGAAATGGTGAACATTCTCCCGCTTGGAGGAACAATCTACTGGGACATGAAGAGAAGTTATGAACATTCTCCCAGTTGGAGGAACAATCTACTGGGACATGAAGAGAAATGGTGAACATTCTCCCGCTTGGAGGAACAATCTACTGGGACATGAAGAGAAGTTATGAACATTCTCCCAGTTGGAGGAACAATCTACTGGGACATGAAGAGAAATGGTGAACATTCTCCCGCTTGGAGGAACAATCTACTGGGACATGAAGAGAAGTTATGAACATTCTCCCAGTTGGAGGAACAATCTACTGGGACATGAAGAGAAATGGTGAACATTCTCCCAGCTGGAGGAACAATCTACTGGGACATGAAGAGAAATGGTGAACATTCTCCCAGTTGGAGGAACAATCTACTGGGACATGAAGAGAAATTATGAACATGATTAAGTTTCTATTTACCAAGTCATAACACTTGACCACCAGTTAAATGTCAGCAATTCGTAGAACAGAGTTAGGAAAGGCTGAAATAGAAAATATGATCAATCAGTCGTACATCAACAATACTGCCGCATAATACCGTCACTGTTGAGCTCCCTCACATAATACCGTCACTGTTGAGCTCCCTCACATAATACCGTCACTGTTGAGCTCCCTCACATAATACCATCACTGTTGAGCTCTCCCACATAATACCATCACTGTTGAGCTCTCTCGCATAATACCGTCACTGTTGAGCTCTCCCACATAATACCGTCACTGTTGAGCTCTCTCACATAATACCGTCACTGTTGAGCTCTCTCACATAATACCGTCACTGTTGAGCTCTCTCACATAATACCGTCACTGTTGAGCTCTCCCACATAATACCGTCACTGTTGAGCTCTCCACATAATACCGTCACTGTTGAGCTCTCTCACTAATACCATCACTGTTGAGCTCTCCACATAATACCGTCACTGTTGAGCTCTCCCACATAATACCGTCACTGTTGAGCTCTCCCACATAATACCGTCACTGTTGAGCTCTCCCACATAATACCGTCACTGTTGAGCTCTCCCACATAATACCGTCACCGTTGAGCTCTCCCACATAATACCGTCACTGTTGAGCTCTCCCACATAATACCATCATTGTTGAGCTCTCTCACATAATACCGTCACTGTTGAGCTCTCTCACATAATACTGTCACTGTTGAGCTCTCCCACATAATACCATCACTGTTGAGCTCTCCCACATAATACTGTCACTGTTGAGCTCTCCCACATAATGTGTTTGTTTTACGTTTATTTATCGTCGCTACCGTTTGCCCATAGAGATTAGTCATTTTAGATTTATGGAGGATAGTAAATGTCTGTAATGATACAGACAGAAACCCATTCCAGAGTCTCTTCTGGTTCTTTTACGTGCACAGTGTTAAGCACAGACACAAGAACTTGGTTTAACGTCCCATCTGAAAGACTGTTAATTTTATTATGGTCACCTCTCTATGTCTCGGCTGGTTCTACATAGCAATTAACTCTTTGCACACTAGCAGTGAAAATAAAGGTCAAAATATGTCATGCAATTTTATTACATTTCTGTTGTATTATATATGTATTCTAATGAAATTTCACAACATATTTCCAGAGTTGTCAGTTACAAATTTATAAGAAAAACACATAAATGAATTGTCGTCTGCTACATTTATTTGAACTATGTATAGCCTTTATTTTACCCAGCATGCAGAGTTAACAGTGCTGAATGGTGTTAAATGATACAGACAGGAAAAGCTAGTAACATTGTCACTTACAATGTTGATATTGGCAGCACTGCTTGTATCATCCTTCTGGATCAAACACGTGGCTGCATAGTCATACTGCTCCAGTCTATAAACATATACAGGTTAATACATCGTAGCTGCATAGTCATACTGCTCCAGTCTATAAACATATACAGGTTAATACATCGTAGCTGCATAGTCATACTGCTCCAGTCTATAAACATATACAGGTTAATACATCGTAGCTGCATAGTCATACTGCTCCAGTCTATAAACATATACAGGTTAATACATCGTAGCTGCATAGTCATACTGCTCCAGTCTATAAACATATACAGGTTAATACATCGTAGCTGCATAGTCATACTGCTCCAGTCTATAAACATATACAGGTTAATACATCGTAGCTGCATAGTCATACTGCTCCAGTCTATAAACATATACAGGTTAATACATCGTAGCTGCATAGTCATACTGCTCCAGTCTATAAACATATACAGGTTAATACATCGTAGCTGCATAGTCATACTGCTCCAGTCTATAAACATATACAGGTTAATACATCGTAGCTGCATAGTCATACTGCTCCAGTCTATAAACATATACAGGTTAATACATCGTAGCTGCATAGTCATACTGCTCCAGTCTATAAACATATACAGGTTAATACATCGTAGCTGCATAGTCATACTGCTCCAGTCTATAAACATATACAGGTTAATACATCGTAGCTGCATAGTCATACTGCTCCAGTCTATAAACATATTATACAGGTTAATACATCGTAGCTGCATAGTCATACTGCTCCAGTCTATAAACATATACAGGTTAATACATCGTAGCTACATAGTCATACTGCTCCAGTCTATAAACATATTATACAGGTTAATACATCGTAGCTGCATAGTCATACTGCTCCAGTCTATAAACATATACAGGTTAATACATCGTAGCTACATAGTCATGCTGCTCCAGTCTATAAACATATTATACAGGTTAATACATCGTAGCTACATAGTCATACTGCTCCAGTCTATAAACATATACAGGTTAATTCATCGTAGCTGCATAGTCATACTGCTCCAGTCTATAAACATATTATACAGGTTAATACATCGTAGCTACATAGTCATACTGCTCCAGTCTATAAACATATACAGGTTAATACATCGTAGCTGCATAGTCATACTGCTCCAGTCTATAAACATATACAGGTTAATACATCGTAGCTGCATAGTCATACTGCTCCAGTCTATAAACATATTATACAGGTTAATACATCGTAGCTGCATAGTCATACTGCTCCAGTCTATAAACATATACAGGTTAATACATCGTAGCTACATAGTCATACTGCTCCAGTCTATAAACATATACAGGTTAATACATCGTAGCTGCATAGTCATACTGCTCCAGTCTATAAACATATTATACAGGTTAATACATCGTAGCTACATAGTCATACTGCTCCAGTCTATAAACATATTATACAGGTTAATACATCGTAGCTGCATAGTCATACTGCTCCAGTCTATAAACATATACAGGTTAATACATCGTAGCTGCATAGTCATGCTGCTCCAGTCTATAAACATATTATACAGGTTAATACATCGTAGCTACATAGTCATACTGCTCCAGTCTATAAACATACAGGTTAATACATCGTAGCTGCATAGTCATACTGCTCCAGTCTATAAACATATACAGGTTAATACATCGTAGCTGCATAGTCATGCTGCTCCAGTCTATAAACATATTATACAGGTTAATACATCGTAGCTGCATAGTCATACTGCTCCAGTCTATAAACATATACAGGTTAATACATCGTAGCTGCATAGTCATGCTGCTCCAGTCTATAAACATATTATACAGGTTAATACATCGTAGCTGCATAGTCATACTGCTCCAGTCTATAAACATATACAGGTTAATACATCGTAGCTGCATAGTCATGCTGCTCCAGTCTATAAACATATTATACAGGTTAATACATCGTAGCTGCATAGTCATACTGCTCCAGTCTATAAACATATACAGGTTAATACATCGTAGCTGCATAGTCATGCTGCTCCAGTCTATAAACATATTATACAGGTTAATACATCGTAGCTGCATAGTCATACTGCTCCAGTCTATAAACATATACAGGTTAATACATCGTAGCTGCATAGTCATGCTGCTCCAGTCTATAAACATATTATACAGGTTAATACATCGTAGCTGCATAGTCATACTGCTCCAGTCTATAAACATATACAGGTTAATACATCGTAGCTGCATAGTCATGCTGCTCCAGTCTATAAACATATTATAAAGTTTCATCTAACCATTGAATTCTGAAGTGTAACCGTGAACAAATATACCCCAAACTCGAGTTCTGACCTATCAACTCAATATGGTTAACATTTGTGCCAAGTCATTTTAGAATTCTTTTGGAGGTCCAAGAATTACGAAGTGGACATGAAAAATAGCTATTTAAACTCTTTTAAGTTCTACTTATGACCTCGACTGTGAACTGACATGGCTGACTCCCGAGTTCTGCTCATTGCGTCTATGTAAGCAACATTTGTTACAAATAATATTAAAATTCCTCCACCGGTTCAAAAGTTATGGAGCGGACATAAATTTGTGATGGACAGACTGACATACATCAAGTTTTATCAGTTAAACCAGAGAGAACAGACAGATGGAGACCATTCCTATATCACCCCTCACACACATATCACCCCCACACACATCACACCCCAACAAACACACACATATCACCCACCCAACACACACACATCACCCCCCCAACAAACACACACATATCACCCCCCCCACACACACACACCACCCCCCCCCCACCCCCCCACACACACTCACATATCACCCCCCACACACACACACACACATATCACCCCCCCACACACACACACTCACTTATCACCCCCCACACACACTCACATATCACCACCCACACACACTATGCACATTGAAAATGAAATGGTAATAAATGGTATATTTGCTTTCTTCTAATATTTGAAAGGATAAAATGATATAATAAAACAGATCTAATACTCGAGTACTCGTTAACGATCACTTGATTCTTGGCTAGATGTCTATAATATTGCATTAATGGGAACATAGGTTTGTTTTATTTTCAGATATTTGGTAAGTATTTCGGATGAGGCGCGTCTGATGCTATTTTACACGATTATGTGTTAGAATCATTGCATTGTAATTAAGCTAATCCCGGACAAAATAAAACATCCCTTTATTGAAAAGTTATTAAAATCAATATATTAACAGTTTACTGTTCAATGGATAGTTATGGCCCTTTTTTTTATTTTCTTCATCTATCTATCTATAGATAGTCTATCTGTCTGTCTGTCTGTCTGTCTGTCTGTCTGTCTGTCTGTCTGTCTGTCTGTCTGTCTGTCTGTCTGTCTGTCTGTCTGTCTGTCTGTCTGTCTGTCTGTCTGTCTGTTTATCTATCTATCTATCTATCTACCTCAACTACAGATCAGCTCAAGTACCTTTCATACAATGAGTTGTTTAACAGCTGGAACATCATCTCGGGATCCACCTTTCCAAAGAACCGACCAACCTATAAACACAATTAGTTCTTTCTTAGCCCAGTAATACCAGTATAGTGACATATATATAATCCATAGTTGTATGTATATTACACCAATGCAAGTAAACAGCAAACAGCGTGTGTGCCAGAAACATCTAGAGGGTATGTACTGACCAAGATTTATATTCCTATAAAGTTTAATATAACATTATAACATTGCTTCACAAATGGTGCTTCAATGTAATCTACTAACTTTTGATTGATGTATAATAAGGGTTCTAGCCTTACTGGGGGTCCGATTGTTTCAAGTTCGGAAGCTATACGGCCGACTTGCAGAAGGCCGTTGGTAATACTCGGGTGCTCACCCGTGCCTACATCAAGGGGGGCACCTGGGATCTTGCTCAACATCTGCTAGAACATTTATGTATGTGTATGAACCTGGCTGTTAATGCGACGCTAAACCCCAAAATGCAAAATACATATGTACTACTTACACTTGTTCTGTATTGCTCCTGATTGGTTGCTATAAGGAAGGCTCCATCGTCGAGCAGGTAACAGGCGGTCGTGTCTGGATTGCCACAGCTTCCTATGCCAGTCTTATTTGAGGCTTCCACCAATGTCTCTTTTATATATTCATGTGTGAATACAGAGCCGAGAACTTCAAAATATCAAACAGAATCTCATGAACACATATACAGTCAAACCTGTGTTATTGGTCACCTACATTAATCATCCAACCTGTATTAAGCAGCCAGTGTTATCTGCATGTCACTTTGATATGGCCGGCGACACACGAAAAGAGACTCTCGGACATAATTAACGAAATTGAAGTCGATATATCCTGTCTATAGCACAATGTCTCAAAAATAAATCCTGAACATTTCAACTCCATATGTTAGCAGTTGAGAAAGCTAAGATAAGATGTTAGCAGTTGAGAAAGCTAAGATAAGATGTTAGCAGTTGAGAAAGCTAAGATAAGATGTTAGCAGTTGAGAAAGCTAAGATAAGATAACTATTATATAAAATATTCAAATAATTATTGTAATGCTTATTTTGCCAACATTCCACTTTGGGGGCCATACTTACGCCTGCCTTAGTTGTAAATACTGTGTGTACCATTTTTACTTGGACAGTTTATACTCGGCATTGGGAGGGGGATTATTTGGAGAATTCACGAGACCGATTCGAACCCTTGCAAGCGGTGCCTCTCAATATGATGAACACTGGTGCAGAGTCATTCCAAAGTTAGGGTGCAGTAATAATTTTCGCTTAGACAAGTCGACAATACTACAGAGAGAAAGAGAAACATGACACCAGGAATATAATAAATATATGCTTTACGACAGATGCTCGGTACAAAACCACCTTACCTGCAGCCTTATAATTTAGGCTGTGACCTGCAAAGTTTGAATCGACAGCGGTCCTGTCAATGGTTACAGATTTCACGATCATCACATCACCTACATTTCCCGACAACTTCTCCTCACTTCCCAGGTCTGTAAGTAAATGTAGAGTTCGTGATTTAACAACACAGTTCTGGGCATAGACAGGTCAATGGTCCAGTGGTTAATGCGTTCGATCTCCTGTCTAACCCCAATAACATTAAGTGTTTCAGATGTGACTATAAACCTAGTTCTCATGTATCGGTGCTATACACAGGGAATGTAAAAGAACCAGGAATGCTTCTGCAATTGGAGCGGAGCACCTTCTGTATCTGGCACTTTCCTCCAAAAATATAAAATAACTAATATACTTCTGGAGGCCAATGGTAAACATATAAAAAAAACAAGAGGGCTATGATAGCCCTGTATCGCTCCATTTTTTACCCTGGGATCACCATTTTTAACCCTGGGATCACCATTTTTTACACTGGGATCACCAGATTTAACAAATTTGAAAGAGCATTATACGTCGATAATTCCAACAAAATGTTGCCAAAATCAGACCGATGGTTCGCGAGATGTTTGAAGAAATTGTGTTATTTTTAGACAGTGGCCATCTTTTATTCACAACACCGACCTCCATTTCAACAAATCTAAAAAGGCTTCACCCACGAGCCATAACTGTGAACTTTGGCTACCATTGGCCATATGGTTTAGGTGAAGAAGAATTTTGAAATCTATAATAAAAGAACGATCTTTTGACCTTTGGCGTCCATCTTGGATGACAAAATCATCTTGATTTGATGAAAATTGCACCAGAGCGATTACCTCGTCTATACCTTCAAGTTAATATAGGACATGACCATATTCATGTAAAAATAAAATTTAACCTTCCAGGCCGGCCATGCCCATTTTTGATCCCGGGGTCACCATTTCAACAATCTTAAAATAGCATTGTACATCGATCATTCCTATGCATTAGAACGAGATGTTCCTTTGCATTATGATCTATGAATAAACTTACAAAAATTTATTTATGACGTGACAACATTGGTGGAAAATGACAAAATTACGATTTTGGAAACGACATCATAGACGAAAATGACAAAATTGACATTTTTAACATCCAATCGAGATAAATGAAATTTCCTTATAAAATAATATTCTATAAAGCAAATAGAATAAATAAGCCAAACAAACAGACAGACGGACTCACCGAGAACATACGGAGCACTAAAGAGTACATGCGGAGCATCGATAGCTCTCTTGAAATAGTTGGATTTCCACGGGTCTCGTTGTTCCATGAACTGTCTCACCAAATCCTCCCTGAAACACAATACATTCATGTATCAATTCAACCATGCACGTCTCACACACCAAATCCTCCCTGAAACACAATACATTCATGTATCAAGTAAACCATGCATGTCTCACACACCAAATCCTCCCTGAAACACAACACATTCATGTATCAAGTAAACCATGCATGTCTCACACACCAAATCCTCCCTGAAACACAATACATTCATGTATCAACCATGCATGTCTCACACACCAAATCCTCCCTGAAACACAATACATTCATGTATCAACCATGCACGTCACACACACCAAATCCTCCCTGAAACACAACACATTCATGTATCAAGTAAACCATGCACGTCTCACACACCAAATCCTCCCTGAAACACAATACATTCATGTATCAATTCAACCATGCACGTCTCACACACCAAATCCTCCCTGAAACACAATACATTCATGTATCAAGTAAACCATGCATGTCTCACACACCAAATCCTCCCTGAAACACAATACATTCATGTATCAAGTAAACCATGCATGTCTCACACACCAAATCCTCCCTGAAACACAATACATTCATGTATCAAGTAAACCATGCATGTCTCACACACCAAATCCTCCCTGAAACACAATACATTCATGTATCAAGTAAACCATGCATGTCTCACACACCAAATCCTCCCTGAAACACAATACATTCATGTATCAAGTAAACCATGCATGTCTCACACACCAAATCCTCCCTG
Organism: Archivesica marissinica; assembly: GCA_014843695.1. Classification (NCBI taxonomy): domain Eukaryota; kingdom Metazoa; phylum Mollusca; class Bivalvia; order Venerida; family Vesicomyidae; genus Archivesica; species Archivesica marissinica. The sequence continues at coordinate 20,012,495 of CM026398.1, forward strand.
AAACACAATACATTCATGTATCAAGTAAACCATGCATGTCTCACACACCAAATCCTCCCTGAAACACAATACATTCATGTATCAAGTAAACCATGCATGTCTCACACACCAAATCCTCCCTGAAACACAATACATTCATGTATCAAGTAAACCATGCATGTCTCACACACCAAATCCTCCCTGAAACACAATACATTCATGTATCAAGTAAACCATGCATGTCTCACACACCAAATCCTCCCTGAAACACAATACATTCATGTATCAAGTAAACCATGCATGTCTCACACACCAAATCCTCCCTGAAACACAACACATTCATGTATCAAGTAAACCATGCATGTCTCACACACCAAATCCTCCCTGAAACACAACACATTCATGTATCAACCATGCACGTCACACACACCAAATCCTCCCTGAAACACAACACATTCATGTATCAAGTAAACCATGCACGTCACACACCAAATCCTCCCTGAAACACAATACATTCATGTATCAATTCAACCATGCACGTCACACACACCAAATCCTCCCTGAAACACAATACATTCATGTATCAATTCAACCATGCACGTCACACACACCAAATCCTCCCTGAAACACAATACTTTCATGTATCAATTCAACCATGCACGTCTCACACACCAAATCCTCCCTGAAACACAATACATTCATGTATCAATTCAACCATGCACGTCACACACCAAATCCTCCCTGATACACAATACATTCATGTATCAATTCAACCATGCACGTCACACACACCAAATCCTCCCTGAAACACAATACATTCATGTATCAATTCAACCATGCACGTCTCACGTACCAAAACCTCCCTGATACACAATACATTCATGTATCAATTCAACCATGCACGTCACACACCCCAAATCCTCCCTGAAACACAATACATTCATGTATTAAGTTAACCATGCACGTCACACACCCCAAATCCTCCCTGATACACAATACATTCATGTATCAATTCAACCATGTATGTCTCACGCACATAAATCATTGATCACTTCAAGAAAACCTGGCCTCCCATGTTATCAAACTGTTCTCAAATCTCAACCCTAGTCCTAACTGTTCTGATTGGTTGAGCCGAGTCAATACTTGCAACCCATCCCAACCCTATTGCTGCACTTGAGACTTGGACAAAGCTTAACCCTTGCCACATAGGTAATATACTACTACATCTCCATCAATCAGTGGATAAGCAGTCAGCATATTTACCCTCACCTCCAAATATAGTGTGTATTTGTTTATTATAGTGTCACCCCTATTTAAAGGGCCAGCCATTTCCGACTTATCAGACACCTCTTTTTATGAACATCAGTACTTCCCGAATCATATGTTTGTATGCCAGGCACCTGGCTTGTAGTTTAGTTTATACAAATTTATTTTAGCTCGATTGCGAAACAAGTTCTTGCAACTTATATTAATCACTCTCGAGACCTCATTCCTGATGGAATCCATCGCCACGAGGGAGAGAGAAAAGGCAACGTGGAAATTAAATGCCAGGCTAGTAGGCAATCGGTAACCATTATTTAACTAGCTGGCCCGTTATCTCATGGAGGAAGAGAATCACTGAGTGCATAGTGTGCCGCATACATGCGATATATACCCTACTACAGTAAATTCTACAGTGTTGATGATTAAAATCTGAAGGTACTGGGCTTTATGCTATCTAAGATTCCATTTCATTTTACTCTTGTACTAATACATGTACAACTGATATATATAACTACACATCAAAAAATAAATCCAAAATCTGTCATAGTGCGTTTCAAATCTCTAATTATAGTTCTAAACAATATCAAATTAAATAAAATCAAAATGAATTGAAAACAAAAACAGTGAAAAATAAGGTGTGCTCTGAAAACCACAAAAACATAAAATATTCCACAGCAAGTGTTATACTGGAGAAATGCAAAGACTTGAACATTCCACTCACATATGCGCCATGGCGAACTGAGAAATGCATACAGACAAACTTTTCACTCGCATACATGCCATGGCAAACTGAGAAAATATTTGAAGACCTATATGCTAATGTTTTGGAATGATCAACTCCGTGGCAACATCCAGAAAAAAATTACATGCATGACATTTGTTTGTTAATCTGTAGTCTATTGTTCAGTTCATAGCAATCTACGACTGATAGCACACGTAAAGAAAAAATGTGACGATGAACATCATATGCAAACAGACAGGAAACCTAAATTCACAAAAATCTAAATCATCAACCTATTATTTCCTGATATAAACCATATGTATGGTACATACAGACAAGCATTTATTCCAGTGTTATACTACATACAGACAAGCATTTATTCCAGTGCTATGGTACAAGCATTTATTCCAGTGCTATGGTACATACAGACAAGCATGTATTCCAGTGCTATACTACATACAGACAAGCATTTATTCCAGTGCTATGGTACATACAGACAAGCATTTATTCCAGTGCTATACTACATACAGACAAGCATTTATTCCAGTGCTATGGTACAAGCATTTATTCCAGTGCTATGGTACATACAGACAAGCATGTATTCCAGTGCTATACTACATACAGACAAGCATTTATTCCAGTGCTATGGTACATACAGACAAGCATTTATTCCAGTGCTATGGTACATACAGACAAGCACTTATTCCAGTGCTATGGTACAAGCATTTATTCCAGTGCTATGGTACATACAGACAAGCATGTATTCCAGTGCTATACTACATACAGACAAGCATTTATTCCAGTGCTATGGTACAAGCATTTATTCCAGTGCTATGGTACATACAGACAAGCATTTATTCCAGTGCTATGGTACATACAGACAAGCACTTATTCCAGTGCTATGGTACAAGCATTTATTCCAGTGCTATGGTACATACAGACAAGCATGTATTCCAGTGCTATACTACATACAGACAAGCATTTATTCCAGTGCTATGGTACAAGCATTTATTCCAGTGCTATGGTACATACAGACAAGCATTTATTCCAGTGCTATGGTACATACAGACAAGCACTTATTCCAGTGCTATGGTACAAGCATTTATTCCAGTGCTATGGTACATACAGACAAGCATTTATTCCAGTACTATGGTACACACAGACAAGCATTTATTCCAGTGTTATACTACATACAGACAAGCATTTATTCCAGTGCTATGGTACAAGCATTTATTCCAGTACTATGGTACATACATACAAGCATTTATTCCAGTGCTATGGTACATACAGACAAGCATTTATTCCAGTGCTATGGTACATACAGACAAGCATTTATTCCAGTGCTATGGTACATACAGACAAGCACTTATTCCAGTGCTATGGTACATACAGACAAGCATTTATTCCAGTGCTATGGTACATACAGACAAGCATTTATTCCAGTGCTATGGTACATACAGACAAGCACTTATTCCAGTGCTATGGTACATACAGACAAGCATTTATTCCAGTACTATGGTACACACAGACAAGCATTTATTCCAGTGTTATACTACATACAGAGAAGCATTTATTCCAGTGCTATGGTACAATCATTTATTCCAGTACTATGGTACATACAGACAAGCATTTATTCCAGTGTTATGGTACATACAGACAAGCATTTATTCCAGTGCTATGGTACATACAGACAAGCATTTATTCCAGTGCTATACTACATACAGACAAGCATTTATTCCAGTGCTATACTACATACAGACAAGCACTTATTCCAGTGCTATACTACATACAGACAAGCATTTATTCCAGTGCTATACTACATACAGACAAGCATTTATTCCAGTGTTATACTACACACAGACAAGCATTTATTCCAGTGCTATAGTACATACAGACAAGCATTTATTCCAGTGCTATAGTACATACAGACAAGCATTTATTCCAGTGCTATAGTACATACAGACAAGAATTTATTACAGTGCTATGGTACATACAGACAAGCATTTATTCCAATGCTATGGTACATACAGACAAGCATTTATTCCAGTGCTATGGTACATACAGACAAGCATTTATTCCAGTGCTATGGTACACACAGACAAGCATTTATTCCAGTGCTATACTACATACAGACAAGCATTTATTCCAGTGTTATACTACATACAGACAAGCACTTATTCCAGTACTATGGTACATACAGACAAGCATTTATTCCAGTGCTATGGTACATACAGACAAGCATTTATTCCAGTGCTATGGTACAAGCATTTATTCCAGTGTTATAATACATACAGACAAGCATTTATTCCAGTGCTATGGTACAAGCATTTATTCCAGTGCTATGGTACATACAGACAAGCATTTATTCCAGTGCTATGGTACATACAGACAAGCATTTATTCCAGTGCTATGGTACATACAGACAAGCATTTATTCCAGTGCTATGGTACATACAGACAAGCATTTATTCCAGTGCTATGGTACATACAGACAAGCATTTATTCCAGTGCTATGGTACATACAGACAAGCATTTATTCCAGTGCTATGGTACATACAGACAAGCATTTATTCCAGTGCTATGGTACATACAGACAAGCATTTATTCCAGTACTATGGTACACACAGACAAGCATTTATTCCAGTGTTATACTACATACAGACAAGCATTTATTCCAGTGCTATGGTACACGCATTTATTCCAGTACTATGGTACATACAGACAAGCATTTATTCCAGTGCTATGGTACATACAGACAAGCATTTATTCCAGTGCTATGGTACATACAGACAAGCATTTATTCCAGTGCTATACTACATACAGACAAGCATTTATTCCAGTGCTATACTACATACAGACAAGCACTTATTCCAGTGCTATACTACATACAGACAAGCATTTATTCCAGTGCTATACTACATACAGACAAGCATTTATTCCAGTGTTATACTACACACAGACAAGCATTTATTCCAGTGCTATAGTACATACAGACAAGCATTTATTCCAGTGCTATAGTACATACAGACAAGCATTTATTCCAGTGCTATAGTACATACAGACAAGAATTTATTACAGTACTATGGTACATACAGACAAGCATTTATTCCAGTGCTATGGTACATACAGACAAGCACTTATTCCAATGCTATGGTACATACAGGCAAGCATTTATTCCAGTGCTATGGTACATACAGACAAGCATTTATTCCAATGCTATGGTACATACAGGCAAGCATTTATTCCAGTGCTATACTACATACAGACAAGCATTTATTCCAGTGCTATGGTACACACAGACAAGCATTTATTCCAGTGCTATACTACATACAGACAAGCATTTATTCCAGTGTTATACTACATACAGACAAGCATTTATTCCAGTGCTATACTACATACAGACAAGCATTTATTCCAGTGTTATATTACATACAGACAAGCATTTATTCCAGTGCTATACTACATACAGACAAGCACTTATTCCAGTACTATGGTACATACAGACAAGCATTTATTCCAGTGCTATGGTACATACAGACAAGCATTTATTCCAGTGCTATGGTACATACAGACAAGCATTTATTCCAGTGCTATACTACATACAGACAAGCATTTATTCCAGTGCTATACTACATACAGACAAGCACTTATTCCAGTGCTATGGTACATACAGACAAGCATTTATTCCAGTGCTATAGTACATACAGACAAGCATTTATTCCAGTGCTATGGTACATACAGACAAGCATTTATTCCAGTGCTATGGTACATACAGACAAGCATTTATTCCAGTGCTATGGTACATACAGACAAGCATTTATTCCAGTGCTATGGTACATACAGACAAGCACTTATTCCAGTGCTATGGTACATACAGACAAGCATTTATTCCAGTGCTATGGTACATACAGACAAGCATTTATTCCAGTGCTATGGTACATACAGACAAGCATTTATTCCAGTACTATGGTACATACAGACAAGCATTTATTCCAGTGCTATAGTACATACAGACAAGCATTTATTCCAGTGCTATAGTACATACAGACAAGCATTTATTCCAGTGCTATAGTACATACAGACAAGCATTTATTCCAGTGCTATGGTACATACAGACAAGCATTTATTCCAGTACTATGGTACATACAGACAAGCATTTATTCCAGTGCTATGGTACATACAGACAAGCATTTATTCCAGTGCTATGGTACATACAGACAAGCATTTATTCCAGTGCTATGGTACATACAGACAAGCATTTATTCCAGTGCTATGGTACATACAGACAAGCATTTATTCCAGTGCTATGGTACATACAGACAAGCATTTATTCCAGTGCTATAGTACATACAGACAAGCATTTATTCCAGTACTATGGTACATACAGACAAGCATTTATTCCAGTGCTATAGTACATACAGACAAGCATTTATTCCAGTGCTATGGTACATACAGACAAGCATTTATTCCAGTACTATGGTACATACAGACAAGCACTTATTCCAGTGCTATGGTACATACAGACAAGCATTTATTCCAGTGCTATAGTACATACAGACAAGCATTTATTCCAGTGCTATGGTACACACAGACAAGCATTTATTCCAGTGCTATACTACATACAGACAAGCATTTATTCCAGTGTTATACTACATACAGACAAGCATTTATTCCAGTGTTATACTACATACAGACAAGCATTTATTCCAGTGCTATACTACATACAGACAAGCACTTATTCCAGTACTATGGTACATACAGACACGCATTTATTCCAGTGCTATAGTACATACAGACAAGCATTTATTCCAGTGCTATACTACATACAGACAAGCATTTATTCCAGTGCTATGGTACATACAGACAAGCACTTATTCCAGTGCTATGGTACATACAGACAAGCATTTATTACAGTGCTATGGTACATACAGACAAGCATTTATTCCAGTGCTATGGTACATACAGACAAGCATGTATTCCAGTGCTATGGTACATACAGACAACCACTTATTCCAGTGCTATGGTACATACAGACAAGCATTTATTCCAGTGCTATGGTACATACAGACAAGCATTTATTCCAGTGCTATACTACATACAGACAAGCATTTATTCCAGTGCTATAGTACATACAGACAAGCATTTATTCCAGTGCTATGGTACATACAGACAAGCATTTATTCCAGTGCTATGGTACATACAGACAAGCATTTATTCCAGTGCTATGGTACATACAGACAAGCATTTATTCCAGTGCTATGGTACATACAGACAAGCATTTATTCCAGTGCTATACTACATACAGACAAGCATTTATTCCAGTGCTATAGTACATACAGACAAGCATTTATTCCAGTGCTATAGTACATACAGACAAGCATTTATTCCAGTGCTATGGTACATACAGACAAGCATTTATTCCAGTGCTATGGTACATACAGACAAGCATTTATTCCAGTGCTATGGTACATACAGACAAGCATTTATTCCAGTGCTATGGTACATACAGACAAGCATTTATTCCAGTGCTATGGTACATACAGAAAGCATTTATTCCAGTGCTATGGTACATACAGACAAGCATTTATTCCAGTGCTATGGTACATACAGACAAGCATTTATTCCAGTGCTATGGTACACAACAAGCATTATCCAGTGCTATGGTACATACAGACAAGCATTTATTCCAGTGCTATGGTACATACAGACAAGCATTTATTCCAGTGCTATGGTACATACAGACAAGCATTTATTCCAGTGCTATGGTACATACAGACAAGCATTTATTCCAGTGCTATGGTACATACAGACAAGCATTTATTCCAGTGCTATGGTACAAGCATTTATCCAGTCTATTACATACAGACAAGCATTTATTCCAGTACTATGGTACATACAGACAAGCATTTATTCCAGTGCTATGGTACATACAGACAAGCATTTATTCCAGTGCTATGGTACATACAGACAAGCATTTATTCCAGTGCTATGGTACATACAGACAAGCATTTATTCCAGTGCTATGGTACATACAGACAAGCATTTATTCCAGTGCTATGGTACATACAGACAAGCATTTATTCCAGTGTTATACTACATACAGACAAGCATTTATTCCAGTGCACTATGGTACATACAGACAAGCATTTATTCCAGTGCTATGGTACATACAGACAAGCATTTATTCCAGTGCTATGGTACATACAGACAAGCATTTATTCCAGTGCTATGGTACATACAGACAAGCATTTATTCCAGTGCTATGGTACATACAGACAAGCATTTATTCCAGTGCTATGGTACATACAGACAAGCATTTATTCCAGTGCTATGGTACATACAGACAAGCATTTATTCCAGTGCTATGGTACATACAGACAAGCATTTATTCCAGTGCTATGGTACATACAGACAAGCATTTATTCCAGTGCTATGGTACATACAGACAAGCATTTATTCCAGTGCTATGGTACATACAGACAAGCATTTATTCCAGTGCTATGGTACATACAGACAAGCATTTATTCCAGTGCTATGTACATACAGACACTTTATTCCGTGCTATGTACATACAACAAGCAACCACAACAACAACAACAAGCTTTATTCCAGTGCTATGGTACATACAGACAAGCATTTATTCCAGTACTATGGTACATACAGACAAGCATTTATTCCAGTGCTATGGTACATACAGACAAGCATTTATTCCAGTGCTATGGTACATACATTCACGAGGACTGGCTCCCATTGAATTCCATATGCTTATATCTTAATGTGTTTGTTTTATGGGTTTAAAGTTGCACCAACTTTCAGGTCACATGTCACCACTTGAGCTATTATTGGTGGAGGAAGGAAGACACCGGGAGATACTCCAGGCAATATTTCAGGCATGGATGAGCAGAACCTGGGTAGAACCTTCTGCAAGCCAGCTGACATAAAAGAATTTCACATCCCAAGTGGGATTTGAATCTACAGCAGTGAGGTACAAGTGAATTGAAGTCATTGACCTTATCCACTCAAGTCATTTTTCACTCTTAAAACAAAGTCTATTTTCATGACAATTCAAAACATGTTAAAATCGCAGCCCATTATTTCTTATTTCTTATTTCATTTTCTATATGTAAAATATTTCATGTCCTAGCGAACCCCTTTTAAAATTTAAATGTAACTATGCACCATTATAAATCAGAGCGCTTCTATACATTGTTGGTAAGTATATATAAAGCATGTAAGGCTACTAGGGGATGTACTCCGACCCCTACTAGTCACTGGACAGAGCAAATAAACGGGGTTCCCCATTTTTGAGGCCCGAAGAAAAAAAAAAGAAAAAAAACTCAGCCTAGTTTTATACAGATCTTGGCTTCAGAAATAGTTCAGTTTATTTTTAACCACTGCCCTCAACAACATCACTATTTGCATTGAAAGCCTTTATAGCATTGACATACCACTGTCTCATATACCATGCACATACTTTAATTAGAATATCTGTAATGGTTGATCATATTTCAAATTATTCAAACTCAAAACAAACAAAGCACCTCTATACTAATCTCTTCTTCTCGTGCTCCGATTTGATAGTTCATGTTCTTGAACTTTCTTCAAATATTCCTTTAAATATTAACCATTTTCTTTTTTACATCCAAAACTATTGACTCACTAATACAATAAGTTCTGAAATTCTTTAGCATACACATAGAATAGATTTCACGTATTTTCATTGTTATATTATATATATATATATATATTATTCTCCTACCTATTGTATATCAAAATCAATTGATAGGGAGAAGAACTATAAGTTTTCTTTCGTTCTAATCCCTTTCAGTCTACTGCTGTTAAATTATATGTAAAATGTTCATTTCTTGATTACATGTAAAAATACTGAATTAAATTATGTTTAAACTAAACACTAAAAACATTGTAAAAATACTGAATTAAATTATGTTTAAACTAAACACTAAAAACATTGTAAAAATACTGAATTAAATTATGTTTAAACTAAATCAAACAAAAAAGAAAACATTAAACGACATCAAGGACGGACGGACAATACAGCTGTTATAATGATTTACCTATGTGTTACATTAACACATGCTATATGACATTTCCTGTCTGAAACACCTGCTCCAACGCATGATCCCCTCGTCGCAAGTTGCTTGTATGTGCAGCTTGCAACACAAACGGTGAACATTTATAAATGATGTGATTACATACAACAAAGCTCCAGCAACGGCATTCTAACAGTTCAAATCACGTTCCAGATTCATGTGAAATCTGTTTTATAACCCTTAACTTGCATATCATTACTATAGTCGCTTTTGCAAACAGCCTAGAGCCAGATCAGATGGCACAGAATGTGCCGTCTGATCTGACTCTATGCTGTTTGCTATTCAGATAGTGGAGGAGCAACAACACATTTTTTCTCTCTCAATTTTATTGTTCCAAATATACATTATCATACATATTATTATACATATAATATCATATCAATGTACAATTGACAAAGTACACATAGCTAATGTGTCTTTAAACAATGTATATATGGATTTTATCATATAGGTTGCGGTTTGAGAAAGAAGAGGATAAATGCAATAGAGACAAAGTAAAAAAAAAAAGAAAAAGTTTACTACGAGTTATTTGGAAACACTTGTCTAAATAGCAAACAACACATATTCATTTGCAGTGTTATTTCGCGGCTGATCTGGGTCTATGTTGTTTGCACATTTCGTCCAATTTATTCGGCAGGTTAAGGGTTAAGTAGGAGCTTTTAGTAGGTTAGTAAATATATAAGCCAATGCAGGGTTTCCAAAATAACCAAATCGGCCACGCTATCTACATATAGTATACTTGTATTCTCAACAAGCTAGCACACGTATACATGCATCTATTTTTATTACTTTCAACAATTCATAATGTCTTGTGAAAGGATGTCAATGATGGGTGGGTGGATCAATTAAGGATGTTATGCTATATACTACCAAATTAGGGATCTGGATAAATTTGGGTTTACTGTTCTTCGCTATTGTGATTTACTAAGTGGACAGGAACTGGAAACAAATATGTCAACTTTTGAATCCCCCTCCATTTACAAGCCACTTGGTAAAGCTAGAAAACTAATTTGCATACCTTGTGCTATTTGTAGAACTTATTTAAATTTCGATCACGTGACTATACTTATTTAAATTTCGATCACGTGACTATACTTATTTAAATTTCGATCACGTGACTATACTTATTTAAATTTCGATCACGTGACTATACTTATTTAAATTTCGATCACGTGACTACTTATTTAAATTTCGACCACGTGACTATACTTACTTAAATTTCGATCACGTGACTATACTTATTTAAATTTCGATCACGTGACTATACTTACTTAAATTTCGATCATGTGACTATACTTATTTAAATTTCGATCACGTGACTAGAATGTGAGTGGCTGTGGAAAAAGCCAAATGATTTTCGGTCAAATTTTGGACAATATGTTTCTAAAAAAGACTTAAGTTAGTCAAAAAAAGATTTTATTATTTTAGAAAACATTTACAATGTTTCTGATTTCATTTGTTTACTGAGACACTTGGGGGAAATAATGGTTATATAACGAGTACAATTACATGATAATGATCTGTTTAGAACATGTGACAGTAATTTTGAACAATATTTATTTATATTTAGTCTAAACTTGATTTATTTTACAACGATTGCGAAGCAAGTTCTAACAACTTATATTAATCACTCTCGTTGGCGTGGATGAAAGCGTAAATGTGGTCATTCGTGTGGGAGGAAACCGGAGTACCCGGAGAAAACCCACCTGTCCGATCTGGCGACCACCGTACCATCTCACATACTTCCAAATCCGAGGATCGAACCCGGGTTGCATTGGTGATAAGCGAGCGCGCTAACCACTGCGCTAATCGGACAGCCAAATATCAAATATATCTTTACCGCCTTACATGACCAATCAATGGGACGCAATGGTTTTCATCAATACCTTATCCGAGACGTTCATGGGCCAATAAGTGCAAGTGACAATTCATTGATGTATTACAGACAAAGTCAATGCACCAGGGACAGATTACATTAATGATTTAATGGCCAGTTAATGACCCAGTTTTCATTAATGCCTTACAGGACCACTTAATGGGCCGGCTACAGCTTTGATCAATGTTCTTATAATGGACCGTTATATAGTTGTTTAGCACCTGATGGCACTTACCTTTTAGGAAATATTTTAGTCAGGCCGCCCATGGTTGCTATGAAAGCCCCAACTAACCTAAAACAAGAACCATTATAGAGGCATCAAAGTATTAGTTTATACAAATTTAATTTAGCTCGATTGCGAAACAAGTTATGTCAACTTATATTAATCACTCTCGAGACCTCATTCCTGATGGAATCCATCGATCGCCACGAGGGAGAGAGAAGAGGCAACGTGGAATTTAAATGCCTTGCCTAAGGGCACAATCGTAATGGCTCCAGCGGGGCTCGAACTCCAGACCGTTCGCACCTGAAGCGAACGCGCATCCACTGCGCTATCACGACTTCCACTTCCATCAAAGTATTACAATCACCAAAGACAAACATAACTAAATTAAAGGCTCTTAATTAAGACATTAATAATATTCTGTATTATGTAATTGTGGTCACTTATTCCCCCCCCTCAATCAATTTAAGAAATGCACAGTACATGTATATAAGATAAGAATTTCCTATTGTTCACACATGCATTCACATTTTCTGTGTGTGTGTTTTACGTTTATATATCATCGCTACCGGTTGCCCATATGAGCGACGCCTCCTGAAGAGATTAAACATTTTATATTTTGGAGGATAGTGCAATGATACAGACAGAGACCCATTCCAGAGTCCCCTCTGGTTCTTTTACGTGCACAGTGTAAAGTACCGAAAAGAGACCTTGATTTAAAGTCCTATCTGAAAGACTGTTAATTTTATTAGGGTCAGATAGGGGATCGAACCTGCGATCCCTGGATTACCAGTCCAGCGTGTTACCACTGGACGACAGATCCATCTATCATTTTCTGTAGTCCACACCATCATGCTTGTCCAAATCTCATCCCATCATCTTTTATTAACAACATTGTGGACTTAGAAACATTGTTCCCATGGCAACAGTTCAAAATTTTAACATGAAATGAAATCATCATAGCATTAACCCCTTCAAATCAAATAATACAGAAATGTCAAAATGGGAGGAGAGAAATATGTAAATTTTACTAATTCATACGTCTTGTCCCATTAATGACATGTAGAAGTATGCGTGGTATATTGTACTATCTGGGTTATTACAGTCAAATGGTATATTCAATATCATTGAAACTCTCGTCTATCAGAGCTTACCAGTCTTTGACCTCAATACTTCAGAGTTTACAATGTATTTGACCTCTGATGTATCAGAAGTTTAGTTATCCTTGAACTCTTATCTATCAGACTTTACCACTCTTACCTATCAGACTTACCAGTTTATGTCATTGACCTCTGATCTATCAGACCATACCAGTTTATAATGTCCTTGACCTCTGACATTACCAGTTTAATTGAGTTTATAATGTCCTTTACCTATGACCTGTCAATACTTTATCCGGTTATAATGTTTTTGACCTCTGACCTATCAGATTTCACCACTTTACAAATTCCTTGACCTCTGGTATATCCAATGTTGCCAGTTTACATTAATCTTGACCTATGGCCTATCAGATTTTGCCAGTTTATATTAATCTTGACCTATGACCTATCAGAGTTCACCACTTTACAATTTCCTTGACCTCTGGTACATCAGATGTTGCCAGTTTACAACATCCTTGATATTTTGCTTATCAGATTTCACCAGATGACAATGTGCTTGAACTCTGACCTATCATAACTTACCCGGTTCTCAGTTTTTTGTTATCTTCTTTCACTACTGACCAGAAACCATCGATCTCCGAGGTGACCGACAGGTCAAACAACAGATGATTAATCAACTCGGTGTCCCCTGAAATACAGAAGCGACAAGTCACATCAGTAGTGACAAAAATAAATGGTGCATTTATATATATATATATTTCGGGATTTACGCCTGCATCAGCACCATTTTGGGCTATATCGCCGGCAGGCAGTTTACCTAACAACACCTTTCCTGGGCAGGCTCCAGTGGTTAATCAGTATTTGGGTGCACCAACCTCCGTAAGAAACTGCCAACATTTTCATATAAATGAGACACGGCCTGAGCGGGCTCGAACCCGTGACCATCATTGATGATAGGTTACAGTGGTATACAAGTCAGCGACCTTAACCACTCGACCACAGAGGTGGACGGTGCATTTTTATGAAACACAGTGAACAAAATTGATGTTATTGATAAACATCCAAACCTGCTTGCAGAGGGAGACACAACAATGAACACTCATGAATATCATATTAGTAATCATATCAAACTTTGCCAGGCAAGACATCTGATCATGTCAACTTCAACTTGGAACAGCCAAGTGGCAGGTACAGTCTCGAACATGGAGTTAATCTAATATGCTATGTGCAGTTAAAAACAAGATACAGTTTAAAACATATAGTTTAAAGTTTAGAGTACGAGTCTAGACTGACACCAAAGGTCGACAGACTGGGACTCAACTGTATAGTCCTGGGGAAGGAATTTGCAACGGTTAAAGGTGCGGATGTTCTAACAGAACATGTAGAACCTCATGTATACAGATGTGGATGTTCAAACAAAACTTGAAGAACTTACATTTATACAGATGTGAATGTTCTAACAGAACCTATAGAACTTACATTTGTACAGGTGTGAACTAACATTTATACATGTGTGAATGTTCTAACAGAACGTATAGAACTTACATTTATACAGCTGTGGATGTTCTAACAGAACATATATAACTTACATTTATATGGATGTGAATGTTCTAACAGAACATATAGAACTTACATTTATACAGGTGTGAATGTTCTAACAGAACATAGAGAACGTACATGTATACAGGTGTGAATGTTCTAACAAAACTTGTAGAACTTATATTTATACATTTATGGATGTTCTAACAAAACATATAGAACTTACATTTATACAGGTGTGGATGTTCTAGCGCCTGTTGTAGATCTAGAACACTGCCAGTGATGTTACCAGACGTAAAATTCTCATAGAAGTCCCTGAAACACAAACAGTATAAGAAATGTACAATCACAGCAACCTGAGCTTTTATCCATTACACACAAAAATCCTTGTACATCTATCATAGGACACCCCACCCACAATCTAGTATAAGGCACTCAGAACCAGTGTACGTCTATCATAGGACACCCCACCCCCCAATCTAGTATAAGGCACTCAGCACCAGTGTACGTCTATCATAGGACATCCCCCACCCCCAATCTAGTATAAGGCACTCAGAACCAGTGTACGTCTATCATAGGACATCCCCCACCCACAATCTAGTATAAGGCACTCAGAACCAGTGTACGTCTATCATAGGACATCCCCCACCCCCAATCTAGTATAAGGCACTCAGAACCAGTGTACGTCTATCATAGGACATCCCCCACCCACAATCTAGTATAAGGCACTCAGAACCAGTGTACGTCTATCATAGGACATCCCCACCCACAATCTAGTATAAGGCACTCAGAACCAGTGTACGTCTATCATAGGACTACCCCCACCCACAATCTAGCATAAAGCACTCAGCACCAGTGTACGTCTATCATAGGACTACCCCCACCCACAATCTAGTATAAGGCACTCAGCACCAGTGTACATTTATCCTAGGACACCCACCCCCCAATCTAGTATAAGGCACTCAGAACCAGTGTACGTCTTATCCTAGGACATCCACCACCCACAATCTAGCATAAGGCACTCAGAACCAGTGTACGTCTATCATAGGACAACCCCCACCCACAATCTAGTATAAGGCACTCAGCACCAGTGTACGTCTATCTAGGACATCACCCACTACAATCTAGTATAAGGCACACAGTACCAGTGTACGTCTATCATAGGACACCCCCACCCACAATCTAGTATAAAGCACCAAGCACAGTGTACGTCTATCATAGGACATCCCCCACCCCCAATCTAGTATAAAGCACTCAGAACAGTGTACATCTATCTAGGACATCCCCCCACCCACAATCTAGTATAAAGCACTCAGAACCAGTGTACATCTATCATAGGACATCCCCCACCCCACAATCTAGTATAGGCACTCAGACACCAGTGTACGTCTATCATAGGACATCCCACCCACAATCTAGTATAAGCATCAGCACCAGTGTACATCTATCATAGGACACCCCACCCCCAATCTAGTACAAGACACTCAGCACCAGTGTACATCTATCATAGGACAACCCCACCCCATCTAGTATAAAGCACTCAGCACCAGTGTACGTCTATCATAGGACTCCCCACCCACAATCTAGCATAAAGCACTCAGAACCATGACATCTATCCTAGGACATCCCCACCCACAATCTAGTATAAGGCACTCAGAACCAGTGTACGTCTATCATAGGACATCCCCCACCCACAATCTAGTATAAGGCACTCAGAACCAGTGTACGTCTATCATAGGACATCCCCCACCCCCAATCTAGTATAAGGCACTCAGAACCAGTGTACGT
>CM026398.1:20030093-20192593 GCA_014843695.1 Archivesica marissinica
TCCCCCACCCACAATCTAGTATAAGGCACTCAGAACCAGTGTACGTCTATCATAGGACATCCCCCACCCACAATCTAGTATAAGGCACTCAGTACCAGTGTACGTCTATCATAGGACACCCCACCCCCAATCTAGTATAAGGCACTCAGAACCAGTGTACGTCTATCATAGGACAACCCCCACCCACAATCTAGTATAAGGCACTCAGCACCAGTGTACGTCTATCATAGGACATCCCCCACCCACAATCTAGTATATAGCACTCAGCACCAGTGTACATCTATCCTAGGACACCCCACCCCAAATCTAGTATAAAGCACTCAACACCAGTGTACGTCTATCCTAGGACACCCCACTCCAAATCTAGTATAAAGCACTCAGCACCAGTGTACATCTATCCTAGGACATCCCCCACACCCAATCTGGTATATAGCACTCAGAACCAGTGTACATCTATCCTAGGACATCCCCCACCCACAATCTAGTATAAGGCACTCAGAACCAGTGTACGTCTATCATAGGACACCCCACCCCCAATCTAGTATAAGGCACTCAGAACCAGTGTACGTCTATCATAGGACATCCCCCACCCACAATCTAGTATAAGCACTCAGCACCAGTGTACGTCTATCATAGGACTACCCCCACCCACAATCTAGTATAAGGCACTCAGCACCAGTGTACGTCTATCATAGGACACCCACCCCCCAATCTAGTATAAGGCACTCAGAACCAGTGTACGTCTATCCTAGGACATCCACCACCCACAATCTAGCATAAGGCACTCAGAACCAGTGTACGTCTATCATAGGACAACCCCCACCCACAATCTAGTATAAGGCACTCAGCACCAGTGTACGTCTATCCTAGGACATCCCCCACCCACAATCTAGTATAAGGCACTCAGTACCAGTGTACATCTATCCTAGGACATCCCCCACCCACAATCTAGTATAAGGCACTCAGAACCAGTGTACGTCTATCATAGGACATCCCCCACCACCAATCTAGTATAAGGCACTCAGAACCAGTGTACGTCTATCCGACAACCCCCACCCACAATCTAGTATAAGGCACTCAGCACCAGTGTACGTCTATCATAGGACACCCCACCCCCAATCTAGTATAAGGCACTCAGCACCAGTGTACGTCTATCCTAGGACACCCCCACCCCCAATCTAGTATAAGGCACTCAGAACCAGTGTACATCTATCCTAGGACACCCACCCCCCAATCTAGTATAAGGCACTCAGAACCAGTGTACATCTATCCTAGGACACCCACCCCCCAATCTAGTATAAGGCACTCAGAACCAGTGTACATCTATCATAGGACACCCACCCCCAATCTAGTATAAGGCACTCAGAACCAGTGTACGTCTATCATAGGTCCCCACCCCCCAATCTAGTATAAGGCACTCAGTACCAGTGTACGTCTATCCTAGGACATCCCCCACCCACAATCTAGTAAAAGGCACTCAGAACCAATGTACGTCTATCATAGGACATCCCCCACCCACAATCTAGCATAAAGCACTCAGAACCAATGTTTGTTGAAGGTAACTAAAACGTACCACATGCGTTGATCTTCAATATCACCAGTCTAAACAACAAATAATAAAACTTTTCAAGACATTGTGTTCATCGTCGAAACAATTCTGTGAAGTATTTGATACTGCACTGAACACAACTCAGCCCTCAGTAGTGAGCCCTCATTACCAGCAAACACCAACTTATTTACCTCGAAATAATTACCTCCCCTTGTAATTTCTGATATCAATTAATTCATATGTTTGTACAACCTGTAGTGATCAATGCTATTTCACAGTTAAGGGAAACCTACCGTAGATAATACTGCAACAAGAACTTACCAGTCTGGTATTAGCAGGGCAGTATGGGTGTCATTTAGCAGGGTATGTCCTCCTGAAAGTGTAGTTAGACATTGGGGATTAAAGGTTAAACTTTATTTATTTTACAAGGATTGTGAAGCAAGTTTTAACAACTTATATTAATCACTCTCGTTGGCGTGGATGAAAGCGTAAATGTGGTCATTCGTGTGGGATGAAACCGGAGTACCCGGAGAAAACCCACCTGTCCGATCTGGTGACCACGGTACCATCTCACATACTTCCCAGTCCGAGGATCAAAGCCGGGTTGCATTGGTGAGAAGCAAGCGTGCTAACCACTAATCAGACATTGGGGATTGCAGCATGGTGAAAGTTTATGGTTTATTACACTGCACGTCACTGCGGAAAATAGTTCCATACAAGAGAGTGTACAGGGTGGGTACATCCACGTGTATGTACGCAGACTGTATATGGAACACATAGTATGTGCATCCGTCCACTCCCAGATATACGGGCACCATGCACTACCGAATATGAACCCATTTTCCGAAGTGCATAACTAACAATAAGGAACCTATAGGATCTTACACTCGTGGAGTTTTGCTATTAACCCTTTCCCTCATAGAGATATAGGTTAATATACTATATATATATCTCCATACAAACGATAGCTATTTAGCTATCATGCAGTGGATAAGTAGTCGCCATATCTATCCCACCTCCATAGATATTACTGGGACTACATAGAGATTTAGGTTAATATACTATATATATATCTCCATACAAACGATAGCTATTTAGCTATCATGCAGTGGATAAGTAGTCGCCATATCTATCCCACCTCCATAGATATTACTGGGACTACATAGAGATATAGGTTAATATACTATTATATCTCCATACAAACGACAGCCATTTAGCTATCATGCAGTGAATAAGTAGTCACCATATCTATCCCACCTCCATGGATATTACTGGGACTACATGAGATACTGGCCTTTATTATGAACATTGGTTTGGCTACTGCATTGTCAATGTATGTCATATTGGCATTGGCGTCAAGAAGTACTTCTATGAGGGAAAGGGTTAAGCAACCCTTTTGGCTTAATCTGTATTTAATATCACCACAGCTGTACATGTGTCATAGAACACGAAATTGTATAATCTCTTCATTCAAATCAATATTTTGTGTTTGAAATCAGGCGAGTGGTCTAATTGTTAACACATTAGGGACTGGGAATCCAGGGATTAATCAGTGGGTGGCGATAAATAGAAGTATCCAAAACCAAATATTCTGTGGCATGTGATACATATTTGTATAAAACCTGGATAAATACCTTTGTTGGTGGGAATGTGTATGTCCGTTTCCAGTGAGAGGTGATGCTTGTGGTACATTGGTAAGCTCACACCCAGGCTGAAACAGTAGCACAAACAAACTACAGTAAAACTGATATCCTAGCATTAAACTGATATCCTAGCATAAAACTGATATCCTAGCATAAAACTGATATCCTAGCATAAAACTGATATTCTAGCATTAAACTGATATCCTAGCATTAAACTGATATCCTAGCATTAAACTGATATCCTAGCATAAAACTGATATCCTAGCATAAAACTGATATCCTAGCATAAAACTGATATCCTAGCATAAAACCGATATCCTAGCATTAAACCGATATCCTAGCATTAAACTGATATCCTAGCATAAAACTGATATCCTAGCATAAAACTGATATCCTAGCATAAAACTGATATCCTAGCATAAAACTGATATCCTAGCATAAAACCGATATCCTAGCATTAAACTGATATCCTAGCATAAAACTGATATCCTAGCATGAAACTGATATCCTAGCATTAAACTGATATCCTAGCATTAAACTGATATCCTAGCATAAAACCAATATCCTAGCATTAAACTGATATCCTAGCATTAAACTGATATCCTAGCATTAAACTGATATCCTAGCATAAAACTGATATCCTAGCATAAAACTGATATCCTAGCATAAAACTGATATCCTAGCATAAAACCATTATCCTAGCATTAAACTGATATCCTAGCATAAAACTGATATCCTGGCATTAAACTGATATCCTAGCATAAAACTGATATCCTAGCATAAAACTGATATCCTAGCATAAAACCAATATCCTAGCATTAAACTGATATCCTAGCATAAAACTGATATCCTAGCATAAAACCATTATCCTAGCATTAAACTGATATCCTAGCATAAAACTGATATCCTAGCATAAAACCAATATCCTAGCATTAAACTGATATCCTAGCATAAAACCAATATCCTAGCATTAAACTGATATCCTAGCATTAAACTGATATCCTAGCATAAATCTGATATCCTAGCATTAAACTGATATCCTAGCATTAAACTGAGCATTAAACTGATATCCTAGCATTAAACTGATATCCTAGCATAAAACCAATATCCTAGCATTAAACTGATATCCTAGCATAAAACTGATATCCTAGCATAAAACCAATATCCTAGCATTAAACTGATATCCTAGCATAAAACCAATATCCTAGCATTAAACTGATATCCTAGCATTAAACTGATATCCTAGCATAAATCTGATATCCTAGCATTAAACTGATATCCTAGCATTAAACTGAGCATTAAACTGATATCCTAGCATTAAACTGATATCCTAGCATAAAACCAATATCCTAGCATTAAACTGATATCCTAGCATAAAACTGATATCCTAGCATAAAACCAATATCCTAGCATTAAACTGATATCCTAGCATAAAACCAATATCCTAGCATTAAACTGATATCCTAGCATTAAACTGATATCCTAGCATAAATCTGATATCCTAGCATTAAACTGATATCCTAGCATAAAACCAATATCCTAGCATTAAACTGATATCCTAGCATTAAACTGATATCCTAGCATTAAACTGATATCCTAGCATTATCCTAGCATTAAACTGATATCCTAGCATTAAACTGATATCCTAGCATAAAACCAATATCCTAGCATTAAACTGATATCCTAGCATTAAACTGATATCCTGGCATTAAACTGATATCCTAGCATAAAACTGATATCCTAGCATTAAACTGATATCCTAGCATAAAACCAATATCCTAGCATTAAACTGATATCCTAGCATTAAACTGATATCCTAGCATTAAACTGATATCCTAGCATAAAACCAATATCCTAGCATTAAGCATTAAACTGATATCCTAGCATTAAACTGATATCCTAGCATTAAACTGATATCCTAGCATTAAACTGATATCCTAGCATAAAACCAATATCCTAGCATTAAACTGATATCCTAGCATTAAACTGATATCCTAGCATTAAACTACAGCTATTAAGTTTCCAGGTGCTTAGTTTAATCTTATTTTATTGCTCGATTCATTTTACATATATATATATGTGAATACAAAACATGGCAATTTGATGAAAGGGCAAAACAGGTTGCACGACAAGTTCTAGCAACGATAGTTACAGCCCTTACTGTGGGTGCATTACTAGGAAGCAAGGGGACCATCAAGGCATGGGCGAGACCTTCAATAAGGAGAGATATCTACGGCATACTAGGGAGCTTATGGCATACTGTGGAGAGGTTTACGGTATACAAGGGAGAGGTTTACGGCATACTGTGGAGAGGTTTACGGTATACGAGGGAGAGGTTTACGGCATACTGTGGAGAGGTTTACGGTATACGAGGGAGAGGTTAATGGTATACTAGGGAGAGGTTTACGGTATACGAGGGAGAGGTTAATGGTATACTAGGGAGAGGTATACGAGGGAGAGGTTTACAGCATACGAGGGAGAGGTTTACAGTATATGAGGGAGAGGTATACGAGGGAGAGGTTTACAGTATACGAGGGAGATGTTTACAGTATACGAGGGAGAGGTTTACGGCATACTGTGGAGAGGTTTACAGCATACTGTGGAGAGGTTTACGGCATACTGTGGAGAGGTATACGAGGGAGAGGTTTACGGTATACTGTGGAGAGGTTTACGGTATACTGTGGAGAGGTTTACGGCATACTGTCAAGTGGTTTACGGCATACTGTCAAGATGTTTATGACATACTGTGGAGAGGTTTACGGCATACTGTGGAGAGGTTTACGGCATACTGTGGAGAGGTTTACGGCATACTGTGGAGAGGTTTACGGCATACTGTGGAGAGGTTTACGGCATACTGTGGAGAGGTTTACGGTATACTGTGGAGAGGTTTATGGCATACTGTGGAGAGGTTTACGGCATACTGTGGAGAGGTTTACGGCATACTGTGGAGAGGTTTACGGCATACTGTGGAGAGGTATACGAGGGAGAGGTTTACGGCATACTGTGGAGAGGTTTACGGCATACTGTGGAGAGGTTTACGGCATACTGTGGAGAGGTATACGGCATACTGTGGAGAGGTTTACGGCATACTGTGGAGAGGTTTACGGCATACTGTGGAGAGGTTTGATGCCTCTATGTATTATATATGAACAAAACTTCTTCCTGAGCTCAAAGTAGGGAGAAGTGAATGAGCTGAGGGAGAAGATTTCCTCCTAAATCATCCTCTAGCTCCAGCCCTGACCATTCATATAGTCTGATCATTTATAGTTGAAGACAAACTACATATTGTAACAAGTCGGCCATCTCGGGTAAACATGTGAGATAAACATGTGAGATAATATGTTATATTTCGGGTTTTACGCCTGCATCACCACCATTTCGGGCTATATCGCCGGCGGGCAGTTTACTTAACAACACCTTTCCTGGACAGACTCCAGCGGTTAACCAGTACTTGGGTGCACCAACCTCCGTAAGAAACTGCCAACTTTTTCATATAAATGAGACACGGCTTGAGCGGGGCTCGAACCCGTGACCAGCAGTGATGATAGGTTACAGTGGTATATAAGTCAGCGACCTTAACCACTCGACCACGGAGGCGGACTTACATGTGAGATAAACATGTGAGATAAAGGTGTGAGATAAACGTGCGAGATAAACATGTGAGATAAAGGGGAGAGAAATGTGCGAGATAAACGTGTGAGATAAACGTGCGAGATAAACATGTGAGATAAAGGTGAGAGAAATGTGCGAGATAAACGTGCGAGATAAATGTGTGAGGTACAACGTTAACCCACGACATTAGTATCATGTTCTAGACAAGGTTAAGTTCTTTCAATTTACCTGAATGTAGTCAGGTCAATACCAATATAGGAGTAGTGTCTCTTTCTGTCTCCAGTCTCCACATCAACGTGTCTCTGTAATATTCAACAACACATGCTATCAAACAAATACTCACATAATCACATCACAGGCACTGTTTTTCCTTTCAGGCCATTATCGGAAGCACCATTAGCTAAATATGTGTTTCTGCTTTGTTTATACCCTCATGTTGTACATATGTACCTGAGAGAAAATAAAAGTTCCTGTCTGTCTGTCTGTCTGTCTGTCTGTCTGTATGGTCAGTCTGTCTGTCTGTCTGTCTGTCTGTCAACATAATTAACATGATTAATGGTTTGACTCTCATGGCGAAATAATTAACAAGATTAATGGTTTGACTCTCATGGCGAAATAATTAACACAATTAATGGTTTGACTCTCATGGCAAAATAATCAACAAGATTAATGGTTTGACTCTCATGGCAAAATAATCAACAAGATTAATGGTTTGACTCTCATGGCGAAATAATTAACACAATTAATGGTTTGACTTTCATGGCGAAATAATTAACACAATTAATGGTTTGACTCTCATGGCAAAATAATCAACAAGATTAATGGTTTGACTCTCATGGCGAAATAATTAACAAGATTAATGGTTTGACTCTCATGGCAAAATAATTAACACGATTAATGGTTTGACTCTCATGGCAAAATAATCAACAAGATTAATGGTTTGACTCTCATGGCGAAATAATTAACAAGATTAATGGTTTGACTCTCATGGCAAAATAATTAACACGATTAATGGTTTGACTCTCATGGTGAAAATAATTAACAAGAATAATGGTTTTGCTGTCATGCCAGAATAAATAACAAGATTAATGGTTTGATTCTCATCACAAAACAATTAACAAGTTTAATGGTTTGGCTATTGTGGCAAAATAATGAACACGATTAATGGTTTGGCTATCATGACTGACCCGTAGTTTCTGCTGTTACACTGAAGTAATAATCTCTGTATTTTAAAGATCAGAAGAGCTACAAAGAAAACAAAAGCTAAGACATGCATTAGGCCCGGTACACTATATTCATCTAACTAGAACTATAATTAAATGTGATTAATATCAAATCAAAACCCTGGACGCACTTGTCATGCGATGTATCACTGAAAGCCATAGATAATTCACACTTATGTTTTACTCCCATTCCAAGTGCAAATTAGGCATATGTACCTTGGTAAATTAAAAAATGTGGGCATTCTGACATAAGCTCACATTTACATTGATCAGTGAAGTGCCTCAGAGTTACACGTGACATGTGGTGCCTCAGAGTTACACGTGACATCCGGTGCCTCAGAGTTACATGTGACATCCGGTGCCTCAGAGTTACATGTGACATGCAGTGCCTCAGAGTTACATGTGACATGCAGTGCCTCAGAGTTACATGTGACATGCAGTGCCTCAGAGTTACACGTGACATCCGGTGCCTCAGAGTTACACGTGACATGCAGTGCCTCAGAGTTACATGTGACATGCGGTGCCTCGAGTTACATGTGACATGCGGTGCCTCAGAGTTACACGTGACATGCGGTGCCTCAGAGTTACATGTGACATGCAGTGCCTCAGAGTTACACGTGACATGCGATGCCTCAGAGTTACATGTGACATGCGGTGCCTCAGAGTTACACGTGACATGCGGTGCCTCAGAGTTACACGTGACATGCAGTCTCAGTGAGGAAATGTCTTGATTCAATCATCATAACGGGTTTATGTTTACCCATGAAAATCCAAAGTGCAACCAGATACAAATTGTATTTACTGTTGATACAACTGAGCACTATACTGGGAGAAATATAATATTTACATCGATGTTGCATTTCCTCCGATGGACGTGTGCACTCTATTTGTATCCATTCTCTCATAAATTTCCTCACTAATGATATGCAGCTGACATGAAGTTACGGCACGCGCATTCGCATTCGTGTTGGGCAGCGTTCTTTGCAAGTAAATGCATGTCTTACAGTTTATGCTGTTCCAAGGGTGATCTATTTACCTGGTCCAGCACACAGTAAGTTGCTAATATCGCACAAATACATTTTAAATGCATTTTAATATTTTTTCTTTGTGTCATTGAAAAGAATAATTGATGTAAATATAAATAATGAATCGCGGGTCAATGATTTCCATGGCATGTTAAAAGTTAGTTAAATTTGTAGTGTTGATCGAATATGATGAAGTGGCTGTATACAAACCTGATCTTGTGATATTGTAAATGTCTCCATGGTTACGCTATTCTTGATCTGATCTATCATCTCATTACGCATCTGCAAAGTAAATACATCAACGTTATCTCTCGTACATGTAATAATGCACCACTAGGTTTTCATTATGGAAATTTCCTGCGACACTCACTCGTATTTATGACAGTCAACATCCGTTATGTCAAAGTCGGTTATGTTGAATTGTCCGGTTATCTCAAAGTCGGATCAAAGTCCCGTTTCAGACACTATCATTTTACATATAACTAACTGGCTACGTTTATATCGAATTTCGTTAAGTCAAACTTCGGTTATGTCGAAGTATTTTGCTCTGTCGGACGGAATTCGACATAGCGGATGTAGATTGTACAAAAATGAGAGTTTAACTACAAACATACCAATTGTAGTGAACCAAAATTGACATGTGCGCTTAACTGGACATCCACATTGTTAGTCAATTCACTGACATCCGGACATACACACTGGTAGTCTTGGGGGTGGTGACTTAATGCGGGTGTAGAAAATTAGTCCTTGGCTGTCCGATTAGCGAGCTTGCTTCTCACCAATGCAACCCGGGTTCAATCCTCGGACCAGGAAGTATGTGAGATGGTACGGTGGTCGCCAGATCGGACAGGTGGGTTTTCTCCGGTACTCCGGTTTCCTCCCACACTAATGACCACATATACGCTTTCATCCACGCCAATGAGAGTGATTAATGTAAGTTGTTAAAACTTGCTTCAATGAAGTTTAAAAATAAAAAACTAATGTGAGTTAAAATGTCTCTGTGCACTTTAACAATATCATTATGCTCTCCTCTCCACAGGGTTCATTCTAGGTCAGAATATTTGGGAGAAGTGAGAAAGCGTGTGATCGCTTCCTTAAATGGTGTTCTTTAATATACTTCTCCAAAATAGGGTTAAAATGCACCGTACAACCATTAAATACAACATTTGAATAGAAGAAGTGCTTTATAATGGGCCAGTGTATCTTACTAGACAAAAATTTGTTTGAAAATAGTAAATACCAAAAATGTTTTTTTTTAGGGAGAAGTGGGGCCCCCAGAGGGCGAAGTCAGGGTCCCTAGGGCGACTATTTCGCCCATATCGCCCTCTAGAATGATCCCTGCCCCATTTCAGAATTAAAGAACTAAAATTCCAGATTTGGCAAAGTGCAACGATCACATGCACGACAGCATGCAAGTCTTAAAATATCTATACCTGAATCTTTTTTGGACTTTCCACTTCTACCTCCAAGAAGTCCACATTTGGCGGATCCTTCGACTCTTCATGAATCTTCAGATTTGGGTGGAACACAATGTAGCCATTCGCATTGATGGCATAAGGAAATCCATTGGGTCCAAACTGTAACAGAACATTAAAACAAACATAGTTCAGTAGAGAGTACATATTCAGTGAATGGACATTCAAAACTAAAAGTTATATTATTGTATTGAAACTATGAGGTTATAAACTTAACAATTGTGTAGTGTCGAGGGTGTGGTTAATTTATATTCCAAATGATAATTAAGTGCAATCTTGCATCAGATTAAGGAATGGATGCCCTTTGACATGAACACTGTTTGGTGACTATGACCTATTGCAAGAGACGGCAGAACTGGCAAAATATTTGTGATTGACTGAATTTGCGTTGTGTAATATCCAGTTTGTTGATTGGCTGGATTTGCATAATGTAATAGATACTATTTGTGATTGGCTGAATATTCATGTGTAATATACACTGTGATTGGTTGGATTTGCATAATGTTATAGACAGTATATGTGATCGGCTGAATTTTCATGTGTAATATACACTGTTTGTGATTGGCTGGATTTGCATAATGTAATAGACAGTGTTTGTGATTCACATCTGGACATCCATACTGGTAGTTAATTCACTGACATCTGGACATCCATCCATACTGGTAGTTAATTCACTGACATCTGGACATCCACACTGGTAGTTAATTCATTGACATCTGGACATCCACACTGGTAGTTAATTCATTGACATCTGGACATCCATACTGGTAGTTAATTCACTGACATCTGGACATCCATACTGGTAGTTAATTCACTGACATATGGACATCCATACTGGTAGTTAATTCACTGACATCTGGACATCCACACTGGTAGTTAATTCATTGACATCTGGACATCCATACTGGTAGTTAATTCACTGACATCTGGACATCCACACTGGTAGTTAATTCACTGACATCTGGACATCCACACTGGTAGTTAATTCACTGACATCTGGACATCCACACTGGTAGTTAATTCACAATATTTCAGGCACAGACGGCCACCTGGGTAGAACCTTCTGCAAGCCAGCTGGATAGCAACAACGGTGAGGGTATAGTGATTTGAAGTCAGCGACCGTAACAACTTGGCAACAGAGGCCCAGTTTATGCATAGGAAAATATACTCAATTTGTGACACATCGTGCATAACAGAAGTGTTTGTTTATTATAATGTCACCCCTATTTAAAGGGCCAGCCATTTTCTGACTTATGAGACACCCCTTTTGATGAACATTAGTACTTCCCAAATCCTATGCCTGTATGCCAGGCTGGTAGGCAATCGGTAACCATTATTTAACTAGCTTGCAGCTCACCAACAGGCCACATCAGAACGAACCTTTGACCTCCTGCTCCGTAGGCAGACGCCTTAACCACTAAGCCACGGAGACAGTATAATTACATAAAATACTCATCTATTACTCAATTTGTGACGCAGCATGCATAATTGCATAAAATACTCATCTCTATGCAATAACAAATACAGATGGATATGTAGTCCAGTGGTAACACGCTGGACTGGTAATCCAGGGATCGCAGGTTCGATCCCCCCGTCTGACCCTAATAAAATTAACAGTCTTTCAGATGGGACGTTAAACCGAGGTCTCGTGTCGGTGCTTTACACTGTGCACGTAAAAGTACCAGAGGAGATTCTGGAATGGGTCTCTGTCTGTATCATGCACTATCCTCCAAAATCTAAAATAACTAATCTCTTCATGAGGCGTCGCTCATATGGGCAACCGGTAGCGACGATAAATAAACGTAAAAAAAACCCAATAAAATAACAAATAAATGTTTGAACATCATACCTTCCTCAATGGAGCATGTTTCAACATGGCTGCTGTGGTTACATCAATTCCCATCACACCCAGAATTGTCTGATCAGTCTGGGAAAAACAAAGATACCATTGTTACCATGGAGACTTGCCCTAGAATTGTGCTCCGAAACACTGAACACATTTTTATTATACAATGGATGATTTTTGTTTGGGCAATTGAAAAGCCTGGTAAATGAAACTTACAGCTTAGGTCATATGGCAACTCTCCCGCTATTATTGGTGGAGGAAGACCCCAGGTGCCCCCTCCGAGCAGTATTTAATGCACAGGAGGGCACCTGGGTAGAACCACCGACCTACGACAAGCCAGCTGGATAGTTTCCCCAGTGGGATTCGAACCTGCAGTGGTGAGGAGCAAGTGATTTTAAGTCAACGACCGTAACCACTCAGCCACACATCGCAACCCTACTACATAAGCAATAAATTAGATTAACTTACTGCGCCATTTGCATTAGTCTTGTTGTAGACTGGCAAGGTAACCGTTGTCATCATTCCCAAACCCTAACAAGAAAATGTAATCCAAATATATATATATCTCTATATAGTGTATGAATACAATAGTATCAATACCATGTTTCCGTTAATAAAAACTCTACAGTCAAACCTGTGTTAGTGGTCACCTCCATTAAGCAGCCAGTTTCCGGATTCCCAATATGTTGTTTTATTATACATTTGACCTCTATTAAGCAGCCACCTGTGCTAAGCAGCCACTTTCTGAGATTCCCTTGACTGGCTGCTTAAGACAAGTTTGACTGTATGTATATGTGCATTTTTTCTTCAAATTTAAAAATACAATTATGTTTCATATGCATATTTATGGTTTCATTAACGTTAGTAAACACCATTAACAAAGTTATTTATGATTTGGTAAACAGTTATGCATAACGGGAGGTCATTTACAAATATTACATTTCACAAATACAAGTTCATTTCTGTACAGATCATCATAATTTTACGTAATAATCTAGAGAATTTATTACTGATAAATGGAGATATGACGGTAATCACGATTTCTAATCATCCACTGCTTAGAATCGCTTGGTGCCCAACATATTCTGAGTAAGTGCAAAATGTTGTATACAATACCAGCAACTGACTCAGTTTATCAACATACAGGTATGATAAAGTAAGTGATATTAACCTTTTGCACGCTAGTGGCAGATAAAATCACGTTTGCAAACAGCATAGAGCACAAGATCAGAAGGCACAGAAAGTGCTGTCTAATCAGGTTCTATGCCGTTTGCTATTCGGATAAAGGAGGTAAAACAATTGGCCGCCTACAAAACAACATATATCTTGATCAGACGCGGCTGCGCACGCTGCAGCTGATCTGGATCTATGTTGTTTGCAAATGTGATTTTATTTACTCAGCAGGCACAAAAGGGTTACTTAAAATGATGTGCTGAAACAGGAAACATAAATGCTTGCATTAAGGTGTGTAAAACTGCAAGTCAGTGTTAAACAAGTTACATTCAATAATACGATCTTCCAAAGAGTCAATCTGTAATTTAATTAACAAAGTTTGTTTAATATTATGTAACAAGCAGTACAACTATAACTGCAACTCTTACATCTACATTACAATGAGAAACATTAGTCAGTTACTGCCCCTGAATACTCCTTATAATATATTGGTCCTCTTAAATTGGTTTCCTCTGTTTTTATCGTTGTTTTCCTTTGCATCACATGTTTTCCATTCTCATCCGTATTCTCGTCTGATAATTATGAAATTTCGACAGATATCCTTTAGCATGTCCAATGGATACCATACTGTAAAAATTGGTTCAATTAATTAACACGATTTTGATAAAATTACATTTATCCTAACGCAACATCTGTTTAGACAACAACAGTAAAAACAAAGGATTCCAACTAAACAGACCAATATACATTTAGGGATAAATCTGACTTTATCCATCAAGAGAGGTAATAGAAAAACCAGTAATGTCTCTCATTGTAAGATTCTATGAGTTTAGACATTTATACAGGTACGGGTAAGTGACAGATTGCTAGATACTACTGCTGCATGCTGGGTTAAGCAGGGCATGCATACATAAAGGGATACACAGTCCTGTAAACATAACAAACAAATTCAGTTAACCGATATCCACGATGTTACTATAAAGGGACCGTATGCAAGATTCACATGATTACTTGTTTGTAATGTTGCTATAACGAGCTATTGGTATAACGAGCTATTGGCATAGTGAGCTGTTGGCATAGCGAGCTATTGCTATAACGAGCTATTGGCATAGTGAGCTGTTGGCATAGCGAGCTATTGCTATAACGAGCTATTGGCATAGTGAGCTGTTGGCATAGCGAGCTATTGCTATAACGAGCTATTGGCATAGCGAGCTATTGGTACTGGCATGGATAGTACAAGGGTAATGCAATTAAGCTATCAAAGCACTGGTAGCACGCCTGTGAAGATAGTACAAGGGTAATGCAATTCAGCTATCAAAGCACTGGTAGTGCGCCTGTGAAGATAGTACAAGGGTAATGCAATTAAGCTATCAAAGCACTGGTAGTGCGCCTGTGAAGATAGTACAAGGGTAATGCAATTAAGCTATAAGCACTGGTAGTGCGCCTGTGAAGATAGTACAAGGGTAATGCAATTAAGCTATCAAAGCACTGGTAGTGCGCCTGTGAAGATAGTACAAGGGTAATGCAATTCAGCTATAAGCACTGGTAGCGCGCCTGTGAAGATAGTACAAGGGTAATGCAATGCTTCCAATGATTACCTACCCCTGGAATCACACTAGGTTGGCCTAAATCTAGCTTTTACTAGTTTTCAATCGCATTAGTTTTTCACATAAAAGTACATTTATCCTACCTTCATTCAAAATAACGTACACAAACAATAGACGTGGCTTTATTTGGCAGTGCCTAATAAACTGTTATCATGTCATATCGCCGTGACGTCATATCTTCACAGATGGTACGAAAAACTTCAGCTCAAGAATATTCTGCAATGTCTCCTTGCTAAGATATCTATTTACATCCGAAGATAGGATAAATGGAATATTACGTTACTGCCTTACAGATATAAATTGATTAGGCTTGTCTCCGAAAAATACATTCTCCGACTCGCCTAATAAATTTATAATTTTATAAGACAGTAACCTAATATTCTCTATTTCCGTCTAAGGATTCCCATTCACTATATTCCTGATATATACAGTTTGAATGTCGTGCATAGCAACTATTTTGTGCCAAAATGGTGTTTTTTACCAATTTTATGCTTTCTATTTTATAAATTGCCAGATTAAGTTACTTATTGATGTCACTGTATGGCGGATATTAGTGTATGGCAGATATTAGTTTATGCACATATGCCATAGCTATTGCACACTATCTTTACATTGAAGAGTGGAGCAAACTGTAAGTCGGTTATTGGTCATTTATAAGATTACATAATATATATACCAATATACGGTTGCCAATACTCCTTTTCGTGTATATTTTTCATATATTTTATATTGTGACCAATAACCTATATACATGTAAACAAGGAAAACAGACAACACAAACTAAAACAGACAACATAACTACTGACGCATTTTTATATACACTGTTATGTACTACCAGCTGATGTATTTGCTTCATATAATCACAGACTTGTCATCTGTATTGTTCCATTATGTGTGTGTGCGAAGTATCACCACCATCATTTAATACATTATTTAAATGTTTTGAGGAAGCATGACCTTGACCGTGAAGCTAAGTCCTTGACATTGAAGCTACGTCCTTGACCTTGAAGATACAAATTAAAACCTTAAATCTTGGTCCTTGACCTTGAAGCTATGTCTGTGACCTTGTCAGTAACGATCTGAATGTAGTGTGGGTCTCGTCTAACAATGTTTGAATATTGGGAAACAAGACCCTGAAATTGAAGCTATGACCTTGGAAGATAAGGATGCTATGACCTTTGAATGTAAAGATTTGTTAGTAGCATGTGTCCCATTTCGCAATATTTAACAATTTGGTGATGACCTATAACTACCTGGCTAGTTAGTAGTATACTTAAGTTATGGATCGATTCACGATTTTTAAGAAAACCTGAAATGCGTTCCTCTATTTTAGCTTAGAAATTATTTATCAAAATCAGACCAATTGTCATGAATAACATGATTATATTTTCAAGGAGATAAACAACGTGTGTAGATTACAATTTAAGCCATACTGTACATAAAAAGGAATGGAAGAATTATAAAATGTCTTTATGCAACCTTTTTCTTGAAATGGAAAAATAAAACTATAATTCAAATGTTAGTGCTTTTATAAATAATCTACCCATAAAACGAGTCTACAAACAGTAATTGGACAGATGTGGGCAAAATTGTGCTTAAATAAATTATTATTGGACAATGGACAATGATCAGGATTCGTAATCGTCCACTCTCCTTAGAATATCTTGGTGTGCAGCCTATTCCAAATAAGTGCATATTGTGGTCGAAAGCATTCAAACATTTCTTCTCACAAACCTTTAACCTCATTTACTCTACTAGTACACAATTTCTAGCATATACATCATTAATAACCCACTTAAAACTCGATTTTGTGAAGCAGCGTCATTGATCATATGAATTGCCTAGAAATGGTCCCAGTCACTTTCAATCCATGTACGATTTTAACCTGAGAACATTTGGTGATCTACCCACCTCGTAATGTTGTAGATGTGATTTAGATGGTAGTCTACTGAGCTGATGACATTCAATCAATACTACAGCAAAGCTAAACAAACGGTACAAGTTCTACAAGTTCTACGTAACAAAATCCAAAGCATGAACAGTTCTGTCTAATTTTACACTGTCTTATACATCTACCACATATATTGGGGTTGAATTCTGAACAATATAGGTATGCCATTTATACTTTTACAAAATCTATTTACAGTACTATGAACAGAACCAGACTGCATCAGAAAATACGGAATTTTGCAGTGGTTAAGGTGTTAACCCTTTCCTTCATAGAGATTTAGGTTAATATACTATTATATCTCCATACAAACCACAGCCATTTAACCCTTTCCTTCATAGAGATTTAGGTTAATATACTATTATATCTCCATACAAACGACAGCCATTTAACCCTTTCCTTCATAGAGATTTAGGTTAATATACTATTATATCTTCATACAAACGACAGCCATTTAGCTATCATGCAGTGGATAAGTAGTCGCCATATCTATCCCACCTCCATAGATATTACTGGGACTACATAGAGATTTAGGTTAATATACTATTATATCTTCATACAAACGACAGCCATTTAGCTATCATGCAGTGGATAAGTAGTCACCATATCTATCCCACCTCCATAGATATTACTGGGACTTCATAGAGATTTAGGTTAATATACTATTATATCTTTATACAAATGACAGCCATTTAGCTATCATGCAGTGGATAAGTAGTTGCCATATCTATCCCACCTCCATAGATATTACTGGGACTACATGAGATTCTGGCCTTTATTATGAACATTGGTTTGACTACTACATTGTCAATGTATGTCGTATTGGTAATGGCATCAAGAGGTGCTTCTATGAGGGAAAGGGTTTATGAACATTGATTTGGCTACTACATTGTCAATGTATATTGTATTGGTAATGGCGTCAAGAGGTGCTTCTATGAGGGAAAGGGTTTATGAACATTGGTTTGGCTACTACATTGTCAATGTATATTGTATTGGTAATGGCGTCAAGAGGTGCTTCTATGAGGGAAAGGGTTAAGCTATATTCATACCGGTACGCAATAAGCAAAGTTTTAAACAGATTTGAGTGGATAAGTCTAGTAATTCATTAGTAATCCACTTTTTTTAAACTTATTGATTATATTGTACATAAAGTAATTCACAAATAGTAATTTTAATTCTCTAGCATGAGGGTATTTGTAGGAAGGGTAAGTTGGTGTTTTTGAAATAACTAACTGCTTTGAGTATTGTTTCAACTGGGATAATTTTGGCAAACAATTCTTGCTGGACATTTTGTAGAAGATTTTAAAAGCCTGATGCAGCCTGCCTATGTGGTTTACACGTGAAGGACACTACTGTGACACACGTATCTATACCATCGTATCTAGGTATATATTATTCCATTTGTATTGTTTTGTGTTTAAAAGAGCTGGAGGTCTCCCTGTCACCGGAACATACTCCTTTAAAAACAAATAATATCAAAACTTAGAAATGCAAGAAAACCTAATATTGATCAGCCTATCTTTGGACTGAAGTTACCATTTGTACACCCAGTTTGTAAATCCTATTTTTAGATCGATATGTCACATCAAATGCAATAAACTAGAGTTTGTAAATTCTATTTTTAGATCGATATGTCACATCAAATGCAATAAACTAAGAGTTAGTAAATCCTATTTTTAGATCGACATTCCTTTTCGATGATATACCCCAGGAGTTTGATAAGCCTATTAAATTTTACTAGAAACGTGATCCATTCTGAAAGTTTTAAAATTGCATAACTGGCGAAAACATTTAAAAAATCACTTTTTATGACAAAATTCTAGCTACTCCACATTGAATACTTCATCCTGGTGCACAATTCTATATGCATACACTCCCTTAAACCCTTTGTCTAAGTGACACATCTTCATATAACGTTCATACATTAAGTGGTAAAAAGCACATTTATACACAAAGCTGATTATCACATGACGTCTGGGCATCACATGACGTCTGGGCATCACATGACGTCTGGGCATCACATGACTTCTGGGCATCACATGACTTCAGAGCATCACATGACTTCAGAGCATCACATGACGTCTGGGCATCACATGACTATCTGGTAATCACATGACTTTCTGGTAATCACATGACTTCAGAGCATCACATGACGTCTGGGCATCACATGACTTTCTGGTAATCACATGACTTTCTGGTAATCACATGACTTCAGAGCATCACATGACTTTCTGGTAATCACATCACTTCTGGGTATCACATGACTTTCTGGTAATCACATGACTTCAGAGCATCACATGACTTTCTGGTAATCACGTAACTTCTGGGTATCATATGACTTCAGAGCATCTTTTGGTACGTTTTACAGATGTCGAGTGTCAATTTAATGGTCGACTATATAATTATACAAAAGCATATGCCTTTGCTCCACTGGAGCTGTTACGATTGTGCCCTTAGGCAAGGCATTTAAATTCCACATTGCCTCTTCTCTCTCCTTCATGGCGATGGATTCCATCAGGAATGAGGTCTCGAGAGTGATTAATATAAGTTGAAAGAACTTGTTTCGCAATCGAGCTCAAATAAATTTGTATAAACTAAGTCATATGACACCCTGCCATGATACAGTAATGTGACAGGATTCAGGCAAACAGGCATACTTGCACATTGTGATGAGAATAATACATAAGGCAGACATTTTAGTAATAATATTAATGTTTAGAATGGAGAATACATTAGCCCATGTGCATGCATTGAGAATTGCTCGCCATTTTTCGATTTTTCATACATCGTAAAATAAAAGAACAGAACATTTATAGCCGTCAGCAAATCTGAAATTCTGAATATATTGTATTAGTAAAAACAGTGAACATGGCAAAACATCGTGAGAAATATTTCACAAAGATATCGCTGGAATAGCTGTATATACTGGGCCATAAGTCGACCTTATTTTATTCTAAAACATGCTGTAATATGGTCAGTGATTCATTTTACTGTGCATCCCGTGCCACTGACATAGATTTTTAAAAAAGAAGCATGTTTTTTAAAATATGTGCATTCTATCGTAGACATTTTTCAGCATGAAAATACCATAAGTTTGAAAATAAACGAGTACAAACAGAGAGTGAACATATAATGCTGCCATTGTTTCATCTTTTCTACCCACAGCGAAATTATCCAAAATTCATAGTGTGACTGTGGACTGTGAAGTTTTGGACGAGATGTCTTCCCCATGGTATTTTGTTGTTGCTTTTTTGTGGTGTTTTTCATCCAGAACAAGTTTTCTTTCTATATAAAATTCTTTAAGTTTTCCAATATATTTTTAATGTTTTGTTCTGTGGATACCGAGACATATTGATATTTAGAGATCTACTCCAACCCATTTAATATTTAAAATATATATTTTTAGACAGATACGTTAGTTCTACAGCATATTGTTTGTGAAACATTTATATATTAACTGTTTTATTAATATAAAATAAAAGGTTAAACAAATATGATAAAGTATCCCATCCAATGCCTTGCTCATTCCAACACTGTGTTTACCCAAATAATATCATGTTTCACAGAATATTTCACTCTGTCCTCAAAACTAAGGGTGTATGACGACAGCGATTCAACCTGCTCCTTCATGTAGTCCTGTGTATATTGCACAAAATACAATTAATATTCACAAAACTATCAATATGATATACTAAGTATGCATAATCTGTAAATAAGACACGTTTATTACGAGGTTAGTGAAATTAGGTACAAATGATAAAATTAGTTTATATAATACAAATAAAATCAAAACAATTTAACAATAAAGACAACACAAATTTATTCGATGCAAATGAAACACAAATCTAAATTCAATGCAGATAGCATTTGGAAAAAAAAGCAAAAAACAACGGATATCATCTTCAGGAATTGTTCAGAGAGATATAAAATACAGCGTGAAAGAAATTGGAAAGTTGGACATTTCCTATAAACACACCATATGTTACTGCTGCTATCAATTAAACACCATATGTTACTGCTGCTATCAATTAAGTGTTTCCTATAAACACACCATATCTTACTGCTGCTATCAATTAAACACCATATGTTACTGCTGCTATCAATTAAGTGTTTCCTATAAACATTTCCTATAAACACCATATGTTACTGCTGCTATCAATTAAACACCATATATTACTGCTGCTATCAATTAAGTGTTTCCTATAAACACACCATATGTTACTGCTGCTATCAATTAAGTGTTTCCTATAAACACACCATATGTTACTGCTGCTATCAATTAAGTGTTTCCTATAAACATTTCCTATAAACACCATATGTTACTGCTGCTATCAATTAAGTGTTTCCTATAAACATTTCCTATAAACACCATATGTTACTGCTGCTATCAATTAAACACCATATATTACTACTGCTATCAATTAAGTGTTTCCTATAAACACACCATATGTTACTGCTGCTATCAATTAAGTGTTTCCTATAAACACACCATATGTTACTGCTGCTATCAATTAAGTGTTTCCTATAAACATTTCCTATAAACACCATATGTTATATTCAGCAAACATTTGAGAAAATGCCCTCATAATTCTGCAATATCCACCACTACAGATATATCTCATTGTGTTACAAATATGTGCGGCACAGTGATACAAGTTGCATGCTACAATTTCTACTAACTGATACAAAGTATACAAATAAATCCAAAAGATTACAGAGAAAATAGATGGAAAAAGATGGCAACGTTCCCCGACTATATATAAACCCACGCTACAAGATCGATTGTGATTGGCTCACACAAGGCTTCTGTAGCGTGCGTTATACAAATTGACTTGCTAAAATTCGGTGTCTGGCTGAGCATATATACTGGTACCCTGTGTGAACTACAATTACCACATTTAATTAAACATTGTAGAAATTATAAACAAATTTACATTATACTGTAATTGTAAATGGAATTTTACTACTAAATTAATGTGCTAATACACATACAAAGAGATATTTGTAAATGCCAGTTTACAAGACTTGTCCAACATCATTCTGTAAAACTTAGAGAAATTTCCAATCTCTTTCAACCTGGGTGTAAAGCGTGCAACCATGCCAAATTAACAGTCTAGTAGCTATCATTCCCCAAACACAGATACCGGTACCCCAAATACAGATACCCCAAATACATACCCAAAACAGAGATACCACAAACACAGATACCCCAAATGCATACCCAAAACAGAGAGACCCCTAACACAGATACAACAAAAACAGATACCCCAAATACAAACCCAAAACAGAGATACCCAAAACAGAGCTACCCCAAATACAGATACCCCAAACAATAGAAAGTAAACCATCTGTATGATTTATCCCGTAACATAATAATGTGACCCAGATCATATATATATAGGATCTTACACGAGTGGTGATTTCATACCATATTTTATTATACGAGTTTGGTAATTTTGCTATTAAGCGAGCCATTCGGCACGTAGAAAGGCTTTCCTTTATCATAGAGCTAATAGTGCTTCTTAATCCATTCAGCACCAAGTAACTGACATGATATTTTTAGACCAATAAATTAATAAGAAAATTAGATTTGGATCAGTTCATTTATCAAAATGGGTATTTTTCTTTCTCTTAAAATTGTATATATTACTTGCAAAACGTGCAGATCCTGATGAGCCGGCTTGTGACGAGCTGTCTCATCTGGATCTACACTTTTTTGTAAGCCGATTTAGAGGCATATGGTAATGAACGGGCTAACCGACTAAATATTTGTTAATATATGCTCGAAAAACATGCTAAACTGAAAGATATTAAAGTAAATCTTGGCATAATGTCCAGTATAAAATTAGACACGCAACACTCATTAATTATCAGGTGAAATCAAGCGACAAGCATAAGTTATCCGAACAAGTCTCTTTACAACAAACCGAAGAAGTTCCATGCATGTGTTAACTATAATTAGGAACCTGCAAATTAAAAAAGCAACTAAAACTTGTACTTTTCACATAACTTTACAGTTCTTGTGCATTCTATGAACCAATATTTTATTTCCAATATGTACATTACGAGGCGGCCTTAATTTTGTGTATTTTTTAAACAGCTTGTGGTGAGAATTTCACGAAAAAATGCTATAATGCATTTGTGATTTTATAATGACCCCACCCCTCCCTCCTCCTAATCATTTACATTAGTACTCGGATCAAAATAAATGAATAAAATATTTTTAGACTAAGAAGAATACCAGTATGTACTTTCTGATGTCTGCAGAAGTCCATTGTTTTTTGTTGTTGTTTTATTTTGGGGTTTAAATCCCTCCAACAGCTTAGGTCATATGGTGACTATCTAGCTATTATTGGTGGAGGAAGATCCTGGGTGCCTCTCCAGACAGTATTTCATGCATGGACAGGCACCTGGAAAAAACCACTGACCTTCCCCAAGCCAACTAGATATCTTCCTCACATAAAACCTACAAAAGTTCAATACACTTCTGCAACAGTTCAACTAAAATAAAAAGACTTTGTTTAAGTGAATGATCCAACAATATTTCACTCGTGAACATAGAAAGCTATTATTATTATCACACGTGGCTAGCATCACTCATAATGCTTTCAATGTTCATTCGGTGATTTTGATCATACACTGAAACAAACAAATATCCTCTTATTATTTAAGCAACATTTGTGTTACGTTGTATCAATTTTTCATAAGTCGTGGAAGTCGTGATAGCGTGCGAAAGGTCCGGATTTCGAACCCCGCTGGAGCTGTTACGATTGTGCCCTTAGGCAAGGCATTTAATTTCCACGTTGCCTCTTCTCTCTCCCTCGTGGCGATGGATTCCAACAGGAATGAGGTCTCGAGAATGATTAATATAAGTTATAAGAACTTGTTTCGCAATCAAGCTAAATAAATTTGTAAATATAATACTAAGTTTTTCATAGTAATGACAATATTGTTGTATCAGGTTACATAGGGAGCTAAGCTAACTCTTATGGTGTGGGCCATTTTCTAATGTTAAAACTTGTTGCCCAAACCATTTGTATTATCATGCCATATTTTTGCAATATTGTGTTGTATATTGTATCATGATGAATTCAATAAAATATGATTAAACTAAAAACCCATGGGAAATTTCATTTCTTGTGCACAAAAATAAAACTCTGGGTGTGTGAAAAGCACAGCATATGCAAGGGTAAATAGCTGCACGCTAGCAAACTGAACATAACCAAGGATGACATACCACACGCTGGACACAGACTCTTCATGCTCTTCAAACAAAACATAATACACAAATAAATACACACACCAACTCAAACTTCAAAATGAGATTTAAAATAAAAATCATAAAATATATCCAAAAATATTGTATATCGAGTACGCTTCAGACTGTTATTAAGTATTTTTTCATTGCAGTTATTTATGACAAATTGGGCGACTTTCAGGTAAGATCATGCAACACTATCAGGGCCAGACACAGACACATCAAGTGTAATCCTGGGGCTGACCCCTGTTGAATTCTCTTATTTTGCCATCGGTGCCGAGCTATGACTGAATTAAATTATTTTTTTGTAAAGAATATTTTCGAGTATTAATAACGATAATACTGTTTTATTATTGACAATTTTCACAGAATTGATATAAAACGTCGGAATTGATATAAAATGTCGGAATTGATATAAAACGTCGAAATTGATATAAAAAGTCAGAATTGATATAAAACAAGATGTAAAATGAATTAATGATTAAACAGCCACAAAATTTACTCAAAATACTGTGAAAGTTTGAAATGTAGTGGTAGATGTTCATGTACCTATCTGAAACAAAAAGTCAGTAATTAGTAACATTTGTAATGATATAGTACAAGCAAACTAAACATATAACCACCTGCAAACTAAACATATAAACCACCTGCAAACTAAACATATAACCACCTGCAAACTAAACATATAACCACCTGCAAACTAAACATATAAACCACCTGCAAACTAAACATATAACCACCTGCAAACTAACCACTTCATTATCTTGGGTTGCTTAAAAACAACAAACAGTCCTTCTTCCCTATGCCCTTTTGAATTATGACTAACAGAAAATACGCCGCTATTTATTTGTGGCGCCCACAGCTACGGTTAAATAACGACTTTCCAAATTGACTCACTTGTGTCTTGAAACTATTCAAGCATACAGGTTCGATTTAAAAACCAGAAATGTAGTCCATTCCCGAGAAATGATTTGGATGCAAATCCTAACTTCCCAAAACAAATACAAATACATAGCATTTATAAAGCGCAAAAATTAAATATTATTCTATTGCACTTCACAATTACAGATGCAATTTTAAACATTTACCCATGACAATAATATATGGAAATATAAATGTATACATATATAGATATAACTAGGATTCTAGTAATTGGATAAGAACATATTTTATCATACATATTTTAACATACATGCATATAATTAATTATAAATAGAATATTATATGCACTAAACTACCATGAATTCAAATATAAACTTCTTTGTTAAATAAATACCATGTACAAAATGCACTCAACACCAACTTAATTCCTACCAACTCAATATGACAGTTACCAGATTTACAAATACTAAATTTTATGGAAACAACACCAACCAATCCTAAAATCATTCGATCCATGCAAACTCAATGTTTATGAAATCAGCAAACAGCACTTGGCAGAGTTGGTGTTTCTTGGCAACACAGTACAGCCTCTATATATATGGCACTAAACTGGCAGAATTATTGTTTGTAATATATGAATTTTAGTACAAACAACATAATTATGGTGATATATCAACAAACTACACTGGCCAATATTGGGCTGATATAAAATGCCAGGTGGGATTTACAATCTATTAAGTTGCATAATGAGATTTCAATAGGTAACCTCGACTATACATTCATTTACAATCAAGATGAGATGTCTTAAACAAAACACAAAAGTCTGCCTTGAGAATTCTTCCTTTTTTGTTCCATATCAATATTTGTATTGCCTCTTGGAATGCAATTGGGCTCTAGAAATGGTTTGTTGGTTTGTTTGGGTCTTACGCCTTCATCAGCACCATTTTGGGCTATATCGCCGGCAGGCAGCTTACCTAACAACACCTTTCCTGGGCAGGCTCCAGCGGTTAACCAGTACTTGGTGCACCAATCTCGGTAAGAAACTGCCAACTTTTTCATATAAACAAACACGGCCTGAGCAGGGCTCGAACCAGTGACCATCAGTGATGATAGGTTACAGTGGTATATATACAAGTCGGCTACCATAACCACCCGACCATGGAGGCAGACTTTTTACGACCCTTCTACGCTAGTATGGTTATATAGAGCTACCCGAGAATGGCGGTGGCAGACTCCGAGTGAATGCATTACAAATATTATAACAATCCAATGGGGACCCAGTTATATTTATAAAGATATTCCTGTTTTACACGAGACCTTGCAAGTTTGTCGAAGAATATTTATTATCAAGAACTAAGGTCGATAAAATAAATCAAATCAATCTGAAATCACAGCAGACAGTTAATACACATCAAGGACTGATGATCCAATTAGTT
This sequence comes from Archivesica marissinica, assembly GCA_014843695.1. Lineage (NCBI taxonomy): Eukaryota > Metazoa > Mollusca > Bivalvia > Venerida > Vesicomyidae > Archivesica > Archivesica marissinica. Next base: position 20,056,771 of record CM026398.1, read on the forward strand.
GTTACTATTTATAGAATATTTAAAGACTCCAAAAATAATACCCCGTGATAATAATAAGAGTAAATAGTACATGTATAATAGAGCAAAATAACATACGATTATAAGAATGTTGAACAAACAGAAAGACCTACATGAAAATAACACCAAAAATACAACCAAATGATTAGATGGTTTAACAAGAGCACTGGTTGTGGAGAGCAGAGGAAGAATAGCCGTGATCTAAAAATAGAACAGACACCAGTTTCTATAGCAACGTAATTGGTTCATAAAATATCGACCTTTCTCTTTCAGATACAATAAGTTCCAAGTAAAAGACGATTTTTTAGATAAGTATCCAAGACATTTGGCAGTTACGGTTTAAAACATAAGGCAACTTTCCATCTTTGGCAGAGGAAGACACCAGGTGGCATTACAGACAGTATTTCAGGTTCAGTATGGTATCTGGCTTACATGGTAACACGACGTTCCACAAGCCAGTTGGATAACTTCCTCACATAAAACAATTTAACATCCCCCTGGTGGGATTCGGACCTATAGCAGTGAGGGACAATTGTTTTGAAAATCAATGAGCTAAACTACCCATGGATGCCACACGGTCAAGATATGTATATAAATCTCTGGTAGAGCCAGGTAAGTAGGGTTATTTAGTAGGAGGATTTAGTTCCAGACAGGTAGAAGGTTTTTCCATTGCTCACAAATTGTGACCATTTTCTTGTCGTATGACAGGATCGGTCGATTTGTTAACCCTTTACAACTTATAAGCATATACAGTCAAACCTGTGTTAGTGGTCACCTCTATTAAGCAGCCATCTGTGCTAAGCAGCCACTTTCTGTCATTCCCATGACTGGCTGCTTAAGACAGGTCTTACTGTATACAGCCAAGCAGGATCTATGTGGGTGGGTATGTGTTCAAGGGAGTTTCATATGGAAACGACGATGCCATCAGTCACAGTGCCCAAAATGGACATCTTGTATTTTTACTTGCCTTTGGGGTTTTAACGTTGCACCCACAGCTTAGGTCATATTGGGAAAATGGCCAACCAGTATAAAAAGAAATGAACATTGAATTACCGGTAACATATTTTTTTTATAAATTCAGGGATTTTCACAATTCTTTTCAGGCCCGTAGCCAAACTGAGGCACACCGAGACAGCTGCCTCGGTTAAAATTTCCAAAGCAAACAAAATATCCCTTTACTGTATAAAATGTTGACTGCTAGAAAGCTGAAAGGTCAGTACATAATTATACGTCTAAACTAAATCAGAAAACGCAGGAAATTGCTTCTATCCCAAACAATTTTAAGGGGGAACATGCCCCCGGACCCCACTAGATTGCCTCGGTTGAAATTTGCCTCTGGCTACGGTACTGCTTCCAACTTTATTTTTGGAAACACTTCCATAAAAGATAATTGTTTACAGTGGTAGTCTCAGAATTAATGCAAAAATGTGAAACAAGTCTTACGTAAATGGAAAGAGTAGTCAGTATTTCATTAACCAGAAATTCAAGTAAATAAAATCTTGATAGTCGAATGGTGTGTTTTGTGTACCGAATCTTGGTATAGGTCTTGGTAGATGCTCGTCCATAATTCACGGTTTGAACGATATAGCGCTAACGGCCGCGATATCACATCAACATATTCCTACAATATGATCAGACACGTGCATGAAACATGTAAGAACCGCAACATGTCTAAAATCTAATCGTTGCGCATGAAAAATAAAACAAAACTACTATAATATTATATAGTACCATTTACTCGCCAATAATGCGATCTCGCCTATAAGACGACCCCCTACTTTGGCCCTGAAATCTGTGGGTTTTGGCATGCACTCGCATATAAGACGGGTTGATAAAATGGACACCAGACCATATATAAATTGCATGTTTGGTCACCAGTGCAAGTTGAAAGACATTTTCAGTGTCAGAGTGCTTTCTTTTCTAAAGTGTAGTTTTTTAATTATTTAATTCACTTATAAGATGGGAAGCCACTTTGAGGCCATAATCTGGTGGTATAAAACTCATCTTATAGGCGAGTATGGACGGTAGATATGAATGTCTTTCTTAAATTCTGGGGATATAATTACATTAATCTAAACATAAATCTATTGCCAAATACATATACAGTCAAACTTGAGCGAAACACTACATCTATTAAGAGACCACTTGTATCAAGAGACCATTTTTCAGTTCCTATATGTGTTGCTATGAAACAAATTAGTCTGTATTAAGAGACCAGTCCCACTTAGAGACCGCTTATATTATATGTTATATTTCGGGTTTTACGCCTGCATCAGCACCATTTTGGGCTATATCACCGACGGGCAGTTTACCTAACAACACCTTTCCTGGGCAGGCTCCAGCGGTTAACCAGTACTTGGGTGCACCAACCTCCGTAAGAAACTGCCAACTTTTTCATATAAATAAGACACGGTCTGAGCGGGGCTCAAACCCGTGTGATGATAGCAACCGTAACCCACTCGACCACGGAGGCGGACCCTTAGAAACCGCTTTTTGTCATTCCCTTTGGTGGTCTGTTAATACAAGTTTGACTGTACAGCAAATGGTTTGGGCCATAAGTGCTTTCCATATTATAAAACAGCAGTAATATACCGCAACACATGTCAACATGTTCCTACGACCTGACATCACTAACACATATAATATCTCATAAATAAACTGTATATGGAACTCTAGCAGTTCTGTACAGGTTGAACATGTGTGTATTCCTAGAATCTGTCACACATGACTGCTATTTGAAATAATGATTAACAAAACTTGTAACATTTCCTGCAAATGAAAAAGAACATTTTGAGAGGCATTACAGAGGTTAGAGATTTCACTTTGTACACAAATGTATACAAAACAAGCGATCAAGCCATACAATGGCCACAGCACAAAACTAGACAAAAGTCTAAAATATGTAGTGTTACAATCAATCAGTTTATTCAATTGTTTTCAACACATACACTCTCGTGTGGCATCCATGGTCCAGTTGCAGAACATCGAATTAGAGATCGAAGGTTCCCGGTTTTGAAACTCGGTCATGGTATGTATGTTGTGTTCCTGATCAAGGCGGCATCCGACATACAATGCTAGAGAAATGATGCTCTCCATTAAACCCTAGTACCATGCACCCAACACTATAATGGCGAACGAAATAACCAAATACCGACACTCTTCACTAAGTTTAAGGTTGCTGTTGGGTTGAGTCTAATGTTGCACCAACACAAGTAAAATTATACGATACCAAACTAGATAAAGTCTTACATTTCTTTTCACATTTACAAGGAAATAGAACCATACGATATATAGAGAAAACATCAAACCTGCTGGATTCAAATAGGTTGTTGGTTTGCTTTGAGGTTTAAAGTCAAATTAAGTCGTATGGCGACTCTTCAATTATTATTGGTGGAGGAAGATCCTGGGCTCCCCTCCAAGCGGTATTTCAGAAACTGACGGGCAATTGGGTAGAACCACTGATCTTCCACAAGCCAGTTGGAGAGCTTCCTCACATGAAATAAATTGACACCCCCAGTGGGATTCGAACCTACAGCGGTTAGGGGCAAATGATTTGAAGTCAACAACCGTAACCACTCGGCCATGGAGGCCCTCAGAGATACAGTAGAATCAAGTGTTCACACACCGGTCGGCTACGGTGGGCCCTCAGAGATACAGTAGAATCAAGTGTTCAGACACGAACACTAACACTATCAGTTTGTCGCTACTAGTTATTCCCCTTTTCCTGAGTTTTCAAAAATCCTACCAATATGTCCATCCTTACTATGCAATACTATAATGATCCAACAACAATCCTGCATATTAAATTCATAAGCGTGAATTGCCATTGTGTTTGTGATAAGCAAAGTACAAAATAGGAATGACCTACCTGTACTTTAGATCTGACAGCGCCCATTGCAGGAATCTGAGAGAAGTAGCCTGAAAAATGTACACGATCAAATCATATTAACCCTTAAAATGCTGAATAAATTGGAAAGAATGTGCAAACAACATAGATCCAGACCAGCAGGGGGGGGGGTGGCATCTGTATTGGAGGATCTATATTGTTTGTTATGTAGCCAAATGTTTTAGCTCCACTTTACACGATATTTTGTTCATTTTATTGTATGATCAAATCATATTAACTCTTAAAATGCTGAATAAATTGGAAAGAATGTGCAAACAACATAGATCCAGACCAGCCGGGGGGGTGTGGCATCTGTATTGGAGGATCTATATTGTTTGTTATGTAGCCAAATGTTTTAGCTCCACTTTACACGATATTTTGTTCATTTTATTGTATGATCAAATCATATTAACTCTTAAAATGCTGAATAAATTGGAAAGAATGTGCAAACAACATAGATCCAGACCAGCCGAGGCACAATGCGGCATCTGTTAGTTTAAGCTTTATTTATTTTTACAATGATTGCGAAGTAAGTTTTAACAACTTTTATTAATCACTCTCGTTTGCACGGATGAAAGCATATATGTGGTCATTCGTGTGTGAGGAAACTGGAGTACCCGGAGAAAACCCACCTGTCCGATCTGGCGAGAACCGTACCATCTTACATACTTCCCGGTCCGAGGATCGAACCCGGGTTACATTGGTGAGAAGAGGCATCTGTATTGGAAGATCTATATTGTTTGCTATTCAGCCAAATGTTTTAGCTCCACTATCCGAATAGCAAACAGCATAGAGCCTGATCAGACAGTATGTTCTGTGCGGGCTGATCTGGATCTATGTTGTTTGCAAATGTGATATTATTTACTCGGCAGGCAAAGGGTTAATAACTGTACTACTGAATACTGAAGGAGAGACTCGCTATTCTTGTGAATGTATATATCGAGATACAGACTTAGTCATCATTGGGAAGATTTATGTTTAAGTGTAAGTGGCACAGCTAGCCTACTCGGTAGAACGATAACCCTGTAAAAAAAGTGAACAGTCCCGGATTTGAACCCCACGTTTGGCGCCAATTTTCACAAGGTCAGAAAAATATGCAACCCTGGGTTCAAACCGGGACATTTTGCTTACAGGACAAATGCTGTACAAACTGAGCTAGCCGGGGGGGGGGGGGGCTACACATTATCTCCATACTGGTGACTAAGTCTGTACGACAACATATACTTGCTTAAAGCAAATAATGACAAGTCACTGTTTATATTTATCAAAATTATTACGTTAATTAATCCATTCAACCCCAAGTAAACTGACATGGACTGGTGCGTGATATTTTCAGACCAATAAATTAATAAGAAAATTACCTTTGGACCAGTTCATTTATCAAAATGGGTAATTTTATCTAAAAATAGTAATAATTATTACTGGCAAAAAAGTGCAGATCCTGATGAGACGGCTCGTCACGAGCCGGCTCATCTGGATCTACACTTTTCATAAGCCTATTTAGAGGCCTGTGGGGTTGAAAGGGTTAATTGACAAATACAAGTGAAATGCAAAAGAAATGCGTGCATTTTTAATAATCAACCTTGAATTTCATGACATTTACTAATTAATTTCATTAAGCGAGTCTGTGCACTAGACAATCACCTAAATATACTCCATTTGTCACAGTTTCATGTAATAGTCCGCAGCTAAAGTGTATCACTAGAACAATGTTTGCAATATAGAGAGTATCATCTATGTACATAGAAATTAAAATTCTAAAATGTTGCGCTTCTTTTGCGTTTAAGTCTAAGTGTACGCGGTACTGTTAAACATACCTTTATTGGCACAGGCCATCCAGCGTATGGCTGATACAGGGTTGGCAGTTGGTCCTACAGCATAGGTAAATACACGATATGTCTACAACACATAAACCATTTGATTATCAACATGATTGTGTACAACAGGACAGCTCCCCTCACCAAAACACGACCATCATACTATCAAAATGAACCAAGTGCACTGTTTGTTTATTGCACCAACAGCTTAGGTCATATGGCGACTCCAACTATTATTGGTGGAGAAAGACCCTGGGTGCACCTCCAAGCAGCATTTCAGGCACGTACGAGTGCCCAGTCAGTTGGATAGCTTAGTTTATACAAATTTATTTTAGCTCGATTGCGAAACAAGTTCTTTCAATTCTTTCATTAATCACTCTCGAGACCTCATTCCTGTTGGAATCCATCGCCACGAGGGAGAGAAGAGGAAACGTGGAATTTAAATGCCTTGCCTAAGGGCACAATCGTAACAGCTCCAGCGGGGTTCGAAATCCGGACCTTTCGCACGCTATCACGACTTCCACGACTTATGAAAAATTGATACAACGTAACACAAATGTTGCTTAAATAATAAGAGGATATTTGTTTGTTTCAGTGTATGATCAAAATCACCGAATGAACATTGAAAGCATTATTATCATGAGTGATGCTAGCCACGTGTGATAATAATAATAGGGCACAATCGTAACGGCTCCAGCAGGACTCAAACTTTAGTTGGATAGCTTCCTCACATATGAAATAATTTGACAGCCCAGTGAGATTTCAGTGGTGAGGGTCAATTGATTTGACCATAACAACTCAACTAATGAGGCCCTGAAAGTGAATTGTACTTCATTGGAGTGCAAAGCAAATGGCAGAAGCTTGTCATCGACGAGTTATGTCTCCCTCAACCATTAAATCAACCCATCCTACACTCCATATCTAACATGTAACACGTCCAGAATCTTGCCTACACTCGGTCTATATAACATGTTCGAGCCCTGGACCTACCTTGTTGCCTTTTGGGTTGTATTTGGTGAACACATCCTCGGCATACTCTGTGCCGCCATCTGTCAGCAACATTATCATTCTGTTACAATCAGCACCACGACTACCCTCTGTCTCATTCTTCAACTGGAAATGATTAACATCATATCTGTTTTTTGGGTTTCAGACTCGCACAAGCAGCTTGGGTCATACGGCGACTCTCAAGCTATTATTGGTGGAAGAAGACCAAGGGTGCCGCTCCGAGCACAGCATTGCACCCAGGTAGAACCACCGACCTACTGCAAGCCGACTGGATAGCTTCCTTACATGAAATACTTTCACACACCCAGTAGGATTCGAACCTACAGCAGTGTGGGGCGAACAACAGCAATCACAGTTGCCCCAACATCATGTCTGTATTTACGAAGAACAGGATGAAACAAAGAGGCAATGTTTTATATAGACAGCATCAAGTTCGAGAGACCATTAACACTGAATATATAAATTGTAGGGTTGGCATCATATTCGAATATTAAAACAATGGATTTTAAGTTTTTCAATTAAAATTTCAACTAATTACAATTAAGTGCTTGTTTAATTTTCAATCAAGTAAGATTCAAACACAAAAGAATGGCCCCATGCAGACCATGATGTGAGAACAGTTGTCGCGATTTGGCTCCAATTAACAAAGACGGGCGATGACACATTGCTCATCATTACATGCACTAGTACTTAATTAATGCTACAAACTTCAAACTCACACCCAACTGCTCATCATTACATGCACTAGTACTTAATTAATGCTACAAACTTCAAACTCACACCCAACTGCTCATCATTACATGCACTAATACTTGATTAATGTTACAAACTTCAAACTCACAACCAACTGCTCACCATTACATGCACTAGTACTTGATTAATGCTACAAACTTCAAACCCACACCCAACTGCTCATCATTACATGCACTAGTACTTGATTAATGCTACAAACTTCAAACCCACACCCAACTGCTCACCATTACATGCACTAGTACTTGATTAATGCTACAAACTTCAAACTCACAACCAACAAGCTGCGAGGATACAAACTCACAACCAACAAGCTGTCAGGATTCAAACCCACAACCAACAGGCTGCGACAATTCAAACCCACAACCAACAGGCTGCAAAGATTCAAACCTACAACCAACAAGCTGCGAAGATTCAAACCAAAAACCAACAGGCTGCGACAATTCAAACCCACAACCAGCAGGCTGCGAAGATTCAAACCTACAACCATCAAGCTGCGAAGATTCAAACCCACAACCAACAGGCTGCCAGGATTCAAACCCACAACCAACAAGCTGCCAGGATTCAAACCCACAACCAACAAACTGCCAGGATTCAAACCCATAACCAACAAGCTGTCAGGATTCAAACCCACAACCAACAAGCTGCCAGGATTCAAACCCACAACCAACAAGCTGCCAGGATTCAAACCCAACCAACAAGCTGCCAGGATTCAAACCAACAACCAACAAGCTGTCAGGATTCAAACCCACAACCAACAAGCTGTCAGGATTCAAACCCACAACCAACAAGCTGCCAGGATTCAAACCCACAACCAACAAACTGCCAGGATTCAAACCCATAACCAACAAGCTGTCAGGATTCAAACCCACAACCAACAAGCTGCCAGGATTCAAACCCACAACCAACAAGGATTCAAACCCACAACCAACAAGCTGCCAGGATTCAAACCCACAACCAACAAGCTGCCAGGATTCAAACCCACAACCAACAAGCTGTCAGGATTCAAACCACAACCAACAAGCTGTCAGGATTCAACCAACAAGCTGCCAGGATTCAAACCCACAACCAACAAGCTGCCAGGATTTAAACCCACAACCAACAAGCTGTCGGGATTCAAACCCACAACCCACAAGCTGTCAGGATTCAAACCCACAACCAACAGGTCGGATTCAAACCCACAACCAACAAGCTGCCAGGATTCACATACCAACAGGCTGTCAGGATTCAAACCCACAACCAACAAGCTGCCAGGATTCAAACCCACAACCAACAAGCTGCCAGGATTCAAACCCACAATCAATCTATCCAGAAGTGAGTACCATGACGAGTGATACCATATTCTATTTGCTTTGTCTTACCTTGTCAATATTATTATAACAACACCTTTTCCTGGGCAGGCTCCAGCGGTTAAACAGTACTTGGGTGCACAAACTCCATAAGAAACTGCCAACTTTTTCATATAAATGAGACACTTACCTTGTCAAACTGTTCAAATGCAAATTCCAGGCCCGCTTTAAAGTTTGCCATTCCCTCTGCTGAGATCTTGTCCACTTCCTCAATTAGTTTCTACAAATAACCAAACAAGCATCTATTCAAATCTTCTCTTTCAGCGAGTGTGGGATTAAAGTTGTACAGATGGAATATGTCAACTTTTGAGACTTTTATTGATGGAGAAAGACACCCTGTACCCTTAAAGAAGTATTTGGGGCATCTAGGTAGAACCATGTGGAAGTCGTGATAGCGCATCCACGAGCGTTCGATTCAGGTGCAAAGGGTCTCGAGTTCGAACCCCGCTGGAGCCATTACAATTGTGCCCTTAGGCAAGGCATTTAAATTCCACGTTGCCTCTTCTCTCTCCCTCATGACGATGGATTCCATCAGGAATGAGGTCTCGAGAGTGACTAATAACTTGTTTCGCAATTGAGCTAAAATAAATTTGTATTAACTAGGTAGAACCATCAACCTTCTGTAAGCCAGCAGTAAAGCTTCCTCACATCTAATGGGTTTCAAACATAGCATGGTAATGGTCAGGTGATTAACCCCATAGGAAAACTAAACATTTCAGATATTATTTTGCCAGCAAAGAAATAAATTAGCTAAGCGCAAATTAATTAGCGTGTGTGTTTTACGTTTATTTATTGTCGCTACCGGTTACCCATATAAGCGACGCCTCCTGAAGAGATTAGTCATTTTAGATTTTTGGAGGATAGTGAAATGATACAGACAGAGACCCATTCCAGAGCTCCTCTGGTTCTTTTACGGGCATCTCATTTTAAGGCCCAGAGCAAATATGTCAATTTTAAATGCATCTCGTCTTCGCTATCAACTCTACAATGTGAACATTCTGAAGCTTACTCACCTTTTTATTCCTGTAATTTGCCTGGACAAACGACCCTGCGAAACATTTGGAAACATTTTTGGCTTTTTCGCTAAACTGTCAATGTAAACAACAAGGCATGAACAGGACATTTGAATAATATGCTAAAAGGTAGAAACACACAAATTAATAATTCTATAAACGACCATTTGTTACAGTTTCACTTGCATTATCACTGTAAACGTACTATATAATACAAGTACTGTGCAAGTTCGCTTTTTTCTCTTCCACACATCACTCAATCCCCATTGTCAAACTTACTTTGCAACGGATATAATTAATAATTTAATATGCATTCTAACGGTATATTATCATTACTAGGACAACAGTGTGTCCATCATGCTTGACTATCTTCACCAGTTTGAAGAAAAATCCACCTAAACGTAAATGATCAGTACAATACATAAAATAAATAGGACACTGGTATATCGAGATGTGTACCACCATCCCTTTACCGGTGAAGAAACAGTAAATAACTTACATTTGCAATGTTGACAAAATCGTTTTCCCCGAGTGTATCAAGCAGAGACTTCACAGCTACTTTGATAAGCTCCAAAGCCTGACCGTAAACACTGCCGCTCCTGTAATATATAACACATCAATCTATATCCATACACTATTACAGACGGATCTGTAGTCCAGTGGTAACACGCTGGACTGGTAATCCAGACATCACAGGTTCGATCCCCCGTCTGACCCTAATAAAATTAAGTCTTTCAGAGTCTTTCAGATGGGACTTTAAACCGAGGTCATGTGTCGGTGCTTTACACTGTGCACGTAAAAGAACCAGAGGAGACATCGACACAAGACCTCGGTTTAACGTCCCATCTGAAAGACAGTTAATGTTATTAGGGTCAGATGGGGGATTGAACCTGCGATCCCTGGATTACCCAGTCCAGCGTGCTACCACTGGACTACAGATCCGTCTGTGTACAATATAATTCAGCACATGTCTACTTTATATGCCATGTAGTCAGATACCAATAGTGGCTGTTTCATTTCTTTCACAGTCATTTTTCTTGTCTAGTTCTCTATGTTTATGCTGCATTATCTCAATTTAGGGCCTTTTTATGGTCTGATATGCACTTTCTATGGCCTTTTCGGGCTTCCATCTCAAATTAGGGCTTTTCTAGTATCTGTTATAGGAACTTTCTATGGTCTGTTATGGCTTCCATCTCAATTTAGGGCCTTGTTTATAATGTTAGGGTTTGATATGCACTTTCTATGGCCTTGTCAGGCCATGCTCTCAAATTAAGGCCTATTTAAGGCAGATACTCAAATCTAGGGACTTTACAAGACGGTGCAAACCCTAGTATTGTACAGTGAGGGAAATCACCACAACTCTATCGTAGAAATATAGTTACACACTGTTTTTATATTCTACACTTACGTGTCAATCAGTATCAGCATGTCCTTGGGTGAGCTTGAACCCTGCGTGTACCTGCAATGTAACAAGATTGTACCAGAGTTACAAACATTCCACCATTGCATTAAAATTGGAACGATTATGGATACTTTTTATCTACAAGTTTCTCCCAGGCTCCATACCAAACTTCCAACAGTGAACAAAGTGGTTCAGGAGGAGCAGGCAAAAAAAACATTTTCAACATGGCAACCATTTTGGATCGTAATTATTTTAACTATATTTGATCTACTAATTGCCCCAGGATTTTCCACCATGTGAAAATTGTTCAGGTGGTTCATGAGAAGTTATAAACTGTAAAGATGGCTGCTAATTTGAACATGTCTACCTCAGTTGCCTTGGTGATCGATGATCAAAATTGACATGGCCATTTAGGAGGAGGAGTTTAACCCTTTCAACCCCAAGTAACTGACATGGACTGGTGCGTGATATTTTTAGACCAATAAATGAATAAGAAAATTACCTTTGGACCAGTTCATTGATAAAAATGGGTAATTTTATCTAAAAATAGTAATAATTATTACTGGCAAAAAAGTGCAGATCCTGATGAGACGGCTCATCATGAGCCGGCTCATCTGGATCTACACTTTTCATAAGCCTATTTAGAGGCCTGTGGGGTTGAAAGGGTTAAACTAGATTTTCAAAATGGCCGACATGATGGATGAGAACAATTTTAGTTAATTTTTTGATTATATAGTATGTCGGGCGAAACCCATTCATAATGCCTAACACTGACATTTTATTTCAAAGTAACTGAAAAGGACAATTCAAAGGAAATTGTTGCATGCGATAGTGTACTTGTTGCATTACTTACCATGGCCGGCGGCGAACATCGTACAGATCTACATCACCCCCTGTATCCCACCTACTCGCTGTAAATAAACACAGTCTCTCTATTAGCTACAATACCACTATTGTTTTTGGGCTTAAAGTATCACCAACAGCATATGCCATACAGCGACTATCCAGCTATTAATATTATTGGTGGAGAAAGACCCCGGATGTCCCACTGTGCCGGATGAACACCTGGGTAGAACCACCGATCTACCGCGAGCCATCTGGATAGCTTCCTCACATGAAAGAATTCAATGCACCCAGTGGGATTTGAACCTACTGCGGTGAGGGACAAGTGATTTGAAGTCAAAGACCGTAACCATCAGCCACCGCCAATAACAATATTTATTAATCAAATTTCACATATAATAAGCGTTTGTGTATTAAGTAACCCAACAATCAGAAGGCAAATACCACAAACAGGTGCTACTAACACAAATCTCTGCTTTTCATCTGCCTTTTTGTATGAAGCTCCAAATTTACCAATCTACACATGTACAATGTTTGATTACATTTGTCCTCTATGTAGTGGTTTATAAGCAGGTGACCTTGTCTAAGCAGAGGAAGGGCAATTAATTCTAAACTGACACAGAGTAAACATTTGGAATTGATTTAAAACACATGAAACTTCAGGTGTGAAAGGTGCAGAATTTGTGCCCAGCTGGAGCCATTACGATTTTGTCCTTAGACAAGGCACTTAATTTCCACATTGTCTCTTCTCTCTACTTCAAGGCAATGAATTCCATCAGGAATGAGGTCTTGTGAGCGATTAATATATTGTAAGAACAAATGTTTCGCAATCAAGCTAAAATAAATTTGCATAAATTAAAATATGCTAATTTTTATACTTGTGTCTAACTACTGTATGTCAAATTAATGGTGAGCAGGTATTTTATAATGACAGGTGTGTATACCTGGTAAGGTTCGCATGAATCCGCTCTGGCTCCCGAAGTACTGCCAGAGTATCTCCGGATCCCGATTGAAGTTCTCTGTGAACACCTTGTCCAAGGCTGCCGACCATTGCAGGCCATTCAGTATTTCCACATCTGCAAGTAATGCTAGAGAATGACAAACTTATGTTTCCCATCTTGATTTGTGGATTAACCCTTTGCACACCAGCGGCAGATAAAAATCACTTTTGCAAACAGCATAGAGCCAGATCAGGCTCTATGCTGTTTGCTATTCGGATAGTGGAGCTAAAACACTTGGCTGAATAGCAAACAACATAGTTCCTGATCAGATGTGGCTTTATGCTGCGGCTGATCTGGATCTATGTTGTTTGCAAATGTGATTTTATTCACTCAGCAGGCAAAGGGTTAATGATAGGTTTCACTACATGTATGTGAGCGATGCAATGCTACTTGTATAAGGACTACAACAATCTTATAAATGCCAAGAAATAGTTTCGGGCACGGTATAAAACAACATAATAGATTCACTTATTTAGAAATTAACAAGTTTACACATTTTCTTTTTCTTTTCATTTATGTGCAGCAACTAATGACATTAATACAAAACAAAGGATAAGAACGAAAGAGTATGTCTTCAGAGGCGGAGCCTCGTTCTTTGCATGCATCGGCAGCCCATTTCCTTATCTGCAACTCTTGGAGGTGATAGATTCACTTTATCTGTGTAACATTTGCTTAATCTCACCCACACTATTCTAGAAACGTTCACATTATATTATTTCTTATCCTGATTGGATTATTTCTCACAATTTCATTTCGGAATTGTCATTTAATTAAAAGTTTTATGTAGTTTCACTTTCACTTACTGACCTAGTTTTTGATAGATTGACCTAATTTGAACAAATATGGAAGAGGTATTACCAGGATACTTTAGACAAAATATATGATCAAATTATACCTGGTAGTTTCTCGTGTCGGTGCTTTACACCGTGCACGTAAAAGAACCAGAGGAGATTCTGGAATGGGTCTCTGTCTGTATCATGCACTATCCTCCAAAATCTAAAATGACTAATATCTTCAGGAGGCGTCGCTCATATGGGTAACCGGTAGCGACGATAAATTATTATAATATTCTTTGATTGTGTGTGCATGTAATGTTTTGTGAATGTATATAGTGGAATAAATATGTTTAAACCAAACGTAAAACACACCTGGTAGTTTCAACATGTGAAATTGTTGCTGGAGCTATGCATGGAATGTTCTCACATATGGGCTATTCCAAGCTATATTCCTGTTCAAACAGATCATCACAACTTCTAGACGGAATTCTATCATACAATTGTATTCGTCACACAATCAGCATTACACAAGTTTTCCAGTAATGAAATTTATTATTTTTACCATTTTTAATGTACTTTAATATTGTTGAAAAGTATGTAATCTTATTTTGACTACCGGTAGGTTAGTCTTTGTTTCATTGAGCTCTTCGTAGCTCCGTTTCCGCAACAAATAATATGTTATTTATGTTATATTTTGGGTTTTACGCCTACATCTGCACCATTTCGGGCTATATCGCCGGGGGGCAGTTTACTTAACAACACCTTTCCTGGGCAGGCTCCAGCGGTTAACCAGTACTTGGGTGCACCAACCTCCGTAAGAAACTGCCAACTTTTTCATATAAATGAGACACGGTCTGAGCGGGGCTCGAACCCGTGACCATCAGTGATGATAGGTTACAGTGGTATACAAGTCAGCGACCATAACCACTCGACCACAGAGGCGGACGCAACAAATAATAACAGCAATGAAATTAATGTGTGTACATCGTATTCAGCACGTTTTAGTAATATTAAAAAATCGAGACAGTCGCATACAATGCAATTTTGTTTTTTGAACAGGACTCTATATCTCTTTAAGTGTTTCCCTAATGTTCTCTCTTTTGTTCTGTTAGTCACGTTAAGACCATCTACAGCCACACAAATAGCTAGATTGTTAGCTGTTCCTATTGTTCTCCTAGCCACATAAGTACCACCATTTGTGTGTACTCACATACACATTCTGACCGAGTGATGCATCTCTGGAGAGCTACCTGGTAATAAAACTGCTCATCCTGCTGATCACGACTTAACTCTTTGCATGCTGGGTCAAATAAAAGCTATAAATGGTTGAAATAATTGTAGCCGGCAACGATTCATTCTTTTTTTAAATTTATTTAAAGCCGCTATCGGTTGCCCATTTGAGCGACGGGCAGTTTACATAACACCTTTCCTGGGCAGGCTCCAGCGGTTAACCAGTACTTGGTGCACCAACCTCCATAAGAAACTGCCAACTTTTTCATATAAAGAGACTCGACAATTCATTAACGAGCTTTTCTTATTTGTAGCTGAAAACTCTTGAAATATGTCATGTATTCTGCTATTTTCACAGCTACCATGTAAAGAATTAACCCATTCAACACCAAGTAATTGAAATGGACTGGTCCATGATCAGTTTTTAGACCAATAAATTAATACGAAAATTACATTTGGACCAGTTCATTTATCAAAATGGGTAATTTTGTCTAAAATAGTAATATTACTGGCAAAAAGTGCAGATCCTGATGAGACCGGCTCATCTGGATCTACACTTTTTGTAAGCCTATTTAGAGGTCTGTGGTGTTGAAAGAATTAAGTCATTTTTTAAAACAGTTTACAGCCAGATAGGACGGCACAGAATATGCTGTCTGATCAGATGCTACATTTGTATGCTGTTTGCTATTTAGATAGTGGAGATAAAACACTTGGCTGAATAGCAAACAACATAGATCCCGATCAGGAGCATGAATTATGCTGCATAAACACATGTCTTTACTGACAGTAAGCAACATAAACACATGTCTTTACTGACAGTAAGCAACATAAACACATGTCTTTACTGACAGTAAGCAACATAAACACATGTCTTTACTGACAGTAAGCAACATAAACACATGTCTTTACTGACAGTAAGCAACATAAACACATGTCTCAAGCTACAGAGTGATACCATACATGTACTACTGACAACCGATAACAAACGACTACGGACAATTGTGCAATATCTGTAACTAAACATTAACGAAAACCACTACAAAAGAACACTCAATTTGATAATATACATAAATGTAACTAATCGAGAGACATCTCTAATTTTCTATTACCTCCCTTGGCAGATAAAGTCTGATTTATCCCAAAATGTAACTAGGTCCTTTTATTTGGAATCCTTTGTTTTTACTGTTGTTCGCTAACCGAGTATCGAACCCGGGACCGTTCGATTCTAAATCTGATGCTCTACCACTGGACCATGGACATCACACATATGGAGACTGGAGAGGACACAAAATATTCCATAACCATCTCTTGACCTTACATGTAAGGACCTCGATCGGGTGTGACACGTTGACTCAATTATCAATATGCTGAATAGTTGTGCATAATGTAAAACAGGGAGATAAGTTTCAACGATATGGAGCAGACACTAGAACAACAATATTGCATAAATTTCTGTCTGACCATCGACTGTATTTGACCATGACCTTGCAGGTATGAACCCGAGTCTTGGACGTGACTCGTCAACTCAATATGGTGATTATTTGTGTGAAGTTATTTTGAAAAATATCCCAGCGGTTTCAAAGATCTAGAGCAGAAATGAAAATGGGATGGACTAACTGACCAACATGTCACACCCATGTGGCATCCATGGTAGAGCAGGATTTGGAAGCGGGTTCGATACTCGGTCAGGCCACGTATGTCATTGAGCAAAGTCACCTCACACACATTGCTAAGTACTGGTTAGCAGCTTATGTCGGCTAAGCCTACCCAGGAAAACGTATCTCGGTCCCCGCAAGAGGTTTGAAATTAATGGAACATACATACCTACATCTGCGAAACAATAAACCCTACTACTTTGGAGAGGGGCAGAATCATGTTGAGAAATTAGCAAAACCTCCACTTCAAGCCATCAGCTGTCTAACCAACAATTATACCCCATACATGTGAAGCATCTACATGTACCTTAAGGGTGGAATGTCCGCCATTGAGAGTGTTTAAATCTCTGTAGTGGTATATAGGGAGACTTATACTGTTCGCCTCCAGGTAATGGAAGATCAGGCAGTCGTGGGTTCGAACCCCGACTTATGCTTGGTTACTTTATGTCTTTAATATGAGCCATGTTTTCACCAAAATACAAAATGTCCATCTTGATTCCGACTCTTCTTCGTTTTGTTCTATGGTAAGAAAAATGTGCGACCAATTCGGCGCTCGAACCCTGGACTTTTCGCTTACAGGGAGAATGCTCTACCGACTGAGCTAGCCGGGCCGCTTACACATGGTCTCCCCAATGGCGACTAAATCTGTACCGCGACATATATATTTGGAATTTGAGTGTCCCGCTTGCGACCTAGAAATAATGCACATTTACTATTGTACCATGAATACCTGCACACACATGTCCATTTGGTACTGATAAAGCTGCATTGTTAAATGTATACACAATTTATTGTTCATCAACCATTGTATCCCCATTATTCTTCATCATGTCCTGTTTCTATCAGACAGTGGCATTTACTATCTATCTATCTTCCGCTAATGTCGAACCCCTCGCGGGTTCCAATTACTTCAGCTGTGTCAATCAATGCCCCCTCGCGGGTTCCAATTACTTCAGCTTTGTCAATCAATGCCAAGCAAAGCCAACAGTTGGTACAGACTTATCTCCCACCTTTCACTAACAATATGACAACAATATCTACAGGGTACTCTAAACCAAAAACTAACCAAAGGAATGATAATGCAATAACATTTCACACATTAATATGAGCAGCTAATCACAACACAAACATGCTTTCATTATGCAGCCCAGTAAACTAAGCATACAATAACTGTGTTGATAAAAGGATAATAGAAAATCAACAAAATACATTATCATGAAAAAAACCTGCCATTCCAGTTTGACAAGGTTATACATTCAACTGCACTAACAGGTCTTTTTGTTCACTTACTAATGTATGTCCCAGATAAGACCTCTTCTGACAATAATCTGATAATTTGTGAGACAAACTGCCTTGGGCAGGAATGTTTTTTCTTTGGTAAGGCCATTATAAAAAAATGTTTATGTCGAAAATGTAGTCCAGTGGTTAACACGCTGACGCTCGACTGGTAATCCAGGGATCGCAGGTTCGATCCCCCATCTGACCCTAATAAAATTAACAGTCTTTCAGATGGGACTTTAAACCGAGGTCTCGTGTCGGTGCTTTACACCGTGCACGTAAAAGAACCAGAGGAGACTCATATGGGCAACCGGTAGCAACGAAAAATAAATGTAAAACACACACAAAAATGGAGGGAAGGAGTACCGGTAGGTGAGAAATGGAGACTGGTGGAAGAATGCCGAATGGGGGTGTGAAATTGGGAGTGACATATTGTATTGCTTTTTATAAATTTACATCATAGTACACTCCTGATTCGATTGTATTCCATCAAACTATGAATATTTCGGACCAAAAAACATTTATTGTCGATTAATTATTGGTTAAGATAATTTTTCACTCAATAAAATTGAGGGCCAGAATCAAAGTGAGGAGGTAAACAGACATGGACATCTATCAATTAACCCTTTGCCTGCTAGGTAAATAAAATCACATTTGCAAACATAAATCCAGATAGGCCTCGTCTGATCAGGATCTATGTTGTTTGCTATTCAGCTATTGTTCAGCATAGAGCCTGATCAGATAGCACGTTCTGTGCTATAACTTCTATGCCATCTTCTGGTTTTATGTGCTATTTGCAAAAATGATTTTATCTGCCGCTAGCGTGCAGAGTTAATTTATAATCGCCCAATGTAACATATTTATTTGTGATGTGGCAGTTTGTTGATTTTCTGTGGAGGGTATTCTACATGTTTCATCACGATCATCATGCAGGCAGGTTCATTGTCTACATTTATTACCCCTGGGTATTTTATCCCTCGACGACCACTGTGGTACTAGTTTGACTATTAAAACAACAGCTCAATAAGAAATTGTAAACTAGTCAAGCAATTAAATCTACCGATCAGATACAAAATTTGCCATACCAGCCTCAATCAATGTTAGTTATGTTTTGCTGAATATCTTTTAATAATTTTTCAATATTTAACCCTTTCCTTCATAGAGATTTAGGTTAATATACTATTATATCTCCATACAAACGACAACCATTTAGCTATCATGCAGTGTATAAGTAGTCGCCATATCTATCCCACCTCCATAGATATTACTGGGACTATATGAGATTCTGGCCTTTATTATGAACATTGGTTTGGCTACTACATTGACAATGTATGTTGTATTGGTAATGGCGTCGAGAGGTGCTTGTAGGACGGAAAGGGTTAACATAGCGAAAGCAATATAGTAGTTATACATATAAGTAAGGCGATGAGCACGCACCCCTACTAAGATCTAACCTAGCAATTACAAATCTGACTGCTCTACCACTGCACTACAGCAATAACTTTCAAAAAGTGGCTGATAAAGTGATCTTCAATGCAATAAAATGCATAGTGAGCAATGTTCATTGATAAAGTGATCTTCAATGCAATCACTCTAATGACAGGTGACAATGGATCTTCAATGCAATCACTCTAAGGACAGGTGAGCAATGATCATTGATAAAGTGATCTTCAATGCAATCCCTCGAAGGACAGGTGAGCAATGTTCACTGATAACGTGATCTTCAATGCAATCACTCTAATGACAGGTGAGCAATGTTCATTTTAAAGTGACAATTAAAGCAGGCAGCAATTTTGTATCAGATGGCATATCAATGTTTTCTTTAAGAATGTTAATTATAAAACAGTAAAACTTGATCACAAGAACTCTGATGTCATTTATCATGTATATATATTTCTATTCCATTTCAAGTAACAATATACAACATTTAAATATATGAATATGCACTATAAAATGGGCTTTTTCAACAGATATCAAAAACTGTGCCATAATGCAGTACACTGCTAGGAGTTCCTAGTCATACCAATAGAGCATGTGACACCCAGACATGGTTAATTTAATGCAGTACATATATTCCCCCAATCAGAACTGACACCAATGTTCTTTGACCATGCCTTTCTGTATATTTTCCTGATCAACACAGTTATTAAAACACATACAATACAAACAGGGGACAAACCAGGTCAATAACCATAAACTGTAGACACCATTAAAACGATGGAAGAAAAGAGGAAATATGGTTGTGCGTTAAATTGGCATTAAAGCAATGTTAAGATAGGCTAGCCACTTACTAAAAAATGGGGAGTTAATTATAAAATTATTCCAGAACAAATGTGTGTTATTTGCTTGTATGTTTGTTCGGGTTTTACGCCTTCATCAGCACCATTTTGGGCTATATCGTTGGTGGGCAGTTTACCGAACAACACCTTTCCTGGGCAGGCTTTATCGTTAATCAGTACTTGGTGCACCAACCTCCGTAAGAAACTGGCGACTTTTTCATATAAAGAGACACTGGCTGAGTAGGGCTCGAACCAGTGATGATAGGTTACAGTGGTCAGCGACCGTAACCACTCGATCACGGAGGCAGTTTACAAATGTGTGACTATGTATTTCCAGAAGATGTCTATATATACAATGTACTGTATAATAAAAACATCACATGGAAAGCTCTTAATGCAGTAAAATAGACATCAACATTACCAAGAAACAGTGCTTTTCTGCCAATTTAACCCGCATCGACAGTCGCTATAATATATCATAGTATAAATATATTCAAATGTTGTTCTAGGTGTCCCGCAACACTAAATAATGGTAACATAGCGGCTAACAGAGAGACAGGAAAGGGATAGAGTGGCATGGGTGCAATACACTACAGGTATTGATTAAATCCTCCCGTAGACCTCAAACGTAACACTAAATAATGGTAAAATAGGGCCTTCCCAGAGACAGGAGAGGGATAGAGTGGGTGTGATTGATACACTACAGGTATTGATTAAACCCTCCCGTAGACCTCAAACGTAACACTAAATAATGGTAAAATAGGAGCTAACAGGGAGACAGGAAAGGGATAGAGTGGCATGGGTGCGATACACTACAGGTATTGATTAAACCCTCCCGTAGACCTCAAACGTAACACTAAATAATGGTAAAATAGGAGCTAACAGGGAGACAGGAAAGGGATAGAGTGGCATGGGTGCGATACACTACAGGTATTGATTAAACCCTCCCGTAGACCTCAAACGTAACACTAAATAATGGTAAAATAGGAGCTAACAGGGAGACAGGAAAGGGATAGAGTGGCATGGGTGCGATACACTACAGGTATTGATTAAACCCTCCCGTAGACCTCAAACGTAACACTAAATAATGGTAAAATAGGAGCTAACAGGGAGACAGGAAAGGGATAGAGTGGCATGGGTGCGATACACTACAGGTATTGATTAAACCCTCCCTTAGACCTCAAACGTAACACTAAATAATGGTAAAATAGGAGCTAACAGGGAGACAGGAAAGGGATAGAGTGGCATGGGTGCGATACACTACAGGTATTGATTAAACCCTCCCGTAGACCTCAAATGTAACACTAAATAATGGTAAAATAGGGGCTAACAGAGAGACAGGAAAGGGATAGAGTGGCATGGGTGCGATACACTACAGGTATTGATTAAACCCTCCCTTAGGCCTGAAACATAACACTAAATAATGGTAAAATATGGCCTAACAGAGAGACAGGAGAGGGTTAGTGGCATGGGTGCGATACACTACAGGTATTGATTAAATCCTTCCTTAGACCTCAAAATACAGTCTCCTCCCGGGATAGATCTATCAGACATCAGCTGTTGTTTATATAAATCTGTTAGGGAATCACTCGTGCGAAATTTAAATTTCAATATAAATGTTTACATAACTAAGTGATTCCAATACAGCCCCCTTCCCTATCTCCCCCCCCCCCCAACAACTTTATTTGTGGGGTATAAACAACAAAATCATTTCACCAGATCATAACATCTACAATTTACCCAGACCAATGATACAGCACATACACTGTGAAACAGGACTCATTAAGGGCGATGAGATTTGATTTACCTCCATCGTAGATTTCCACTGGGATATGTACACTAGACATGTTAGCTATAATCTTCTGCTTGAACCTTGGGTTGTATACTAGACCAGACTCGTTCCGAAGAATCTCCTTCGCTTTCAAACATTCAAAATCCGTTTTCTGAAAAATTAAGATCCATGATTCCATATTTCCTCACTTAAATGGTCGACAAGTATACGACAACAGGGATTCCTCTGTCTGAATTTTTTATCTGTGCCACTTATGTTGCCAATGTTATTAAAAAAATGCGC
Source organism: Archivesica marissinica (assembly GCA_014843695.1). NCBI lineage: Eukaryota > Metazoa > Mollusca > Bivalvia > Venerida > Vesicomyidae > Archivesica > Archivesica marissinica. Next base: position 20,079,150 of record CM026398.1, read on the forward strand.
CAAATATTTCCGCCAATTCACAAAATTTAACGTTTGTATTTGATTTTTGTCGCAATTGGTGCTAATGGCGACTGACAGCGGGAACACTCCGACAGGTCGTGCACTTCTGCATTAGAAGTTGAATCAATTACAAGATGGCCTGCAACTGTCTTTCAATGTCGCATAAGTAACAGGTCTCCTATAATGATTACCAAGCATAAGATGGACCAACTACCTTAAAGGGTGGACAAAATACAAGATGGATCACAGCACACAATATGAAATGGAGTTACGCGGCTTGGAGAACAATACGATTCCTGTCTAATGATGTAGGGTTAGGTTTTATGTGGCTATAAAAACTTTTATGTGGCTATTAAATCTGTCAGAATCATCGTAGAAGACAGAAAAAATCATCATAGAAGAACCAGCGTAGAAGAATCATCTTAGAATCAACATTAAGCACCGTAGAGGATTAACCTACTTAGAAGACGACTAACATACTTAGAACTATTCGGTCGCCTAAATGCTGTATTGCGGTGGCGACCATAAACAAGCGTATCTCATTCATTAAATCTGTCTACGTGGCTACACTATAGAGAACAATGGGGTAGCCACTTAAGCATACAATTTTGAGTACGTCCAAACTTTGCCGTGTAAGGCACAGAAAGCATTAAACAGGTCACCTCAACAGCTTACGTAAATAGTTTCCCTCGAATATAGAAGGCGAACAGAAGCATATCTAGGTTAATCATACAATTTTGGGTGTGATCGATACGATAATCTAGGAATTAATTTATAGAGACCTTACCTTGATATTGTTATTCCACATGTGATTAGCTGCCGCTTTCTCCGCTTCAGCAACTGATCTCTGAAACAGATCAAGGTTGATTTTGACGCCAATCAACAACATTTCAGGCTTGGGGAAAGATAGGCCAAAGTTAAGTAGGGTTCAACGTAAAGGTAGGTGTGGAGAAAGATTAAGGCCAAAGTTATGCAGGGCTCAAACTATAGGTAGATTGGGGGGAAATTAAGGCCAAAGTTATGCAGGGCTCAAACTATAGGTAGATTGGGGGAAATTAAGGCCAACATTATGCAGGGCTCAAACTATAGGTAGATTGGGGAAAGATTAAGGCCAAAGTTATGTAGGGCTCAAACTATAGGTAGATTGGGGAAAGATTAAGGCCAAAGTTATGCAGGGCTCAACCTAGAGGTAGATTGGGGAAAGATTAAGGCCAAAGTTATACAGGGCTCAAACTATAGGTATATTAGGGGGAAATTACGGCCAACATTATGCAGGGCTAAACCTAAAGGTAGATTGGGGAAAGATTAAGGCCAAAGTTATGTAGGGCTCAACCTAGAGGTAGATTGGGGGGAAATTAGGCCGAAGTTATGTAGGCTCCAGCTATATGTAGGCACGGACAAAGTAATTTCCTTCAGTTGTCTTTCAGTTGTCGCGTTAAAGCAGCATTACATCATAATAAGGATGTTTTGGGTAAAATATAAATACTAATGTGTGTGTGTTTACAAAAATCGAAATAGTCGCTCAGAAACGATAAAATTCCAATAAATTTAAACCGTCGTATACGCGAATTTGTTTATCAACAAACGAAATGTAAACACGCACAGTGCGCATGCGTGAAACAACAGAGGATGTAGAAATCAACGTATATATTTTGAATTTTGAACATGAAATACTATCTATCTATCTTCCTCTAATGTCGAACCCCTCACGGGGATGTAGACATGTCCCTAAAAGACTTAGCTAACAGAGGTATGAATCAACATATCAAGTAATTTAATTAAAAAAGACAACGTGGGACAAATGGGGACGATGCATTCCGAATGTAAACAAGTGCGGCGATGCGTTCCGGTTGTAAACAAGTGCGTCACCGATCGACTCGGAAAGTCCTACTTTCGGTTTCGAGTTTGTTTTATCGCAAAAAAACACTGTTTACCAAATGAACATAAGCATACAAAGTATAATGTTAGAATGTGATGCAGCATTGCTACCCATACGTAAAAATTGATTTTTTTTCAAATATCTTTTATTTCATACGATGTAATGCTGCTTTAAATATCGAGGTTTGTGGAATTATTACACGATAATTAGAGGTTATTACGTGGCTAGTTTCATATCAGCCTCCTCACATCGCAGAATTTGACACCCCAGTGATAATAGAACTTATAGCAATAAGGGGCCAATGATTTGAAGTCAAAGACCATAACCACTCGGCTACAGAAGTCCTCCGACTCTTGTCTAATAAGCTATGTGGTTCTTGCAGATCATTTGAATCTCGTTACAAAATGAACAAATTCTCTACTTACATTTAAAGCGTACATTTTATCTGCAAGCATCTTGCTGAGTTTTGTTGCAAAGTCTTCAACTAGATCATCTGGAATCACCTCTTCAAATTTTAAGTTAAAATTATTCTTAAAACTGTGGTTGCCACCCGGGTTGTTATACACCTGCAAATAAAACAAACAAATGCATCAATATACCAGTCTAATAGGTGAAATTAGTCACAGTCTGATGCCTGTGGATATTGGCTCTGGCAGGCAAAAACAATGACTTGACAAGCCTGTCGGGCTCGTTAAAATAATATCCAAAGTAAATCGAGTTTCAAATAAATGAAATTGACAAACCACACTAAAATAAATACAATGTACTCATGTCTTTAATTAAAATAAAGGCTATGTATAGTTCAAATTATTGTCGGAGACGCCAATTCATTAATAGCACAGTGGTTAGCGCGCTCGCTTCTCACCAATGCGACCCGGGTTCGATCCTTGGACAGGGAAGTATGTGAGATGGTACGATGGTCGCCAGATCGGACAGGTGGGTTTTCTCCGGGTACTCCGGTTTCCTCCCACATGAATGACCACATATACGCTTTCATCCGAGCCAACAAGAGTAATTAATATAAGTTGTTAAACCTTGCTTCGCAATCGTTGTAAAAATAAATAAAGTTTAAAAAAATATATATCATTAATGTATTTTTCTTATTTGAAACAGAAAACACTGGACATATGTCATCGAATTCCATTACAATTGTCAATTCTAATGAAATTGTATGAATAATTTGACTGTTATTTTCACTGCCAGCATGCAGAGTTAAGACACACCCAACCTACTTCAAAATCTCACAAAAAAGCATGCAATGTCACACTTCATATATATACTGTTACTTCTTTAGTTTACACAAATTTATTTTAGCTCGATTGCAAAACAAGTTCTTAGAACTTATATTAATCAGTCTCAAGATCTGGTTTCCTGCTGGAATCCATCGCCCCGATGGGGCTCGAACTCCGGGCCTTTCGCACACCTGAAGCGAACGCGCTATCACGACTTCCACAAGATTGTGAACAAATATCTATGTACTTACACTGGTCACAAAACCGTAATTAGTTGCAATACTGAACTGCCCTATCAAACTTGCTGATAAGTTCTTAGCCAACGTTTCTAACCTGAAAATACAAAGAACAGTTTATTAAGATACATGTACAAATGTCGCTAATTCGCTATGACACAATTCTATTGAAATTCTATGACATGGGATTTGGGAGATATAGACTGCTCAGGAAAATTTGCTCAGGAAAAATATATATCACATATATATATATAACAGTCTCCGTAGCCTAGTGGTTAAGGTGTCCACCTACGTAGCGGGTGGTAACAGTCTTCCGGTCGGGACCACAAGGGCATTGATCAGTGATCTGGTCGTTTTTACCTAGTTTCTCGTTGATGTTTCTGCATGCATGTTTCATTTCCGTTGGTTGCCTTTAGTAAACATTACTTAATATATGACCATAGGCCAACACAAAAAATGTTGTGTCTTGTGCCTGTGGGTCCTACTGTCAGAGTCACATTTTGGCCTATGGTCATATAGTAAGTAATATATAATAAAGGCAACCAACGAAATTGAAACATGCATGCAGAAACATCGACGAGAAACTAGGTAAAAACGACCAGATCACTGATATGCCCTCGTGGTCCCGACCGGAAGACCTTATTCTATCAACAAATACTTTTTATTTCATGGAGATCGGTCAAATAACACCAGAATGGCACATTGTTTCATCGTGAACAGCAGGACATGAAATGTTGTCGTTTTGGCTGGGCGTTCGGTTTTTGATTTGGCGGTATGTTTTCTCGGCGTTTTACCCAGTGTAATACTCATAACATCTAAAAATCACTCCTACTTCGTTAAATGGAATCTTTCTCTCGCGAATCATGTTGTTTGCAGCCTCGGCGTGCAGATCCAACAGAGCAATACAGGAATCAAATACATAAACAAAAGTAAAATTCAATAATTGTTCCATTTTGGATAAGATCCGCGGTGAATATACAGCGGAATTTCATTGGCTGCTGCTATATGTATTTACATGTTTCATTTTTGACCAATGAGAAAAAAGCTTTCATTCACATCGGATATTGTCAAAAAACGAACGCCCAGCCAAAATCACAACATTTCATGTCCTGCTGTTCACGATGAAACAATGTGCCATTCTGGTGTTATTTGACCGATCTCCATGAAATAAAAAGTATTTGTTGATAGAAAAAGGTCTTCCGGTCGGGACCACGAGGGCATATCAGTGATCTGGTCGTTTTTACCTAGTTTCTCGACTTCTCGTCGATGATTCTGCATGCATGTTTCAATTTCGTTGGTTGCCTTTATTATATATTACTTACTATATGACCATAGGCAAAAAAAAAAGTTTGTATCTGGTGCCTGTGGTCAGAGTATGGAAAATATTATAAAAATAATCAATGTTGTGTAACTCGTCTTCTACCACTTCTACCAGTTACTGGCCAAGTTCAACAAACTAAACATTATTGCCAGGTGGGTGCGCATAGAGAAAGAATTGGAATAAAAGTGATAGTATGTACAGTGGAGAGTTAAAATAAATAAATAAGACTGTTAGGAGATTAGATAAAGATGGTGGCTAGTTGAGCCTTGAAGGCGTCAACTGTGCCAACTGATATAGTGTCCGGAGGAAGACTGTTCCACTCCTTGATGGTTCTTGGGAAGAATGACTGTTGGCGGTAGCTAGTAGAACAGCGTGGAATTTGGAAGGCATGGTCTGCTGTGTGACGCGAGCGGCGCTGAGGGGGTAATAGGCGGTCGGTCTTGTTGACAGTGACTTGGTCGTTGACTATTTTGAATAGTAGAACTAGGCGAGATGTTTTTCTTCTGTCCTGGAGTGATGTCCACTGTAGGTCTTGGAGCATCTCGGTGACACTGGATCTGCTCTGGTAGCAGTGTTTGACGAATCGTGCCCCACGACGTTGAACCATCTCCAGTTTGTTGGTATCTATTGTTTCGTATGTGCTATATGAAGACAATGTACATTTGGAAATGGTACGGTTTCATGAATGAGCTAATGGTGATTAATGACTTAGTACCTCGAGAAGTAGGGACACAAATCCTAAAGGCTAATTCAGGAATTTTATTTAGCCAATATTTCTGTATTGAAAAAAGTTGATCTTAATTCTTATTCACTCACTAGTTAAAACTTAGTTAGACATGACGGAATTGCGATTTGACTTACTGCAGCCTGTTAGGTAATCCATCTGATTTCACCACATGTATACGAGAAACGAAATAAAAGGCCAAAATGACTAAATATGATATGAAATCTAGTCTGTACACAGCCATTTTGGATTCATCGACTGCTGAAGCCTCGTTTTGAAATGCTAAGCACCTGCTTATACGAGTTAATTCCCTTACCGCATAGTTTCTTTCAATACTGGCTACGATTATATAGGCCTACTCTCTCAGTGTACATACTCAGTTTTCTGTTCAACATACTAACATGTGAAAACGAAACCATCCAAAAACTAAGCGAAAGGCAAATAGCTATAAACCTGGATTGTCATTTGAGCTTCTACCATAGAGTTGCTGAGGTGCTACTACTATATGGACTCCCATATATCTCTACACTGAGGGACCATCTAACAACTAAACTGAGCTGGAAAATACAAGTAAAACAAGCTGTTAACAGTTACTGGACTGATAAATTGAATGGTGACATTATCGACAAATCATCTCTAAAGTTCTTGGCCAAAGCAGGACTGCAAATAGGTGTAACCCACTCAGTCTGGCGAACCCTATACTCGACTGTATCGGACGTAAAAAAAAGGTATTACAAAAGGCCGCATGATGACAGGCACATATATGCTACAAGCTACGAAACATAAATTTAATCAACAAACTGAAGATCCACTATGTAAATGCTGTGCAATGGAAAGTGAAGACATTGTCCACATGCTCACCACATGTCCTGTTCTACACGAGGTCCGAAAAGAGGGCTTATCCAAGATGAAACACCTCGTCGCTTCAATGATAGGAGTCGATAACTGGAGGAGATATTTCACCGAAAAAGTTGCCATTACAAAGCTGATTATAGACTGTACTCACTTCAGCCATATGTTCACCAAACCGGAAGATATTGACGCCATAATGAGATTGTCAACGGATCTGTGCCACAAGTTACATACCAAACGGACACTTTCGCTGCAGTGTAATATGTGCTGATCTAACTACATGTACCTATGAATACCCACCGATTTATAAACTGTCCCTGCACTGTACAAAATTCACTAGCTGTGCGTGAACTATCTACATGTACCTGTATATAGATGCATGGGTGGAGGTCTCGACGTGGTGAAGAGTTATATTTTATTTTTAGCGAGTGATTTTATATTTACGTGTATGAGGAATATACCGACATATTCATACTAATACAAGATGTGACCAGGGATCATTTTGGTGTTCCATAATTGGAAGGGCATACGGAGGAAAAGAAAGAAAGACATACGGATCTGTAGTCCATTGGTAACACGCTGAACTGGTAATCCAGGGATCGCAGGTTCGATCCACCGTCTCACCCTAATACAAATAACAGTCTTTCAGATGGGACGTTAAACCGAGGTCTCGTGTCGGTGCTTTACACCGTGCACGTAAAAGAACAAGAGGAGACTCTGGAATGGGTCTCTGCCTGTAGGCATATCATGCACTATCCTCCAAAATCTAAAATAACTAATCTCTTCAGGAGGTGTCGCTCATATGGGCAACCGGTAGCGACGATAAATAAACGTAAAACACACACACTCTCTCAGTGTCATACGTGTTCTCGCTCGTTCGTCAGTAATAGGCCTATACAATCATCTATGGGTGATGTTAAACACAAACAAACCCCCTAATAAGCACAAGAATGTACCAATCTGTGGGGAGAAAACAACTGATGTTCCATCTACAACGTGGATGGGAGTAGATGGTAGGTCACAGTGCGGGAATTAATAAGATACCTTCTATCTCATAGACACACCTCACACACATTACTTAGTACTGGTTAACCGCTTAGGTCGGCTAAGCCTATCTATCTATTTAACTTCATGTAATGTCACACCCCTCGGTGGGATGTAGACATGTTGCACGTCAAAAACGGCAAAAAAGTATGAGTAGTTAAAAGCATAAATATAAGAAAGTAATGAAAAATAAGTTGAGTTAAGAGTTTAAAAGCAGCTAGGCAGAACAACTAGGGGCTGGCATGATCAATACAGCAAACTGGCGTATTGAATTGCTCTATGGTAGGGAGATGCCCAGGGAAACATGTATAGGTACCCGTAATGGGCTTGACATTAATGGAACATACATACACACATTCAGGGGCGTAGCTAGGAGGCAAATTATGTGCAGGCCCAGGTAAGAATGTTGAGTGAGCGTAGTGAACGAGGTTGCTAGGGGGTCCGGGGGCATGCACCCCCGCAATTTTTTGTTTTTTAGGATGCAATTTCCCGCATTCTGCTGCATTTAAAAGACAAATTCGGACATGTTTTTATAACAAATAAACATGACAATACACTGTTCTGCTTAGCTATACATGTACATCAAAAGCAATAACAATTCTATATATATAAAAAAATGTTGGTCAAAATGATGTGCAGGCCCGGGCCTTTTGGCCTAATGGCAGCTACGCGCCTCACATTATATAGTGCTTCGCTGGAGATCAAAGTGTTCATTTTAACGTCCCCCTACTATTCAAATCTTTATTAACAATTTGTTCCTCTCCATCTAATTAGCGTCAACTCTCGCTGACATCAGTATCTCGCTGACATCAGTAGCCTATAACGTCCTGGAACTCACCATCTGCAGTAATATCGTGACAAACTTCGACACACAACGTATTAGTCTCACAGACAACCATTACGGTTTCCCGTGACACTTAACTCATCATTATCATCAACGATCATGCCAAGTGCATCGATAACACCATCGACAGAGTTATCCTTGATTTCTCCAAAAGTTCCTCATTCCCGGTCTTTACATGAATGTTACCACTTCCTTTCCTGGATTTGATACTTTCTCTCATCACGAACTCAGCATGTCGTCAGTGAGGGCTGTATATAATCCATCTCGCCCATAACTTCTGGGCGTTCCCCGGACAGCCTTCTCTGCCATCTCTAAAGTTCCTGGCCATTTGGGTTGCGCATTTCGTTTGACTCTTTTTGATTTGATGGGCAAATGAATATCAACAATGCTTACAAGCATGTCTTATCATGTGTCTAAAACGTCACCAGAATCATCAAATGGTGTGATTACATCCCATGGTGCATATTGTAATTCACTTACAAAATTGTCTTCGTTAAAAGTTTTGTATGCTCTGTATGTTATAGTTTGGTGTGTAGAACTTGGCATAGTGCCATTGATTTTTCTGTTTAGAATTATGTGGACACTGGACAGTATCAATTAAGCATATCGGAGGAACTTTAGTTGAGTGTATATTGGATGGAACATTAGAGTAAATGTGGTCTATAAGAGTTTCGGATGAGTCTGTTATCCTATAGTTGGAGTAATAATTGTTTTTTATCAGACCAAATAAAATCTAGTCATGTTTTCTGTATATTCTCATTTAGCATGTCTTTGTTAAAATCAACACGCAGATACAGCTCTTGTTCGATGGTAATTCACATTTATAAATCATACCTTCGTTCACATTTATAAATCATACCTTCGTTCACATTTATAAATCATACCTTCGTTCACATTTATAAATCATACTTGTTTTTTTTATTCGTTCACATTTATAAATCATACCTTCGTTCACATTTATAAATCATACATTCGTTCACATTTATAAATCATACAATCGTTCACATTTATAAATCATACCTTCGTTCACATTTATAAATCATACATTCGTTCACATTTATAAATCATACCTTCGTTCACATTTATAAATCATACATTCGTTCACACAGTAATATGGTTTGTGAAGCCACATTTTATGCATCGTTTATCAGTTATTTCTTCTGTGAACTGGAATCTTCTGTCTCTGTTATGATGTACACATATTTGGCGCTTACGGTTGTCGCCATTACGTATTTATAGATAATGATTATCAATATGTCGTTCTGCTGCAGCACCCGGTTGTGTTTTATGAATGTTGTTGCTTTGCATGTAGTTCAAACTGGCAGTTCAAGGGACTCCCAACGGCTATTCCAACCTTACACTAACATGCAGAACCATACATGACTGGAACAATCTGCCATCAAGCATCACTGAAACATCGGACATCGAGGTCTTCAATCCTGCCCTCCACGCACAGGTAGTAGCCCCTCCTCTGTCACCAACGTAGACAGCTAGTGGGTGTACATAGTTTTAATTATATATATATATATATATATACACGGAACGTTTTAGCGGTACAGCCTTGGGAGATGTGACCCAAACCTACACAGGACAAAGTACATTCCAGTCATGGATTTCTGTCCTTAAACGCGAAGAAGAGACCCCTGTTTCTGCCACTACTTCTGAGAGCTTAGAGCAGACACACTTCTGTAAATTGTCCACTATGCTAATGTGTCCATTGACCTGATCCTAGCAGCTTTTTTGTGTGCCAGGAGAATCCCCATTTCTTTCCTCATAGAAGTATTGGGTTGACTGTGATGTCCGTCCTCCTGTGGTGGAAGGGAGAGTAGCTAGTGATAAATTATCATTAGGCCGATGAAACGACCTCCGTTCGTAGAAGGGAGAGTAGCTAGTGGTAATTTATCATTATGCCGAGGCAACGTCCTCCTGTGGTGGAAGGGAGAGTAGCTAGTGGTAATTTATCATCAGGCCGAGGCAACGTCCTCCTGTGGTGGAAGGGAGAGTAGCTAGTGGTAATTTATCATCAGGCCGAGGCAACGTCCTCCTGTGGTAGAAGGGAGAGTAACTAGTGGTAAATTATCATCAGGCCGAGGCAACGTCCTCCTGTGGTGGAAGGGAGAGTAGCTAGTGGTAAATTATCATTAGGCCGAGGCAACGTCCTCCTGTGGTAGAAGGGAGAGTAGCTAGTGGTAAATATCATTAGGCCGAGGAAACGTCCTCCATTGGTAGAAGGGAGAGTAGCTAGTGGTAATTTATCATCAGGCCGAGGCAACGTCCTCCTGTGGTGGAAGGGAAAGTAGCTAGTGGTAAATTATCATTAGGCCGAGGCAACGTCTTCCTGTGGTAGAAGGGAGAGTAGCTAGTGGTAACTTATCATTAGGCCGAGGCAACGTCCTCCTGTGGTAGAAGGGAGAGTAGCTAGTGGTAATTTATCATCAGGCCAAGGCAACGTCCTCCTGTGGTAGAAGGGAGAGTAGCTAGTGGTAATTTATCATCAGGCCGAGACAACGTCCGCCTGTGGTGGAAGGGAGAGTAGCTAGTGGTAATTTATCATCAGGCCGAGGCAACGTCCGCCTGTGGTGGAAGGGAGAGTAGCTAGTGGTAATTTATCATCAGGCCGAGGCAACGTCCTCCTGTGGTAGAAGGGAGAGTAGCTAGTGGTAATTTATCATCAGGCCGAGGCAACGTCCTCCTGTGGTGGAAGGGAGAGTAGCTAGTGGTAATTTATCATCAGGCCGAAGCAACGTCCTCCTGTGGTGGAAGGGAGAGTAGCTAGTGGTAATTTATCATCAGGCCGAGGCAACGTCCGCCTGTGGTGGAAGGGAGAGTAGCTAGTGGTAATTTATCATCAGGCCGAAGCAACGTCCTCCTGTGGTGGAAGGGAGAGTAGCTAGTGGTAATTTATCATCAGGCCGAGGCAACGTCCTCCTGTGGTGGAAGGGAGAGTAGCTAGTGGTAAATTATCATCAGGCCGAGGCAACGTCCTGTGGTGGAAGGGAGAGTAGCTAGTGGTAATTTATCAACAGGCAGAGGCAACGTCTTCCTGTGGTGGAAGGGAGAGTAGCTAGTGGTAAATTATCATCAGGCCGAGGCAACGTCCTCCTGTTGTAGAAGGGAGAGTAGCTAGTGGTAATTTATCATCAGGCCGAGGCAACGTCTTCCTGTGGTAGAAGGGAGAGTAGCTAGTGGTAAATTATCATCAGGCCGAGTCAACGTCCTCCTGTGGTAGAAGGGAGAGTAGCTAGTGGTAAATTACCATCAGGCCGAAGCAGAAGAGAAACCGGATAGCTGGGTAGCTGGGATTTTCATTTCATTTGACGTAATTAAAATTTTATTTTAAACTTCCAAATGAATTATACATTGGTAATATTTCAATCGTGTTCGTGTATCTAATTCAGTAATTGTGATTTATTCCTGATAAATGGATAACGGAGAGCATGACTTTGATTATTAAATGTTCAAATTCATATCAAAGTAATAACGATGTTAAAACTATTATGCTGCTAGTTTCATATCAGCCTCGGTATCGACCCTCGGTATCTTGATAGCAACCTTCGATCGAAGGTCGATACCTATGCTGATATGAAACTAGCCACGTATCAGCCTAGGTATCGACCCTCGGTATCTTGATAGCAACTTTCGATCGAAGGTCGATACCTATGCTGATATGAAACTAGCCACGTAATAGCAATGCTGATATGAAACTAGCCACGTAATAGCAATGCTGATATGAAACTAGCCACATAATAGCAATGCTGATATGAAACTAGCCGCATAATAGCAATGCTGATATGAAACTAGCCACGTAATAGCAATGCTGATATGAAACTAGCCACGTAATAGCTATGCTGATATGAAACTAGCCACGTAATAGCAATGCTGATATGAAACTAGCCACGTAATAGCAATGCTGATATGAAACTAGCCACGTAATAGCAATGCTGATATGAAACTAGCCACGTAATAGCAATGCTGATATGAAACTAGCCACGTAATAGCAATGCTGATATGAAACTAGCCACGTAATAGCAATGCTGATATGAAACTAGCCACGTAATAGCAATGCTGATATGAAACTAGCCACGTAATAGCAATGCTGATATGAAACTAGCCACTAATAGCAATGCTGATATGAAACTAGCCACGTAATAGCAATGCTGATATGAAACTAGCCACGTAATAGCAATGCTGATATGAAACTAGCCACGTAATAGCTATGCTGATATGAAACTAGCCACGTAATAGCTATGCTGATATGAAACTAGCCACGTAATAGCTATGCTGATATGAAACTAGCCACATAATAGCTATGCTGATATGAAACTAGCCATGTAATAGCAATGCTGATATGAAACTAGCCACGTAATAGCAATGCTGATAGGAAACTAGCCACGTAATAGCAATGCTGATATGAAACTAGCCACGTAATAGCCTCTAAATACCCTGAATTTTCATTAGTTAATGAAGCAATCAGTTGTTTTTGCTTCTCTTCAAAATTTGCAAAAATCCAATCTGATTAGTTTTGTACCAAACCTGCGGTATATAGGACAACATAATAAAAAAGTGGTATTAAGATTCAATCACATTACATTACCAAAGTTTTACATGAGGACGAATTTGCATATGAATGAACGACTTTAATTTCCAGTAGTAGAACAAAATGCACACATAATCTATAAATAACATCTAGCAATAGGAGGAACACTTTATTAACAGATATATTAACAGATATTAACACATGTACACATGTAATACTATTACACTTTAATGTATATACTAGTAAAACTAACATAACATTACGTAGAAAAACAGCTCATACAAAACCATGAACACTAGTTTGGCGTGAAACATATAATATAAAACTGTATTCATAAATAATATCTTTAAAAATCCTTCTCGGTACACACATCTGCTCATCACACTGGTCAACCTGTGTAAGTCTAAACAAAATTGGCCAACGGTATTTCATACAACATTGTATATTGTGGAGAGAATAAACAATTTAAAAAAACCCAAACATTTGGTAAAAATTGTTACAAAAGAAATCTCTCCAATTTGCATATCAGTGTATTATAATATTTGCAGTTGATCTACATGGGCCTATATACATGTATGCCCGTCCTGTATAATAATGTACAGGTAAGTGGGTTTAACCTACCAAGAACAAAGCATGGGCTACGACTGTGTTATTATCTACGAAAGTTTCAACACCATCCGCCCAACAATTCATAGTTCCCACGGCCTGTGAAAATGGTCAAAAACACTGTTAAGATCTTATCTTGGCAGCCATTTTGACGGGCAAGTTTTATTAATGGCAATTTCATGATTTTACTAGTAATTCTTTAATTGCAATAACTTTATTAAATTTGGTTTCTTAATATAAAATGTGGTATCATTTTAAAGGTATTGAAATGTACTTTTTAAATATTAATTTATTTTTTGACAATGATGTATGGATTATAAATTATAAGAACTTAACTTGCACCTATTTTTGAAAGTCTATTTTCACAGTTGAAATATTAATATACAGGTAAATTATTATGTATTCGTTATTGATACGAAATTTGTGAAATGATACAAAAAATATGCCCAGTGAGAGCTTTCCAACAATGTATGAACCATGGTGATGGGATGAAAAATAAATATATTATGAAAAAAACAAAATTACGCTACTATATATTATATATAATATTTGATCAACTTTGCCAATCAAAATGGCAGCCACAGTAGGAATGATGACGTCACATGGGAACTATGTATTGAGGACGTCAACATAATTTATTACGTAAACATAACAAAGGGCAATAACTCTAAGGTGAATAGTTTCCTCCTTATGCACACCTACTTAAATGTATTATGTAATTTTATTTATTCTCTAGTTCATTTAGAAATAGAACAGTTATATTGTGTATATAAGAATGGTACACACATAACATAGCGTAACATGTTGACGCTCCGGCATGTTTAGCTAGCTAACTTATACATTTGCAGTGAATACTATTCTACATTGAACCATAGTCATGCAAAGGTTTATCTTTGCTATATATATAAATTTCAGGCCCGTCGCTGGGCATACGCAAGTACGCACGTGCGTATCATTGGTCTCAGAAAATGAAAAAATCCAAAAATGCAATAAAACCCCAGGGGGGTAGTAGGGATACATAGGCGCCGTGACGTGTGTAGTGGTGGAATAATTGAGCCCATTGCAAATATGGTGCATCTCGAAATTTAGTGTGTGCTATTGTACATGCTTGTTTAATTGATAAGGGCGATAGATCATGTATATTATACATCTAGCCTTAATTTATACCTTTATACGGATTGTCGTAAGAACTTTAGTCCTGTACGTTACAAAATGCACTGAAATGCAGGAAATTGCTTCCTCATTTCAAACAATTTCAGGGAAGGGGCATGCCCCCGGACCCCCCTAGCGTACTCGCTCGCTATGATCACTCGACAAACAAGCATATTTGGCCGTGCGTATCATAAAAATAGCTCCAGCGACGGCCCTGATAATGTTGACACTCCTTGACACTCCGGCATATTTAGCTAGCTAGCTTATACGTTTGCAGTGAATACTATTCTACACTGAACCATAGTCATGCAAAGGTTTATCATTGTTACATATGTATGATTATGTTAGTAATATTATGAGCCGCATGTATTGTATTGATTGTAATACCTCATTTATTCATGTGTTATGAAATGAGAGAATAAAAGATATTTGACTTGACTTTTAGTGAGTATCTGGGAAATGCTAAACAACATCTACTCAATGATAATCGAAGTAGTCAATGCACTTTCGAGATGAAAGGACAGAATAATATCCAGATTGACAATAACAAATCTGCCTGGACTATTTAAGCCTGTAACTTTATTTAATCATATTATATTGCAAATCAATCATTTCTGCTTCAATATGGTGCAGGGCCTGTTACAGCATGTGGCACCGAGGGGAGTGCGCTAGTACTACTGTGGGAGGGTCGCCTTGAAGCCCCCGACTGTCGATGCGCCAACCACATCACTTTGCAGATGATTCCAATCCACTGGTGTTTGGAACACACTATTTTTATTTAATAAACAAAGATTATTCTCCACATTTTTCTTCCATGCGCATGTGCACTAATCAGTCCAAAAACTGTAAATTCACTTGCAAGTTTCATGTACCTGTGCTTAAGTTACCAGCAACGAAGTGCGTTATGCGGTCCGTTGTAAATGAATAGTAAACGCAACAAAAAGTAGTTCACATTTTATTTGTAATTTTACTCGTATTAGTTACTTTGCTTACGCGATAATCAGCTTTTAAATTTACAACATTACTATATAACAAAAAAGTAGTAAATGTATACTACACAACAGTGTGCGTTATTATGTCAATCGTAAGAGTGGAGCATGCACGACTATGATGTCACAAGTACTTTACTATGACGTCACAACAAGTACATATTTACTAACTCGGTCAAAATGTGTAATGTTCACATACTGGTCAACTTTTAGCAAGTTTTACATCGGAATTGCTACTGTAACTGGACGAGGCTGATGAAGAATTCAGCAATTGGCCAATATTTGTAGCGTTAATTTAATACAAATTTATTTGAGCTCGATTGCGAATCAAGTTATAAAACTTATATTAATCACTCTCGAGACCTCATTCCTGATGGAATCCATCGCCATAAGGGAGAGAGAAGAGGCAACGTGTAATTTAAATGCCTTGCCTAAGGGCACAATCGTAACGGCTCCAGCGGGGCTCGAACTCCGGACCTTTCGCACCTGGAGCGAACGCGCATCTACTGCGATATCACGACTGTAGCGTTAATAGCCAATCATGCAGGATTTATAATGTTTATAGCTGGATGATCGACGCAATGTTGTTTGATTAATTTTGATAACAAGAGCGTATGAATATGAATAGTGTTAGTTGCATAGTTATAATTTTACTACACAAGTGAAATACAAAAAATATGTAATTGCGATATTAATCGTCTGCAGCACAAATTATGTTATAAAAATATGCTTAAAACAAGTTGTTCAGAAAACCGATTTCGCAATAAATAAAAAAAATACTAGAGTGGTGGTACCTATGCTCGGCCTATTCCTATGCTCGGAGTATTTTACATATTCACCCGTATTTAAAATATTTATATAGTTCTATGATAATTTCGCTGACAGAGCTGAAGCATGGTTCAATAGCATTCCGTTGTGTGCATCGGTAGCCTGATGCAACTGTTAGATCACTGGTCCAGCAGACGAATATAAATAAACAAATCATTGGGGGAATATTTCCACCGAAACTTTTACAGTTTATGAGCAATACAGGTAGCTATGTATAAGCAATACCACAGGTACTAGTACTCCCAAACGTGCCGAATCCCTGTGAGCAATACAGGTAGCTATCCGAATTTAAAATATCTACCACTAACACGAACAATAGTTTCTATACCATTTCTGATTAAGACCAATAAGTGTTTTTATTCAATGATGTACTATATCAAAATAAGATATTCAACAAGTTATGGTGGATAAATAAAAAATAACAAGTACGCCGTGCATAGGTGCCCTGAAGTCTCCAGTTCCCCATATAAACCGGTACCGACCGACACCGTTACGACGGATATGTAGTCCAGTGGTAACACGCTGGACTGGTAATCCAGGGATCGCAGGTTCGATCGCCCGTCTGACCCTAATAAAATTAACAGTCTTTCAGATGGGACGTTAAACCGAGGTCTCGTGTCTGTGCTTTACACCGTGCACGTAAAAGAACCAGAGGATACTCTGGAATGGGTCTCTGTCTGTATCATTGCACTATCCTCCAAAATCTAAACTAACTAATCTCTTCAGGAGGCGTCGCTCATATGGGTAACCGGTAGCGACGATAAATAAACGTAAAACACACACACCGTTACGATAGCTGTATTGAGCAGCAAGGTCACGTGATGAAGCTAAAACTGTCAACAAGAGTTTTCTGAAAGTTGTTTTCACGACAAGAAAATAATAATATACGGCATGTGCAATTAACATTTTATACTGGTCATTATATGTGGGATTTACGCCGAGCATAGGTTTTATATATATATATATATATATATATATATATATATATTATATATATATATATGTATATATACATTGTATTCCACATTTTGTATAAGATCTTTTTTCAATCAGATTTTCAAATAGTGCATATTCATTCATTACTAAATAATATACATGTATGGAATTTAATTTAACCATTTACTTCACATTACAAAATAAATTTCTCGTTTTATCCTCCATACTACTGATGAGCAATAGGCATACTGTACTACATACTCAATATCATTAGGAAGAGATTACGGCGTAAATGTGGGAAACAATAAAGGTGTTGAATGGTGTTTATGTCGGGTAATGGGTTAAAGGAGATTATTGTTTAATCTACTAGACATGTACTATAATACAAACGAAACTCGCTATGCCGCAATTGCGTACTTAAATAAATACCCGAAGTCCACACAGCTTCGGTCTTGTCTCAATATTCAAGTTTGATGCATTCTAGACAAAATTTAGAAAATAACAATAACAACTTTTGACGTTTCCGTAATACCAATGATGCTAGTGGGAGTAAAGAGTGTGAAACCATTGAATTAGATATTGACTGCCTGCAGGGGCTACAGATGAACATGGGACTCCGGAGATAGTTTGCCGCTATAACAAGACACGGTTTTGAGTTTTTATAATGATCAACCGTTCAACGGACAACCATAAAGGTAAGGACAACAATTTTAAATACAGTTCTTTGCCAGACTTTATATAAAGACACACCCAAACTACTTTCAAATATCACAAAAAGTGTGTGTGTTTTACGTTTATTTATCGTCGCTACCGGTTGCCCATATGAGCGACGCCCCCTGAAGATTTTAGAATTTTGGAGGATAGTGCAATGATACAGACAGAGACCCATTCCAGAGTCTCCTCTGGTTCTTTTACGTGCACGGTGTACAGCAACGACACAATACCTCGGTTTAATGTCCCATCTGAAAGACTGTTAATTTTATTAGGATCAAACGGGGGATCAAACCTGCGATCCCTGGATTACCAGTCCAGCGTGTTACCACTGGACTACAGATCCGTCTGTTCACAAAAAGCATGTAATGTCACACTTTTCATGTACAAAGTATTGCATAACAAACACCCCCTCCATCTCGATCAATGGTGCAGTAAGTTCTAGATTATGTATTAGACTTATGAAATGACGATTAATTTCATTTCCGCTCACCTCAGGTTTCCCCAGGCATTGATATTATCAGAAACTAAATACGGCACAATTATCAACGGTTTGGGTGCTAAATAAATATATTTATTTGACGGACAAGGCAAAATATATCCAACGCCTGTTCCCAAGTTACACTGTATGCGAGATGGGTAATGGCGTTGAGAGGCACTTTCAATGAGAGAAAAGGTTAAACTGTCCAAATACACAAAAGTTACACACAGATATTTATAGATTTCCCATGTACCGGTACATGTGCTGTTATTCAGTCGGTAATAAATACACCGTCTCTGTGGCCTAGTGACACCGTCTCTGTGGCCTAGTGACACCGTCTCTGTGGCCTAGTGACACCGTCTCTGTGGCTTAGTGATACCGTCATTGTGGCCTAGTGACACCGTCTCTGTGGCCTAGTGACACCGTCTCTGTGGTTTAGTGATACCGTCATTGTGGCCTAGTGATTAAGGCATCCTACAGGTTCGAACCTCGTCAGACGTTCATTCTGATATGGCCGTTATGGCGAGCTGCCAGCTAGTTAAATAATGGTTACCTACCTAATGATTGCCTACCAGCCTGGCCTATAAGGATAGGATTCGGGAAGTACTGATGTTCATATCAAAAAATAAAGGTGTCTCATAAGTCAGTAATTACTCGCCCAAATGCATTTTATGCGGTGGCGAGTATAAATAAACCTAATGGATTGATAAGTCGGTAATGGCTGGTCCCTTCAATAGGGGTGACACTACAATAAACAAACACTTTACTTAATACTCAAATCTGACAGCAAATCACCAAGCCACAGCAGAGCAAGCACAGAATAAAATATTAATTTAAAGATAGCTTGGCAAGCTAACCAAGACATGAAACACATGGTATACAGTAACAAATTAAGCAAAACACAATATATAAAATAGCATTTAATATGTAACAAGACTAAAATAATATCAAACTTGTGCAGAAAGCTTATCTCCTTGGAGCAAGCAGAAATGTAAACTTTTCTAAGAGTCCAAGTATGCAGACACAGATAGTTGGTGATACTCGAACAAGTACAAACATCATAATACATAGATTGTCACTCTCATAACGAACACAATCAGTCACAACATGGCACGAGCAGGGGGATTTTTACAAAATAATAGAAATGATGTGATATGTGATATATTTTATAATGAACAGTGAAACCCCTCTAAACCAAACAGCCATCGGACCAGAGGTAAACCAAACAGCCATCGGACCAGAGGTAAAGTTCAGTTTGAAGGGGTTTTCGGTTTATAGGGGTTTTCGGTTTCTAGGGGTTTTCAGTTTATAGGGGTTTTCGGTTTATAGGGGTTTTCGGTTTCTAGGGGTTTTCGGTTTATAGGGGTTTTTGGTTTATAGGGGTTTTCGGTTTATAGGGTTTTCGGTTTATAGGGGTTTTCGGTTTATAGGGGTTTTCGGTTTATAGGGGTTTTCGGTTTATAGGGGTTTTTGGTTTATAGGGGTTTTAGGATTATAGTGGTTTTCGGTTTATAGGGGTTTTCGGTTTATAGGGGTTTTCAGTTTATAGGGGTTTTTGGTTTATAGGGGTTTTCGGTTTATAGGGGTTTTCGGTTTTCATAGTAGGGTAGATTTCTCCTACATTAACAATTCAACTCCGCAATGCTTAGAAGGAGGCGGAGGCGTGTTTTAGTTTGGCAGTTAGTAAATAACTGATTAACCCTTTCCCTCATAGAAGCACCTCTTGATGCCATTACCAATACGACATACATTGACAATGTAGTAGCCAAACCAATGTTCATAAACCCTTTCCCTCATAAAAGCACCTCTTGACACCATTACCAATACCACATACATTGACAAGATAGTAGCCAAACCAATGTTCATAAACACTTTCCCTCATAGAAGCACCTCTTGACACCATTACCAATACCACATACATTGACAAGATAGTAGCCAAACCAATGTTCATAAACCCTTTCCCTCATAGAAGCACCTCTTGACGCCATTACCAATACTACATACATTGACAATGTAGTAGCCAAACCAATGTTCATAAACCCTTTCCCTCATAGAAGCACCTCTTGACACCATTACCAATACCACATACATTGACAAGATAGTAGCCAAACCAATGTTCATAAACCCTTTCCCTCATAGAAGCACCTCTTGACACCATTACCAATACCACATACATTGACAATGTAGTAGCCAAACCAATGTTAATAATGAAGGCCAGAATCTCATGTAGTCCAAGTAATATCTATGGAGGTGGGATAGATATGGCGACTACTTATCTACTGCATGATAGCTAAATGGCAGTCGTTTGTATGGCGATATAAATAGTATATTAATCTAAATCTCTATGAAGGAAAGGGTTAACTTTAAGTGTACAATACATTATTCTGAAATAATTAGCTGAAAGCTTGTTTATTTAAAAGAAGAGTTAGTTTCATATTTGATCTAGACAAGTTACCGTTCAGTTAGTACGGTTGAAAATGTGTTCGGTATTCGGAAAAGAGGGTTCCAGTTTACATATGAACAAAGGGAAAAATTCAGGACCAAGAAATTTGTTCGGTTTGCAGGGAATTCCAGTTTAGAGGGGTTCGGGTTTTGAGGGGTTTCACTGTACATATACATATTTAAAATCTCTAAAATCACCAGAGAACAAGAATATTACACATAAAAATATATAATAAGATCTCACGCGTTTCTAAACCATTTTTACATCAATATAACTGGTTTCAATTCATCGGGGCAATAACAAAATGGCGTCGAAATTTGTGCAATTGCGCAGTAACGTAAATTTGCATATCAAATAATGTTTAATTGTGGAGAAATATTATATTATACAGATCTATATAGATCTGATCAGAATAAACGTAACAAAATTTCTATTAGCTTGATTGAGAAACAAGTTCTTGTAACATTAATATGATCACTCTGTGATGATGGAGAGAGACGCGGCCTAGGGAGCCCATCACCTACTTGGATCCGCCATGGTGCAATGAGTATGGTGTCTGTCTCGTAATCGAGGGCTTGCGTCCTTGAGCCCCGTTCAGAATTAATTATTTCCGGCATTGAAATCACCTATATATTTTAATAATATTGGGTAGAAGACATTTAAATGTTTAGTTTAATCATATTGTATATCAATATATGAACACAATCATAATCGTACAAGTATTACATACATACACAAATGGGTTGGACCACAAGTTATAACAACGTAAGATTCGGTCCCACTTGTGACATTTCTGTATATTTTCAAGGGAATAATAGTTAACCTATAGTCAACATAACAGCCCTTTAAATAGGCTTGCAAAACGAGTAGATCCAGATGAGCCGGCTCATGATGAGCCGTCTCATCAGGATCTGCACTTTTTGCCAGTAATATTACGGTACTGTAATTTTCTTATTTATTTATCAGTCTAATAATATCTTGCACCAGTCCATGTAAGTTACTTGGTGTTGAATGGGTTAAAGCTATGCTGTTCAAGTTTCGACAACAAAATGTGTAACCATTTTGAATCAGTTGCCATGGGAACAATGTTAGTATAAGAAGCAATAATACAATTATCATTTAGTAAGATACAGTGGTTAACAAGTTGGACTGCGAATCCATGGATCGCAGGTTTGATCCCCAGTCTTTCAGATGTGACTTTAAACCAAGGTCTTTTGTCGAGACTTAACACCGTGCATGTAAAAGAACCAGAGGAGACAAAGGAATGCGTCTCTGTCTGTATCACTGCACTATCCTCCAAGATCTAAAATCTCTTCAGGATGCGTCGCTCATATGGGCAATCGGCAGCGACGATGAATAAATGTTAGCAAATTCATTTAGTAGGTAATGACACAATGAAACTAGAGCTATCACTGAAGGTGATAAATACTCCCCCCCCCCACAGCATGATACAGGAAAGATAAAATGTCAGACATTGTGATGGATGTGATAGGAAATTATACATGTATAAAGAATTGTCATGTGCTGATGTTGTGTAGTCATGGATGCAGTCTATTAAGCATACCCAGATTAAAGCTAGATTTGACCTCTTAAGCGTGACCTTGATTTATAATCTATACAATTGAAACACACTATCTGCACATACATTGTCTTAATGAGGTGAAAAATGTATGCTAGTTTTAATGATAATATGTCAAGTTATCTAGTAAATATAGACCAGACACAATATGTTATGAAAAATAGCTATTTGAAGATTTAAATCTCAAGTGTTATCTTGGCCATGACACAATCATTTGAATTCTATAAAATACAAATAAAACTGATTCCACGATGTACTTGACAAATGCAACCCTGGCAATATGATTTGTGTAGTAGATTTTGCATGTATTATGCTAGTACATAATTATGCAACACTGGCAATATGATTTGTGTAGTAGATTTTGCATGTATTATGCTAGTACATAACTATGCAACACTGGCAATATGATTTGTGTAGTAGATTTTGCATGTATTATGCTATTACATAATTATGCAACCCTGGCAATATAATTTGTGTAGTAGATTTTGCACGAGGTACATAACAAAAATGAAAAACATAGTCTCTAGAGCTATATATAGAGGGCGATCATGTAGAGGGCAATATGCATATGCTATATATAGAGGGCAATCATGTAGAGGGCAATATGTATATGCTATATATAGAGGGCAATCATGTAGCACTCTACATATGCTATATATAGAGGGCAATCATGTAGAGCTATATATAGAGGGCGATCATGTAGAGGGCACTCTACATATGCTATATATAGAGGGTGATCATGTAGAGGGCACTCTACATATGCTATATATAGAGGGCGATCATGTAGAGCTATATATAGAGGGCGATCATGTAGACGGCACTCTACATATGCTATATATAGAGGGCGATCATGTAGAGGGCACTCTACATATGCTATATATAGAGGGCGATCATGTAGAGGGCACTCTACATATGCTATATGTAGAGGGCGATCATGTAGAGGGCACTCTACATATGCTATATATAGAGGGTGATCATGTAGAGGGCACTCTACATATGCTATATATAGAGAGCGATCATGTAGAGGGCACTCTACATATGCTATATATAGAGGGCGATCATGTAGAGGGCACTCTACATATGCTATATATAGAGGGCAATCATATAGAGCTATATATAGAGGGCGATCATGTAGAGCTATATATAGAGGGCGATCATGTAGAGCTATATATAGAGGCGCGATCATGTAGAGGGCACTCTACATATGCTATATATAGAGGGCGATCATGTAGAGCTATATATAGAGGGCGATCATGTAGAGGGCACTCTACATATGCTATATATAGAGGGCAATCATGTAGAGCTATATATAGAGGGCGATCATGTAGAGGGCACTCTACATATGCTATATATAGAGGGCGATGATGTAGAGGGCACTCTACATATGCTATATATAGAGGGCAATCATGTAGAGGGCACTCTACATATGCTATATATAGAGGGCGATCATGTAGAGCTATATATAGAGGGCGATCATGTAGAGGGCACTCTACATATGCTATATATAGAGGGCAATCATGTAGAGCTATATATAGAGGGCGATCATGTAGAGGGCACTCTACATATGCTATATATAGAGGGCGATCATGTAGAGGGCACTCTACATATGCTATATATAGAGGGCGATCATGTAGACGGTACTCTACATATGCTATATATAGAGGGCGATCATGTAGAGGGCACTCTACATATGCTATATATAGAGGGCAATCATGTAGAGGGCACTCTACATATGCTATATATAGAGGGTGATCATGTAGAGGGCACTCTACATATGCTATATGTAGAGGGCGATCATGTAGAGGGCACTCTACATATGCTATATATAGAGGGTGATCATGTAGAGGGCACTCTACATATGCTATATGTAGAGGGCGCTCATGTAAAGCTATATGTAGAGGGCACTCATATAGAGGGCGCTCATATAGAGGGCACATAGGTAACTCATGTAGAGGGCGCTTTGGGAGGCAGTAGTCTCCCTGATCTGTCTCATACAAATAAGTAAGTTAAATGTGGATAAAAAATATATTAGCCAAAAATCATTAGAAACCATAAAAGAAAATGAAGATTTGTGTTTATTAGTGTAAGATAGGATTTTATTTCATCTCAAGATCACCGAAATAATATTTTTGCCTTGTCGCTATGGTTTAATATTTGTGGAAATACAAATTTCGATGATCACTCGACGAAATAAATTCTATTCTTACACTAATAAAACATTATCAACTTTGGTAGTAAAAGTGATATACACGAGATTTCTGCAATACCGTCCGATTCTCTAGCTTAGTTGCCTGGATACGGTGGTGGGGAAGCTGAAAATACAGTAGAAACCGATGGTAATGTAAAAATATAAGACTACAATAATTTAATTGCTACATAATACTGACCTACTGCCCAGGCTAGTTAACAATTAATGCCATCGCAATTTATTGAGTAAAAAAGAAAACCATTTTATTTACATTTATACATGTAGTTTCAAAAATAATACACGTATGTCAAAACAAGCCCATATCGGACAAAGTTTGGATGAAAATTTTGCAATTAACCCATTTCATTCTGGATACATTTAAAGGCTTTTGCAAACAACATAGATCCAGATCAGCCG
Organism: Archivesica marissinica; assembly: GCA_014843695.1. Lineage (NCBI taxonomy): Eukaryota > Metazoa > Mollusca > Bivalvia > Venerida > Vesicomyidae > Archivesica > Archivesica marissinica. Next base: position 20,104,149 of record CM026398.1, read on the forward strand.
CAGTGTGATGCTGCATGCTGATCAGGATCTATGTTGTTAGCTACATAGCCAAGTGTCTTAGCAAGATCATCTGAATATCAAACAGCATAGAGCCTGATCAGACGGAACGTTCCGTGGAGGTTGATCTAGCTCTATGTTCTTTGCAAATACTGTTTGAACAGTATCCAGAATGAAATGGGTTAAACAAGAAGCTAGCTGTGGGGACGGCCATAATTCCCTACCGGATATTTCACATGATATGTGACCATGACATTTTGAACCCCATGACCACAAAGTTTGAAGTTGACCTTTGCACAATGGGCCTGGGTGTTAGGTGCAACACTTCATCTCATTCTGGTGAACATTTTTGTTAAGTAATTTGAAAATCCAGCAAAGGGTTTAGGACATATATTGCGGACATGACATTTTTAACCCTTTGACCTGTCACCTTGACCTTTGAGCATTGGCGTTGGATATTGCATGTGACACCCCTGTCTCATTTATGGAGAACGTTCTTTGTGTGAGGTTATTTGAACTATACTGGAGTCAAGACATTTTGAATGCTTTGACATCCAAATGTGACCTTGACGTGGAACACTGGACCTGGGTCTTGAGCGCAACACACAGTCTCATTATGGTGAATATGTGTGTACAGGTCCATCAGAGGGTTTATGGCTTGTGCTCCGGATAAGACATTTTGAACCCTTTGACATTTAGGTGTGACCTTGAATTTGAGGAATGGACCTGTGCCTTGTGCACGACACTCGTCTCATGACGGTGAACATTTGTGTGAAGTTATTTGAAATTCCATTAAATGGTTTAGGACTTATATACCCCCAGACAAGACAGTTTGCATCCTTTGACCTCTACGTGTAACCTTGATATTTGAGCAATGGACCTAGGTCTATACTTTTTTTATGGTGAATATTTGTGCCAAGTGCCATTGCAACAAGGCCACCACACCACAAGTGATTGAGTGTACAGTTTTAAGTGTTGGTTCAGCGAAATAAAATATGTCTTTAATACTTTACAATGAATTGCCAAATTTCAAGGTCAGTGGTAGGGTGGGGACTTACTGTTGGTGTTGAGAAATAGTCTGTCGCATGTGTATGTGGAGTTTCAAGGCAATACCGTTGGCAGATTTTTGAGAAAGGATAATGTTTGATTGTGTAATTTGTCAGACTATTTTTAACCGAAGTTCAAGGTCAATGGCAAGGTGGGGACTTACTGTTTGGGTACAGAATTAGTGTAACTGTAACGATTCAAAGCAATAACGTTTGACAGTTTTTAAGAAAAGATAATGTTTGATGTTTTAGACATAAATAATTTCAGCGGTTCACGGTCACTCCTGGGGGTGGGGACTTTCTGTGGGTGTAGAAAATTAGTCCTTGAAGTTCGGAGTGGGGCGACTTGTTAGGGGGGTAAGGAATAACCTCCAGAAATCGTAATCAAGTTATCAAAGCATTCAATTTGACGGCTACTTAGATATATGTAGTTGTTGACGGCACAATTGCCACAACCGCCGACTGAAAGGTGACTACCTAGTCTCACATTCCACTAAAGTGGGCGAGACAAAACCCAAAGATGTATTACAATTCAAAGTAATTCACCCCATCTATGATGTGGGAACGGGTTTAGAGCTCCTTTGGTCATGCTTAGTACAGTGTTTAATGAGAGTGCAGGACCCGATATAAATTGATCAGAACAGTAACTTACCAGATGCATTCTCTGGTTCTTTTATATCTGCTCCAGTATAACTCTGTTGTGGTGCAGGCGGGTAACCACCTGCTGGCTGCTGGTACCCGGGCATATTAGTGAAACCACCAGCTTGAGGAGGTGGTTGCTGGAACCCAGGCTGTGGTTGCTGGAACCCAGGCTGTGGTTGCTGGAACCCAGGCTGTGGTTGGTAACCAGGCTGTGGTTGGTACCCTGTCTGTGGTGGAGGCTGGTACCCTACCTGTACTGGCTGGATTCCAGTTTGAGTCATTGGATATCCTGAAAATGGTTATTGATATTATGCAATCTATCATACTGAAAAAAACCTGGGATTGTAGACGAATGTACTATCAGCATGCCGAAGACGAAATTAATTGCTGAATAAAATAATCGCCATTTAAACAAAGTTAAAACAATAATGGTGACCAATAGTGTGAGGCCTGTTGTGCCTAATTAAAATTGTTGACATTTTTTATTTATTTCTTCAAACTTTCCCATACAGAGAAATCATAGATTCTCGGACCCACCAAAGTCATCTCCTTTGATTAAGTAATGAACAATCAACACAGGCTATATTTATTTGTTAACCCTTTCCCTCATAGAAGCACCCCTTGACGCCATTACCAATATGACATACATTGACAGTGTAGTAGCCAAACCAATGTTCATAATAAAGGCCAGAATATCATGTAGTCCCAGTAATATATATGGAGGTGGGTAGATATGGCGACTACTTATCCATTGCATGATAGCTAAATGGCTGTCGTTTGTATGGAGATATAATAGTATATTAACCTAAATCTCAGGTAGTCCCAGTAATATCTATGGAGGTGGGATAGATATGGCGACTACTTATCCACTGCATGATAGCTAAATGGCTGTCGTTTGTATGGAGATATAATAGTATATTAACCTAAATCTCTATGACGGAAAGGGTAAGGACACATGCTATTTGTGTCCACAATGCTCAGAAATGCTAAAAGCTGACCTACATGAATTTTCAATGTTTATAATTATCAGGCCTTGCCGTTTTAAAAAGCTAACAGTAGACGTCACATTTATATAATACTACCAAGCCACCATTCTCAAACGTAAACGGTGCTATATCACAGTGGTGTAAAACATACAATTCGAAATTTCAAGAAATTAGCGAATATTAGTTTGGAAGATCATTTGAATATTCCAATTCCAAAATCATCAATCGTTGCCATCTCTACTACTAATGCATAATTATCATATGGAATTCGCATAATGGCATTCGTTAACAAGATTCTGTGGGAGACACCATAAAAATGCTATATTACAGACTTTCACGAAATGTAGTTCCAGTGAATAAAAAACACAGCGTTGGATTGATTTTTGATATTTTTCATCTGCTACCTGCACCAATACTCAATCATAATGTATCCATATTACCAACCCAGAGTTTTGATATGGTCCAAATAGTGCCATACTGTGACCCCATAATGGGCAAGATGATTGTGTCCCCATAATGGGCAAAATGATTGTGCCCCATAATGGGCAAGATGATTGTGTCCCCATAATGGGCAAGATGATTGTGACCCCATAATGGGCAAGATGATTGTGTCCCCATAATGGGCAAACTGATTGTGTCCCCATAATGGGCAAGATGATTGTGTCCCCATAATGGGCAAACTGATTGTGACCCCATAATGGGCAAAATGATTGTGTCCCCATAATGGGCAAGATGATTGTGTCCCCATAATGGGCAAAATGATTGTGTCCCCATAATGGGCAAGATGATTGTGTCCCCATAATGGGCAAGATGATTGTGTCCCCATAATGGGCAAAATGATTGTGACCCCATAATGGGCAAAATGATTGTGTCCCCATAATGGGCAAAATGATTGTGTCCCCATAATGGGCAAAATGATTGTGTCCCCATAATGGGCAAATGATTGTGCCCCATAATGGGCAAAATGATTGTGTTCCCATAATGGGCAAGATGATTGTGCCCCCATAATGGGCAAACTGATTGTGACCCCATAATGGGCAAAATGATTGTGTCCCCATAATGGGCAAGATGATTGTGACCCCATAATGGGCAAAATGATTGCGTCCCCATAATGGGCAAGATGATTGTGTCCCCATAATGGGCAAACTGATTGTGACCCCATAATGGGCAAAATGATTGTGCCCCATAATGGGCAAGATGATTGTGTCCCCATAATGGGCAAAATGATTGTGTCCCCATAATGGGCAAGATGATTGTGTCCCCATAATGGGCAAACTGATTGTGTCCCCATAATGGGCAAGATGATTGTGACCCCATAATGGGCAAGATGATTGTGTCCCCATAATGGGCAAGATGATTGTGACCCCATAATGGGCAAAATGATTGTGCCCCATAATGGGCAAGATGATTGTGTCCCCATAATGGGCAAGATGATTGTGTCCCCATAATGGGCAAACTGATTGTGACCCCATAATGGGCAAGATGATTGTGTCCCCATAATGGGCAAGATGATTGTGTCCCCATAATGGGCAAGATGATTGTGACCCCATAATGGGCAAGATGATTGTGACACCATAATGGGCAAAATGATTGTGACCCCATAATGGGCAAGATGATTGTGTCCCCATAATGGGCAAGATGATTGTGACACCATAATGGGCAAAATGATTGTGACCCCATAATGGGCAAGATGATTGTGTCCCCATAATGGGCAAGATGATTGTGTCCCCATAATGGGCAAACTGATTGTGTCCCCATAATGGGCAAGGTGATTGTGTCCCCATAATGGGCAAGATGATTGTGTCCCCATAATGGGCAAACTGATTGTGTCCCCATAATGGGCAAGATGATTGTGTCCCCATAATGGGCAAGATGATTGTGTCCCCATAATGGCAAACATGATGATGAAAAGGGACCCTATAATGGCGGCCCTAGAGGTCTCGTCACCATGGTGATATTACTGATGTACTTGTTGGTCTATATGCCCCACACCAAGTTTCATCAAAATTAACTAAACTGTTCAGGAGGAATGGTTGAAATAATTGATTGGAAATATTTTAGCTATTTTTGCCGAGGTTTCACACAAATGTCTAAGCGGTTTAGTAGGAATGGTAGAAATAGACTGTCAAGATTGGAAATATTTTACCTATTTTTGCCGAAGTTTCACACAAATTTCATCACAAGTCTAAGCGGAATGGTTGAAATAGACTGTCAAAGATTGGAAATAAATTAGCTATGTTTTATCTACTAGTGGCACTGATGTTCCACACCAAGTTTCAGCATGCCAGGTAACCTACCTATACTGGTCAATAGCTCACCTTGGCCATACATGTAGCTTGTGTTGATAGTTGTTACTCGGGATTGGGCATGGGATACACATGCTGTTTCACTTATGCGGTTTTGGGCTTCTTCGCATTGTTTGTTTATTAGTTGAATTATTGCATTTCTGTCGCATATTTGGAAAACATTAGATATGTTAATAGGAAATTATATTCCACAGGAATAAGAACTATTGTACGAACTACTTTTCATTATTCCGATTTTATGCCACAGGAGTCTGTTTGAGGGTCAGCTAATGATTTGTTTGCTTGGTTTTGGGAGTTCAATGTCGCATTGGTGGAGGAAGACCCCAGAAGCCCCTCCGAACAGTATTTCAAGCACGGCCAAGCAGCCAGGTTGAACCCCCGAATCTTCCACAAGCCAGCTGGATAGCTTCCTCACATGAAAGAATTTGACACTGCCAGTGGGATTCGAACCTACAGTGGGGGAGGAGTAACAACTGTAACCAGTCAGCCACTGGTCAGTTAATGAATTAATAATATCATGTACATGTACACACCCGTGGTATTTGTCGTCGTGACAACTGCAACTGGTTGTCTGTATACCGTTCCCGCTTGTGTGCGACTTTTGCAGCAGCAGCAGACAATGGTGACGATAATGAGAACAATAATCAGCACTATGACCGCAACAATGACACCAATGATTACGTACACTGTGGTAACTACGGAATCAATCACTCTATCCCTGTAGCCTGAAATAGGAAACATAAACTTTTATCATAATTCACACACCACCCTAACAACGACACCAATGATTACGTACACTGTGGTAACTACGGTATCAATGGCTCTATCCCTGTAGCCTGAAATAGGAAACATAAACTTTTATCATAATTCACACACCACCCTAACAACGACACCAATGATTACGTACACTGTGGTAACTACGGTATCAATCACTCCATCCCTGTAGCCTGAAATAGGAAACGTAAACTTTAATCATAATTCACACACCACCCTAACAACGACACCAATGATTACGTACACTGTGGTAACTACGGTATCAATGGCTCTATCCCTGTAGCCTGAAATAGGAAACGTAAACTTTAATCATAATTCACACACCACCCTAACAACGACACCAATGATTACGTACACTGTGGTAACTACGGTATCAATCAATTCATCTCTGTAGCCTGAAATAGGAAACGTAAACTTAATCATAATTCACACACCACCCTAACAACGACACCAATGATTACGTACACTGTGGTAACTACGGTATCAATGGCTCTATCCCAGTAGCCTGAAATAGGAAACATAAACTTTTATCATAATTCACACACCACCCTAACAACGACACCAATGATTACGTACACTGTGGTAACTACGGTATCAATCACTCCATCCCTGTAGCCTGAAATAGGAAACGTAAACTTTAATCATAATTCACACACCACCCTAACAACGACACCAATGATTACGTACACTGTGGTAACTACGGTATCAATGGCTCTATCCCTGTAGCCTGAAATAGGAACCGTAAACTTTAATCATAATTCACACACCACCCTAACAACGACACCAATGATTACGTACACTGTGGTAACTACGGTATCAATGGCTCTATCCCTGTAGCCTGAAATAGGAAACGTAAACTTTAATCATAATTCACACACCACCCTAACAACGACACCAATGATTACGTACACTGTGGTAACTACGGAATCAATCTATTCATCTCTGTAGCCTGAAATAGGAAACTTAATCATAATTCACACACCACCCTAACAACGACACCAATGATTACGTACACTGTGGTAACTACGGTATCAATGGCTCTATCCCTGTAGCCTGAAATAGGAAACGTAAACTTAATCATAATTCACACACCACCCTAACAACGACACCAATGATTACGTACACTGTGGTAACTACGGAATCAATCAATTCATCCCGGTAGCCTGAAATAGGAAACGTAAACTTTAATCATAATTCACACACAACCCTAACAACGACACCAATGATTACGTACACTGTGGTAACTACGGAATCAGTCAATTCATCCCGGTAGCCTGAAATAGGAAATGTAAACTATAATCATAATTCACACACCACCCTAACAACGACACCAATGATTACGTACACTGTGGTAACTACGGAATCAATCAATTCATCCCGGTAGCCTGAAATAGGAAACGTAAACTTTAATCATAATTCACACACCACCCTAACAAAGAGAACAATGATTACGTACACTGTGGTAACTAGGGAATCAATCAATTCATCCTGGTAGCCTGAAATAGGAAACATAAACTATAATCATAATTCACACACCACCCTAACAACGACACCAATGATTACGTACACTGTGGTAACTAGGGAATCAATCAATTCATCCCGGTAGCCTGAAATAGGAAACGTAAACGTTAATCATAATTCACACACCACCCTAACAACGACACCAATGATTACGTACACTGTGGTAACTACAGAATCAATCAATTCATCCCGGTAGCCTGAAATAGGAAACGTAAACATTAATCATAAGTCACACACCACCCTAACAACGACACCAATGATTACGTACACTGTGGTAACTAGGGAATCAATCAATTCATCCCGGTAGCCTGAAATAGGAAACGTAAACTTTAATCATAATTCACACACCACCCTAACAACGACACCAATGATTACGTACACTGTGGTAACTAGGGAATCAATCAATTCATCCCGGTAGCCTGAAATAGGAAACGTAAACGTTAATCATAATTCACACACCACCCTAACAACGACACCAATGATTACGTACACTGTGGTAACTACAGAATCAATCAATTCATCCCGGTAGCCTGAAATAGGAAACGTAAACATTAATCATAAGTCACACACCACCCTAACAACGACACCAATGATTACGTACACTGTGGTAACTAGGGAATCAATCAATTCATCCCGGTAGCCTGAAATAGGAAACGTAAATGTTAATCATAATTCACACACCACCCTGACAACGACACCAATGATTACGTACACTGTGGTAACTACGGAATCAATCAATTCATCCCGGTAGCCTGAAATAGGAAACATAAACTTTAATCATAATTCACACACCACCCTAACAACGACACCAATGATTACGTACACTGTGGTAACTACGGAATCAATCAATTCATCCCGGTAGCCTGAAATAGGAAACGTAAACTTTAATCATAATTCACACACCACCCTAACAACGACACCAATGATTACGTACACTGTGGTAACTACGGAATCAATCAATTCATCCCGGTAGCCTGAAATAGGAAACGTAAACTTTAATCATAATTCACACACCTAACAACGACACCAATGATTACGTACACTGTGGTAACTACGGAATCAATCAATTCATCCCGGTAGCCTGAAATAGGAAACATAAACTTTAATCATAATTCACACACCACCCTAACAACGACACCAATGATTACGTACACTGTGGTAACTACGGAATCAATCAATTCATCCCGGTAGCCTGAAATAGGAAACGTAAACTTTAATCATAATTCACACACCACCCTAACAACGACACCAATGATTACGTACACTGTGGTAACTACGGAATCAATCAATTCATCCCGGTAGCCTGAAATAGGAAACGTAAACTTTAATCATAATTCACACACCCTAACAACGACACCAATGATTACGTACACTGTGGTAACTACGGAATCAATCAATTCATCCCGGTAGCCTGAAATAGGAAACGTAAACTTTAATCATAATTCACACACCACCCTAACAAAGAGACCAATGATTACGTACACTGTGGTAACTAGGGAATCAATCAATCCATCCCTGTAGCCTGAAATAGGAAACGTAAACTTTAAATCATAATTCACACACCACCCTAACAACGACACCAATGATTACGTACACTGTGGTAACTAGGGAATCAATCAATTCATCCCGGTAGCCTGAAATAGGAAACGTAAATGTTAATCATAATTCACACACCACCCTGACAACGACACCAATGATTACGTACACTGTGGTAACTACGGAATCAATCAATTCATCCCGGTAGCCTGAAATAGGAAACATAAACTTTAATCATAATTCACACACCACCCTAACAACGACACCAATGATTACGTACACTGTGGTAACTACGGAATCAATCAATTCATCCCGGTAGCCTGAAATAGGAAACGTAAACTTTAATCATAATTCACACACCACCCTAACAACGACACCAATGATTACGTACACTGTGGTAACTACGGAATCAATCAATTCATCCCGGTAGCCTGAAATAGGAAACGTAAACTTTAATCATAATTCACACACCACCCTAACAACGACACCAATGATTACGTACACTGTGGTAACTACGGAATCAATCAATTCATCCCGGTAGCCTGAAATAGGAAACGTAAACTTTAATCATAATTCACACACCCTAACAACGACACCAATGATTACGTACACTGTGGTAACTACGGAATCAATCAATTCATCCCGGTAGCCTGAAATAGGAAACGTAAACGTTAATCATAATTCACACACCACCCTAACAACGACACCAATGATACGTACACTGTGGTAACTACAGAATCAATCAATTCATCCCTGTAGCCTGAAATAGGAAACGTAAACATTAATCATAAGTCACACACCACCCTAACAACGACACCAATGATTACGTACACTGTGGTAACTAGGGAATCAATCAATTCATCCCTGTAGCCTGAAATAGGAAATGTAAACTTTAATCATAATTCACACACCACCCTAACAAAGAGACCAATGATTACGTACACTGTGGTAACTAGGGAATCAATCAATTCATCCTGGTAGCCTGAAATAGGAAACGTAAACTATAATCATAATTCACACACCACCCTAACAACGACACCAATGATTACGTACACTGTGGTAACTAGGGAATCAATCAATTCATCCCGGTAGCCTGAAATAGGAAACGTAAACATTAATCATAAGTCACACACCACCCTAACAACGACACCAATGATTACGTACACTGTGGTAACTACGGAATCAATCAATTCATCCCGGTAGCCTGAAATAGGAAACGTAAACTTTAATCATAATTCACACACCACCCTAACAACGACACCAATCATTACGTACACTGTGGTAACTAGGGAATCAATCAATTCATCCCGGTAGCCTGAAATAGGAAACGTAAACTTTAATCATAATTCACACACCCTAACAACGACACCAATGATTACGTACACTGTGGTAACTACGGAATCAATCAATTCATCCCGGTAGCCTGAAATAGGAAACGTAAACGTTAATCATAATTCACACACCACCCTAACAACGACACCAATGATACGTACACTGTGGTAACTACAGAATCAATCAATTCATCCCTGTAGCCTGAAATAGGAAACGTAAACATTAATCATAAGTCACACACCACCCTAACAACGACACCAATGATTACGTACACTGTGGTAACTAGGGAATCAATCAATTCATCCCTGTAGCCTGAAATAGGAAATGTAAAGTTTAATCATAATTCACACACCACCCTAACAAAGAGACCAATGATTACGTACACTGTGGTAACTAGGGAATCAATCAATTCATCCTGGTAGCCTGAAATAGGAAACGTAAACTATAATCATAATTCACACACCACCCTAACAACGACACCAATGATTACGTACACTGTGGTAACTAGGGAATCAATCAATTCATCCCGGTAGCCTGAAATAGGAAACGTAAACATTAATCATAAGTCACACACCACCCTAACAACGACACCAATGATTACGTACACTGTGGTAACTAGGGAATCAATCAATTCATCCCGGTAGCCTGAAATAGGAAACGTAAACTTTAATCATAATTCACACACCACCCTAACAACGACACCAATGATTACGTACACTGTGGTAACTACGGAATCAATCAATCCATCCCGGTAGCCTGAAATAGGAAACGTAAACTTTAATCATAATTCACACACCACCCTAACAACGACACCAATGATTACTTACACTGTGGTAACTAGGGAATCAATCAATTCATCCCTGTAGCCTGAAATAGGAAACGTAAACTTTAATCATAATTCACACACCACCCTAACAACGACACCAATGATTACGTACACTGTGGTAACTACGGAATCAATCAATTCATCCCGGTAGTCTGAAATAGGAAACGTAAACGTTAATCATAATTCACACACCACCCTAACAACGACACCAATGATTACGTACACTGTGGTAACTACGGAATCAATCAATTCATCCCGGTAGCCTGAAATAGGAAACGTAAACTTTAATCATAATTCACACACCACCCTAACAATGACACCAATGATTACGTACACTGTGGTAACTACGGAATCAATCAATTCATCCCGGTAGCCTGAAGATATGCAATACTTAATAATATTATTATTAAATAAATACAACATTTGATTAGAAGCAGTGCTTTATAATGGCCTGTGTATCTTACTGGACAAAATTCTGTATGAAAATTTTGAGAAATAAATAAATTTGAAAAGAAAATTTTCTTAAGGAGAAGTGGCGCCACCAAAGGGTGAAGTCAGGATCCCTAGGGTGACTATTTCGTCCCTCTAGAATGATCCATGCTATGTACACTGGTAACTATGGAATTAATCAATTCATTCCTGTATCATGAAAGATGATACGTGGTAACTACTGTGTCAACAAAATCAAGACACAAATCCAGAATATCTACTTTCAGATATCGACGAGATGGCGGATTTTAACTATTAAGTTTAAGTGGTAATGGTCGATTCAGCGTAATTGAAGTATGGACGACTAAAATCTAGAGTAAATATGTCAAATCAGACGCACATTGTACTTTTTAAAACTTTTTATTGTTCCGTTGACCCGTAAACAATGGCAGCCAATTATAAAGTTTTATCAACATTGCAGTGCCTCGCTTTCGACTCAAGTACATCATTAATTAAGTAACGTGCTAACAGGCCTATTAATAGGATTAATGCGAGTCAATAACTACACAGACAATCCGTCCAGTTTCCCCAGGCGTTGATATCATCAGAAACTCAATACAGCCCAATTAATAGTCACGGTGCAATATATTTATTTGACTGACAAAATATATCGACGCCTGTTCCCAGACACACCATTGCACAGCATTCATGACAATCTATAAATGCACAATAAAAGCCCACTGCAGTCATGCATATTTATTATTTTACAATAACGTTAATATTTTTGATTACCATCGTTTTCATTGTAGATTTTCAACTGTACATTGTCAGATCTGCTACCAGAACTCTTAAACACGATAACCAGTGTTGAGGCAGGCGTACAGTACTTATCAATTTGTCTTGCATCACAGTCATATATCTGAAAACACACAAGTCACTATTGAAATTAAAAATGTGCATGCTAGCGGCAGATAAAATCACCTTTCTGTGCTGTCTGATCCACAATTTGGGTCCAACGACGGCCATAGATATATCGGCTAATTTTGTTCGTCGTCTTGGGATGTTAAAGTTAGTGTCAATTTGTGATCTTAGTCTGTACCTTCCTCGAATGGGTACAAACATTTCTCCCAGATATACTGGAGCTGTTCCATTATTGACACGGAATACCATCCAGGGGCGTAACCAGCCAGTTTTGATGTGGACTCTAAACGAGCACCGTAGGTGCGAGTGGTGTAGGGGGGTCTGGGGGTATCCCCCCTAGAAAATTTTAAAACCTGAACGTCATTTGGTGCACTCTGGCGACTCTGTGAACTAATTATTTTCCGATAAATACACTTGGAAAATGTATGTTTTTTATGCGGCAATTTGTAAAAATGTCTGAACTATACTGTACATCAGTGCATCGAGTTTCATATCTTTAGCTGGGTATGTGTATGAAAAGGGAGTGCATCTACATGTACGTAGTTCTACCTGCTTGTGCCTATACTTGTGATTTTACTTGCAAAGAACTGCTTAGTACTGGAGCTTACCAGGAACACTGTTAACGTACTGTTGAAAGATGGCGTTAAACTCAATCAAACTGCACATGCATATAGATCTACGCTGTAATTATTAATGTACTGGTAAATGAGGGTTGAGATTTTAATAGTCCGTAGACCTACATAGATACAGATAGTTGAACGCCATAAGGTCTTTAAAGAAAGTCAAGTTGTCTCTCCTTCCTGGAGGCAAATGTTGTTATTACAGTGTCAATGTCAATGTTTTCGTGCCTATAGCTATGTAGCATGGCTAGGCCAGAGAGACGTTCAGTTGTCATAGTAGATCGTAAATAGTTCTTAACTCTACGCATGACACTGAACGACGTCTCAGCAGTAGCCGTAGATACAGGCATGGTAATTAGTACAACCAGACATGTATATATATATCTGGGTACAAGGCCCTGTTCGTGTTGTCTATGGCGCTCTTCAGATCATCTGGCCTGTCTGCCTCAAGGAGCCACCGTGTCCTCCAACGTGAATCTTCACGACGAAAGCTCTCACGGTCGCCTGTGAGGTATGTGCTGTAGGTGTCGAACACGCTGCCCTCCTGCTGTGGCGTAAAGGCCTGAATCCTGCTCGGGAATAGGTACTGGGCCAGGAAGCGGTCATTGGCCGATAACAGGCGCTCCTCAATCGCGGTTACCAGTTGGTCTAGGAAGGGGTAGTATAGGGCCTGTTTCCAATACGATGACTCTAGTCTATATACATTACCACAGGTAGTCTACTAGTCTGTATAGTAGAAACTCATTTCGCTCGCTCGTATGCGCAGTTTTCCTTTTCTTTTCTTTTTGAAAATGATGTGGACGCCACTGCATACTTGCGTATAGGCAGTTACGCGCCTGCCATCACTAGAACGTTGAAAATGATTCTGGCTTTAACTGGAAGCCAGTGGAGTTCTTTTAGAAGTTCCACACTTGGTTGTTCAAACGAGGTATTAAGGACAACTCTAGCGGCATGATTTTGGATTCGCTGTAGTTTGTCGACTTGGTAAGCTGGAATGTCGGTAAACAGACCGTTGCAGAAGTCGATGTGCGAATGAACCAACCCGTGCACTAATGATTCAGTAGACTTTTTTGTGAGATGTTTACGAATAGCTTTAAGATTTCGTAACTGCACACGTTAATAAGATATGTATAGGATATAAGCCGAAAACGATCCAATAAGTAAAATATTGGACTGTGTTAGGCGCGTAGCACCGAAGACAGTATCAATATTTAACATATTGGATCCGTTTGAGGCTTATATCTTATTTATTTAAAACACACGTTTATATAACAAGATCATACTAATTAAAATTGTTAATTTCTTACATGTATGCGTAGGATTTAATATAATACTATGGCCTTTTCACACCAGTCCAATATTAGTAATAATGGACTGCAAGTATAAAGTGTTTTAAGTGGTAATACAGACCTCTTCAGGAGTGTGTGACGAATAGAAGTAATCGTGGTATTCCAGAGTGGTTTCACAATTATAAACATCAAAGTTTTCAGGTTCGGAGCAAATGTCCTTGGTAAAATCCCCACTTATGGTAAACTTGCAATCTGTAGGTAGATAGTCTCCATAGTAGTTGAGAAACAACGATTGGTCATCTACACTGTATGAGCCACCACAGTTTGAGGATGTAACTGTTATAGTCAGATCTGTGACAAAGAAATATATAATATAGACATGCGTGTAGCTACCTGTACGCAGTTGCGTACACATTGTTCAAAATATTGCAAAAATAAAAAGTTAAACATATTATATTAATTAATTAATATGCAATAAAAAGCGAAGATTTAACCTAACCCTTACACTGCCTACTGAAGTTACCGTGTAGAGACACATTCTCTACTGAAGTTACCGTGTAGAGACACATTCTCTACTGAAGATACCGTGTAGAGAGTAGAGACACATTCACTACTGAAGTTACCGTGTAGAGACACATTCTCTACTGAAGATATCGTGTAGAGACACATTCTCTACTGAAGATACCGTGTAGAGACACATTCTCTACTGAAGATACCGTGTAGAGACACATTCTCTACTGAAGTTACCGTGTAGAGACACATTCTCTACTGAAGATATCGTGTAGAGACACATTCTCTACTGAAGATACCGTGTAGAGACACATTCTCTACTGAAGTTACCGTGTAGAGACACATTCTCTACTGAAGATACCGTGTAGAGACACATTCTCTACTGAAGATACCGTGTAGAGACACATTCTCTACTGAAGTTACCGTGTAGAGACACATTCTCTACTGAAGATACCGTGTAGAGACACATTCTCTACTGAAGATACCGTGTAGAGACACATTCTCTACTGAAGTTACCGTGTAGAGACACATTCTCTACTGAAGATACCGTGTAGAGACACATTCTCTACTGAAGATACCGTGTAGAGACACATTCTCTACTGAAGATACCGTGTAGAGACACATTCTCTACTGAAGTTACCGTGTAGAGACACATTCTCTACTGAAGATACCGTGTAGAGACACATTCTCTACTGAAGTTACCGTGTAGAGACACATTCTCTACTGAAGTTACCGTGTAGAGACACATTCTCTACTGAAGTTACCGTGTAGAGACACATTCTCTACTGAAGTTACCGTGTAGAGACACATTCTCTACTGAAGATACCGTGTAGAGACACATTCTATCTTATTCTGCTGCTGAAACGGCTCTAGAATGCACAACAGACGTGTTAGCAAACACAATTCAGAGGAGGTGGAAGTCGTGATAGTGCAGTGGTAGCGTGTTTGCTTCAGGTGCGAAATGTTCGGAGTTCGAGCCCCGCTGGAGCAGTTACGATTGTGCCCTTAGGCAAGGCATTTAAATTCCATGTTGCATCTTCTCTCTCCCTCGTGGCGATGGATTCCATCAGGAATGAGGTCTCGAGAGTGATTAATATAAGTTGTAAGAACTAAAATAAATTTGTATAAACTATAAAATAAAATTCAGAGGGGCATGATCCCGGACCCCCATAGCTCATTTGCATACACATTAGAACGGACCTAGCTATGCCCCTGATAGATCATAGGGCACTGACATATATGATCATGTATCTATAAGCTTATACAGGGCGTTCATTTGTTATATATATGCAAGCTCATTATTTATGAGAAACATAGTTGAGCCACTGACAAACAGATGGACAGAGAGTCGGACAGCCGCATTAATCAGGGTTCATTCTAGGTCAGAATTTTTGGGAGAAGTGAGAAAGCGTGCGATCGTGTCCTTAAATGGTGTTATTTAATAAATTTCATCAAAATATGGTTAAAATGCACAGAATGACCATTAAATAGAAGAAGTGCTTTATAATGGGCCAGTGTATCTTACTGGACAAAATTGTATGAAAATAGTAAACAAAATAAATAGGAAGAAGTGGGACCCCCAGAGGGCGAAGTCGGGGCAGCTAACCCTCGAGCACTAGACAATAAATATATTGTTCTCCTAGCCACATAGGTATCCATTAGTGTGTACGGACGGACATACCCCAAAATTGTGTACTGTACTAAGTGGCTATTCCTTTGACCTCTAATGCGACATTTTACCTCTAAATCCACATAAAACAGAATAGATAGCCAAATAAAAGTTTCTACAGCCACATAAATCCTAACTCTAGACAGTAAACTAATGAGAGACATCGGTCAGTTACTTCCCCTGACTACTCCCTTATTGTTTTTCTATCCGCGTAAGTACCATTTTATGGGTGCAGACAGTATGCCTTTATTACTCCCAGTTACACAATACATATAAATACATTATAACAAGTGAGCCATGCTTGGTTTTCAGGTAGTCCAACATGTTATCGTTATTGCCAGGTTAATTTCATTCCTGTGCAGGAATGCCAGGGGAGGTAACTAGAGCCACAGACTGGGGCTAGGTTTCAGGCTACAATCAAAGTCATACAACAGAATCAATAGTTACCCTTTCTCCCATAGAGCGGTAGTCATATTAGTTCATACAAATTTATTTAGCTCGATTGCGAAACAAGTTCCTACAACTTATATTAATCACTCTCGAGACCACATTCCCGATGGAATCCATCGCCACGAGGGAGAGAGAAAAGGCAATGTGGAATTTAAATGCCTTGCCTAAGGGCACGGTCTTCAGCTGGGTGCAAACTCTGGGCCTTACACTCATGAAGCGAACGCGCTATCACAAATTCCTCAAAATCATTTGAATAATAAAATTGAAAGTAGGATTTCATGTAACGGTCAGTGACGCACCTGAAGTGACATTAGTTTGTTGTTGGATTCTATACTAAATGTGTGATACTGTTATTTAGTTCATTATTTTCATACAAATTTATTTTAGCTTGATTGCGAAACAAGTTCTTTAAACTTATATTAATCACTCTCGAAGCCTCATTCCTGGTGGAATCCATCGCCATGAAGGAGAGAGAAGAGGCAATGTGGAATTTAAATGCTTTGCCTAAGGGCACAATCGTAACGGCTCCAGCGGGGCTCAAACTCCGGACCTATCGCACCTGAAGCGAACGCGTATCCACTGCGCTATCACGACTTCCACAAATACTGTTATTTGGAGATCATTTAAATCAGATCAGTGTAATAATAAAATATGCATTGGCACAAATGTGAGTTATAACGGTAAATCTGTACAATAAATGTTGAATTATTCTGTTTCTGTAGCAAATATTTGGAAAAAAATTATACACTGTAAATGAGTGTAATATTAAGAGGATATTTGTTTGTGTCATTGATTGATCGAATTAAATTTCACTGAATGAACATTATAAGCATTACTGTATATCATGAGTGGCCCTAGCGAGTGGCACTAGCCAGAGTGTTCATTTTACCATCAGCAGACATTTGCGTTATCACCGATGTAGTGTCGCTTTAATAAAAGTTATGTTCATGAGTGAAATATTACATAAAATGATAGTATCTACAAGTTTCTGTATTTCCCAATGTTCTGTCATATATAAAACATGCAGATCAGTGTAATCACTGAAAAAGTGCCAATTATGTTATCTTTATACATTTTTTGTCCTGTCTTCCAATTGTTTATAAATCCGCTAATTGGATGATCCACAATATCTGATTATTCCAATTATATAAAAATGTTCAACCTACAATGATATTACTATTAGAAGTAAGCATATTAATACATGTACCGTATATTTCCGACCATAAGTCGATCTTGGCCATAAGTCGACAGTTAAACTATGGCTTGAAAAAGCTGATTTTAAGCTGGATGCATCCATAAGTCGGGGGTGGGGTACTTTATGGACAATTTACATTCGTTACGATAATGTTTTCTCTCTCTCATTTTTAAAAAATCAAACTGGGCGTAATTTGAAATATCTAGCTGACTTTATTCCATTACAAATGTTAAACTTTCTGTAATAAATTGATTGAATCATGATTAACCCTTTCAACACCACAGACCTCTAAATTGGCTTACAAAAAAGTGTAGATCCAGATGAGCCGACTCGTGACGAGCCGTCTCATCAGGATCTGCACTTTTTTCAAGTAATATAACTATTTTTAGAATTTTTTTTACCCATTTTGATAAAGGAACTGATCCAAATGTAATTTTGTTATTAATTTATTGGTCTAAAAATATCATGGACCAGTCCATGTCAGTTACTTGGTGTTGAATGGGTTAAACTTTTAATTTCCAAAAATCTGTCATAAGTTGACATATTACTTTTAACACATTTCTGGATGAGAAAAGGCTCATTTATGGCCGGGAATATACAAGTATTATTAAAACAGAAATCCTCATCTATTCTCCTTTAAATGTCATGTTCCTTCCTGCTAACATCTCACTGGGGTTGTTTTACTCACAGGCAGACGCAATTTTTTTTTACTATTTTCAGTCCTTAATTTTTAAACATTTTGCAGCACCAATTATACTGTCTCCATGGCCTAGAGGTTAAGGTGTCCACCTATGGAGTGGGGTTCGTTCAGGGGTTCGTTCTGATATGGTCGGTTAGTGAGCCGCCAGCTAGTTAAATAATGGTTACCGATTGCCTACCAGCCTGGCATACAAGCATAGGATTTGGGAAGTACTGATGTTCATAAAAAGAGGTGTCTCATAAGGCAGAAATGGCTGGCCCTTTAAATAGGGGGTGACACTATAATAAACAAACAGATGGATCTGTAGTCCAGTGGTAATACGCTGGACTGGTAATCCAGGGATCGCAGGTTCGATCCCCTGTCTGACCCTAATAAAATTAACAGTCTTTCAGATGGGACGTTAAACCGAGGTCTCGTGTCGGTGCTTTACATCGTGCACGTAAAAGAACCAGAGGAGATTCTGGAATGGGTCTCTGTCTGTATCATGCACTATCCTCCAAAATCTAAAATAACTAATCTCTTCAGGAGGCGTCGCTCATATGGGCAACCGGTAGTGACGATAAATAAACGTAAAAACAAAACAGAATAAACAAACACTTTAATTTATACTATCAAAGAACACCGTATGTGGTCTTACTGACATCCACGTGTGGTCTTACTGACATCCACGTGTGGTCTTACTGACATACACATGTGGTCTTACTGACATACACATGTGGTCTTACTGACATACGAATGTGGTCTTACCGACATACGCATGTGGTCTTACTGACATATGAATGTGGTCTTACTGACATACGCATGTGGTCTTACTGACATACGAATGTGTTTTTACTGACATACGCATGTGGTTTTACTGACATATGAATGTGGTCTTACTGACATACGCATGTGGTCTTACTGACATCAAAACTTTAATAAGTTAACATTGTAACTGTACCACGGTGACATGGGTATCCACGGTGACATGGGTATCCACGGTGACATGGGTATCCACGGTGACATGGGTATCCACGGTGACATGGGTACCGGTATACTCGTAATGTTGTTACAGATGAATGAAAATCCAACATACAACATTAGACGATTTATTCAAGTATCGCTTTATACGTGTACCATCATTGCATTAACGATATGTATTCACAACTTCATCAATCAAATGTAAATGTTGTTTACATGATTGTGTTCTATACTTTTTTATACAGAATTTTTGGGAGAAGTGAGAAAGTGAGCAATCGAGTTCGCGTCCTTAAATGGTGTTATTTAATAAATGTCCACAAAATATGGTTAAAATGCACAGTATGACCATTAAATACAAGGAAGGAGTGCTTTATAATGGACCAGTGTATCTTACTGGACATAATTTTGTATGAAAATACAGATGGATCTGTAGTCCTCTGTAAATTAACAGTCTTTCAGATGGGACTTTAAACTAAGTAAAAGAATGAGAGGTGACTCTGGAATGGGTCTCTGTATCATTGCACTATCCTCCAAAAATCTAAAATGACTAATCTCTTCAGGAGCTGTCACTCATATGGACAACCGGTAGCGACGATAAAGATACGTAAAACACACATTGTATGAAAATTAAAATGAATTTTTTTTAGGGAGAAGTGGCCCCAGGGGTCAAAGTCAGGGTCCCAAATCGCTCTCTAGAATGAGCCCTGTGGAAGACGTTTATTATGGGACAAGTGTAGATGTGTAATGCTAGCGATCTACAAGAAACATCATCTTGGGAAATATGGTCAATATTGCCTACTGGTATGTCAAACTTTGGTTATGTCAAAGTATTTAGTTCGGTCCGATAGAATTTGACAAAGCTGATGTAGCCTGTAAATTAATTTACTCACTGAAATCTGTGTGCAATTAACCCTTTGCCTGCTGAGTAAATAAAATCACATTTGCAAACAACATAGATCCAGATCAGCCGCGGCGTAACGCCGCGTCTGATCAGGATCCATGTTGTTTGCTATTCAGCCAAGTGTTTTAGCTCCACTATCCGAATAGCAAACAGCATAGAGCCTGATCAGATGGCACGTTCTGTGCCATCTGATCTGGCTCTATGCTGTTTGCAAAGGTGATTTTATCTGCCGCTAGCGTGCAAAGAGTTAATACATGCTGTATTCCTATGTACATGTATGTGTACACCACAAAGGTCTGAATATTGTTGAACTGTCTGATGTACTTTCTCTGTACAACAAATTTATTCCTTAAAACATCCGCACAGTGTGAATAAAATAAGATTCTAAGTTTAGCGAGTGATGTCATACTTGACATAATTTTACTAGAATATCTGTAGTTTCGTGGCGTCATTTACGCACTCTAAAAAGAACACAAACTATTAATGCGCTTTGGAGTTATTAATAGGTAAATAAAACATGGTTTGGAGTTTACTGAATTACTGTTTTCAGTGTTTTGTTTTTCCTCAATATTATTACATTATTAAATTCATCAGATACTTCTAAATGCTTATAAATATATGGTTGATATATGGTTGGTATATTGATAAATGGCTAAATATTGAATTAACCCATTTCATTCTGTAGCAAGATTATCTGAATAGCAGACGGCATAGAGCCTGATCAGACTCAGACGGCACGTTCCGTGGCGGCCGATCTGGCTCTATGTTCTTTACAAATAATGTTTGAACGGTATCCAGAATGAGATGGAGAAACAATATTTATTTCTTTAAATAGTATAAATAATATGTACATACACGTAGGATCGAGGAGAAAGCAACGACAATATATAACTGAAAGACAAATATTATTTCTTAACTAAAATCCTAAATTAAGGAGCTAAATATTACAATGTTGTATTTATCATCTACAGTACAATGTACATGCTTATGTCTTACCACATAGTATGGCTGTGATTCCTACAAGTAGCAACAGCAGTACCACCACTAGACGGTGCATCTCTCTTCAGTTGTCAGTTGCTATATCTGTAATCTGAAACAAATGATTTACAAATCCAAGTTAAAAAATATTTAATTACAGTCAAACCTGTGTTAGTGGTCACCTCCATTAAGCAGCCACCCTGTATTAAGCAGCCAGTTTCAGTATTCCCAATATGTTATTTTGTTATACATTTGCCCTCTTTTAAGCAGCCACCTGTGCTAAGCAGCCACTTTCTGTGAGTCGCTGGCTGCTTAAGACAGGTTTGACTGTATGCCATCATGTGTATCACATGATATTAATTTATGGCAAATATAGAATATAGTGTAAAATTATTTTTTCTCAGAAATATGTGTTTGGACTAGAAATGATATTTGATTGATGCAACAATGTATAATGAGTTGCAATGTGGTCCTGGGGTGTAGTAACCCGGTGGGTGGTGGGGCCGGGTGTGTGTGCTGGATGCATACATGTACATTATTATGTTATACAGTATTCAAGGACGAACCACTTGTGCATGTATAAACCCATACATGTACATTATTATGTTATACAGTATTCAAGGACGAACCACTTGTGCATGTATAAACCCATACATGTACATTATTATGTTATACAGTATTCAAGGACGTACCACTCGTGCATGTATAAACACTTGGGTTCTTTGGCTCATTCTGGCCTGTTTTCCCAACATCATTTATTGGTTTAAGAATATCATGGACCAGTCCATGTCAGTAACTTGGTGTTGAATGGGTTAAGACAGGTTTGACTGTATGCCATCATGTGTATCACATGGTATTAATTTATGGCAAATATAGTGTAAAATTATTTTTTCTCAGAAATATGTGTTTGGACTAGAAATGATATTTGATTGATGCAACAATCATGGGAGGAGAGCATAATGATATTGTTAAAGTGCACAGAGACATTTTAACTCGCATTAGTTTTTTATTTTTAAACTTCATTGAAGCAAGTTTTAACAACTTACATTAATCACTCTTGTTGGCGTGGATGAAAGCGTATATGTGGTCATTAGTGTAGGAGGAAACCGGAGTACCTGGAGAAACCCTGACAATGTATAATGAGTTGCAATGTGGTCCTGGGGTGTAGTAACCTGGTGGGTGGTGGGGCCAGGTGTGTGTGCTGGATGCACTAGATATTGACCCATACATGTACATTATTATGTTATACAGTATTCAAGGACGAACCACTCGTGTATGTATAAACACTTGAGTTCTTTGGCTCATTCTGGCCTGTTTTCCCAACAAATTAGAACGTGTTCAACGTCAGGGGGCGAGATTTATTACGGGCGATTACAATACACGTGAAAAGGATATTATAGACACACCCTGGCGTTAAATAGGTTAAATAATCCTTACGTTTACAATTTTAATAATTGGTAATGGATCGAAATATAAATTATCTCTTTAAAACTCCGATCACCTTGACAAAACAATACTACTTTTAAAACATGTAAATCGCATACGTAGTTTGGATACAGTCGTAGTTTTTCTGGTAAAATAGTTTTGTTTTCGTCTTCTTGAATCCGGTTTGAGATAATAACCGAACAACTCCGAATATTAAGGAAGGTAAGGGGGGGGGCTAATGATTCGCGAATATGAACGTAAATGCCGAATATATCTCATTATTCATTATTTAATATATGGGCCTGCCTGCTAGTCCAACATGTAGACGTTAAATGATCGCGTTCATTATAATCCGGAGCGCCAGGAGCTAACTAGATCCACACAATGGGGCTGGTACATTATTTTAGAGGGGTTTAAAGTCGACAAACAGCTTAGGTATAGAGTATTGAAGGAACTGTCAACCCACATTCTCCCATCGATCCTTACCATCATCTTCAACTACTCTCTCAACACTGGTACCATCCCCGATTACTGGCGGAACGCAAATGTCTCTCCAATCTGCAAGAAAGGGAGTAAATACAACCCAGAAAACTACCGACCTATCTCCTTAACCTGCGTATGCTGCAAACTCATGGAACATATCACCAGCCACATCATGCAACATGGCGAAAACAACAACATACTTTATCCACTGCAACATGGCTTCAGAAAGCGTCGATCATGTGAAACAAAGCTTCTAGAATTCACTAACGACATCACATCAAACCTGGGAAGCGGGACACAGACGGACGTCTTGGTGGTGGATGATTTTTCCAAGGCGTTCGACAAGGTCTCACATAGTCTTCTCCTCCACAAGCTAAACCATTACGGCATTAAAGGAAGGACCAACCGCTGGATACATGCTTTCTTGAGCGGAAGATTCCAGTCAGTAGTACTGGAAGGGGGGACTTCAGACACAGTCAAGGTAGAGTCCGGTGTTCCTCGAGGCTCAGTCCTTGGACCCACTCTGTTCCTGTATTACATTAATTAGGCCTACACCCCACATGATCTGGATGCTACCGTCCGATTGTTCGCCGATGATACCTTCGCCTACCTTACCATCACAAATAACATCGACTACGCCAACTTACAAAAAGATCATGACAAACTATCACAATGGGAAAGCAAGTGTAACAATGGCCTTCTACCCAGACAAATGCCAGGCCATCTCTATCTCTTGAAAGAAAAGAACCATCCATTTTGACTACCAACTTCATAACCAATCACTACAACACGTCAAATCAGCAAAATACCCGTGAGTCACCATCAACAGAGAACATCACAAACCAAGCTAATAGAAACCCGAATTTCATACGACGGAACCTTAACATTGACTCATCTCCAACAAAAGAACTCGCTTACAAGTCACTGATCAGACCCACTGTAGAATACATCTGCTCAGTATGGGATCCCTACGAAACAACATACATCAACAAACTGGAGATGGTTGAACGTCGCGGGGTACGATTCATCAAACACTGCTACCAGAGCAGATCCAGTGTCACCGAGGTGCTCCAAGACCTACAGTGGACATCACTCCAGGACAGAAACAAAATATTACGCATAGTTTTACTATTCAAAACAGTCAACGACCAAGTCGCAGTCAACAAGACCGACCGCCTATTGCCCCTTCAGCGCCGCTCGCGTCACACAGCAGACCATGCCTTCCTAATTCCACGCTGTTCTATACTAGCTACCGCCAACAGTCATTCTTTCCAAGAACCACCAAGGAGTGGAACAGTCTTCCTCCGGACACTGTATCAGTTGGCACAGTCTTCCTCCGGACACTGTATCAGTTGGCACAGTTGATGCATTCAATGCTCAACTAGCCATCATCTTTATCTAATCTCCTAGCAGTCTTTTATTTTTAACTCTCCGTTTTACATACTATCATTTTTATTTCATATCTTTCTCTATGCGCATCCACCTGGCAATAATGTTGTTTGGTGAATTTGGCCAGTAACTGGTACAATTAGAAGTTCATAAGGCGACTCTCCATTTGGTGGAGGAAGATACCTGGTGTTCTTCCGAACAGTATTTCCTGGTCGGACGGTCATCGGCTACAACCATCAACCTTCCGTAAGCCAACTGGTAAATGGGCTCGACATTAGAGGATAAGATAGATATATAGATGGCTCTCTCACTTGAAAGAATTAGACACCCCGGCGGTAATCGAACATACAGCGGCGATGGCTAGGACAATGGAAGATATTTCAAAGACGAGATCGGTGACGTGCACCATTAGAATAGACATACGTATGGGCGAGTTTATTACCCGGATCCTGCATAAATAAAACTAAGACAATGCGGAACTCACGGGGATCCTTCATAAGTTGTTCGGTCGTGATAGCGCAGTGGATGCGCATTCGCTTCAGGTGCGAAAGGTCCGGAGTTCGAGCCCCACTGGAGCCGTTACGATTGTGCCCTTAGGCAAGGCATTTAAATTCCACGTTGCCTCTTCTCTCTCCCTCGTGGCGATGGATTCCATCAGGAATGAGGTCTCGAGAGTGATTTATATAAGTTGAAATAACTTGTTTCGCAATCGAGCTAAAATAAATTTGTATAAACTATAAGTTTTTCGTGTTGCTTCACCGAATCCATTATATTATATACCATTTTAATTTTGTGTTTTACGTTTATTTATCGTCGCTACCGGTTGCCCATATGAGCGACGCCTTCTGAAGAGATTAGTCATTTTAGATTGTTGGAGGATAGTGCAATGATACAGACAGAGACCCATTCCAAAATCTCATCTGGTTATTTTACGTGCACGCTGTAAAGCACCGACACGAGACCTCAGTTTAACGTCCCATCTGAAAGGCTGTTAATTTTATTAGTGTCAGACGGGGGATCGAACCTGCGATCCGTGGATTACTAGTCCAGCGTGTTAACCACTGGACTACAGGTCCGTATGTATTCGTCCCATGATTGTGATTGCCTATTGTTATAATATACCTATTCTATAGTATTTATCACAGACGGATTTGTAGTCCAGTGGTAAAACGCTGGACTGGTAATCCAGGGATCGCAGGTTCGATCCCCCGTCTGACCCTAATAAAATTAACAGTCTTTCAGATGGGACGTTAAACCGAGGTCTCGTGTCGGTGCTTTACACCGTGCACGTAAAAGAACCAGAGGAGGTTCTGGAATGGGTCTCTGTCTGTATCATGCACTATCCTCCAAAATCTAAAATAACTAATCTCTTCAGGAGGCGTCGCTCATATGGGCAACCGGTAGCGACGATAAATAAACGTAAACCCCCCCTTCTTTCCTTCACATTTATGGTTGTTGTTGCTATGGTAATATGATACCAAAAAAAAAAGGATCGTACACTCGTGATTTCATACCATAGTTGATGAAACTCGATTTGGGATATTGCTATTAAGCTCACCGATAGGCTTAGCAAAATCACAAAACCCGTTTCATAAAATATGGTATGAAATTACGACAAGTTTAAATCCAATATATATATATAAACAAAGGCGATGCTCTGAGCTGTAATTGAACATATATACCGAACAATTGCGATAGAGGTAACGTTCATAAACAGTATGTTTAGTTTATACAAATTTATTTTAGCTCGATTGCGAAACAAGTTATTTCAACTTATATAAATCACTCTCGAGACCTCATTCCTGATGGAATCCATCGCCACGAGGGAGAGAGGCAACGTGGAATTTAAATGCCTTGCCTAAGGGCACAATCGTAACGGCTCCAGTGGGGCTCGAACTCCGGACCTTTCGCACCTGCTGAAGCGAACGCGCTACCATTGCGCTATCACGACTTCCAAACAGTATGTTGAACTATGCATTTCCGTTCGTGTGCATAATTTACTTAGCACATACTTGTATGATCGCTGAACTCCTAGAGCTTACATACATACTTATCTATTGTTACATAATATTGTTACATATTTAGGGCTCAACACAAGACGGTCATAATTACGTTTAGGAAAATCTTTCATGAGACACAGAATATAATTTTGTTTACCAAAACCCAAAGGTTTGAAGTTTAAAATATAGCGTTGTAGAACATAGAACACTAAAATATTATGAAACAGTATGTGTTAAATATATATATATATATATAAGCAGCATTACATCCATAATAAAGGATGTTTTGGGTAAAATATAAATACTAATATGTGTGTGTTTACAAAAATCGAAATAGTCGCTCAGAAACGATAAAATTCCAATAAATTTAAACCGTCGTATACGCGAATTTGTTTATCAACACACGAATTGTAAACACGCACAGCGCGCATGCGTGAAACAACAGAGGATGTAGAAAACAATGTATATATTTTGAACATGAAAGACTATCTATCTATCTTCCTCTAATGTCGAACCCCTCGCGGGGATGTAGAAATGTCCCTAAAAGACTTAGCTAACAGAGGTATGAATCAACATATCAAGTAATTTAATTAAAAAAGACAACGTGGTACATATGGGGACAATGCATTCCGAATGTAAACAAGTGCGGACGATGCGTTCCGGTTGTAAACAAGTGCGTGACCGATCGACTCGGAAAGTCCTACTTTCGGTTTAGGGTTTGTTTTATCGCAAAAAAAACACTGTTTACCAAATGAACATAAGCATACAAAGTATAATGTTAGAATGTGTAGCAGCATTGCTACCCATACGTAAATATTGAAATTTTCAAATATCTTTTATTTCATACGATGTAATGCTGTTTTAAATACCAATAATGAAAAACCTCCTAAGTCAAACAAAATGGACCGAAACACTTAACATTAACTATGAAGAAGCAGATTGGAACACATACTGCGGTTCCAAGCTAGACTACTTCATAGCTTATTGGGAACAGATGACTTACTATAGTAAATAAAATTTAAGGATAATCTACAGTGTAGTTTTTGTAATAAAGACATTGAAGCCATAGAACATCTTTTCTGGTAGTGAAAAATCAGTAACAAGTTAATAAGCGATCTTCTAATTTCGCCCGCAAATGTCTTTACTCCTCTAAATGCAGAAATAGTAATCTTCGGATATTTGAAACCATTTCAATGTGCGGCCTGCCAAAAAGTTGGTATTACTGTATCTTAAATGTATATATACGATATGATTAATAAATTGAAAAACATGTAAATCTTCTAGGGTATGGCTCTCCGACCCCTGTTAGTTATTGAATGAGAACATAATGAGTTTACCTACTTCTAATCGAACGGTCCCGTGTTCGATACTCAGTCATTGAGCAAGGCACCTCACACACATTGCTTAGTACTGGTTAACCACTTAGGTCGGCTAAGCCTGCCCAGGAATACATGTTTAGGTCCCCGCAAGGGGTTTGACATTAATGGAACATACATACATACCTACTTTGAGACCTGAAACTGGACAAGATAGGATTCAGCGATACTTGATTTGTTATCCTACACGATCTGATGGGCAAGTAGGACTGACTCAAAGTAACTCTGTCTGAATGTTTATATGTTATTTACTTTCTTGTCATTTGTTTGATTATAACGGACATTATTTCCTATATTACTTGGCAACATTAAACTGAGACTCATTAATCTCCGCCAAAGACTTCGTAAGTTTCCGTGAACTACGACCAGGACATACATTAGGTTTTTACTGTTAATATTTGAATCAAGTCAGTAAGTAAGTGTACCATAATCTAAAGCTCATATTTTACTTCGGAAATCCGATTATTAACGAAGTAAGTAAAAAGTAAGTTCACGGAATATGCAAATGTCTCAGTTTAATATTGCCAAACAATACTAACCTGTTCACACGATGTTGTGTTTTGGAAGTCCAGTTCACTACGTTGCTGTTGCTCGTTGTATAGTTGGTTGTCTGGCAATATATTATATAATTTGAAGGTGAATGCTTTCTGTGATATTGTATCACTGGTATCAGAGCGTGGTTACTTAGACGTGTATTAAAGAAAGTAGAACCTCTTTAGTCTCAGTACTGTGTGTGTGTGTGTGTGTGTGTGCGTGCGTGCGTGCGTGCGTGCGTGCGTGCGTGCGTGCGTGCGTGCGTGCAGAAATAGTGTAATAGCTGACTGCAGAAATAGTGTAATCATTGTATGTGTGACAAACAGTCAAACCTGTGCTAAAGGCCACCTCCGAATAAAGGCCGCATATGAAAAACCTCTCTAAAGACCATCATTTTTCTCTCCCGTCGAGCCATTTCAATGCATTGTAACCCTCTATTGAAAGACCACCTGCCAACAAAGGCCACTTTTTTGACTTTCCTGATGGAGTCCTTTATAGACAGGTTTGACTGTATATGTATTGTTGGCCAATATTGTTTTGGGATATACATAGTCTATGTTCTGTTGCGTATTGTTGTCGCCCTGTGTAGTTTATTGTCAGTCTTGACTGCATTCACATATTTTCGTCTGTTATTTCTTCTTCTATTGCCCATCAATCATTTTCTGATTGTTATTGGGAGGTATGTTGTGGCAGAGTAGACAACCCGCATTTCCTTAGTAAGAACCAGTACTCAACTCTCCAACATCCATAAGCGACAGAGAGTAGACAACCTGCAATTCCTTAGTAAGAACCATGCAGTACTCAACTCTCCAACATCCGTAAGCGACAGAGAGTAGACCGCCCGCATTTCCTGGGTAAGAACCAGTACTCAACTCTTCAACATCCGTAAGCGACTGAGAGTAGACCGCCCGCATTTCCTGGGTAAGAACCAGTACTCAGCTCTCCAACACCCGTAAGCGACAGAGAGTAGACCGCCCGCATTTCCTGGGTAAGAACCAGTACTCAACTCTTCAACATCCGTAAGCGACAGAGAGTAGACCGCCCGCATTTCCTGGGTAAGAACTAGTACTCAACTCTTCAACATCCGTAAGCGACAGAGAGTAGACCGCCCGCATTTCCTGGGTAAGAACTAGTACTCAACTCTTCAACATCCGTAAGCGACAGAGAGTAGACCGCCCGCATTTCCTGGGTAAGAACTAGTACTCAACTCTTCAACATCCGTAAGCGACAGAGAGTAGACCGCCCGCATTTCCTGGGTAAGAACCAGTACCCAACCACCCAACCACCCAACCCCCGTAAGCGACTGACAACTTTCTCACATATATCATTTATCACGTGTCCCGTTAGATCACTCGGCCACGGGGCTCATGGGATATATCCAGTAGCTGCCCAGTTTATAGAGGCTTTAGCTGCTACATTTGGAGTTAGCATACGCTGTATCCTGTTTGTGCATTAAGTCCTTGATTAATAGGATTCAGCGATACTTGATTGTTATCCTATACTGCATGATAGATGGACAAGTTGGACTGAATCAACGGTCTGATAGATGGACAAGTAGGGCTGAATCAACGGTCTGATAGATGGGCAAGTTGGGCTGAATCAACGGTCTGATAGATGGACAAGTAGGGCCGAATCAACGGTCTGATAGATGGACAAGTTGGGCTGAATCAACGGTCTGATAGATGGATAAGTTGGGCTGAATCAACGGTCTGATAGATGGACAAGTAGGGCTGAATCAACGGTCTGATATATGGATAAGTAGGGTTGAATCAAAGTAATTTTGTCTGACTGTTTTATAAGTTAGTTTCCTGTACTTTTTTTTATTAAAATTAAAAGTGTGTATTTACGTTTATTTATCGTCGCTACCGGTTGCCCATATGAGCGACGCCTCCTGAAGAGATTAGTTATTTTAGATTTTGGAGGATAGTGCATGATACAGACAGAGACCCATTCCAGAGTCTCTTCTGGTTCTTTTACGTGCACGGTGTAAAGCACCGACACGAGACCTCGGTTTAACGTCCCATCTGAAAGACTGTTAATTTTATTAGGGTCAGACGGGGGATCGAACCTGCGATTAAAAATAAGAGTTAACTTCTTATATGAGTTATGTAGCCTTCGGTGGTGTAAATAGTATAGTAACTATTCAAGAACAATATATACATGAAACAGAATTGAGTTGATCTTATAAATAAATTAAATGACGCTTGGTAATACACACAAAACAACGACACACGTACGAAAGTCGTACGACAAATAAAGAATGTTCGCATCACATGTTTAAATACGTGTATTTATCGGTACCTGGTAACTTGTATATTTTAAAAATAAATTTCACCAGCAGGGAGTAAGTTTTCGTGCAATTATGACGTCAAAATATAAAATTGCTTCCATATAATTTAACAGTTCAAAGTTTCTTATAACTTATCTTAACTTATCTGAATGCGATTTTCCATCAGCATTATGGTTGTGTTTCCATCAACATTATGGACGTGTTTCCATCAGCATTATGGTTGTGTTTCCATCAGCATTATGGCTGTGTTTCCATCAGCATTATGGTTGTGTTTCCATCAGCATTATGGTTGTGTTTCCATCAGCATTATGGTTGTGTTTCCATCAGCATTATGGTTGTGTTTCCATCAGCATTATGGTTGTGTTTCCATCAGCATTATGGTTGTGTTTCCATCAGCATTATGGTTGTGTTTTGTTTGATTGTGTTTCCATCAGCTCCCTGGTTAATCGGGGTGACACCTCCAGAAGTACATTCGCTCCAATTCCAGAACAAATCGGTTGTTTACATGATCGGTGTATAATATTAGGGTCAGATCACAGGGATTCGGCACGTTTGGGGGTACTAGTATATATATTTAAGTAGTGGCAATTGTTTGCAAAGTATACATGCATGCAGCTTAAAGTTGTGTTTTATTTGAAGAACAATATAAAGACTCGGGATAGGCGTTATATTTGGACAGATTTGTACAAAATTGTTTCAGATCGATGCGAAATCTGACATCCCACAGAGTAGAATCCCTGTACTTAAATATATATACTAGTACCCCCAAACGTGCCGAATCCCTGTGGGTCAGATGAGGGATAGTTTATACAAATTTATTTTAGCTCGATTGCGAAACAAGTTCTTTCAACTTATATTAATCACTCTAGAGACCTCATTCCTGATGGAAGCCATCGCCATGAAGGAGAGCGAAGAGGTATGTGGAATTTAAATGCCTTGCCTAAGGGCACACTCGTAACGGCTCCAGCGGGGCTAGAACTCCGGACCTGTCGCACCTGAAGCGAACGCGCATCCACTGCGCCATCACGACTTCCATGGGGGATCGAACTTGCTGTCACTGGATTCGCAGAATAATGAAATGATTACACGTTGATTAGTTTTAAAATAAAGGGTAACGGAAGTGGTTACGACCCACACATCCTTAATTAATAGTGGCGGCAGAAATATTTATATTTGTATTGCATGCATACTTATTTGGGGGGCGGATGCAATTCAGGCATGGGCTGGTACCCTGGTAGAACAACCGACCATCTGCAAGCAATCTGAAACATGACATGTTTCAAGTGTGTGGGGTAAATGATTTGAAGAAGGCATGGTACCTGGTAACTTGTATATTTTAAAAATAAATTTCACCAGCAGGGAGTAAGTTTTCGTGCAATTATGACGTCAAAATATAAAATTGCGTCCATATAATTTAACAGTTCAAAGTTTCTTATAACTTATCTTAACTTATCTGAATGCGATTTTCCATCAGCATTATGGTTGTGTTTCCATCAACATTATGGACGTGTTTCCATCAGCATTATGGTTGTGTTTCCATCAGCATTATGGCTGTGTTTCCATCAGCATTATGGTTGTGTTTCCATCAGCATTATGGTTGTGTTTCCATCAGCATTATGATTGTGTTTCCATCAGCATTATGGCTGTGTTTCCATCCGTATTATGGTTGTGTTTCTATCAGCATTATGGCTGTGTTTCCATCAGCATTATGGTTGTGTTTCCGTCTGCATTATGGTTGTGTTTCCGTCTGCATTATGGTTATGTTTCCATCAGCATTATGGATGTGTTTCCATCAGCATTATGGTTGTGTTTCCATCAGCTTTATGGACGTGTTTCCGTCAGCATTATGGACGTGTTTCCATCAGCATTATGGTTGTGTTTCCATCAGCATTATGGCTGTGTTTCCATCAGCATTATGGTTGTGTTTCCGTCTGCATTATGGTTGTGTTTCCGTCTGCATTATGGTTATGTTTCCATCAGCATTATGGATGTGTTTCCATCAGCATTATGGTTGTGTTTCCATCAGCATTATGGACGTGTTTCCGTCAGCATTATGGACGTGTTTCCATCAGCATTATGGTTGTGTTTCCATCAGCATTATGGCTGTGTTTCCATCAGCATTATGGTTGTGTTTCCATCAACCTTATGGATGTGTTTCCATCAGCATTATGGTTGTGTTTCCACCAGCATTATGGTTGTGTATCCGTCTGCATTATGGTTATGTTTCCATCAGCATTATGGATGTGTTTCCATCAGCATTATGGATGTGTTTCCATCAGCATAATGGCTGTGTTTCCATCAGCATTATGGTTGTGTTTCCATTAGCATTATGGCTGTGTTTCCATCAGCATTATGGTTGTGTTTCTATCAGCATTATGGCTGTGTTTCCGTCAGCATTATGGACGTGTTTCCATCAGCATTATGGTTGTGTTTCCATCAGCATTATGGACGTGTGTCTATGAGCATTATGGTTGTGTTTCCATCAGCATTATGGACGTGTTTCCATCAGCATTATGGCTGTGTTTCCATCAGCATTATGGATGTGGTTCCATCAGCATTATGGACGTGTTTCCATCAGCATTATGGACGTGTTTCCATCAGCATTATGGACGTGTTTCCATCAGCATTATGGACGTGTTTCCATCAGCATTATGGACGTGTTTCCACCAGCATTATGGTTGTGTTTCCATCAGCATTATGGACGTGTTTCCATCAGCATAATGTATATGTTTCCGTCAGCATTATGGACGTGTTTCCATCAGCATTGTGGTTGTGTTTCCATCAGCATTATGGTTGTGTTTCCGTCAGCATTATGGTTGTGTTTCCATCAGCATTATGGCTGTGTTTCCATCAGCATTATGGTTGTGTTTCCATCAGCATTATGGTTGTGTTTCCATCAGCATTATGGCTGTGTTTCCATCAGCATTATGGATGTGTTTCCATCAGCATTATGGTTGTGTTTCCGTCTGCATTATGGTTGTGGTTCCGTCTGCATTATGGTTATGTTTCCATCAGCATTATGGATGAGTTTCCATCAGCATTATGGTTGTGTTTCCATCAGCATTATGGACGTGTTTCCATCAGCATTATGGCTGTGTTTCCATCAGCATTATGGTTGTGTTTCCATCAGCACTATGGTTGTGTTTCCATCAGCATTATGGTTGTGTTTCCATCAGCATTATGTTTGTGTTACCGTCAGCATTATGGTTGTGTTTCCATCAGCATTATGGTTGTGTTTCCGTCAGCATTATGGACGTGTTTCCATCAATATTATGGTTGTGTTTCCATCAGCATTATGGTTGTGTTTCCATCAGCATTATGGCTGTGTTTCCATCAGCATTATGGTTGTGTTTCCATCAACCTTACGGACGTGTTTCCATCAGCATTATGGTTGTGTTTCCATCAGCATTATGGTTGTGTATCCGTCTGCATTATGGTTGTGTTTCCATCAGCATTATGGTTGTGTTTCCATCAGCATTATGGACGTGTTTCTATGAGCATTATGGCTGTGTTTCCATCAGCATTATGGTAGTGTTTCCATCAGTATTATGGATGTGTTTCCATCAGCATTATGGTTGTGTTTCCATCAGCATTACGGATGTGTTTCCACCAACATTATGGTTGTGTTTCTATCAGCATTATGGATGTGTTTCCATCAGCATTATGGTTGTGTTTCCATCAGCATTATGGTAGTGTTTCCATCAGCATTATGGTTGTGTTTCCATCAGCATTATGGTTGTGTTTCCATCAACATTATGGCTGTGTTTCCATCAGCATTATGGTTGTGTTTCCATCAACCTTATGGACGTGTTTCCATCAGCATTATGGTTGTGTTTCCACCAGCATTATGGTTGTGTATCCGTCTGCATTATGGTTATGTTTCCATCAGCATTATGGATGTGTTTCCATCAGCATTATGGATGTGTTTCCATCAGCATTATGGACGTGTTTCTATCAGCATTATGGTTGTGTTTCCATCAGCATTATGGTTGTGTTTCCATCAGCATAATGGCTGTGTTTCCATCAGCATTATGGTTGTGGTTCCATCAGCATTATGGACGTGTTTCCAGCAGCATTATAGTTGTGTTTCCATCAGCATTATGGTTGTGTTTCCATCAGCATTATGGTTGTGTTTCCATCAGCATTATGGCTGTGTTTCCATCAGCATTATGGTTGTGTTTCCATCAGCATTATGGATGTGTTTCCATCAGCATTATGGTTGTGTTTCCATCAGCATTATGGATGTGTTTCCACCAACATTATGGTTGTGTTTCTATCATCATTATGGATGTGTTTCCATCAGCATTATGGTTGTGTTTCCATCAGCATTATGTTTGTGTTTCCATCAGCATTATGGCTGTGTTTCCATCAGCATTATGGTAGTGTTTCCATCAGCATGATGGTTTTGTTTCCATCAACATTATGGTTGTGTTTCCATCAACATTATGGCTGTGTTTCCATCCGCATTATGGTTGTGTTTCCATCAGCATTATGGTTGTGTTTCCATCAGCATTATGGTTGTGTTTCCATCAGCATTATAGATGTGTTTCCACCAGCATTATGGCTGTGTTTCCATCAGCATTATGGATGTGTTTCCATCAGCATTATGGCTGTGTTTCCATCAGCATTATGGACGTGTTTCCACCAGCATTATGGATGTGTTTCCATCAGCATTATGGTTGTGTTTCCATCAGCATTATGGTTGTGTTTCCATCAGCATTATGGTTGTGTTTCCATCAGCATTATGGACGTATTTCCATCAGCATTATGGTTGTGTTTCCATCAGCATTATGGACGTATTTCCATCAGCATTATGGTTGTGTTTCCATCAGCATTATGGACGTGTTTCCACCAGCATTATGGTTGTGTTTCCATCAGCATTATGGATGTGTTTCCACCAGCATTATGGATGTGTTTCCATCAGCATTATGGATGTGTTTCCATCAGCATTATGGACGTGTTTCCACCAGCATTATGGATGTGTTTCCATCAGCATTATGGATGTGTTTCCATCAGCATTATGGTTGTGTTTCCATCAGCATTATGGACGTGTTTCCACCAACATTATGGTTGTGTTTCCATCAGCATTATGGACGTGTTTCCACCAGCATTATGGATGTGTTTCCATCAGCATTATGGCTGTGTTTCCATCAGCATTATGGATGTGTTTCCATCAGCATTATGGTTGTGTTTCCATCAGCATTATGGTTGTGTTTCCATCAGCATAATGGATGTGTTTCCGTCAGCATTATGGACGTGTTTCCATCAGCATTATGGTTGTGTTTCCATCAGCATTATGGTTGTGTTTCCATCAGCATTATGGACGTGTTTCCACCAACATTATGGTTGTGTTTCCATCAGCATTATGGACGTGTTTCCACCAGCATTATGGATGTGTTTCCATCAGCATTATGGCTGTGTTTCCATCAGCATTATGGA
Organism: Archivesica marissinica; assembly: GCA_014843695.1. NCBI lineage: Eukaryota > Metazoa > Mollusca > Bivalvia > Venerida > Vesicomyidae > Archivesica > Archivesica marissinica. The sequence goes on from CM026398.1 coordinate 20,140,673, forward strand.
TGTGTTTCCATCAGCATTATGGTTGTGTTTCCATCAGCATTATGGTTGTGTTTCCATCAGCATAATGGATGTGTTTCCGTCAGCATTATGGACATGTTTCCATCAGCATTATGGTTGTGTTTCCGTCAGCATTATGGACGTGTTTCCATCAACATTATGGTTGTGTTTCCATCAGCATTATGGTTGTGTTTCCATCAGCATTATGGACGTGTTTCCATCAGCATTATGGACGTGTGTCTATGAACATTATGGATGTGTTTCCATCAGCATTATGGCTGTGTTTCCATCAGCATTATGGCTATGGTTCCATCAGCATTATGGCTGTTTCCATCAGCATTATGGTTGTGTTTCCATCAGCATTATGGCTGTGTTTCCATCAGCATTATAGTTGTGTTTCCATCAGCATTATGGTTGTGTTTCCATCAGCATTATGGTTGTGTTTCCATCAGCATTATGCCTGTGTTTCCATCAGCATTATGGTAGTGTTTCCATCAGCATTATGGTTGTGTTTCCATCAGCATTATGGATGTGTTTCCATCAGCATTATGGTTGTGTTTCCATCAGCATTATGGATGTGTTTCCACCAACATTATGGTTGTGTTTCTATCATCATTATGGATGTGTTTCCATCAGCATTATGGTTGTGTTTCCATCAGCATTATGGTTGTGTTTCCATCAGCATTATGGCTGTGTTTCCATCAGCATTATGGTAGTGTTTCCATCAGCATTATGGTTGTGTTTCCATCAGCATTATGGTTGTGTTTCCATCAACATTATGGCTGTGTTTCCATCAGCATTATGGTTGTGTTTCCATCAACCTTATGGACGTGTTTCCATCAGCATTATGGTTGTGTTTCCACCAGCATTATGGTTGTGTATCCGTCTGCATTATGGTTATGTTTCCATCAGCATTATGGATGTGTTTCCATCAGCATTATGGACGTGTTTCCATCAGCATTATGGCTGTATTTCCATCAGCATTATGGATGTGTTTCCATCAGCATTATGGTTGTGTTTCCATCAGCATTATGGTTGTGTTTCCATCAGCATAATGGATGTGTTTCCGTCAGCATTATGGACGTGTTTCCATCAGCATTATGGTTTTGTTTCCATCAGCATTATGGTTGTGTTTCCATCAGCATTACGGCTGTGTTTCCATCAGCATTATGGTTGTGTTTCCATCAGCATTATGGCTGTGTTTCCATCAGCATTATGGCTGTGTTTCCATCAGCATTATGGTTGTGTTTCCGTCTGCATTATGGTTGTATTTCCGTCTGCATTATGGTTATGTTTCCATCAGCATTATGGATGTGTTTCCATCAGCATTATGGTGTGTTTCCATCAGCATTATGGATGTGTTTCCATCAGCATTATGGTTGTGTTTCCATCAGCATTATGGTTGTGTTTCCATCAGCATAATGGATGTGTTTCCGTCAGCATTATGGACGTGTTTCCATCAGCATTATGGACGTGTGTCTATGAGCATTATGGTTGTGTTTCCATCAGCATTATGGACGTGTTTCCATCAGCATTATGGCTGTGTTTCCATCAGCATTATGGATGTGTTTCCATCAGCATTATGGCTGTGTTTCCATCAGCATTATGGATGTGTTTCCATCAGCATTATGGCTGTGTTTCCATCAGCATTATGGCTGCGTTTCCATCAGCATTATGGTTGTGTTTCCATCAGCATTATGGTTGTGTTTCTATTAGCATTATGGCTGTGTTTCCATCAGCATTATGGATGTGTTTCCATCAGCATTATGGCTGTGTTTCCATCAGCATTATGGCTGTGTTTCCATCAGCATTATGGTTGCGTTTCCATCAACATTATGGTTGTGTTTCCATCAGCATTATGGCTGTGTTTCCGTCAGCATTATGGACGTGTTTCCATCAGCATTATGGTTGTGTTTCCATCAGCATTATGGACGTGTGTCTATGAGCATTATGGTTGTGTTTCCATCAGCATTATGGACGTGTTTCCATCAGCATTATGGCTGTGTTTCCATCAGCATTATGGATGTGTTTCCATCATCATTATGGTTGTATTTCCATCAGCATTATGGATGTGTTTCCATCAGCATTATGGATGTGTTTCCACCAGCATTATGGTTGTGTTTCCATTAGCATTATGGTTGTGTTTCTATCAGCATTATGGTTGTGTTTCCATCAGCATTATGGATGTGTTTCCATCAGCATTATGGATGTGTTTCCATCAGCATTATGGATGTGTTTCCATCAGCATTATGGATGTGTTTCCATCAGCATTATGGTTGTGTTTCCATCAGCATTATGGCTGTGTTTCCATCAGCATTATGGCTGTGTTTCCATCAGCATTATGGTTGTGTTTCTATCAGCATTATGGCTGTGTTTCCATCAGCATTATGGCTGTGTTTCCATCAGCATTATGGTTGTGTTTCCATCAGCATTATGGCTGTGTTTCCATCCGCATTATGGCTGTGTTTCCATCAGCATTATGGCTGTGTTTCCGTCAGCATTATGGTTGTGTTTCCATCAGCATAATGGCTGTGTTTCCATCAGCATTATGGCTGTGTTTCCATCAGCATTATGGTTGTGTTTCCATCAGCATTATGGTTGTGTTTCTATCAGCATTATGGCTGTGTTTCCGTCAGCATTATGGACGTGTTTCCATCAGCATTATGGTTGTGTTTCCATCAGCATTATGGACGTGTGTCTATGAGCATTATGGTTGTGTTTCCCTCAGCATTATGGACGTGTTTCCCTCAGCATTATGGCGGTGTTTCCATCAGCATTATGGATGTGTTTCCATCAGCATTATGGCTGTGTTTCCATCAGCATTATGGATGTGTTTCCATCAGCATTATGGCTGTGTTTCCATCAGCATTATGGCTGCGTTTCCATCAGCATTATGGTTGTGTTTCCATCAGCATTATGGTTGTGTTTCTATTAGCATTATGGCTGTGTTTCCATCAGCATTATGGATGTGTTTCCATCAGCATTATGGCTGTGTTTCCATCAGCATTATGGCTGTGTTTCCATCAGCATTATGGTTGCGTTTCCATCAGCATTATGGTTGTGTTTCCATCAGCATTATGGCTGTGTTTCCGTCAGCATTATGGACGTGTTTCCATCAGCATTATGGTTGTGTTTCCATCAGCATTATGGACGTGTGTCTATGAGCATTATGGTTGTGTTTCCATCAGCATTATGGACGTGTTTCCATCAGCATTATGGCTGTGTTTCCATCAGCATTATGGATGAGTTTCCATCAGCATTATGGACGTGTTTCCATCAGCATTATGGACGTGTTTCCATCAGCATTATGGACGTGTTTCCATCAGCATTATGGACGTGTTTCCATCAGCATTATGGACGTGTTTCCACCAGCATTATGGTTGTGTTTCCATCAGCATTATGGACGTGTTTCCATCAGCATAATGTATATGTTTCCGTCAGCATTATGGACGTGTTTCCATCAGCATAATGTATATGTTTCCGTCAGCATTATGGACGTGTTTCCATCAGCATTGTGGTTGTGTTTCCATCAGCATTATGGTTTTGTTTCCGTCAGCATTATGGACGTGTTTCCATCAATATTATGGTTGTGTTTCCATCAGCATTATGGTTGTGTTTCCATCAGCATTATGGCTGTGTTTCCATCAGCATTATGGTTGTATTTCCATCAACCTTACGGACGTGTTTCCATCAGCATTATGGTTGTGTTTCCATCAGCATTATGGTTGTGTATCCGTCTGCATTGTGGTTGTGTTTCCATCAGCATTATGGTTGTGTTTCCATCAGCATTATGGACGTGTTTCTATGAGCATTATGGCTGTGTTTCCATCAGCATTATGGTAGTGTTTCCATCAGTATTATGGATGTGTTTCCATCAGCATTATGGTTGTGTTTCCATCAGCATTACGGATGTGTTTCCACCAACATTATGGTTGTGTTTCTATCAGCATTATGGATGTGTTTCCATCAGCATTATGGTTGTGTTTCCATCAGCATTATGGTAGTGTTTCCATCAGCATTATGGTTGTGTATCCGTCTGCATTATGGTTATGTTTCCATCAGCATTATGGATGTGTTTCCATCAGCATTATGGATGTGTTTCCATCAGCATTATGGTTGTGTTTCCATCAGCATTATGGACGTGTTTCTATCAGCATTATGGTTGTGTTTCCATCAACATTATGGACGTGTTTCCATCAGCATTATGGTTGTGTTTCCATCAGCATTATGGTTGTGTTTCCATCAGCATTATGGTTGTGTTTCCATCAGCATTATGGTTGTGTTTCCATCAGCATAATGGATGTGTTTGCGTCAGCATTATGGACGTATTTCCATCAGCATTATGGTTGTGTTTCCATCAGCATTATGGACGTGTTTCCACCAGCATTATGGTTGTGTTTCCATCAGCATTATGGATGTGTTTCCACCAGCATTATGGATGTGTTTCCATCAGCATTATGGATGTGTTTCCATCAGCATTATGGACGTGTTTCCACCAGCATTATGGATGTGTTTCCATCAGCATTATGGATGTGTTTCCATCAGCATTATGGTTGTGTTTCCATCAGCATTATGGTTGTGTTTCCATCAGCATAATGGATGTGTTTCCGTCAGCATTATGGACGTGTTTCCATCAACATTATGGTTGTGTTTCCGTCAGCATTATGGACGTGTTTCCATCAGCATTATGGTTGTGTTTCCATCAGTATTATGGTTGTGTTTCCATCAGCATTATGGTTGTGTTTCCATCAGCATAATGGATGTGTTTCCGTCAGCATTATGGACGTGTTTCCATCAGCATTATGGTTGTGTTTCCATCAGCATTATGGTTGTGTTTCCATCAGCATTATGGACGTGTTTCCACCAACATTATGGTTGTGTTTCCATCAGCATTATGGACGTGTTTCCACCAGCATTATGGATGTGTTTCCATCAGCATTACGGCTGTGTTTCCATCAGCATTATGGATGTGTTTCCATCAGCATTATGGTTGTGTTTCCATCAGCATTATGGTTGTGTTTCCATCAGCATAATGGATGTGTTTCCGTCAGCATTATGGACGTGTTTCCATCAGCATTATGGTTGTGTTTCCGTCAGCATTATGGACGTGTTTCCATCAGCATTATGGTTGTGTTTCCATCAGCATTATGGTTGTGTTTCCATCAGCATTATGGACGTGTTTCCATCAGCATTATGGATGTGTTTCCATCAGCATTATGGCTGTGTTTCCATCAGCATTATGGTTGTGTTTCCATCAGCATTATGGCTGTGTTTCCATCAGCATTATGGTCGTGTTTCCATCAGCATTATGGCTGTGTTTCCATCAGCATTATGGTTGTGTTTCCATCAGCATTATGGTTGTGTTTCCATCAGCATTATGGTTGTGTTTCCATCAGCATTATGGTTGTGTTTCCATCAGCATTATGGTAGTGTTTCCATCAGCATTATGGTTGTGTTTCCATCAGCATTATGGATGTGTTTCCATCAGCATTATGGTTGTGTTTCCATCAGCATTATGGATGTGTTTCCATCAGCATTATGGTTGTGTTTCCATCAGCATTATGGATGTGTTTCCATCAGCATTATGGTTGTGTTTCCATCAGCATTATGGTTGTGTTTCCATCAGCATTATGGTTGTGTTTCCATCAGCATTATGGTTGTGTTTCCATCAGCATTATGGTTGTGTTTCCATCAGCATTATGGTTGTGTTTCCATCAGCATTATGGTTGTGTTTCCATCAGCATTATGGTTGTGTTTCCATCAGCATTATGGATGTGTTTCCATCAGCATTATGGTTGTGTTTCCATCAGCATTATGGTTGTGTTTCCATCAGCATTATGGATGTGTTTCCATCAGCATTATGGTTGTGTTTCCATCAGCATTATGGACGTGTTTCCATCAGCATTATGGATGTGTTTCCATCAGCATTATGGTTGTGTTTCCATCAGCATTATGGATGTGTTTCCATCAGCATTATGGTTGTGTTTCCATCAGCATTATGGTTGTGTTTCCATCAGCATAATGGATGTGTTTCCGTCAGCATTATGGACGTGTTTCCATCAGCATTATGGTTGTGTTTCCATCAGCATTATGGTTGTGTTTCCATCAGCATTATGGTTGTGTTTCCATCAGCATTATGGACGTGTTTCTGTCAGCATTATGGACGTGTTTCCATCAGCAGTATGGTTGTGTTTCCATCAGCATTATGTTTGTGTTTCCATCAGCATTATGGTTGTGTTTCCATCAGCATTATGGCTGTGTTTCCATCAGCATTATGGCTGTGTTACCGTCAGCATTATGGTTGTGTTTCCATCAGCATTATGGTTGTGTTTCCGTCAGCATTATGGACGTGTTTCCATCAGCATTATGGCTGTGTTTCCATCAGCATTATGGCTGTGTTACCGTCAGCATTATGGTTGTGTTTCCATCAGCATTATGGTTGTGTTTCCGTCAGCATTATGGACGTGTTTCCATCAGCATTATGGTTGTGTTTCCATCAGCATTATGGTTGTGTATCTGTCTGCATTATGGTTATGTTTCCATCAGCATTATGGATGTGTTTCCATCAGCATTATGGTTGTGTTTCCATCAGCATTATGGACGTGTTTCTATCAGCGTTATGGTTGTGTTTCCATCAGCATTATGGACGTGTTTCCATCAGCATTATGGTTGTGTTTCCATCAGCATTATGGTTGTGTTTCCATCAGCATTATAGATGTGTTTCCACCAGCATTATGGCTGTGTTTCCATCAGCATTATGGATGTGTTTCCATCAGCATTATGGTTGTGTTTCTATCAGCATTATGGTTGTGTTTCCATCAGCATTATGGTTGTGTTTCCATCAGCATTATGGATGTGTTTCCATAACATTATGGTTGCGTTTCCATCAGCATTATGGTTGTGTTTCCATCAGCATTATGGTTGTGTTTCCATCAGCATTATGGATGTGTTTCCATTAGCATTATGGTTGCGTTTCCATCAGCATTATGGTTGTGTTTCCATCAGCATTATGGATGTGTTTCCATCATCATTATGGTTGTATTTCCATCAGCATTATGGATGTGTTTCCATCAGCATTATGGATGTGTTTCCATCAGCATTATGGTTGTGTTTCCATCAGCATTATGGATGTGTTTCCATCAGCATTATGGTTGTGTTTCCATCAGCATTATGGTTGTGTTTCTATCAGCATTATGGCTGTGTTTCCATCAGCATTATGGCTGTGTTTCCATCAGCATTATGGTTGTGTTTCCATCAGCATTATGGCTGTGTTTCCATCCGCATTATGGCTGTGTTTCCATCAGCATTATGGCTGTGTTTCCGTCAGCATTATGGTTGTGTTTCCATCAGCATAATGGCTGTGTTTCCATCAGCATTATGGCTGTGTTTCCATCAGCATTATGGTTGTGTTTCCATTAGCATTATGGCTGTGTTTCCATCAGCATTATGGTTGTGTTTCTATCAGCATTATGGCTGTGTTTCCGTCAGCATTATGGACGTGTTTCCATCAGCATTATGGTTGTGTTTCCATCAGCATTATGGACGTGTGTCTATGAGCATTATGGTTGTGTTTCCATCAGCATTATGGACGTGTTTCCATCAGCATTATGGCTGTGTTTCCATCAGCATTATGGATGTGTTTCCATCAGCATTATGGACGTGTTTCCATCAGCATTATGGACGTGTTTCCATCAGCATTATGGATGTGTTTCCATCAGCATTATGGTTGTGTTTCCATCAGCAGCATGGCTGTGTTTCCATCAGCATTATGGACGTGTTTCCATCAGCATTATGGCTGTGTTTCCATCAGCATTATGGATGTGTTTCCATCAGCATTATGGCTGTGTTTCCATCAGCATTATGGCTGCGTTTCCATCAGCATTATGGTTGTGTTTCCATCAGCATTATGGTTGTGTTTCTATTAGCATTATGGCCGTGTTTCCATCAGCATTATGGATGTGTTTCCATCAGCATTATGGCTGTGTTTCCATCAGCATTATGGCTGTGTTTCCATCAGCATTATGGTTGTGTTTCCACCAGCATTATGGATGTGTTTCCATCAGCATTATGGCTGTGTTTCCATCAGCATTATGGTTGTGTTTCCATCAGCATTATGGACGTGTGTCTATGAGCAGTATGGCTGTGTTTCCATCAGCATTATGGCTATGTTTCCATCAGCATTATGGCTGTGTATCTATCAGCATTATGGCTGTGTTTCCATCAGCATTATGGCTATGTTTCCATCAGCATTATGGTTGTGTTGGTTGGTTAAATTCTCATTGCATCTTCTCTCTCCCTCATGGCGATGAATTCCATCGCGAATGTTATAAACTTGTTTCGTAATCGAGAGAATAAATAAATGTGCATCCACTGTACGGTCAACGCGATAAATGGCATACTGAACAAACCCCGGTAGCAAACGTATTTAAATACATTATTAACAATTATATTTACGTTGCTTATCATAAAGTGGCTTCTATGTTTATGGAGGAACAAATATTTGTCTCGCCGTTCCACGCATAACAACTCCAAACCGTGGTTTATTCAACAACAACAAGACACATTTTATTTGCATTCTAACATGACCCAATATAATGCTATAAACGAATACAGTGGTGTCTTTTTTTTGTCTTGGCACATTACAAAATACCTCATTGTAAAAAATTTAATACCGTCAGTATTCCAGTGGCACTGAAATTCATCCTCCAGCTATCAACACTATAATTTTATGTCCTGTATGGCTGCTTATTAGCACTACAAATCCTGCCAAAATCGCTGTATCCAATTTCAATGTAAATTGGTTAAAAGTTGTGCATATTTACGTCCATAAATATGTATCTTACAGAATTAACAATGTATTGCATATTTACGTCCATAAATATGTATCTTACAGGAGAAGTAACAGTGTATTGCATATTTACGTCCATAAATATGTATCTTACAGGAGAAGTAACAGTGTATTGCATATTTACGTCCATAAATATGTATCTTACAGGAGAAGTAACAATGTATTGCATATTTACGTCCATAAATATGTATCTTACAGGAGAAGTAAGTGTATTGCATATTTACGTCCATAAATATGTATCTTACAGGAGAAGTAACAGTGTATTGCATATTTAACAACGTTAGATTTATTCTTTGTTTATAGCAACAAATGATCCAAGTCATGGTACAATGTTTGCCAGTTCATTACGTATTCCGTTTATACGTTAGAAAGGTCTTACATAACATTTCTAATTTGAAAAGTATACATATTTACAGATTTAAAGCGGAATAAAAATCGAACCAACCATACATATATACTAGAGGACTTCGAAAACGCACACTTATAACAACTATAACTATATAAATACATATATGCATTTTCTTAAAGTTGTTCAGTTTGTGTCTTGTAATAAATATGTGATATATCTTTGATGGAATCCTTCGTATTTCGTTTTCATGTAATACTACTTATAATATAAGCGTACTAATATAATGTAGGTGTGCGTTTTCTATGTCCTCTAGTATACACTTAGGGCCATTTGTAACCCGACACTTATATAATTCGGTATTATTGCATTATTTGTGAAAGGATTTTGTTCACGTTTGGACCAAGAATAAATCAACATGTCATACGTACATACTAGACATTTCTTTTTAATTCATCAACAATAAGGTATAAAACTTAACAAATAACAAACATCACTGTATTATCAAAATTCACAAAATCCGAACAATGTGAAAAGTCACCCAATACAATCTGTATGCCGAGAAACTAATATCTAGTGTGTCCTTCCATGTCTCTTACGATGTGCACACACCTCTGTACCACAGGTGAACGATATGAGCATTTTTATTCAGATAATGTAGCAGAATAACATAATCTATAATTTCAAATTAATATATTGAACCATGATTTGAAGTGTCTGGTCTTGCGCTGTGTTATTTTGTGAATTTTGATTTTACAGTGTTGTTTGTTATTTGTTAAGTTTTGTACCTTTTTGTTCATCAATTGAAAAGAAATTTCTTGTATACACTTATGATGTGTTGATTTATACATAGTCCAAATTAGAACGAAATTCTTTCACAAATAATCCAATTATAGCGATTTATTTAAGTGTCGGGTTACAAGTGGCCCTAAGTGTATATCACTTTTCTATACACATGGAATAGCTATTTCACAGTCAGACACAATTTGAATATTTATTTTTCATCAGTAAAAACGATGTACTTAACTTTAAAGTGATCGTAGGAATTTTTGAAAACTTTATCCACGTTCCGAAAGCAACAATTGTTTACTAATCCCTTATACTATACAATCATTGTAATCCCAATCGTGAAGAGGTATAAAATTTTATTCAGATCAGTTAAAAAAACAACAAATTATTGCGTACGCATGCGCAAATACCGTTTATATAAATGTTGTCAACGTGTGTCATAATTATATATTATAATTATTATATATATATTGCAGACGGATCTGTAGTTCAGTGGTAACACGCTGGACTGGTAATCCAGGGATCACATGTTCGATCCCCCGTCTGACCCTAATACAATTAATAGTCTTTCAGATGGGACGTTAAACCGAGGTCTCGTGTATCGGTGCTGTACACCGTGCATGTAAAAGAACCAGAGGAGACTCTGGAATGGGTCTCTGTCTGTATCATTGCACTATCCTCCAAAAATCTAAAATGATTAATCTCTTCAGCAGGCGTCGCTCATATGGGCAACTGGTAGCGACGATAAATAAATGTAAACCACACAAGTTATAAATGTTGGGAATATTTGTTATTTGTACGGAGTTCGAGCCCAGCTGTATAACCGTTATGGTTGTGCCCTTAGGCAAGGCACTTAAATTCCACATTGCCTCTTCTCTCTCCCTCGTGGCGATGGATTCCACCAGGAACGAGGTGTCGAGCGTGATTAATATAAGTTATAAGAACTTGTTTCGCAATCGAGCTAAACTAAATTTGTATGAACTAATATTTGGAAAATAAATATTTTTTATATTCTTTAATTGAATAGTATCCTATATATACCCGGAGTTTATGTCGCTTTAACATTATCCTATATATACCCGGAGTTTATGTCGCTTTAACATTATCCTATATATACCCGGAGTTTATGTCGCTTTAACATTATCCTATATATACCCGGAGTTTATGTCGCTTTAACATTATCCTATATATACCCGGAGTTTATGTCGCTTTAACATTGACTAATGATGCTGGTGGGGATGTACGGGCCTCGGGAAGGCATTTTTCGGTGAACTGACCAATGTATGCCGACACTCCATACTACAAAACAATTTTCCGTCTTTCAACAAGAACTGTTGATTAATGAGGTTCTTCCCGCAGCAATGACAGCAAAAACAGTGAGGGCACGCGTGCCAATGGAAGTCACCGTGTGAGAGGCCCGGCGAATCCGCGGTGATCGTCCTACTGCACGTGCTACAAACCTGAAAAGATAGGACACAAACATAGAAGTGTAGGTTTGCGATTTTTCCTTCGATATTCATGTAAGTACGCCAATAACATACCCTCAACGGGGGGGGGGCTGCTAAAAGGGCACACGAACGGTGAGAAGATCGAGCCCTGTGCTGCCGATACATAGCTACAAGTGGAACACCGCCGTATACAATGCAAGCAAGCCAGGATGTTTGGGGGTGATGGGGGGGGGGTTAGGGGGGGGTTGATTTCGCACCGACAGCTTAAGTCATATGGCGACTCTCCAGCTGTTATTGGTGGAGTAAGACCCCGGGTGCCCTTCCGAACGAGAAATACTTCAGGCACGGACGGACACCCGAGTAGAACCACCGAACCTTCCACAAGCCAGCTGGATAGCTTCCTCACATGAAATAATTTGACACTTCCAGTGGGATTCGAACCTACAGCGTTGAGGGGCACGTGGTTTGAAGTCAACTACGTAACCACGGTCACGGAGGTCCCCTGAGACATAGTATCCAATGCACGAGTGCCAGGATGTACTACATACATTGTACATGTATATATTGAAAATTGCAATTAATGTAAAAGAGTGCGAGTAATGGCAATACCTCTCCGGGTTGCTGTCGCCATGACGACTCAAACAATAATGTAAATTCGAACCCGGTTTGAAACAAGTAGTTTCCTTAGACATGATATTTAAATCCATACTGTCCCTTCTCTCTCCCTAGGGACTATGATCCCTAGGGGCTATGTATGTCATAGGGAATGGGGTCTCGAGAGCGAATAATCGAAAAGTTGAAAAAACTTCTTTCCTAATCAAGTTTCTAAGTTGTATAAACACACCTATACATTTTACTACAGTTTGAAGGTACAATTTATACTGTGTAACTAAGTAAACGACCCCTCAAAATGTGCACACTGCTTGAACGTGCACGTATAATATGTTGCGCAGTATGATTTTCTTTTCAGAATGCAAAACATAATTATGAATGATTTATTAATTTATAATATTACATAGTTATATATATATATCGTATATTGTCTCACATATATGGTCTAATAGTAGATATATGCCTGTAACATTGTATATTATATTGCAAAGCTTCAAAAGTATTCTATAATACTTTTGTCAGGGGCGTAGCTTGGTTGAAAATGATGCATATAATAATATGGCGTCAGAGATCATGCCTCCCCTGGAATGTGTGTTTCCGCTATATTGCCGGAGGTGAGATTTGGCATACATTTGGATATATTCCGAACCAGTGAATACAAGTAGAGCAGCAACGTTGTTACAATTTACCTTATATTGCAGTTTTCGTGTTTTTGTATCTTTCAATTTTCGAAAATAAATCTAGACCGTGGCCGAAACGGCCTACTGAAGCTACGCCACTGTATGTAGAATGAAACGTTTATAGACTATGACACGACAAGAGATAAGAACTTGGGTCATGCATTACATATATATTAGACGCCACAAAACTACAGCACATTTCAGTTGACTGTGATATTTCACTGTTTATTCTGATATGTTTACATTCCATACAGGCTCATGCACTACATGTATAATAATGTAATAATTCAACAAATCCTAATTTAGCTGACTGTACGTTCATGTCTTGAAACTACGGCTATGTTTAGAAATCCAAAAATGTAAAATAAAACAAGGATATTCGATGAATTGATCTCTTCCACCGACTTGCTATGGACGGACAAATGTGTGGATTTGCAGTCAATTAAAGGGCAATAACCACATTGTTAATGGGTCGATCCCGACGAAAACTGCACGTGAGCCGCCATCACACTATGGTGATATATATTTATTTTAAGTTTCATATAATTCCACAATTTGGTTACTGAGTAGTGGCTCTGGGCAAAAATATGTGTCCAGACGCAAGTGTCTGTGCATCTATAGCAACAGCTCACATCAACTGCGTTATTTATTTACCACCCTGTCGTATCTACATTGCAATATAATACACCAAATTTACATTAAAGCTAACTGCAAATCATCGCTTGTTTTAAACTATTTATTCTATTACCTCCCTTGACAGATAAAGGCTGATTTATCCCGAAATGTATATGTGTTGCATTGGCTTTTACTGTTGTTCCCGAACAAGATGTCGACGAGGTCTGGTAAGTGTGAGTTTATCAAATTCATGTTAATTAATTGCAAACATATTTTACAGTAAAGTATCCATTGGATAGTGAAAGGTCTGTGGAGATTTAATATTTATTTATCATAAGATGAGAAAAGGGATTACAATCGATAGCATGCGGTGCAAAAGAAACCACCATAAAAACAGAGGAAGCCAATTAAAATACAACTCCAACAGTATTCAGAGGGCAGTAACTAACCAAATTCCTTATTATAATTGTTTGAAATATGAACGTATATTATTCACAGAACGCTGCATATGCTCTGGCTTAGTATAGTGCCGATATGGAAGGAACCGGTCCATGTAGTTATAGAAGCAACTGATATATGCATCTAAAGTAAATCGAGAAAAAACATTAGCCTAAAAAGTACACACCAATACAAATAATACAATAAAACATGCCAAAAGGACTAAGTCTGTCTCATCCACCGTGTGAACATAGCATGTTAATTGGCAGCATACACTGTACATCACTTATTCTTCGCGTGAATTATTTTTCGAGATTTATTTAGGGTCCTGTTTTTCTCTATTAATCTTAAATTCAAGAATGGATAACCAATTTCGAAATGGGGATATGTAGGCGACACTAACATTATATTTTAGTAAATCTTCAATTCACTATGGTGTTCTTTCGCGAATTATCGCGAAAATAAATCTCACAGAAATAAATAGTGATGTACGGTACTTCAACATTGTACCACTATCTCTACTAGATTCACTGATATACGGCACCCTCAAACACTGAAATTATAATTATAACTTTCTAACATTGCTCGTCAGTTGTTTAGCTTTTCCATTCCGATCACACGTTTACTTTATTCCGTTAACGTCACGTGACATCTTTATCGGTAAACTACAGTATAACACAGTGAATTTTTCGTCAAAATTGTTTGTCCCCCCCCCTCAAACAACCCAATAAAAAGTGTACATCCAGTGGAAATGAGACAAACTGCAACAAATTAAACAAACAAGACACATACCACGTTACGTAACGTATGACCCAAGTTACATCATTTTTACACAGGGATTCCGTTACGTTGGAGTATCTGGAAATGAACGACGCTAAATGGTTTTATATATATTGTTTTGGGTTGACGGTGGGTGGGGTATGCTGGAAATGAACGACGCTAAATGGTTTTATATATATTGTTTTGTGTTGACGGTGGGTGGGGTATGCTGGAAATGAACGACGCTAACTGGTTTTATATATATTGTTTTGGGTTGACGGTGGGTGGGGTATGCTGGAAATGAACGACGCTAAATGGTTTTATATATATTGTTTTGGGTTGACGGTGGGTGGGGTATGCTGGAAATGAACGACGCTAAATGGTTTTATATATATTGTTTTGGGTTGACGGTGGGTGGGGTATGCTGGAAATGAACGACGCTAAATGGTTTTATATATATTGTTTTGGGTTGACGGTGGGTGGGGTATGCTGTTAATGTCTGCCTGCCGAAACAAATCATATATCTGATTTATTCGGGTTATTTGTGCGGTTTCCTATGATTTATTATGAAGAAACCACTTTTTTTCTGGACGAATGGGAATTTATGTGATAAGAATTACTGCTATGTATTCGTAGTATAGGTATTAAAATTGTCCAATTGTTTTCAGGGAACTAGTTCCAAGCTTTCACTGGTGTGCACATAGATGTACAGTCTTGAGCTGGAATCCAGAAATGGCCAGGTCAATCTATTTACGTAGTTGAAATTCTGCAACAATAATTGGTTTCAATATGATTCGCGGATGTTCCAGTAGGGATGTGGTATATACTATTATGTTGGACACGGTTTCATGTTATTGTCAACATGTTGCATTTAGTTACTAAAGTATGCACTTTATAATTTATATACATTCACTCAATACACTATCCGAGTGTGTATTATGCAGAGTGAGTTTTCAATCGTCCTTCTATTACATATTTATATGTATTTAAATAGTTTTTCTTGTTTCATTTAATACAGTACACTGAAATGAGCACACTAAGATATCAAGTGTTGTAATTATTTCCGTAGCTTCCATGGCTAGTTGCTGACATTCTATTGCACATTAAACAGTGCCGTAGCCAGAGGAATATTTCAACAGAGACAATCTAGGGGTTCCTGGGGCATATGTTCCCCCTTAATATTGTTTGGGTATTGACGCGATTTCCTGCGTTTTCTGATTTTCAACATTTTATACAGTAAATGGATATTTTCTGCATTTCATTTATTTACTTTTTCATTATTTGTTCTGCTTTGGAAATGTTAACCTTGGCAGCTGCCTAGGTGTGCTGCCTCGGTGTGCCTCAGTGTGGCTACGGGCCTGTTAAAGATACGTTCAAAGCAGCGAATCCTTAGACATCAAGAGTATTGTGTTATAGTTTCATATTTCTTTCTTTTTCAAGTTTATTTAACGTCGCTACCGATTGCCGGTTGCCCATTTGAGTGACGGGCTGTTTACCTAACAACACCTTTCACGGGCAAGCTCCAGCGGTTAACCAGTACTTGGTGCACCAACCTCCGCAAAATAAACAACTGCCAACTTGTTTCATATAAATGAGACACGGCTTGAGCGGGGCTCGAACCCGTCTTCATATTTCAATGATGTAATTCATAATAAAGACTAAGCAATATTTTGAAGGTCTGCCAATATGACATACAATTGACATCCCCTACGGAGTACACTAAAGTACCAGCGGACGGACATACAAATGATAGGCGCATCATTAAAATTGGCAAATGTCCAAACAAATGTTATATTATGAAAACCTAATAATAACTGATCCCTAGGAAGTTATTGAAAACAGAAAGTAATAAAATGACCAGAAATGTGATTATATGGAAACTTTTGACATACATAATGAAACACTTAAATATGTTTTTCTACAACTTGATATGTTTATAGAAACACATTCAATACTGCTAGCAAGAACAATACAACCATATGTATTAAAACAAAGGAAAACACGTATTTTCATTGTTATATATGTATATATTATTCTCCTGCCTATTGTATATCAATCAATTGATAGGGAGAAGAACTATATAAGTTTTCGTTCGTTCTAATCCCTTTCAGTCTACTGCTGTTAAACTATATGTAAAATGTTCATTTCTTGATTACATGTACAAATACTGAAATAAATAATGTTTAAACTAAAGGAATGATTAATTTTACTCAAAATCCTGTTATTATCTGGGTTCGACTGTATACTTAAAATAAATAACGAATAATTTATTTTTACATAAATACATGAATAAAATTACAGTCAACCCGAGTGTCCGTGGTCTCGTGCCTGTGCTTTACAATGTGCACGTAAAAGAACCAGAGTAGCATTACATCTGGAATGGGCTCGTTCTGTATCATTGCAATATCCTAACGATTAATCTATTCAGGAGGCTCATGTGGGCAACCGGTAGCGATGATAAATATATTGCAAAACCTACTTTTACCTTGCTATATAGCCTGTCGAAGCACTGGACACAGTATGGATTGTTTTGTTGTGCTATGTATCGGAGGCCTGCCAGGGGCGTATCACAGTACCAACAACAAAAATGCTGCACGTGCCACGCCTGGTTCTCGGCTTGAGTGTATTCTCGAGCGAAAATTATCTGCAAATATGTCATACTTCCATATTAGACATTGGTATCTGTGACATTAAAAGCACACCAACAACAAAAATGCTGCACGTGCCACGCCTGGTTCTCGGCTTGAGTGTATTCTCGAGCGAAAATTATCTGCAAATATGTCATACTTCCATATTAGACATTGGTATCTGTGACATTAAAAGCACACTAACACGACTGTCCAATTAGCGCAGAGGAGAGAACGCGCGCTTCTCACTAGCACGACGCTGGTTCGATCCTCGGACCGAGAAGTGTGTGTGTGATGGTACGGTTGTCGCCAGATCGGAAATGTGGGTTTTCTCCAGGTATTCAGGTTTCCTCCCATACAAAGAACCACACATCTGTTTTCATCCGCGTCAACGAGAGTGATTAATATAAGATGTTAATGCCGCACAAGTTGTGTTGCATTCGTCGTACAATAAATAAAGTATATACAGTCAAACCTGCGTTAAGCAGCCATCCAAGGGAATCACAGAAAGTGGCTGCTTAGCACAGGTGGCTGCTTAATAGAGGGCAAATGTATAGTAAAACAACATATTGGGAATCTGGAAACTGGCTGCTTAATACAGGTTGGCTGCTTAATAGAGATGACCACTAACACAGGTTTGACTGTATATATGGGTTGGCTGCTTATTAGAGGTGACCACTAACACAGGTTTGACTGTATATACAGGTTGGCTGCTTAATAGAGGTGACCACTAACACAGGTGTGACTGTATATACAGGTTGGCTGCTTAATAGAGGTGACCACTAACACATGTTTGACTGTATATACAGGTTGGCTGCTTAATAGAGGTGACCACTAACACAGGTGTGACTGTATATACAGGTTGGCTGCTTAATAGAGGTGACCACTAACACATGTTTGACTGTATATACAGGTTGGCTGCTTAATAGAGGTGACCACTAACACAGGTGTGACTGTATATACAGGTTGGCTGCTTAATAGAGGTGACCACTAACACATGTTTGACTGTATATACAGGTTGGCTGCTTAATAGAGGTGACCACTAACACAGGTTTGACTGTATATACAGGTTGGCTGCTGATTGGGGTAACTGTACTTTGATACTACCACATGTTGCTTCACAAACACCTGCCATTAACCAGTTACTGGTTAGTATACCTGCGGCTCGGGGAATATGACTACTGACCGGCACTATATACTCATATACCCGGTCAACAAACCAAATAACACGAGCCCCACTGGAGCCGTTACGATTGTACCCTTAAGCAAGGCATTTAAATTCCACGTTGCCTCTTCTCTCTCCCTCGTGGCGATGGATTCCATCAGGAATGAGGTCTCGAGAGTGATTTATATAAGTTGAAATAACTTGTTTCGCAATCGAGCTAAAATTAATTTGTATAAACTAAATAACACATAATATCTGCGTAGGGTACTAGTGCCACTACATCTCACAACAAGGTGAATACATCAGCTACTTAGCCCAGTATGCATCCCATACAATGCTGCATGGATACGTTAGTCTATTTAATTCATTATAGGCGTGATATATGTCCAGTACTCATAGTAGCACAAGCTTTGCTGACCTCATCACGAAATACATATCTCATCCTAATACACACACAGTTTGTCTACCTCACCACAAACGACACACAAGGTGTGCATACCTCATCACGAAAGGTACACACGTGTTGCCTATCTTATCATGAAACACACACACATTTTGTTTACCTTCTCACAAAAAACACACACGTATTGCATACCTTATCGCCAATGGCAAATCATTTGCCCGAACCTACCTCATCACAAAATACACATGTTTAGTTTACCTCATCACAAAAGACACACACGTTTTGCCTACCTCATCACAGGCGGAACACCTCGGATAAACCAGTTCTGCATAATGACGACCACAATAAATATCGCCGGTTCTGAAGAAGTAGATGTTATCCACAAGGAGTTCTTTACACGTGGCACAAGTGAAACACCCGTTATGAAAACATACGGAAGGTCCCATTCTGTTGGTAATCATGGCAAACGCTCTGGAATCTACTGTTAATTCACATCTGTGACACCTCTGTACAAAATTAAAAAACATGTAAATATATTTTGGACCTTTCATAATTGTGTTTATCCTTTTCATTTCCAACTCAACAACATTGAGAAAGCATAGACTCTGTATGTTGCCGATCTACACGAGGTATTCTCACGTGTACACACGAATAACAATAACCAGTAAATGTTACTTTAATAGTACGTATGCGCGCCATTCGGTGACCAACCTGAAGTGGCCAGATTATTAATGTTTGATTATTCATGGTTTTGGGCCGATTCGTGGTTGGGTGGGTGGGTTGGGTGTATGGCTGAGTGGGATGTTCTTGAACTAGTTGTTTGCAAGCGGTATGATACAATACCGCCTATACAGAAGAGAGAATTGTGTACACGTGAGATCACAGACACTTGGTGAATGGTCCATTAGCATATTTACCATTTAGCTTTTGGAATGCTTATGTTTTGTAACATGTTCAACAGATATCATATGAAACCAAATTTTGATTTACTATCGGTATCCCCGTTCAAGTTGTAAACACAGTACAACAACTTAGCTGGTGGACATGTTACAAAACGTAAGCATTCCAAAAAGCTAAATGACAAATACACTAATGAACCATTCACCAAGTGTGTGTAAGTGAGGTGCCAGGGAATGGCTTGTAGAGCGCTAAAAGTCACCATAAAAAATTAATGTTGCTGCATGTTGTAGCTGATGCTAATAGTAATGTTACATAGTATGCTATTTTTCAATTTACAGCAACAGATACACCGAGAGGCATTGGTCCTTTTACTGTTCCCAAATACTCCTAAAAGTAGATAGGTCCTCTTAATTGGTTTCCTCTGATTTTATCGCTGTGTCCTTTCCACACCATGCTATTAATTTTCATCCATTTCTCATGTTTTTAAATCTCAACAGATATCCAACAGAATATCCAATGCATACTTGACTGTAAATATATGCTATCAATTAATTAACATAGTTTTGATAAAATTACAGTTATACATTTATCCTACCGCAACATCTGGTTATGGAACAACAATAAAAACAGGATTCCATCTAAAAGGACCAATATACATTTCGGGATAATTCGGACATTATCTGCCAAGGGAGACAATAGAAACAATCAGCAATATCGTTCATTGTACTAAGTCAAGTAGAGTTGTTCTTCTTAATAGTCATAAACTGACATCAACATAAATAGTTTTTAAAAAATACTCATTACACCTATGTCTACCCTTTTAACAATGTCACCTGATACATGTATACCACATTTTAGCGTCATTTTTTTTATCAACAAAGATCCACATATGTGTATCAAATAATAGTAAGTATTTTTTTTCTACGCATTCATCCTCATGGGACACACTACACATATAGGAAATTAAATGATGTTTACAATGGGATTTACCAAAAAACAAAACAAGATTTGTCCAAATATATATAAAAATGAAAGCACATGCATAAAGTAATATACGAGGTTATCCGGATTGGGGCCTCAAAATTAAAATTAAACAAACATTTGAAGCCGGTGAAAAATTACATAATATAAGTATCGCAGTTATAAAATATGTAGTATCTACAGTTGTAGGTCTTGTCATGTTTAACGGGCCTGGACAAATGTCTTTTTTAATTTCTTTTGTAAGTACATTTACCGTAAGTGCGTTTTCAGGAACAGCGCCAACGTTTCCTATCCCCACAGCTTTGCTTTTACGTTTTTCCGCAAATTTCTGGAATTTTTGCATTTCTTTTTCTGCTAGACTATCACAGAATTTCGCGTGTAGGTCGTGAAGCGGAAGCTGGCGTTGCAATTGTCGTCTGCGTAACTGCGCGGCAAACAGCTGTTTGTCTTTTGGTAACATGGAAATGTAGGTCTGCGATCTCTGCAAATACAAAACAATTATTATATAAATTACGAAAGGTAGCAGCGATGGGCCTTCTCTGCGGAAAATGTCAAACAGGAAATGTTGGTGACACTGTATAACCGGTTAGGTCATATGGCAAATGTCCAGCTAATATACTCAAATGAATAAAAAAGTGTGCACTTAGTTAGAGGGGAAATTATATACTTATATATTATAAGTAAAAGTAAAACATCGTGTTACCAATACATTTTTGCACATATACCAAATTACCCTATTTATTGCTTCTATATATAAGTATAAAATTTTCTCTTTAACCAAGTGCACCCTTTCTTTTTCGTGTGAGTATAGTATTTGTTCATGAAGACCCGGGTGCCCCTCGTAGCAGTAGTTCAGACAAGGACTGGCACCACATTCAATTCCGCTCGACCACATGATTCGCCGGAAGCGAGGGTATATAAGCTCAATCATCAAATTCAATTCCGCTCGACCACATGATTCGCCGGAAGCGAGGGTAAATAAGCTCAATCATCAAATTCAATTCCGCTCGACCACATAATTCGCCTTTTTTTCCCTTGACAAAACAAATGTAACGTATACTGCAATCATATAATTACATATTAATCTCTGATTTGTTCTTAGAATTGTATGTATATATGTAATGTATTGTATGGAAAAAAATGCAATAAAATATTATTAACACATGATTCGCCGGAAGCGAGGGTAAATAAGCTCAACCATCAAATTCAATTCCGCTCGACAACATGATTCGCCAGAAGCGAGGGTAAATAAGCTCAATCATCAAATTCAATTCAATTAAAACGTTATTTATTGTCGGAGTTTTTACAAACAACTAACATTAGCATTATAACAATTTACCGACATACAATAAATAATGTTTACAGTAACAGACAAAGCCATTATAAACAGTACAATAACAATACCGTAGTCAGAGGATAAGTTCAACCGAGGCAATCTATGGTGTCCGGGGGCATGTTTCCCCTTAAACTGCTGGGGGGTATAGAAGCGATTTCCTGCGTTTTCTGATTTAATGAGTTTAGACGTATACTTATGTACTGACCTTTCAGCTCTCTATCAGTCAACATATTATACAGCAAATGGATAATTTTGGCATTTTATTTATTTAATTAACCGATGCAGCTGCCTCGGTGTGCCTCAGTGTGGATACGGGCCTGAATAATATCAACATTCAGTGTGTGTCATTAAAGGGATTAAAGTATCAAGATACACAGACACTACATATTAAGATTTAAGATACACACATGGAGAAGAACAAACGACCTTCATCAAACCAGCTGTGTAGTTTCCTCACATGTACGGGAATCAACGAAGTACATAATCTGTATACTAAGATGCATACACTTTGAATGCAGAAATAAGTGTATATACAACCCCATAGAACACGTGCACGTTACTTAATTAATTAGCTATGGTCGCCATATCGGACAGGTGGGTTTTCTCCGGGTACTCCGGTTTCCCCCAACACGAATGACCACATATACGCTTTCATCCGCGCCAACGAGAGTGATTAATATAAGTTGTTCGAACTTGCTTCGCAATCGTTGTAAAATAAATACAGTTTAAACTTAATGAATTGTCTCTGGTCGACCTCGAGATATTCATCTCCGTTCGAATGGAGCTGGTTGCAACTAGAGCAGTATGACCTTGTGTTCCGTTAACAACATTAACATCATAATTCCAACACTTGTAAACCATGGAATTAACTCCACACAGGCGGTATGGATATCAGCCAAAAAGGTGCAGACAAATCTAAACACTTCGTCTTCATAACAAGAGCCGGGCATAAAACATAAACTTCTAGATAAAAGTCTTGTTTATTCGCTTGGGAATCCACTGATTGTTTCTTCATTACATTCGGAGTACGTACTGGGGTTTTCATGACAGAATTGTAAGAAACAATTCAGTATATAAAGAAAAGCAGAAACCAGTCTGCTATCCGTCTTCTATAGAAACCAGTCTGCTATTCCTCTTCTATAGAAACCCAGTCTGCTATCCGTCTTCTATAGAAACCAGTCTGCTATCCGTCTTCTATAGAAACCAGTCTGCTATCCGTCTTCTTTAGAAACCAGTCTGCTAGCCGTCTTCTATAGAAACCAGTCTGCTATTCGTCTTCTATAGAAACCCAGTCTGCTATCCGTCTTCTATAGAAACCAGTCTGCTATCCGTCTTCTATAGAAACCAGTCTGCTATCCGTCTTCTATAGAAACCAGTCTGCTAGCCGTCTTCTATAGAAACCAGTCTGCTATTCGTCTTCTATAGAAACCAATCTGCTATCCGTCTTCTATAGAAACCAGTCTTATATCCGTCTTCTATAGAAACCAGTCTGCTATTCGTCTTCTATAGAAACCAATCTGCTATTCGTCTTCTATAGAAACCAGTCTGCTATCCGTCTTCTATAGAAACCAGTCTGCTATCCGTCGTCTATAGAAACCAGTCTGCTATCCGTCTTCTATAGAAACCAGTCTGCTATCCGTCTTCTATAGAAACCAGTCTGCTATTCGTCATCTATAGAAACCAGTCTTCTATCCGTCTTCTATATGTCGTTAAGTCTTTTAATGATATATGTTCTATAGCTCGGTGCATAATTATTATTGCTCCATCGACGGATAAAATCTGTATGTAATTTAGTTAACGATTAATTGTCTCAAATTCTCAATTTTTACCATATAAGACGATTGAAGTGTACACATGTATCACTAATTGGTGCCAGTGCTCGTCTGACAAGTGTTTGACCTTGAAATAGGTCACGGTCACAATAACAAATATTTTACCCGTCAACGTGTAACGTCGCGATGAAACATGTATGCGCATATCAGCTAATTATGCCAAGCGTGAAGAAATAATTATCAAATGTTGCCTTTCCAATGTTTGACCTTCAAAAGGTCATGGTAAAGTTTCCTAGTCAATTTATAAACTAGTGACCATATAAGTACTGTGTGCATATATCAGCTGTGAATAGTTGAAGAACTTATGATCATATGCTGCTTTATGCCTACATGTATCTGACCTTGAAAAACCTACGGTCATGGTCCAACATTCTAGTAGGTGACGAGAAGCATTGTGTTTGAATATCAGGTATATCTGTCAATAGATGTATGTATGTTCCATTAATGTCAAACCCCTCTCGGGGACCTAGCCATTTTCCCTGGGCAGGCTTAGCCGACCTAAGCGATTAACCAGTACTAAGCAATGTGTATGAGGTGCCTTGCTCAATGACACTACATACGTGGCCTGACCGAGTATCGAACCCGGGACCGTTCGATTCCAAATCCGACGCTCTACCACTGGACCACGGACGCCACACTAGATGACGATATGAGCTCAATTAAAGTTTAGACAAGGATGTAGGAGGAATAACAGAATGGAGAAAGGACATCACAAAACTCAAACATATAGGGCCTACAAAGCTTACCAGGTTCTCTGCTATGATTCTGTGAATGACAAGATCATTTTCTGGCGTCACAATTTCTGATTGGACAGCAGGATCTTCTATATTTAGCTTGTGTAACCGTGACGATAGTGCGTTGCTATGGCGATCATCAAGAAGTAATTGCATTGGCTGTTTCTCTCTGTCGTCTTCATCTGTAAGATCGTGATCCTCTGGTCCACAGCGACAGTGTTTACATATTTTCCTGTTTCAAATACACACACGTATATGCATCAAAGATAAGGTATTTTTTTCTGAAAACAAAATGTCAAATTCAATCATATAAAGTAAGGGTTTGTTTGAAAGGGCCGGCCAGCTATATCTATTTTATGAGACACATTTTATGAACATCAGTTTATAACATCCAGAACCTACCCTTGCAGGCCGGGCTGATAGACAATCAGTAACCGTCCAGTTTGCGCTGGTTTGTAAACAATTCCAAAGCCCCTATTTCGTCTATAATTGCGATGTTTGTATTTTATGAACCAAATATGGTGCAGTCTACATCCGTTACGTCAATGTCGGTTATGTCGAATATCCGGTTATCTTGAAGTCGAATCAAAGTCCCGTTTCAAACACTACCATGGTACATATAACTGGCTCCGTTTATATCGAATTTCGCTTAGTCAAATTTCGGTTATGTCGAAGTATTTTGTTCGGTCCGACGGAATTCGACATAGCGGATGTAGACTGTACATATGATATTGGACGTTCCGCCTACTGAGTTGCAGACAGCTTGCGCATGCGCAACCGATGTACAATTGGAAGGAGCAAACCGTAAAACTAAATAAACGAAGACTAGTGTATAGGTGGACGCCTAACCACTAGGCTACGGAGACGTTATGTGTGCATTGATTTAATGATATACAAATTTGAAACAAGCAGTAATAATATATATGATACCTCCAATAGTGAAGATCTAGCCCAGGGCAGCGGTCGCCGCACTTTAGACAACGGGGTTTATCGGGAGACGGGGTTATTTTCATGTCCCCACAACTCTGAAATACAAAAAGGGCAATAAAAGTAAACTATTAGTTTTTATTAAACAAATTTACAATTCACAAACCAATTGTCATTAATAATGTGCCACAGCATTACCATATGCATGCCCCTACCTGCACCCTCCTCAACATAACAATGATCCAGCCCACACCTGCACCATACCCAGCACAGCAATGCTCCAGCCCACACCTGCACCCTACCCAGCATAGCAATGTTCCAGCCCACACCTGCGCCCTACCAAGCATAGCAATGTTCTAGCCCACACATGTACCCTGCCCAGCATAGCAATGTTCCAACACACACATGTATCCTGCCCAGCATAGCAATATTCCAACCCACACGTGCACCCTACCCAGCATAGCAATGTTCCAGCCCACACATGCACCCTACCCAGCATAGCAATGTTCCAGCCCACACCTGTACCCTACTCAGCACAGCAATGCTCCAGCCCACACATGCACCCTACCCAGCATAGCAATGTTCCAGCACACACCTGCACCCTACTCAGCACAGCAATGCTCCAGCCCACACATGCACCCTACCCAGCATAGCAATGTTCCAGTCTCCACATGTATCCTGCCCAGCATAGCAATGTTCCAACCCACACATGTATCCTGCCCAGCATAGCAATGTTCCAGCCCACACCTGCATCCTACCTAGTATAGCAATGTTCCAGCCCACACATGTATCCTACCCAGCATAGCAATGTTCCAGCCCACACCTGCGCCCTGTTCAGCATAGCAATATTCCAATCTCCACCTGCGCCCTACCCAGCATAGCAATGTTCCAACCCACACCTGCACCCTACCCAGAATAGCAATGTTCCAACCCACACGTGCACCCTACCCAGCATAGCAATGTTCCAACCCACACCTGCACCCTACCCAGCATAGCAATGTTCCAGCCCACACATGTATCCTGCCCAGCATAGCAATATTCCAGCCCACACATGTACCCTGCCCAGCATAGCAATGTTCCAGCCCACACAAGTACCCTGCCCAGCATAGCAATGTTCCAGCCCACACATGTATCCTGCCCAGTATAGCAATGTTCCAACCCACACCTGCACCCTACCCAGCATAGCAATGTTCCAACCCACACATGTATCCTGCCCAGCATAGCAATGTTCCAACCCAAACCTGCACCCTACCCAGCATAGCAATGTTCCAACCCACACATGTATCCTGCCCAGCATAGCAATGTTCCAACCCACACCTGCACCCTACCCAGCATAGCAATGTTCCAGCCCACACATGTATCCTGCCCAGTATAGCAATGTTCCAACCCACACCTGCACCCTACCCAGCATAGCAATGTTCCAGCCCACACATGTACCCTGCCCAGCATAGCAATGTTTCAGCCCACACGTGCACCCTGCCCAGCATAGCAATGTTCCAGTCTCCAACTGCGCCCTACCCAGCATAGCAATGTTCCAACCCACACCTGCACCCTACCCAGCATAGCAATGTTCCAGCCCACACATGTATCCTGCCCAGCATAGCAATGTTCCAACCCACACATGTATCCTGCCCAGCATAGCAATGCTCCAGCCCACACCTGCACCCTACCCAGCATAGCAATGTTCCAGCCCACACCTGCGCCCTACCCAGCATAGCAATGTTCCAGCCCACACATGTACCCTGCCCAGCATAGCAATGTTCCAACACACACATGTATCCTGCCCAGCATAGCAATATTCCAACCCACACGTGCACCCTACCCAGCATAGCAATGTTCAAGCCCACACATGCACCCTACCCAGCATAGCAATGTTCCAGCCCACACCTGCACCCTACTCAGCACAGCAATGCTCCAGCCCACACATGCACCCTACCCAGCATAGCAATGTTCCAGCCCACACCTGCACCCTACTCAGCACAGCAATGCTCCAGCCCACACATGCACCCTACCCAGCATAGCAATGTTCCAGTCTCCACATGTATCCTGCCCAGCATAGCAATGTTCCAACCCACACATGTATCCTGCCCAGCATAGCAATGTTCCAGCCCACACCTGCATCCTACCTAGTATAGCAATGTTCCAGCCCACACATGTATCCTACCCAGCATAGCAATGTTCCAGCCCACACCGGCGCCCTGTTCAGCATAGCAATATTCCAATCTCCACCTGCGCCCTACCCAGCATAGCAATGTTCCAACCCACACCTGCACCCTACCCAGAATAGCAATGCTCCAACCCACACGTGCACCCTACCCAGCATAGCAATGTTCCAACCCACACCTGCACCCTACCCAGCATAGCAATGTTCCAGCCCACACATGTATCCTGCCCAGCATAGCAATATTCCAGCCCACACATGTACCCTGCCCAGCATAGCAATGTTCCAGCCCACACATGTATCCTGCCCAGCATAGCAATGTTCCAACCCACACCTGCACCCTACCCAGCATAGCAATGTTCCAACCCACACATGTATCCTGCCCAGCATAGCAATGTTCCAACCCAAACCTGCACCCTACCCAGTATAGCAATGTTCCAACCCACACCTGCACCCTACCCAGCATAGCAATGTTCCAGCCCACACATGTACCCTGCCCAGCATAGCAATGTTCCAGCCCACACGTGCACCCTGCCCAGCATAGCAATGTTCCAGTCTCCACCTGCGCCCTACCCAGCATAGCAATGTTCCAACCCACACCTGCACCCTACCCAGCATAGCAATGTTCCAGCCCACACATGTATCCTGCCCAGCATAGCAATGTTCCAACCCACACATGTATCCTGCCCAGCATAGCAATGCTCCAGCCCACACCTGCACCCTACCCAGCATAGCAATGTTCCAGCCCACACCTGCGCCCTACCCAGCATAGCAATGTTCCAGCCCACACATGTACCCTGCCCAGCATAGCAATGTTCCAACACACACATGTATCCTGCCCAGCATAGCAATATTCCAACCCACACGTGCACCCTACCCAGCATAGCAATGTTCAAGCCCACACCTGCACCCTACTCAGCACAGCAATGCTCCAGCCCACACATGCACCCTACCCAGCATAGCAATGTTCCAATCTCCACCTGCGCCCTACCCAGCATAGCAATGTTCCAACCCACACCTGCACCCTACCCAGCATAGCAATGTTCCAACCCACACCTGCACCCTACCCAGCATAGCAATGTTCCAGCCCACACATGTATCCTGCCCAGCATAGCAATGTTCCAGCCCACACATGTACCCTGCCCAGCATAGCAATGTTCCAGCCCACACATGTATCCTGCCCAGCATAGCAATGTTCCACCACACCTGACCTACCCAGCATAGCAATGTTCCAACCCAACATGTATCCTGCCCAGCATAGCAATGTTCCAGCCCACACCTGCACCCTGCCCAGCATAGCAATGTTCCAACCCACACATGTATCCTGCCCAGCATAGCAATGTTCCAACCCACACATGCACCCTGCCCAGCATAGCAATGTTCCAGCCCACACATGTATCCTGCCCAGTATAGCAATGTTCCAACCCACACCTGCACCCTACCCAGCATAGCAATGTTCCAGCCCACACATGTACCCTGCCCAGCATAGCAATGTTCCAGCCCACACGTGCACCCTGCCCAGCATAGCAATGTTCCAGTCTCCACCTGCGCCCTACCCAGCATAGCAATGTTCCAACCCACACCTGCACCCTACCCAGCATAGCAATGTTCCAGCCCACACATGTATCCTGCCCAGCATAGCAATGTTCCAACCCACACATGTATCCTGCCCAGCATAGCAATGTTCCAGCCCACACCTGTACCCTGCCCAGCATAGCAATGTTCCAGCCCACACGTGCACCCTACCCAGCATAGCAATGTTCCAGCCCACACATGTATCCTGTCCAGCATAGCAATGTTCCAGCCCACACATGCACCCTGCCCAGCATAGCAATGTTCCAGCCCACACGTGCACCCTGCCCAGCATAGCAATGTTCCAATCTCCACCTGCACCCTACCCAGCATAGCAATGTTCCAACACACACCTGCACCCTACCCAGCATAGCAATGTTCCAGCCCAAACCTACACCCTAACCAGCATAGCAATGTTCCAGCCCACACCTGCACCCTACCCAGCATAGCAATGTTCCAGCCCACACATGCACCCTGCCCACATAGCAATGTTCCAATCGCCACCTGCGCCCTACCCAGCATAGCAATGTTCCAGCCCACACCTGCACCCTACCCAGCATAGCAATGTTCCAACCCACACCTGCACCCTAACCAGCATAGCAATGTTCCAGCCCACACCTGCACCCTACCCAGCATAGCAATGTTCCAGCCCACACCTGCACCCTACCCAGCATAGCAATGTTCCAACCCACACATGTATCATGCCCAGCATAGCAATGCTCCAGCCCACACATGTATCCTGCCCAGCATAGCAATGCTCCAGCCCACACCTGCACCCTACCCAGCATAGCAATGTTCCAGCCCACACGTGCACCCTGCCCAGCATAGCAATGTTCCAGCCCACACCTGCACCCTACCCAGCATAGCAATGTTCCAGCCCATACATATATCCTGCCCAGCATAGCAATGTTCCAACCCACACCTGCACCCTACCCAGCATAGCAATGTTCCAACTCACACATGTACTCTGCCCAGCATAGCAATGTTCCAGCCCATACATGTACCCTGCCCAGCATAGCAATGTTCCAGCCCATACATATATCCTACCCAGCATAGCAATGTTCCAATCCACACCTGCACCCTACCCAGCATAGCAATGTTCCAACTCACACATGTACCCTGCCCAGCATAGCAATGTTCCAGCCCACACATGTACCCAGCCCAGCATAGCAATGTTCCAGTCCCCACATGTACCCTACCCAGCATAGCAATGTTCCAGCCCATACATGTATCCTGCCCAGCATAGCAATGTTCCAGTCCCCACATGTACCCTACCCAGCATAGCAATGTTCCAGCCCATACATGTATCCTGCCCAGCATAGCAATGTTCCAACCTACACATGTATCCTGCCCAGCATAGCAATGTTCCGGTCTCCACCTGCGCCCTACCCAGCATAGCAATGTTCCAACCCACACCTGCACCCTACCCAACATAGCAATGTTCCGGCCCACACATGTATCCTGCCCAGCATAGCAATGTTCCAGCCCACACATGTACCCTGCCAAGCATAGCAATGTTCCAGCCCACACCTGTACCCTGCCCAGCATAGCAATGTTCCAGCCCATACATGTATCCTGCCCAGCATAGCAATGTTCCAGTCCCCACATGTATCCTGCCCAGCATAGCAATGTTCCAGTCCCCACATGTACCCTGCCCAGCATAGCAATGTTCCAGTCCCCACATGTACCCTGCCCAGCATAGCAATGTTCCAGTCCCCACATGTACCCTGTCCAGCATAGCAATGATCCAACCCACACATGTATCCTGCCCAGCATAACAATGTTCCAGTCCCCACATGTACCCTACCCAGCATAGCAATGTTCCAGTCCCCACATGTACCCTGCCCAGCATAGCAATGTTCCAGCCCACACATATACCCTGCCCAGCATAGCAATGTTCCAGTCCCCACATGTACCCTGCCCAGCATAGCAATGTTCCAGCCCACACATGTACCCCGCCCAGGATAGCAATGCTCCAGTCCCCACATGTACCCTGCCCAGCATAGCAATGTTCCAGTCCCCACATGTACCCTGCCCAGCATAGCAATGTTCCAGCCCACACATATACCCTGCCCAGCATAGCAATGTTCCAGTCCCCACATGTACCCTGCCCAGCATAGCAATGTTCCAGCCCACACATGTACCCCGCCCAGGATAGCAATGTTCCAGTCCCCACATGTACCCTACCCAGCATAGCAATGTTCCAGTCTCCACCTGCGCCCTACTCAGCATAGCAATGTTCCAGCGCACACATGTACCCTGCCCAGCATAGCAATGTTCCAGTCCCCACATGTACCCTGCCCAGAATAGCAATGTTCCAGTCCACACATGTACCCTGCTCAGTATAGCAATGTTCCAGTCCCCACATGTACCTTGCCCAGCATAGCAATGTTCCAGTCCCCACATGTACCCTACCCAGCATAGCAATGTTCCAGCACACACATGCAACCTGCCCAGCATAGCAATGTTCCAGTCCCTACATGTACCCTGCCCAGCATAGCAATGTTCCAGCCCATACATGTATCCTGCTCAGCATAGCAATGTTCCAGCCCACACATGTACCCTGCCCAGCATAGCAATGTTCCAGCCCATACATGTATCCTGCCCAGCATAGCAATGTTCCAGACCACACATGTACCCTGCCCAGCATAGCAATGTTCCAGCCCATACATGTACCCTGCCCAGAATAGCAATGTTCCAGCCCACACACGTACCCTGCCCAGCATAGCAATGTTCCAGCCCACACGTGCACTCTACCCAGCATAGCAATGTTCCAACCCACACCTGCACCCTGCCCAGCATAGCAATGTTCCAACCAAAACCTGCACCCTGCCCAGCATAGCAATGTTCCAACCCACACCTGCACCCTGCCCAGCATAGCAATGTTCCAGCCCACACGTGTACCCTGCCCAGCATAGCAATGTTCCAGCCCACACATGAACCCTGCCCAGCATAGCAATGTTCCAGCCCACACGTGCAACCTACCCAGCATAGCAATGTTCCAGCCCACACCTGTACCCTGCCCAGCATAGCAATGTTCCAGTCCCCACATGTACCCTGCCGAGCATAGCAATGTTCCAGTCCCCACATGTACCCTACCCAGCATAGCAATGTTCCAGTCCCCACATGTACCCTGCCCAGCATAGCAATGTTCCAGTCCCCACATGTACCCTGCCCAGCATAGCAATGTTCCAGTCCCCACATGTACCCTGTCCAGCATAGCAATGATCCAACCCACACATGTATCCTGCCCAGCATAGCAATGTTCCAGTCCCCACATGTACCCTACCCAGCATAGCAATGTTCCAGTCCCCACATGTACCCTGCCCAGCATAGCAATGTTCCAGCCCACACATATACCCTGCCCAGCATAGCAATGTTCCAGTCCCCACATGTACCCTGCCCAGCATAGCAATGTTCCAGCCCACACATGTACCCCGCCCAGGATAGCAATGCTCCAGTCCCCACATGTACCCTGCCCAGCATAGCAATGTTCCAGTCCCCACATGTACCCTGCCCAGCATAGCAATGTTCCAGCCCACACATATACCCTGCCCAGCATAGCAATGTTCCAGTCCCCACATGTACCCTGCCCAGCATAGCAATGTTCCAGCCCACACATGTACCCCGCCCAGGATAGCAATGTTCCAGTCCCCACATGTACCCTACCCAGCATAGCAATGTTCCAGTCTCCACCTGCGCCCTACTCAGCATAGCAATGTTCCAGCGCACACATGTACCCTGCCCAGCATAGCAATGTTCCAGTCCCCACATGTACCCTGCCCAGAATAGCAATGTTCCAGTCCACACATGTACCCTGCTCAGTATAGCAATGTTCCAGTCCCCACATGTACCTTGCCCAGCATAGCAATGTTCCAGTCCCCACATGTACCCTACCCAGCATAGCAATGTTCCAGCACACACATGCAACCTGCCCAGCATAGCAATGTTCCAGTCCATACATGTACACTGCCCAGCATAGCAATGTTCCAGCCCATACATGTATCCTGCTCAGCATAGCAATGTTCCAGCCCACACATGTACCCTGCCCAGCATAGCAATGTTCCAGCCCATACATGTATCCTGCCCAGCATAGCAATGTTCCAGACCACACATGTACTCTGCCCAGAATAGCAATGTTACAGCCCACACATGTATCCTGCCCAGCATAGCAATGTTCCAACCCACACCTGCACCCTACCCAGCATAGCAATGTTCCAGCCCACACCTGCACCCTGCCCAGCATAGCAATGTTCCAACCCACACCTGCACCCTGCCCAGCATAGCAATGTTCCAACCCACACATGCACCCTACCCAGCATAGCAATGTTCCAACCCACACCTGCACCCTGCCCAGCATAGCAATGTTCCAGCCCACAACTGCACCCTACCCAGCATAGCAATGTTCCAGCCCACACATGCACCCTACCCAGCATAGCAATGTTCCAACCCACACCTGCACCCTACCCAGCATAGCAATGTTCCAGCCCACACATGTATCCTGCCCAGCATAGCAATGTTCCAACCCAAACCTGCACCCTACCCAGTATAGCAATGTTCCAACCCACACCTGCACCCTACCCAGCATAGCAATGTTCCAGCCCACACATGTACCCTGCCCAGCATAGCAATGTTCCAGCCCACACGTGCACCCTGCCCAGCATAGCAATGTTCCAGCCCACACCTGCACCCTACCCAGCATAGCAATGTTCCAACCCACACCTGCACCCTACCCAGCATAGCAATGTTCCAGCCCACACATGTATCCTGCCCAGCATAGCAATGTTCCAACCCACACATGTATCCTGCCCAGCATAGCAATGTTCCAGCCCACACCTGCACCCTACCCAGCATAGCAATGTTCCAACCACACCTGCACCCCCAGCATAGCAATGTTCCAGACCACACATGTACCCTGCCCAGCATAGCAATGTTCCAGCCCATACATGTACCCTGCCCAGAATAGCAATGTTCCAGCCCACACATGTACCCTGCCCAGCATAGCAATGTTCCAGCCCACACGTGCACTCTACCCAGCATAGCAATGTTCCAACCCACACCTGCACCCTGCCCAGCATAGCAATGTTCCAACCAAAACCTGCACCCTGCCCAGCATAGCAATGTTCCAACCCACACCTGCACCCTGCCCAGCATAGCAATGTTCCAGCCCACACGTGTACCCTGCCCAGCATAGCAATGTTCCAGCCCACACATGAACCCTGCCCAGCATAGCAATGTTCCAGCCCACACGTGCAACCTACCCAGCATAGCAATGTTCCAGCCCACACCTGTACCCTGCCCAGCATAGCAATGTTCCAGTCCCCACATGTACCCTGCCGAGCATAGCAATGTTCCAGTCCCCACATGTACCCTACCCAGCATAGCAATGTTCCAGTCCCCACATGTACCCTGCCCAGCATAGCAATGTTCCAGTCCCCACATGTACCCTGCCCAGCATAGCAATGTTCCAGTCCCCACATGTACCCTGTCCAGCATAGCAATGATCCAACCCACACATGTATCCTGCCCAGCATAACAATGTTCCAGTCCCCACATGTACCCTACCCAGCATAGCAATGTTCCAGTCCCCACATGTACCCTGCCCAGCATAGCAATGTTCCAGCCCACACATATACCCTGCCCAGCATAGCAATGTTCCAGTCCCCACATGTACCCTGCCCAGCATAGCAATGTTCCAGCCCACACATGTACCCCGCCCAGGATAGCAATGCTCCAGTCCCCACATGTACCCTGCCCAGCATAGCAATGTTCCAGTCCCCACATGTACCCTGCCCAGCATAGCAATGTTCCAGTCCCCACATGTACCCTACCCAGCATAGCAATGTTCCAGTCTCCACCTGCGCCCTACTCAGCATAGCAATGTTCCAGCGCACACATGTACCCTGCCCAGCATAGCAATGTTCCAGTCCCCACATGTACCCTGCCCAGAATAGCAATGTTCCAATCCACACATGTACCCTGCTCAGTATAGAAATGTTCCAGTCCCCACATGTACCTTGCCCAGCATAGCAATGTTCCAGTCCCCACATGTACCCTACCCAGCATAGCAATGTTCCAGCACACACATGCAACCTGCCCAGCATAGCAATGTTCCAGTCCCTACATGTACCCTGCCCAGCATAGCAATGTTCCAGCCCATACATGTATCCTGCTCAGCATAGCAATGTTCCAGCCCACACATGTACCCTGCCCAGCATAGCAATGTTCCAGCCCATACATGTATCCTGCCCAGCATAGCAATGTTCCAGCCCACACATGTACCCTGCCCAGAATAGCAATGTTCCAGCCCACACATGTATCCTGCCCAGCATAGCAATGTTCCAACCCACACCTGCACCCTACCCAGCATAGCAATGTTCCAGCCCACACGTGCACCCTGCCCAGCATAGCAATGTTCCAGCCCACACGTGCACCCTGCCCAGTATAGCAATGTTCCAACCCACACCTGCACCCTACCCAGCATAGCAATGTTCCAACCCACACCTGCACCCTACCGAGCATAGCAATGTTCCAACCCACACCTGCACCCTGCCCAGCATAGCAATGTTCCAACCCACAACTGCACCCTACCCAGCATAGCAATGTTCCAACCCACACATGCACCCTACCCAGCATAGCAATGTTCCAACCCACACCTGCACCCTGCCCAGCATAGCAATGTTCCAGCACACACCTGCACCCTGCCCAACATAGCAATGTTCCAGCCCACACGTGCACCCTACCCAGCATAGTAATGTTCCAACCCACACCTGCACCCTGCCCAGCATAGCAATGTTCCAACCCACACATGTACCCTGATCAGCATAGCAATGTTCCAGCTCATACATGTACCCTGCCCAGCATAGCAATGTTCCAGCCCACACACGTACCCTGCCCAGCATAGCAATGTTCCAGCCCACATGTGCACTCTACCCAGCATAGCAATGTTCCAATCCACACCTGCACCCTGCCCAGCATAGCAATGTTCCAACCCACACCTGCACCCTGCCCAGCATAGCAATGTTCCAGCCCCACATGTACCCTGCCCAGCATAGCAATGTTCCAGCCCACACATGTACCCTGCCCAGCATAGCAATGTTCCAGCCCACACGTGCAACCTACCCTGCATAGCAATGTTCCAGCCCACACCTGTACCCTGCCCAGCATAGCAATGTTCTAGTCCCCACATGTACCCTGCCCAGCATAGCAATGTTCCAGTCCCCACATGTACCCTACCCAGCATAGCAATGTTCCAGTCCCCACATGTACCCTGCCCAGCATAGCAATGTTCCAGTCCCCACATGTACCCTGCCCAGCATAGCAATGTTCCAGTCCCTACATGTACCCTGTCCAGCATAGCAATGATCCAACCCACACATGTATCCTGCCCAGCATAGCAATGTTCCAGTCCCCACATGTACCCTACCCAGCATAGCAATGTTCCAGACTCTACCTGCGCCCTACTCAGCATAGCAATGTTCCAGCGCACACATGTACCCTGCCCAGCATAGCAATGTTCCAGTCCCCACATGTACCCTGCCCAGCATAGCAATGTTCCAGTCCACACATGTACCCTGCTCAGATAGCAATGTTCCAGTCCCCACATGTACCTTGCCCAGCATAGCAATGTTCCAGTCCCCACATGTACCCTGTCCAGCATAGCAATGTTCCAGCCCACACATGTATCCTGCCCAGCATAGCAATGTTCCAGCCCACACATGTACCCTGCCCAGCATAGCAATGTTCCAGCCCACATGTACCTGGTAGCAATGTTCCAGCCCACACTGCACCCTACCCAGCATAGCAATGTTCCAGCCCACACATGTACCCTACCCAGCATAGCAATGTTCCAACCCACACGTGTACCCTACCCAGCATAGCAATGTTCCAGCCCACACCTGCACCCTACCCAGCATAGCAATGTTCCAGCCCACACCTGCACCCTACCCAGCATAGCAATGTTCCAGCCCACACATGCACCCTACCCAGCATAGCAATGTTCCAACCCACACATGTATCCTGCCCAGCATAGCAATGTTCCACCCACACTGCACCCTACCCAGCATAGCAATGTTCCAGCCCACACCTGCACCCTGCCCAGCATAGCAATGTTCCAACCCACACCTGCACCCTGCCCAGCATAGCAATGTTCCAACCCACACCTGCACCCTGCCAGCATAGCAATGTTCCAGCCCACACCTGCACCCTGCCCAGCATAGCAATGTTCCAGCCCACACGTGCACCCTGCCCAGCATAGCAATGTTCCAGCCCACACCTGCACCCTGCCCAGCATAGCAATGTTCCAGCCCACACCTGCACCCTGCCCAGCATAGCAATGTTCCAGCCCACACTGCACCCTACCCAGCATAGCAATGTTCCAACCCACACGTGCACCCTACCCAGCATAGCAATGTTCCAGTCCCCACATGTACCCTGCCCAGCATAGCAATGTTCCAGCCCACACATGTACCCTGCCCAGCATAGCAATGTTCCAACCCACACCTGCACCCTGCCCAGCATAGCAATGTTCCAGCACACACCTGCACCCTGCCCAGCATAGCAATGTTCCAGCCCACACCTGCACCCTGCCCAGCATAGCAATGTTCCAGCACACACCTGCACCCTGCCCAGCATAGCAATGTTCCAGCCACACCTGTACCCTACCCAGCATAGCAATGTTCCAGCACACACCTGTATCCTACCCAGCATAGCAATGTTCCAGCCCACACATGTACCTGCCCAGCATAGCAATGTTCCAGCCCACACCTGTACCCTGCCCAGCATAGCAATGTTCCAGCCCACACATGTACCCTGCCCAGCATAGCAATGTTCCAGCCACACCTGCACCCTGCCCAGCATAGCAATGTTCCAACCCACACCTGCACCCTGCCCAGCATAGCAATGTTCCAGCCCACACGTGTACCCTGCCCAGCATAGCAATGTTTCAGCCCACACGTGTACCCTGCCCAGCATAGCAATGTTCCAACCCACACGTGTACCCTGCCCAGCATAGCAATGTTCCAGCCCACACGTGTACCCTGCCCAGCATAGCAATGTTCCAGCCCACACGTGTACCCTGCCCAGCATAGCAATGTTCCAGCCCACACGTGTACCCTGCCCAGCATAGCAATGTTCCAGCACACACCTGCACCCTGCCCAGCATAGCAATGTTCCAACCCACACCTGCACCCTGCCCAGCATAGCAATGTTCCAGCCCACACGTGTATCCTGCCCAGCATAGCAATGTTCCAGCCCATACATGTATCCTGCCCAGCATAGCAATGTTCCAGTCCCCACATGTACCCTGTCCAGTATAGCAATGTTCCAGTCCCCACATGTACCCTGCCCAGCATAGCAATGTTCCAACCCACACGTGCACCCTACCCAGCATAGCAATGTTCCAGTCCCCACATGTACCCTGCCCAGCATAGCAATGTTCCAGCCCACACATGTACCCTGCCCAGCATAGCAATGTTCCAACCCACACCTGCACCCTGCCTAGCATAGCAATGTTCCAGCACACACCTGCACCCTGCCCAGCATAGCAATGTTCCAGCCCACACCTGCACCCTGCCCAGCATAGCAATGTTCCAGCACACACCTGCACCCTGCCCAGCATAGCAATGTTCCAGCACACACCTGTATCCTACCCAGCATAGCAATGTTCCAGCACACACCTGTATCCTACCCAGCATAGCAATGTTCCAGCCCACACATGTACCCTGCCCAGCATAGCAATGTTCCAGCCCACACCTGTACCCTGCCCAGCATAGCAATGTTCCAGCCCACACATGTACCCTGCCCAGCATAGCAATGTTCCAGCCCACACCTGCACCCTGCCCAGCATAGCAATGTTCCAGCCTACACGTGTACCCTGCCCAGCATAGCAATGTTCCAGCCCACACGTGTACCCTGCTCAGCATAGCAATGTTTCAGCCCACACGTGTACCCTGCCCAGCATAGCAATGTTCCAACCCACACGTGTACCCTGCCCAGCATAGCAATGTTCCAGCCCACACGTGTACCCTGCCCAGCATAGCAATGTTCCAGCCCACACGTGTACCCTGCCCAGCATAGCAATGTTCCAGCCCACACGTGTACCCTGCCCAGCATAGCAATGTTCCAGCACACACCTGCACCCTGCCCAGCATAGCAATGTTCCAACCCACACCTGCACCCTGCCCAGCATAGCAATGTTCCATCCCACACGTGTACCCTGCCCAGCATAGCAATGTTCCAGCCCACACGTGTATCCTGCCCAGCATAGCAATGTTCCAGCCCATACATGTATCCTGCCCAGCATAGCAATGTTCCAGTCCCCACATGTACCCTCTCCAGCATAGCAATGTTCCAGTCCCCACATGTACCCTGCCCAGCATAGCAATGTTCCAACCCACACGTGTACCCTGCCCAGCATAGCAATGTTCCAATCCCCACATGTACCCTGTCCAGCATAGCAATGTTCCAGTCTCCACATGTACCCTGTCCAGCATAGCAATGTTCCAGTCCCCACATGTACCCTGTCCAGCATAGCAATGTTCCAGTCCCCACATGTACCCTGCCCAGCATAGCAATGTTCCAGTCCCCACATGTACCCTGTCCAGCATAGCAATGTTCCAGTCCCCACATGTACCCTGTCCAGCATAGCAATGTTCCAGTCCCCACATGTACCCTGTCCAGCATAGCAATGTTCCAGTCCCCACATGTACCCTGTCCAGCATAGCAATGTTCCAGTCCCCACATGTACCCTGTCCAGCATAGCAATGTTCCAGTCCCCACATGTACCCTGTCCAGCATAGCAATGTTCCAGTCCCCACATGTACCCTGTCCAGCATAGCAATGTTCCAGTCCCCACATGTACCCTGTCCAGCATAGCAATGTTCCAGTCTCCACATGTACCCTGTCCAGCATAGCAATGTTCCAGTCCCCACATGTACCCTGTCCAGCATAGCAATGTTCCAGTCCCCACATGTACCCTGTCCAGCATAGCAATGTTCCAGTCCCCACATGTACCCTGTCCAGCATAGCAATGTTCCAGTCCCCACATGTACCCTGTCCAGCATAGCAATGTTCCAGTCCCCACTTGTACCCTGTCCAGCATAGCAATGTTCCAGTCCCCACATGTACCCTGTCCAGCATAGCAATGTTCCAGTCCCCACATGTACCCTGCCCAGCATAGCAATGTTCCAGTCCCCACATGTACCCTGTCCAGCATAGCAATGTTCCAGTCCCCACATGTACCCTGTCCAGCATAGCAATGTTCCAGTCCCCACATGTACCCTGTCCAGCATAGCAATGTTCCAGTCCCCACATGTACCCTGTCCAGCATAGCAATGTTCCAGCCCACACCTGTACCCTGCCCAGCATAGCAATGTTCCAGTCCCCACATGTACCCTGTCCAGCATAGCAATGTTCCAGTCCCCAAATGTACCCTGTCCAGCATAGCAATGTTCCAGTCCCCACATGTACCCTGTCCAGCATAGCAATGTTCCAATCCCCACATGTACCCTGCCCAGCATAGCAATGTTCCTGTCCCCACATGTACCCTGTCCAGCATAGCAATGTTCCAGTCCCCACATGTACCTTGTCCAGCATAGCAATGTTCCAGTCCGCACATGTACCCTGTCCAGCATAGCAATGTTCCAGTCCCCACATGTACCCTGTCCAGCATAGCAATGTTCCAGTCCCCACGTGTACCCTACCCAGCTTAGCAATGTTCCAGCCCACACCTGCACCCTACCCAGCATAGCAATGTTCCAGCACACACATGTACCCTACCCAGCATAGCAATGTTCCAACCCACACCTGCACCCTACCCAGCATAGCAATGTTCCAACCCACACCTGCACCTTACCCAGCATAGCAATGTTCCAGCACACACCTGCACCCTACCCAGCATAGCAATGTTCCAACCCACACCTGCACCCTACCCAGCATAGCAAT
This sequence comes from Archivesica marissinica, assembly GCA_014843695.1. NCBI lineage: Eukaryota > Metazoa > Mollusca > Bivalvia > Venerida > Vesicomyidae > Archivesica > Archivesica marissinica. The sequence continues at coordinate 20,181,786 of CM026398.1, forward strand.
GTTCCAACCCACACCTGCACCCTACCCAGCATAGCAATGTTCCAACCCACACCTGCACCCTGCCCAGCATAGCAATGTTCCAACCCACACCTGCACCCTGCCCAGCATAGCAATGTTCCAACCCACACCTGCACCCTGCCCAGCATAGCAATGTTCCAACCCACACCTGCACCCTGCCCAGCATAGCAATGTTCCAGCCCACACCTGCGCCCTGCCCAGCATAGCAATGTTCCAACCCACACCTGCACCCTGCCCAGCATAGCAATGTTCCAGCCCACACCTGCACCCTGCCCAGCATAGCAATGTTCCAACCCACACCTGCACCCTGCCCAGCATAGCAATGTTCCAGCCCACACCTGCACCCTGCCCAGCATAGCAATGTTCCAACCCACACCTGCACCCTACCCAGCATAGCAATGTTCCAACCCACACCTGCACCCTGCCCAGCATAGCAATGTTCCAACCCACACCTGCACCCTACCCAGCATAGCAATGTTCCAACCCACACCTGCACCCTGCCCAGCATAGCAATGTTCCAACCAACACCTGCACCCTGCCCAGCATAGCAATGTTCCAACCCACACCTGCACCCTGCCCAGCATAGCAATGTTCCAGCCCACACCTGCGCCCTGCCCAGCATAGCAATGTTCCAACCCACACCTGCACCCTGCCCAGCATAGCAATGTTCCAGCCCACACCTGCACCCTGCCCAGCATAGCAATGTTCCAACCCACACCTGCACCCTGCCCAGCATAGCAATGTTCCAGCCCACACCTGCACCCTGCCCAGCATAGCAATGTTCCAACCCACACCTGCACCCTACCCAGCATAGCAATGTTCCAACCCACACCTGCACCCTGCCCAGCATAGCAATGTTCCAACCCACACCTGCACCCTACCCAGCATAGCAATGTTCCAACCCACACCTGCACCCTGCCCAGCATAGCAATGTTCCAACCAACACCTGCACCCTGCCCAGCTTAGCAATGTTCCAACCCACACGTGTATCCTACTTGCATAGCTAATGAAAGACATCGGTCTTTTACTGCCCCTGAATACTCCCTAAAAGTAGATAGGTCATATTAAGGGTTTTCCTCTGTTTTTATCGTAGTTTCCTTTGCACAACATGCTAGCACCTTTATTCCACTATCGCTTCATATGATTATTGAATTACTATATCTCGACAGATCTTCTACAATTATATGCAATGGGTACTTATTTGTAAAACAATGTTATCAGTTAACTAACACGATTTTGATAAAATCACATTTATCATACTGCAGCATCTGGTTAGGGCACAACAGTAAAACAAAGGATTCCAACCAAAAGGACCTATTTACATATTGGGATCAAGCAGACTTTATCTGCCAAGGGAGGTAATCGAAAATTAGCGATGTCTCTCATTTGTATCACTTGAATTTGAGTTTTGAGAACAGTTTTTTATAACTCCAGATTCAGGTTTGTGGATTGTAGCCAACCCTGGCAGGTGATTAACACGTATTTGTACATGTATTACTAACTGGTATCGGAACTGTACACGCTTCAAAGAAACTGTGTTAGTCATATGCTATTTCTCATTGCAGCCACGTCAGATATACCTGACACAATCACGATACACCTGATACATCATTACTTACATATAATACACTCTGACAGGGTAAACAGTATCGTGCGAGCATCGGGTACACACTCGCGTCATATCATGCTCCGATTGATTATCTACCGAGATATAATCAGCATGTCTGTACAACGCATGCCAAGTCTGAGTAGACCAGTAAACAGCTGTCCGATAGGTTAATACAACCCATACATAGCCCAATTAAGGGACCTAACTAACTAACTAACTTAATTAACTACTAAAATGTGCATTGACCCGAAACAAATACTTTGAAACAATTATAGAGTTGTACATGTACATGATAATAATACTTTGAAACAAGTATAGAGTTGTACATGTACATGATAATAATACTTTGAAACAAGTATAGAGTTGTACATGTACATGATAATAATACTTTGAAACAAGTATAGAGTTGTACATGTACATGATAATAATACTTTGAAGCAAGTATAGAGTTGTACATGTACATGATAATAATACTTTGAAACAAGTATAGAGTTGTACATGTACATGATAATAATACTTTGAAACAAGTATAGAGTTGTACATGTACATGATAATAATACTTTGAAACAAGTATAGAGTTGTACATGTACATGATAATAATACTTTGAAACAAGTATAGAGTTGTACATGTACATGATAATAATACTTTGAAACAATTATAGAGTTGTACATGTACATGATAATAATACTTTGAAACAATTATAGAGTTGTACATGATAATTATGCTATGCAGAAACAGCACAATAATTGAAGTAATGTTTGATCTTGGTTGGTTTGGGTTCGAAATTAGGTGACACGTTTTTTGGAGGACAAGAAAATTACCATAGATACAATCAATGTTGAACAATCTCTCTGTAAACTCTAGATCGTTACCCAAAGCAGTAATGTGTAAAATATTGACATAAACTGTTCATTCCGTATGGTCGATATGATGCTCTATAACTAATCGATTGTTCTAGAGACTCATAAATTTACCATACCGTTTCAAACTCAGGTTTATATTTCTAAACATCGTAGTTGTGCCAATATTTCATTTAATAAAAGGAATCGTGGTGACAGTGCTTGATGTGTTTATTTTCAAAGTATTTGTTTTGGATCAATATGTAGCACATCTTAGAAGTCATAGCCCCTTAAGTAACCACACCTATTCGGGTGACAAACGCTATGTTTTTTTGCTCGCCCATATGGTTTACCGGCGGCGAGGGTAAATAAACTTCATCATCATCATCAACGCTATGTTTTATTCAGCTGATTTCTGCCATGTTAAGATGTCGTGTTGGGTGGATGGAGACACGACATAAGAACAAAGTAAACTACAAATGTTAATATAAAATATGTAAAAAAATGTCGGTATAAAATACCGAATTACCAAGGCTCTGTTGAATGCTATGTATAAGAGGCAATCTCAGAACAGTGCGTTTTAGTTTATACAAATTTATTTTAGCTCGATTGCGAATCAAGTTCTTATAACTTATACTAATCACTCTCGAGACATCATTCCTGATGGAATCCATCGCCACGAGGGAGAGAGAAGAGGCATGTGGAATTTAAATGCCTTGCCTAAGGACACAATCGTAACGGCTCCAGCGGGGCTCGAACTCCGGGCCTTTCGCACGTGAAGCGAACGCGCATCCACTGAGCTATCACGACAGTGCGTTTTGTACATTAGTGTCATGTTAGGCTCTTTTGTACATTCTTTAAAAATAAAAATGGAAAATAAATATATTCTGTATATGTAAGTGTATCTTGTTGAAAGCTAGTGATGATTTTGCAAGTAAATATGCATAAAACGGAAGTAGGTTACTTATACTAAGCGACGGGAAGTTTACATAAAAACACATTTCCTAGGCATGTTCAAGCGGTTAACCAGTACTTGGTGCACCAACCTCCGTAAGAAACTGCCAATATTTTCATTTAAAGAAACACGGTCTGAGTAGGGTTCGAATCCCGTGACCATCAGTGATGATACGTTACACACACACACACACACACCACACCACACCACACCACACCACACCACCCACACCACACCACACCACACCGCACCACACCGCACGCACGCACGCACGCACGCACGCACGCACGCACGCACGCACGCACGCACGCACGCACGCACGCACACACACACACACACACACACACACACAAAAAGCGTTATTGTTGTTTCCGTGTGGCCTCAACTTTTCACAGTAACGTCAATTTGCTGCGTAGTGTTGGCATATACGACATGTTTTGAGGGCCTCGTGGTAGATTAACTTTGTTATATGAGTTCTCTCGTAAAAGAACGTCTTTATTATTATTATTATTTCGTTCTTTTGTGTTCAAATAGGTCAATTGCAACATGTTGGCATACTTTTGAATTGGTACGCCAATTCGTTTTCAATGCCAACTTGAGCAATTCAAATGTAGCACATGGAAATATATTCAGTAACCCGTGTGTTTTCGTTGAGTGTATAATTAACCTGTTTCTTTTACATTTATCGAGCAGTTGTGTTGAGATGCCTGTCTGTTGTTTATGGTTAGCGACATTGAATATTCAGGTATGTTTGTTGATAACAGATTCTCGTGCTGAAGTGCGTGTTTTACAGGCGAAAACTTGGTGTGGAAGCCAAGTCTTGTAAAGTACATTAGCATTGAGACCACATTAATTTGAAAATAATACCTGGGGATAGCAAATCAGTAATTCATAAATACGCACGGCCAGGGTAAAATGTAGACAGTTTCCATTTCTCTACGCAAAATATCCGCCATACCACACACCCCGAGCTCCACACACATTACACAACATATACGCATTGAAAGAAATAATTCATGGGAAGTGAATCATAACCCTAAACAGCCTGGGTGTGGCTTCATTGTTCCATAAGTCATAAATATAAACGTGAACACTTGCTTTCCTAATAATACATGTATCCAGCGCAGTTAACAATATCACGAGTTTGTTTTAATTTAATAGTGAAACCGTAGTAAAGTGTGACAGTTGCTACGCCTATGTAACAACGCCCTCTAGTATGTGAATACATCGCGGGATAGATCCCATCCCACCAGTTGCTACGCCTATGTAACAACGCCCTCTAGTATGTGAATATATCGCGGAGTAGACCCCACCCCACCATCTCACCAGTTGCTACGCCTATGTAACAACGCCATCTAGTATGTGAATACATCGCGGAGTAGACCTCACCCCACCATCACACCAGTTGCTACGCCTATGTAACAACGCCCTCTAGTATGTGAATATATCGCGGAGTAGACCTCACCCCACCATCACACCAGTTGCTACGCCTATGTAACAACCTCCTCTAGTATGTGAATACATCGCGGAGTAGACCTCACCCCACCATCTCACCAGTTGCTACGCCTATGTAACAACGCCCTCTAGTATGTGAATACATCGCGGGATAGATCCCACCCCACCATCGCACCAGTTGCTACGTCTATGCAACAACCTCCTCTAGTATGTGAATATATCGCGGAGTAGACCTCACCCCACCATCACACCAGTTGTTATGTCTATGTAATAACGCACTCTAGTATGTGAATATATCGCGGAGTAGACCTCATCTCTGGAAATCTCCGTTATATCCTCTCGTGGGGCTAGTCGACAGATAAAAACCTCTACTGATAATAAAATCAGTCTCAGAACTTGCAGGAACGAGATATACATCTGATAAGCCTTTTAGAACACGGCATATATAAATGCTATATACATGTGTGTATGTATATTGAACAGTATACGCTCCGGTGTGATTCTTTGGTTTGTTCGTCTGTAACGTCATATTTCTGTTTCATTGTTTTCATACATTACGTTACAATTATACATACAATGAAATACGTGGAAAACAATTTGAAATATAATTAGGATTTATTATTATTGCTGTACAGTCAAACATTTCTTAAACAGCCAGCCATGATAATCACATAGAGTGGCTGCTTAGCACAGGTGGCTGCTTAATAGAGGTCAAATGTATATAAACAATATGGGAATCTGGCAACTGGCTGCTTAATGCAGGCTGGTTGCTACCAATAGAGGTGACCACTAACACAGGTTTGTATGTACACCATTTAATCGGGGGGGGGGGGAGCAAATGGGTTGGGCTGCAAGCTATGCCATCATTATTTACAGACCTCCCTCGTAGTTCTGTTCTGTCACAATTTACAAATCAGTTACTATCAAACAATTTTATTCATTACAAAACTAGCTTTACTCATAATGTTGATGTAACAAAATTGAATCCATTCTTTTAAACATTGTTAATGTACTTAAACCAGTAACGTACCCAGAGGCAAATGTATACCGATGCAATCTATGGGGTGTCCGGGGCATGTTCCCCCTTAAAATGGTTGGGGTATGGAAGCGATGTCATGCGTTTTCTGATTTAATGAATTTAGACGTATAATGTACTGAGTAAGCTTTCTTGCATTCAACATTTTATACAGCAAAGGGATATTTTTTGCATTTTTTCTTTCTTTTCTTTTGGCTTTGGAAATTTTAAGCGAGGCAGTTGCCTCGGTGTGCCTCAGTGTGGCTACGGGCCTGTGGACATTGTTGAAACATGTATAATCTTATTTGACTAGGTTAGTCTGTTTTCGTTCGGCTGTCGTCCAGGCTCTGTTTCTAATTGGCAAGAACTCGTAATGGCAAAGACAGTAATTAGCGTACACCATTTTAGCATGTTTTAGTAAAATTCATAGAACTCAAATATATTGCCTTGCTTTAATACAGGGATATGATTTTAAATTCTAAATGCGTTACTAACACGACTTTTCAACATGCGGGACATATGATGTGTGCGTCTAGTATATATAGTTGGGTTGGAGGAACAATTAACATGCGTGTTCACAGAGTACACATGGGTACACTCGGTAGCTTGGGAGCTCAACTTTATATCCCTTTACATACCCAAACACAGGTCATTATGTTCAGTAATTATTATTAGCCACCGCAGGGTTAGCGGAAAGTGGTAACATGTTTGGTTCGTAGTCCAGTTGTATCAGGTTCGACCCCCCGGTAACACCATGGCAAAACCACTAATACCAGTCTGCTTGGTGAGTTCTTAAACCAAGATCGTGTGTCAGTGCCTTCCACCGTGCACATACAAGGACCAGAGTCGGTATACATACAGTCAAACATGTGTTAGGCAGCCAGCCAGGGGAGTCAGAGAAAGTGGCTGCTTAGAACAGGTGGCTGCTTAATAGAGGTCAAATATATAATAAAACAACCGATTGGGAATCTGGAAACTGGATGCTTAATACAGGTTGGCTGCTTAATGGAAGTGACCACTAACACAGGTTTGAACAGGTTTGTATATATAACCTGATATATAATATATATATATAATCAGACTGAACTAAATCTTCAGAAGATGTGTTCAGCTTTAGGCCGAGCTAACAAATCGTAAGTTTATACCAGTTTATTTTAGCTCGATTGCGACACAAGTTATTACAACTTATAGTAATCACTATCGAGACCTCATTCATGATGGAATCCATCGCCATGAGGGAGATAGAAGAGGAAACGTGGAATTTAAATGCCTTGACTAAGGGCACAATCGAAACGGCCACAGATGGGCGCGAACTCCTGGCCTTTCGCACCTGAAGCGAACGCGCTACCACAGCGCTATCACGACTACCACAAATGATTGGACAGCCCCGATTCCGTATACAATATGTTCCGAGTTATTTAGTTTCATAATAACATGATCATATTCACATATGACTGTAATTTTCACATTATTAAATTAATATACGTGTAGTATACTATTTCAATCCTCGAATACGGTTAGTAACCTTTTTTCGATTTCTACTATATATTGTAACTTATTTCAGTCAATATCATTATTTGGGTACTTCAGTGCTATCTGTTTTATAACTGCATGTTTTTAGAAGAACATTTTTAGTTTTCGTTCATATTGCCATCTGACAACCAGCTCTGTTAAAGTGGATGGCAATGGTTATACATGTATTTTATGTTATATTTCGGATTTTACGCCTGCATCAGCACCATTTTGGGCTATATCGCCGGTGGGCAGTTTACCTAACAACACCTTTCCTGGGCAGGCTGCAGCGGTTAACCAGTACTTGGATGCACCAACCTCCGTAAGAAACGGCCAACTTTTTCATATAAATGAGACACGGCCTGAGCGGGGCCCGAACCCGTGGCCATCAGTGATGATAGGTTACAGTGGTATGCAAGTCAGCGACCTTAACCACTCGACCACGGAGGCGGACTGGATGGCAATGGTAATATGTATACATATATATATAAATGAACATCCCGTAACATATTGCTTACATGCTAAGAAATCTGAAAATGACTGTTATTATCCAGTCCGTAATGCAATGGAATTTATAAGTACATGTATATCGATATGGAGTTTTAAAAATCACAAGTTTTTCCTCAAACAATACTTACAGTACTCATCGAGGCATGATAATCCATTTCCGAACTTGAACAACGTCCGATCGGACACTGGTGGAAACAAAGACGTATTTCGGATATAGGAAGTGTGGTTTTCACTATACCATAGCGTTTCTGTTAAGACTATCTGTGCATTTATAACTAAGTCAGTAAGTAATCTGTTTATTAAGAGTAACATTGGTTATACCGGACATCTAAAACATACATATACTCACATACACAGAAAATACACAGCCCAACAGGCCTATAAGTCACATGTAAATGAGTATTTGTTCATTCATGTGAAAAAATAGTGAAATATACGTGTGCTATTGTAATTAAAAGCGCTTACGGTAGTAATAACAGCGATACAGACGGATCTGTAGTCCAGTGGTAACCTGCGATCCCCCGTAGTCCAGTGGTAACCTGCGATCCCCCGTCTGACCTTAATAAAATTAACAGTCTTTCAGAAGGAACTTTAAACCGAGGTCTCGTGGCAGTGCTTTACACCGTGCACGTAAAAGAACCAGAGGACACTCTGGAATGAGTCTCTGTCTGTATCATGCACTATTCTCCAAAATCTAAAATGACTAATCTCTTCAGGAGGCGTCGCTCATATGGGCAACCGGTAGCGACGATAAATAAACGTGAAACAAACATAACAGCGATCACACTAGAAGTTAAACCTGCACCGACTATGGCATGCACTATATGATTCTACATGGTGTTACGCAGTCGAGTTAGCCCGTATCGAACATGTCCGAGGTCGTGCGATCATACACAGTACATGCATGTGTAAGGATAATGTAGATTGCTCAAGAAATGAGGCCACTATCTTGCTTACAATGGAAAAAACTACCATTCCTTCCTTATCCAGGGGCCGTAACTCTGGCGCTGCTACGTTTTACAACATTAGTAACTCGCTCTCGAGACCTCATTCCTGATGGAATCCATGGTCACGGAGGAGATAGAAGAGGCAGTGTGGAATTTAAACGCATTGCCTAATGTCACAATCGTAACGACTACAACTGATAGCAAACTCAGGGCATTGCATTCGCTACCACATCGCTATCACGACTTCCTCAATTGTTATATGGTGCCTTTAAGCGGAAATATACGGTAGACGGAAGGCAAAAGTTCAAACACTTCTAATCATCTACGTGCGAAAATAATAAACATCAACGCATACATTGATTATGTTGAGGAAAGACATTTAGCAGTTTTACGATCCGTATCAAGTTTAAAGAATTTATGACGGCCGGAAAATATAAACTTACAGAACAAACAATAAATGGTATACGAAATTGTATTAACAATTTGTAGCTTAATAACTACAGATTCATTACGGTACAGCAGACGTACGAAACCATTACTTTGCAGACAGCTAAATACACCAGGTGAGATATTTTGCCAAAATAACACAGAAAATTGATTTGAGCATTTAGACTATAGTAATTAACACAGCAAGACTTACATTTTCCGAGGAATCCATTTTTTCCCGAATTGAGACCGATATTTAACACAGACACTATTAGAAACAAGAACAAAACCTTTCTGGAACATCGGTTTGAAATATCATTTTCAGTTATCATAGAAAAAGGTTACTATAGCAACAGAATTAAATATGTTTGATAAGTATTTAGACAAGCTTCTCAGCAAACGAATTATTAAGAGGTTCCAAAAAACCACGTTATCGCCACGGTATATGAGTGGAAATCTTGTAGAACGTTAATTTCCTGGAATGTTTGCCCTAATTTTGAACACATTCTGGAAGGGTTAATCAATTCAACGCAGCAGGTTGGAGATGATGGAGCAGTTTAGATTCTCGGGTTTCTCTGTTTCAATGAACCGAAAATAAATAGAGAAACACAGGGATATGTGGTATTGCTGTGAAACAGCCCCGCCTACAACTTTCTGTCGGCATTGTTATCACGGAATGTTGATGTTTCATTCCGTTTAATATATAAGAAAACTAAATAAAACTAGAGAACGTCCGATAATATAAACTGTAACAATGTGTCTTTATTTATTATTTTATTATTTTATTTAATGTTGATATAACAAACGCCTGTAATTTGATTTCTTATATGCAGCTATTTGTATAATAATAACAATAATAATGACAACGATGATGAGAATGATAATAATAGTAATAAATAAATAATAATAATAATGATTACAATATTATAATACAATAATAATGACAACGATGATGAGGATGATAATAATAATAAATAATAATAATAATAATAATTATTATTACAATACTATAATACAATAATAATGACAACGATGATGAGGATGATAATAATAATAAATAATAATAATAATAATAATTATTATTACAATACTATAATACAATAATAATGACAACGATGATGAGGATGATAATAATAATAATAATAATAAATAAATAATAATATTGATTATTGATTATTGATAATAATAATAATGGTATGAGCCAGACACTGGGTGTACCTTTAGCTAACTCTCCGCATCGCTGGTGTTACTATGTAAGGTTCGTTAGGCGTCCTGCTGTATCATACCTCATTCACTCACACACCAGTTCATTCACTCATCAGTCCATTCGTTCACACATAAGTTCATTCGTTCACACATCAGTTCATTCACTCATCAGTCCATTTGTTCACACATCAGTTCATTCGTTCACACATCAGTTCATTCACTCATCAGTCCATTCGTTCACACATAAGTTCATTCTTTCACACATCAGCCATTCACGCACACATCAGCACATTCGTTCACACATCAGCCAATTCG
>CM026398.1:20197593-20423192 GCA_014843695.1 Archivesica marissinica
ATTATCCCAGAATGAGTTTAAATATCCGTAACATCTATGTCCGATTTACAAACGTATGATTCTCATATTGTATATAAATTCCTAAGCTGAAACTGTTTAAACCATCGCCTTTAAATACGACTAGGCAATGAAAGTAAATGTACGTTACTTACACCATGTTGGTGGGGTCTGTAGTACATTTGTCCAGTTGCCATTTATGTCCCGGTCTCACTTTGTACGCTCGTGAATTAGTTATTTATTCCGTTTGATAAATTCCAAATTATTTATTCCATTTGACAAATTCCCATCTATTTATTTCGGTTTGATAAATTTCAAACTAGTTATTCCGTTTGATAAATTCCTAAATATAAAATAGTTAAAACAGCTGCAGTTTCTAATCAGACGAATGACCGAACACAAATAGTTACAGTATTGTTTTAATACGATTTGCTTAGTTTAACTTCAATATTTTAACCTAACCGTTGTATTAACTATTCACAATTCTGTTTACATTAATTTCAAGGTACACATCAAGGAACAATCATTTTCAGCACCGCCAGATGATGAAAGACAATTGAACTAGTGTATGTACATTCATTGACAACTTAACAGATACTTATCACCAATTACAAAATCTTGTTAAACACTTGTTTTACACTGTAAATAACTAAAAGATCACAATGATGTACAAAACAACCATTATGAAGTTGCAGAAGTAACAATAACCAGCCGTCTTAACACTACACTCTTGTAAATAGTCACGAATATATTAACCTATACATATACAACCGAGATAGCAGACTTATTCCGAAAACCCACATAAAATAAGGAAGTTGTTTACTGTGCCTTCGTGTGAACACTAAATCATAATTTGACGAGGGTTATCAGATATTTTATGTAGAAATGGTGCACTATAGGTAACCGTAATAGCTATAACATGTTTTCCTCACATCTGCACGTGTTCATAATTTGCCAGAATATTGTGAGCATGCGCAGTCAGTACAATACGGCGTTTTGTTTGTTGCTTGTTTGTTTTGTACAGGTGTCGAGCAGCTGGATAAGATTGGAATCATATTCTGTGATTTGTCCAACCGCGTCCCCGCAGTATTTCTATCGGAACTATTTTTTCTGTAGATAAATTCTTAGGGGTAGAGGCTATTCTACTGATATGTAAGTGGCGGGGTGTCCGGACAGATGGTGTACTAATCTGAATTGTAATTTTAATAAAAACAAATTAGTATTCCGTGAAATTCTGTTCTCGGTTTAAAGTCCCAAATGAAAGACTGTTAATTTCGATCCCTAGATTATAAAATTAACAGTCTTTCAATTGGGACTTTAAACCGAGGTCTCGTGTCGGTGCTTTACACCGTGCACGTACAAGAACCAGAGGAGACTCTGGAATGGGTCTCTGTCCGTATCATTGCATTATCCTCCAAACATCTAAAAAGACTAATCTTTTCGGGAAGCGTCGCTCATATGGGCAACCGGTAGCGAAGATAAATAAATGTAAAACACACACACACACAGAAAACATATTATGTTTACACAATCCGCTAGCAATACTTATCAGCAAAGACGCGTCAGTGGTTCAGTGGTTTACACGTTGGACTGCGAATCCATGGCTCACCGGTTCGATACCTCGTCTAAACATAATAATAGTATAGAACTATAAGCAGAGATCCCGTGTATCGGTGCAATACACCGAGCACTTAAACGAACCAGGGATGCTTCTGGAATTGGTATTCAGGGGCAGTAGCTGACCGATGTCTCTCGTTATGGAAGTTAATCTCCAGGAATTACTAAACGGAATTAACTGAACCTCTACGAATTGCATTCGTTACCTACAGTTTATATTTAACCATTTGCCTGCTGAGTAAATAAAATCACATTTGCAAACAATATAGACCAATATACATACAGCTACATACAGCCGCGGCGTATCGCTGCCTGTGATCGCGATCTATGTTGTTTGCTATTCAGCCAAGTGCTTTAGCTCCACTATCCGAATAGCAAACAGTATAGAGCCTGATCAGACGCCACGTTCTGTGCCCCATGATCTAGATCTATGCTGTTTGCACAAGTGACTGTATCTGCTGCTAGCGTATAAACGACAACACAATTAGATAGATAACCTCTAAGATGATGTTATAACATAATTAACCTCCTCCAATTTGGTACTTAGAACATGAAGAGTGCGTATGCGGGTGTTAGCCTGCATCACTGAAACTGGTATACGGAATTGAAAGACTAGCTAAAGGAACGTAGTTATCTCTAACATTAAGTGTGTGTGTGTTTTAATTTGAAAGACTGTTAATTGTATTAGGGTCAGACGGGGATCGAACATGCGATCCCTGGATTACCAGTCCAGTGTGTTACCACTGGACTACAGATCCGTCTGTTGGAATTGAAAGACTAGCTAAATGAACGTATCTCTAACATTAGGTGCGTGCAACTAGCACTAAATCTTACTTCTGTCGACATCTGGCGACGCCATTGGGGGTAACGCAAAACATTCACAGACACGTAAATATCTCTTCCGTGTGTAATATAAATAATTGAGAAGTGGTTTAGTTATAATTATATGGACTTTATAAATGAGTGTTTACAGGTATGGCACTAGGGTCAGACGGATCTGTAGTTCAATGGTAACACGCTGGACTGATAATCCAGGGATCGCAGGTTCGATCCCCCGTCTGACCCTAATAAAATTAATAGTCTTGCAGATGGGACGTTAATCCGAGGTCTCGTGTCGGTGCTTTACACCGTGCACGTAAAAGAACCAGAGGAGACGCTGGAATGGGTCTCTGTCTGTATCATTACACTATCCTTCAAACATCTAAAATGACTAATCTCTTCAGGAGGCGTCGCTCATATGGGCAACAGGTAACGACGATAAATAAATGTAAAACACACACATATGGTACTAGGGCTACTATGCCTACGGCGGTATGTATCTACATATGAACATATATGAATGCGAATATGTTGCGTAAAGTATGTGCGTTTGCTTTTGTGGTTTAAAATCGCACTAACAGCTTATAGTTTATACGGCTACTCTCCGGCTAGTATTTATGACGACACAGACGGACACCGCCTGATCGACCACCGACCTTCCGCAAGTCCGCTGCATAGCTCCCAAACATGAAATTACAACTATTGTGAGGGGCAAGTTATTTAAAGTTAGCGACATTAACCAATCACACGGAGGGTCATTGTGTGTCACGGAAGCTCCTTGTGTGTCACAGAGGCTCATTGTTTATCACGGATGCTCAATGTGTGTCACGGAGGCTCATTGTGTGTCACGGAGGCTCATTGCATGTCATGGGGGTTCCTTGTGTGTCACGGAGGCTCATTGTGTGTAACGGAGGCTCATTGTGTGTCACGCAGACTCATTGTGTATCATGGAGGTTCATTGTGTGTCATGGAGGCTGCTTGTGTGTCACGGAGACTCATTGTGCGTCACGGAGGCTCAGTGTGTGTCACGCAGACTCATTGTGTGTCATGGAGGTTCATTGTGTGTCACGGAGACTCATTGTGTGTCATGGAGGCTCATTGTGTGTCACAGAGGCTCATTGTGTGTCACGGAGGCTCCTTGTGTGTAACGGAGGCTCATTGTGTGTCACGGAGGCTCATTGTGTGTCACAGAGGCTCATTGTGTGTCACGGAGGCTCATTGTGTGTCACAGAGGCTCATTGTGTGTCACGGAGGCTCCTTGTGTTTCACGGAGGCTCATTGTGTGTCACGGAGGCTCATTGTGTGTCACGGAGGCTCATTGTGTGTCACGGAGGCTCATTGTGTTTCACGGAGGCTCATTGTGTGTCACGGAGGCTCCTTGTGTGTCACTCGCTTCTTTTCCAGGAAACAGAAACACAACTATATACTTCTTGTTCGTTTTATTTTCAATTTGAATATCAATATTCACAATGGTAATGAATAGACATTATACATGTACATGCAATTATCCAAGACGTAGTCTCGTCAGCACACCTGTGTCTAATGGTACGATTTCTGATGAAAACACAAACATATCAAGATATTATACATAGTTTTTGTACATTAAATTCTGTTAATTATCTTCTTTTTTTTCAGTTAAGAAAAATAAACATAACATTATGATCTGACAGATGTCTGATATCTATGTACAGGTATGAATGCTGATGAAAATGCAAAATTATATCCTAGATAGGTTAGTTAAGTAAAATCAAATCTAAAAAATGCTCAAAATCTACTACATCTAAATATAGATTTGATTTTATTCTACAAATTTCAATGTCCAGTTGTTTGATATCAATGCAGGAGTTTGAAGTCTCAACAATCTATTCAGAATTGATCGTTCGACAGTACAGTGAAAACCATCATAAAGACTACCATTTGATTCTGGATACCGTTCAAACAGTATCTGCAAAGAACATAGATGATCAGTCTCTATGCTGTTTGCTATTCAGATGATCTTGCTAAGAAACTTGGCTATGTAGTAAACAACATAGATCCTGATCAGCACGCAGCGTCACGCTGCGGCTGATCTGGATCTATGTTGTTTGCAAAATCCATTAAATGTATCCAGCATGAAATGGGTTAAGACCAGTTTTTCTCAGTTCAGAATTATTTCTTCTATATTTCAATGGCTGCAATCCCTTAATAATAGTACCATAGCCTGGGAACAGGTGTTGATATATGTTGCCTAAATATATTTCAACACCGAGACCATTAAAGTATTGAGTTTCTGATAATATCAAATGTTATTTCGCCAGAAGTAAATTAGTGAAAATCGACAGACTGGAACCCACGCAAATAGGACCACACTTTTATTCAGTATTAAAACACTGTCGTGACGTCATACCTTTGTACTCGCAGTCCATTATTATTAATATTGGACTGCCGGCAAAAGGCCAGATTATTATATTAAATTATACTTGTACATGTACGAAATTAACAATGTTAGTTAGTAGGATATTGTTATATAAGTGTGTGTTTTAAGTAAGATATAAACCTCAAACAGATCCAATATGTAAAATATTGGTACTGTCTTCGGCGCTACGCGCCTCACAGTCCAGTATTTTACATATTGGATCATTTTTGGCTTATATCCTATACATATGACCATATATTTCAGTCCCAAATGATACCAGAATCCAGTTTCTGACAAATCTTTTCATACAATAATTACCGTATTGATATGCTAATAACAAAGATCATTAGGGCAATTCTGCAAAACAGGCATTCAAATATTTATAATGTAATGTGTAATTTTTAATCGTCTTAAACTCAGCCGCCCAAATGCATTTATGCGATGGCGACTTTTAATAAATTTAATAGTCAGTAATGTGTATTTCAAAAATCAAAAAAAAAATTCAAAATAATGAAATGATGCCATATTTCTCACTAGTTTTTATTTATTTCACTGAAATTTCAAATAAATTTATAATCATGGTCATTTTTATGGTCTATCTTTTTCTCACAAGTTTTAAAATAAGTCATTCTTAGTAAATATGAAATATTTTATGTTTCTTTCACTCGTGTATTATGGTGTGGAACTCGGAGAACACCCCTCTAATAAGACCACTTTTTGAAGCTCTGTATGTGGGTGGTCTTATTATAGAGGTTTTACTGTCCAACGTAGAACAAAAAATAGAAATAGACTGATGCAGCTTCAAGCTCCTGTGGTTTTATGTTGCTAAGCTTAACAATGATGCACAAGGTAAACATTTACCTTGGAAACATAATTCACAGTCCAACATGTGCCTAGTCCACATAAGAATAAAGAAGGCATATTTAACCCTTTGCATGCTAGAGGCAGAGAAAATCTCTTTTGCAAACAGCATAGAGCCAGATCAGAACGTTCCATCTGATCAGACTTTATGCTGTTTGCTATTCGGATAGTGGAGCTAAAACACTTGGCTGAATAGCAAACAAACATATATCCTGATCAGACGCTGCACTATGCCACGGCTGATCTGGATCTATGTTGTTTGCAAATGTGATTTTATTTACTCAGCAGGTAATGGGTTAAGAGACTAAGCTTCTCATCAATGCAACATGGGTTCGATCCTCGGACCGGGAAGTATATGAGATAGTACAATTATCGTTAGATCGGACAGGTGGGTCTTCTCCGGGTACTCCGGTTTCCTCCCACACATACCGCATTTATGCTTTCATCTGCGCCAACGAGAGTGATTAATATATTATTAAAACTTGCTTCGCAATCGTAGAATATATAAAATTTAAACTAATAGCACAATTTGACATTATTATAATGACATTGACAGACTGGCGCCATACACAATATCACGGAAAATTAATCCAACAATTATATGGCACATATATTATTCGTAGAGCGTAGTTTTTGTTGTTACATTTGTGCTTTACGGCAAAGCAAACACAGTTCAGGCTATATGGTAACAGACAGGACTGAACATTGTGGTTTCGCATCTCATTTACATAACAGTAATAAAAAATATGAGACATGGAACCAAAGCATTCACACCTGCTGGAATCAAGGATCGCAGCATATAATATCAATCAATATCACCGAAACACCCATTGCAGTGGTAAATGTACTGATCTGTATTCGACGATGGATCGTTTCATTGCAGCAGTGTAAATTAGAACTGGAGTATGTATATACATTTTGATTGTTCAGTACAATAACGACTATTAATAGATCAAATAATTGTAGCGGATGACAATTCATTAATGTGTATTTCTTATTTGCAATATTGAAAACTCTCGAAATATCTCATGGAATTTCATTAGAATTATCGAATACGACAAAATTCTAACGAAATTGCATATGACATATTTGCCTGTTATTTTCATACTATGATCTCAGTTTGCTGTCGAATGGTATAAAGTCTGCAACTTAAATTGTTAGAGTAGTGGTAGCGCATTCGCTTCAGGTGCGAGAAAGGCCTGGAGTTCGAGCCCCGCTGGAGCCGTTACGAATTCCATTAAATTCCATGAGTCCGCTTCTCTATCCCTTATGGCGATGGATTCCATCAGGAATGAGGTCTCAAAAGTGTTCAATAACAGTAATAAGAAGTTGTTTCACAATCGAGCTAAACTCGATGGAACGCTTGATACACAGCTGTGTCTGATAAATAAGCAGCCCTCGACCACGATAGTTACCTACTCGAGTAAATGTCTACGAGTGCAATTCATAAATATATAAGACAATGAAAGTTTACGAAAGAATCATAAAATGTTGTAAAATATTGGAAATAAACTGGGTAAAAATATCGTAAACAAATCATGAAAAAATCGATACATTCATTGATTAATTTTGCATCAAGATTATTTATATTTTTATATTTTGGGTTTTACGCCTGCATCGGCACCATTTTGGGCTATATCGCCGGCGGGCAGTTTACCTAACAACACCTTTCCTGGGCAGGCTCCAGCGGTTAACCAGTACTTGGGTGCACCAACCTGAACGGGGCTCGAACCCGTGACCATCAGTGATGATAGGTTACAGTGGTATTGCATCAAGGTACAAAAGAAATTTGTTTCACATTGCAATATATAAACACCAACATTAAAGTCATTCATCATGAGTTACACGGGACTAACTATTATACACGATAAAACACATTATAAACTCGTCAGATGATACGAGATCTACGATTGTTTAAATGACGCGTCCTTGTTAAAACACAAAAACATGTTAACTCTTTCAACACCAAGTAACTGACATGGACTGGTCCATGATATTCTTAGACCAATAAATGAATAAGAAAATTACATTTGGATCAGTTCATTTATCAAAATGGGTAAAAAAAAATTTTTAAATTGTAATATTACTGGCAAAAAGTGCAGATCCTGATGAGACGGCTCGTTACGAGCCGGCTCATCTGGATCTACACTTTTTGTACGCCTATTTAGAGGTCTGTGGTGTTGAAAGGGTTAAATGCACATAAAATGTAGTTGTCCACTAGTTGCAATAAATAACACTATATTGTTTTGGGAACAATATTTCATCCTGTGCTGGCTGTCCGATTAGCGCAGTGGTTAGCGTGCTCGCTTTTCACCAATGTACCATAACCCAGGTTCGATCCTCGGATCGGAAAGTATGTGAGATGGTACGGTGGTTGCGAGATTGGACAGGTGGGTTTTCTCCGGGTACTCCGGTTTCCTCCCACACGAATGACCACATTTACGCTTTCACCCGCACAAATGAGAGTGATTAATATAAGTTGTTAAAACTTGCTTCGCAATAGTTGTAAAATAAATATTAAACATTTTTTTAAAAGAATCCAGACGAATTGAATGAAATATAAGAAAAATATTACACATTCTAACGTTTATTTACAGCTTTGTAAGACCAGAAGACTTGTTTCCCCCCATATTAGTCCTATCATAACAAGAATTTGGTGTAAAATTAACAAATGGCAAAGCAGATTATTTCATTTCCAGACGGCCATGATGGCAGCCATTTTGGATTTGTGATAATTATGATGTCAGGTTATTTGTACCAGATACCACAGGATGGGAAATGTATATTTTGGTTTAACCCTTTCAACCCCACAGGCCTCTAAATAGGCTTATGAAAAGTGTAGATCCAGATGAGCTGGCTCGTGACGAGCCGTCTCATCAGGATCTACACTTTTTTGCCAGTAATAATTATTACTATTTTTAAATAAAATTACCCATTTTGATAAATGAACTGGTCCAAAGGTAATTTTCTTATTAATTTATTGGTCTGAAAATATCACGCACCAGTCCATGTCAGTTACTTGGGGTTGAATGGGTTAAGTAGTCAAAATACGACCGAAAACAATATTTTAAAAACTGATATAAGCAGTTTCAGAGATGCCATTTGTAGGTACTAAGAAGATAAACATGTAGCGATTACAAAATAGAATTTGAAACATTGTGAAAGAGAGATCAAAGTTTGAAAGCAGAACACAGCTTTGATGAGTCTTGTGCAGCAGATCACCTATAATGTGATCACAAATTGTAACCTGTCTTAAGCAGCCAGCCAAGGGAGTCACAGAAAGTGGCTGTTTAGCACAGGTGGCTGCTTAACAGAGGTAAAATGTATAACAAATCAACATATTGGGTATCTGGAAACTGGCTGCTTAATACAGGTTGGCTGCTTAATAGAGGTGACCACTAACACAGGTTTGACTGTATAATGTGATCACAAATTATAATATCATACATTAATTGATAGAGCCCCCCCCCCCCCTCCTCCCCTAACCTTCTCTGTGACACAACCCACTAAGATGCATCGAGTAAAAATATTTTTAAAACGATAATTGAATGTCACAGACCACTCCCCTTTTGAATAAAGGATCAGATTCCAGGGAAATACTACATGATGCTATTATACAAGATTTAAAAAAAAAAGAGGACAAGTTTTCACATGGACGGACATACTTTACATAGTAATTCTAAAATAGCCTCTTGATGGTGCATATATATACGCCAAAAACTGTACCGGGTAAATTTGGGGCAGACAGTCGCCAAGTGAACGCAATCGCAACACAGGTAAAGATAAACACAGTAAGAAATAAATCTTCTCAAAGTCATTATATACACAATGCCAAACAATGTTTATAATATCATTTCTTAACAATACATGTAATATTTCGGCTCACAGCGTACTGGAGTTCTGCATAATTGTAAGTTATTCTCAATATCTACTACATGTATACTTATATGATAAGTAAAAACAGTAACAGTTGCCTTTTCTCTCTCCCTCCTGGCGATGGATTCCATCAGGAATGAGGTCTCGAGAGTGATTAATATAAGTTATAAGAACTTGTTTTGCAATCGAGCTAAAATAAATTTGTATAAACTAAAAACAGTAAGAATATCATACTGGGTCAGTGAATAGCGAGATTTCGACATGTGAGCTGTAAGTGCACTTTTAACGGTCCTTGTATTTCGTGAATATGTAAAATGGTAATGACTGCACAATTTGTATATAGATCTGTTTTATAGATCTAAATTAGTTTATACAAAGTTAATTTGATAAATAGCTTGATTGCGAAACAAGTTCTTACAACTTATATTAATCACTGTCGAGAAGAAATTTCATAGCGATTACTTTTTGTTCATGTTTAAACAAGACGAAATAGCCGTGACAGTAAATGGATATCATTTTGTTAGATATACTCTATAGTTAATGGTTCGAGTCCGGAGTCAGGAAATAATATATTTTTTTACTTCATTTATAAATGTTTCGTTTGTTTAGTGATCGACATCGCAGTCGAAATTACGCAAGAACCTGTTGTCATCAATTTTGATTCAGAACTTGACAATTCAGCAATAGCCACTGAAGAAAATTGAAATACTTCAAATAAAATATTATTAAACCGAGAACAAAATCTATTCCTTAATTAAGATAAAATATATAGTAGGAAAAAAACTTCATGATAAAAAATCAAAATTTGTAAATAAAGAAACAAAGTCTTTATGCTAAAATCACCTCAATAACAATAAGCATATCGTAGGCTTCAATCCTCGCAACTTGGTTATAGCATTGCTATGCTCACCCCACTGAGCTATGTACGACTGCAGATTTATGGCAATTTTATTCTAACTAGTCTTTAAATGTCGTCACTTTTGAAACCTTTATTTGCGTTTACCCCTATTAACCCTTAAACACTACATACCTCTAAACAGGTTAGCAAAAAGTGTAGATCAACATACAGTCAAACTTGTCTTAAACATACAGTGAAACCTGTCTTAAACATACAGTCAAACCTGTCTTAAACATACAGTCAAACCTGTCTTAAACATACAGTCAAACCTGTCTTAAACATACAGTGAAACCAGTCTTAAACATACAGTCTTAAACATACAGTGAAACCTGTCTTTAAACATACAGTCAAACTTGTCTTTAAACATAGTCAAACCTGTCTTTAAACATACAGTGAAACCTGTCTTTAAACATACAGTCAAACCTGTCTTAAACATACAGTCAAACCTGTCTTTAAACATACAGTCAAACCTGTCTTAAATGGCCAGCCAACAGACAGTGATCATAATTGGCTGCATAGCAGAGGTGGCTGCTTAATAGGGGCCAACTGTTGAACCAATTACCATACTGGGAATCTGGCTACTGGCTGCTTCTAATAAAGACTGTCTGCTAAATAGAGATGGTCGCTAACACTGTAATTTTTTTCCATCCATAGAAATAAAGAACGAAGAACTTTATGTAAACATGTTAAAAATCCTAAAACAGATTGATACTAGGCGAAGAAGCTTACAGTACGGCCGGTGCGTGTACCTTCAACACACATGAAGTGATTCCCGGGAAGGGCCGAAACTAATGTTGCTAGAACGTGTGGCCCCGACCCGTTTGCCTTTATTTAATTTGTCATGTTTTGTATTCACATGTATATGTAAAACGAATCGAGCAATAAAATATGCTTAAACTAAACTAAGTGATTTTATAGTGGGTTTCCTCTGTCTGTGTTCTTCATATTTCAAGACAAGGCGAGAAGATGTAACATCTCTACTTTATTGGATGGTAACACGCTGGACTGGTAATCCAGGGATCGCAGGTTCGATCCCCCGTCTGACCCTAATAAAATGAACAGTTTTTCAGATGGGACATTAAACCGAGGTCTTGTGTCGGTGCTTTACGCCTTGCATGTAATAGAACCAGAGGAGACTCTGGAATGGGTCTCTGTCTGTATCATTGCACTATCCTCCAAAATCTAAAATGACTAATCTCTTCAGGAGGAGTCGCTCATATGGGCAACCGGTAGCGACGATAAATAAACGTAAAACACACACATTTATTGGATTTACCTCATTTTGTGAAAATCTACCTTTGGACTTATAAATCTTGTAAAGCAATCTCGGAATTTATTCAGTAGAGTAATTGTTGCTAACTGAAAATGATGCAACGTCGCTTAGCACTACAGTCTAAGGAGAATGGAAACAACGGTGCACAATTATTCCTAAAATAAATAATTACACATCATGAATGCAAAATTGCTCCACAGGTACATGGAAAAATAAGAAAATTGCAAATCATGACTTCAAAATTAGATAAATCGAAAAGAAAAAAGGTGACATCTTCGTGTCGTTCTTCCAGCTGTGATGATAGAATGTTTCCAACATTTACGCTATCTGGACTTCAAATAGGAAGTCTACAGACAAGAAGAACAAGCTCTTTAGCTACCTGCCTGCAGGCTGTAAAATGATTATACAATTTAAAAGAGATGGTATATATTGCATAACTGGTGTATATTTTACATTCTACTTTACTATCTATCTTACAAAACATTAAGAACAATTTCACATGACCAAGTGTCTATTAATCTTTAAATAATTCTCAGTCTAAGCCAAGCTGTTTTTATTGGTGGCACCACTCTGGCTTGATCAACCACATTCAGCTTGCTTGTCTCTCATTGGTTGTTCAATACTCGAGCTAGACCAATCACAACTGGACTGAGCTTGCACATCTTCTCATTGGTTGTTCAAAATGCTGGCTAGACCAACCACAACAGGACTGAGCTTGTATATCTTCTCATTGGTTGTTCAATACGCTGGCTAGACCAATCACAACTGGACTGAGCTTGCATATCTTCTCATTGGTTGTTTAAAATGCTGGCTAGACCAACCACAACAGGACTGAGCTTGTATATCTTCTCATTGGTTGTTCAATATGCTGGCTAGACAAACAACACCTCAAATAAGCTTGCTTATCTTCTCATTGGTTGTTCAAAATGCTGGCTAGACCAACCACAACACGACCGAGCTTGTATAATTATCTTCTCATTGGTTGTTCAATACCCTGGCTAGACCAACTACACCTCATCTAAGCTTGCTTATCTTCTCATTGGTTGTTCAATACCCTGGTTAGACCAACCACACCTCATCTAAGCTTGCTTATCTTCTCATTGGTTGTTCAATACCCTGGCTAGACCAACCACACCTTATCTAAGCTTGCTTATCTTCTCATTGGTTGTTCAATACCCTGGCTAGACCAACCACACTTCATCTAAGCTTGCTTATCTTCTCATTGGTTGTTCAATACCCTGGCTAGACCAACCACACCTTATCTAAGCTTGCTTATCTTCTCATTGGTTGTTCAATACCCTGGCTAGACCAACCACACCTCATCTAAGCTTGCTTATCTTCTCATTGGTTGTTCAATACCATGGCTAGACCAACCACAACGCGATTGAGCTTGCATAATTATCTTCCCATTGGTTGTTCCAATTTTCTGATTTCATCAACCAGATAGTTACAGTCAAAGACATTCCGACTGATGACAAAGTCTGCAATTCTCTGATTGGAGTAACTACGGCACGCTGTTTGCACATTTAAGCACATTTTTTTAGGATATGTGCGCATAAATATTGAAATATTATGAAAATCGCAGTTCCTATTATGTGCCACGGTGGCAGCCCAATGTGGGTAACATTCGAATGTATCACATTTTCTGCAGTATTAAAAGGGGTTAAAAACTCCCATTTTAAAACCAGTTTTAGGAGAGAAAGTGTTATTTTCTTCTCATAAACCATAATCCATGCTATCATCTTCCATGTTGGGACTGACAGGATGTGATGACAACATGGGGTCAGCACCAAGCCCCGAGGAACTATCATCCATAATGTCATCTAAGTTCAAGGTCGTTTCTACGGTTGCAGGGATTTGTTGTTGATACACCCGACCATTTAGGGCAGCGTTGTTCAGTTCTTGTTTAGGATGGACTAACTTATTTACTATGATTTGGTGGCTGTTCACATTTGTATTTGGCTGAACCATCGTATTAAGACTTTGGACATCTTCGGAGAATCCTGTGTTGAAGCCCTGGGCTTTCATCAGTAATTCTAATTGCTGGAAATATAACAATGACAAGAGTTAAGAATGAGCTTAGCCTGCGCAGAATAGAATACAGATACATGGAGTGTGGACGAATATGCAAATTTAAACACTTATTAATATAATAATGACAAGAGTTAAGAATGAGCTTAGACTGCGCAGAATAGAATATCTATATAGATACATGGAGTGTGGACGAATATGCAAATTTAAACACTTATTAATATGACAATGACAAGAGTTAAGAATGAACTTTGACTGCACACAATAGAATATCTATATAGATACATAGAGTATGGATGAATATGCAAATTTAAACACTTATTAATATAATAATGACAAGAGTTAAGAATGCACTTTGACTGCGCAGAATAGAATATCTATATAGATACATGGAGTGTGGACGAATATGCAAATTTAAACACTTATTAATATGACAATGACAAGAGTTAAGAATGAACTTTGACTGCACACAATAGAATATCTATATAGATACATAGAGTATGGATGAATATGCAAATTTAAACACTTATTAATATAATAATGACAAGAGTTAAGAATGCACTTTGACTGCGCAGAATAGAATATCTATATAGATACATGGAGTGTGGACGAATATGCAAATTTAAACACTTATTAATATGACAATGACAAGAGTTAAGAATGAACTTTGACTGCACACAATAGAATATCTATATAGATACATAGAGTATGGATGAATATGCAAATTTAAACACTTATTAATATAATAATGACAAGAGTTAAGAATGAACTTTGACTGCGCAGAATAGAATATCTATATAGATACATAGAGTATGGATGAATATGCAAATTTAAACACTTATTAATATAATAATAATAAACTGGGAACGCGTTAAGTGTATGCTTTTTATTGAGGAGGACACTTAGCAAATCACTATAGCAACAAAATGAATGTGTATTATGTGCCCCTCAAAACAAGAACTGTTGAAATCCCTCCAAACTTGGCGATTATCTTGGTCTTAACCCTTTCCCTCATAGAAACACCTCTTGACGCCATTACCAATATGACATACATTGACATTGTAGTAGCCAAACCAATGTTCATAATAAAGACCAGAATCTTATGTAGTCCCAGTAATATCTATGGAGGTGGGATAGATATGGCGACTACTTATCCACTGCATGATAGCTAAATGACTGTCGTTTGTATGGAGATATAATAGTATATTAACCAAAATCTCTATGAAGTCCCAGTAATATCTATGGAGGTGGGATAGATATGGCGACTACTTATCCACTGCATGATAGCTAAATGGCTGTCGTTTGTATGGAGATATAATAGTATATTAACCTAAATCTCTATGTAGTCCCAGTAATATCTATGGAGGTGGAATAGATATGGCGACTACTTATCCACTGCATGATAGCTAAATGGCTGTCGTTTGTATGGAGATATAATAGTATATTAACCTAAATCTCTATGAAGTCCCAGTAATATCTATGGAGGTGGGATAGATATGGCGACTACTTATCCACTGCGTGATAGCTAAATGACTGTCGTTTGTATGAAGATATAATAGTATATAAACTTAAATCTCTATGAAGGAAAGGGTTAAATGGCTGTCGTTTGTATGGAGATATAATAGTATATTAACCTAAATCTCTATGAAGGAAAGGGTTAATGTTCACTTCTTTGTTTATTACGAGAAAAATGCTGTGAACAGAAGCCCTTCTTTTCTCTTCCAAATGCCAAACAAGTTGTGTAATTTATATTGCTGAAATTACTAAAAACTGAACAGCAGGTGGCAAACATCAAGCTCCGAATAAATTTGGTCTCGTCCACATTTATTATAGTGGTTTTTCATATTCTTGAGGGTTCCATATTCTCGAGGTACAGCCTTATTTAGACACTGTTTTATTCTCAGGTAACTATGGTTACTAGTACCTCGAAATAACGGGAAGCCATGTTAACTTTCTGTCTGTCCAAATCAAGTAATTAGTCGTGCATTGCTTACATTAGGGAAGGTGTTGTGAGAACATAAAGATGTGATAAACACAAATAGATGTTATGTTATTATTGTTATATTTCGGGTTTTACGCCTGCATCAGCACCATTTTGGGCTATATCGCCGGCGGGCAGTTTACCTAACAACACCTTTCCTGGAAATAGATGAAAGCAAATCCATGTAACAAACATTCAGAATGGTGGTGACAAAATTTTGAACTTCATCCCATGTCGAGCTATTGAGTGTGGAAGATATCGAAACATACCCAGAAATCAAAGAATATGTATATATTGCAATACAGGCATGATAGAAAGTGAATATCATTTCCTTCTTATACGTCTGAAATTTAGAGATCTTAGACAGAAATATTTAAAACATTATTACTATACATGGCCGACTATTAATAAATTCACTAATTTGATGTCAGAACTACTATTGGTAGAAATTTAGCAAAATACATATATTTCGCAAATGTATATGAAAACTAAAATTAGTATAAGCAGAGTATATTAACATATTGCTCTTTTGTAAATCCATATCGTTGCCTACATGTACCGGTATACATGTACTTGCTATAGACAGTGTATGAATGTTTAATGCAATAAAAGTATTGTTGTTGTTTATAATTAGGCTGATTGGTTTATTGGATTATTGCTGCATAACATTTAACTAAGTTTTCATCTTTATTCAAGTCTCATCTATGTACATATATATAATACAAAGACAAACGTTAGACAATCATATTAAAAAATACATAGCCATTATGAATAGAATTATACGAGACATATTGCAACAAAACATATCAGATTATACAGATCACATCTTTATTACGTTACTTATAAAATTATGTTCTATGTTCTTTGTACAAGGCATGTAATTGTTATTAATTGGTCATCATAGTTAATGTGATCCAACTGGATATGAAAGGCAAATTAACTTTAATTTCATACATAATATATGAGATATATCATTAATGTGTGTGTGTGTTTTACATTTATTTAGCTTCGCTACCGGTTGCCCATATGAGCGACGCCTCCTGAAGAGATTAGTCAATTTAGATTTTGGAAGATAGTGCAATGATACAGACAGAGACCCATTCCAGAGTCTCCTCTGGTTCTTTTACGTGCACGGTGTAAAGCACCGACGACACGAGACCTCGGTTTAACGTCCCATCTGAAAGACTGTTAATTTTATACGGGTCATATGGGGGATCGAACCTGCGATCCCTGGACTACAGATCCGTCTGTACATATCATTAACTTGACAGTTATGTCTTTTAAATATTTCATAAAAGAAGCGATCAACGGTTTGCCAATAAGATTGAATTCTATTTTATTTTTTTATTTCAATCCAGAATTTGTACTCACCCTTTCAGACTAGTATTCTATAAATCCTCTCACCGCAATCGATCACCTACTTAGTTTATACAAACTTATTTGAGCTCGATTGTGAAACAAGTTCTTACAACTTATATTAATCACTCTCGAGACCTCATTCCTGATGGAATCCATCGCCACGAGGGAGAGAGAAAAGGCAACATGGAATTTAAATGCCTTGCCTAAGGGCACGATCGTAACTGCTCCAGCAGAGGCTCGAACTCCGGACATTTCGCACCTGAAGCGAACGCGTTACCACTGCGCTATTACAATTTCCACATTACCTACTTGCCATGGTGAGCGGGCAAGTGAAATGTTTCACCCTAGATTAAGAAACCAGTTATTAGATTCCTGCACTGGCAACTGCTAAGTAATCACTTTTTTTGTAACTGATGAACATGTACTCGGACCGAGGGCTCGGTAGTGTAGAAAACCACATGCTATATGTTTGGCATTACCCATTCTCAGATTTTAGCTTATACAAATTTATTTGAGCTCGATTGCGAATCAAGTTATTTCAACTTATATTAATCATTCTTGAGACCTTATTCCTGATGGAATCCATCGCCATGAAGGAGAGAGAAGAGGTAATGTGGAATTTAAATGCCTTGCCTAAGGGCACGATCGTAAATGCTCCAGCAGGGCTCGAACTCCAGACCTTTCGCACCTGAAGCGAACACGCATCCACTGCGCTATCATGACTTCCACTCAGATTTTACACACCTGTACCCTCAGCATCATTTTTCTGTTTTGTAACTCTGTCTGCCGCTGCTTCTCTTCAATCTGTCGCAGACGTTCCTGGTCTTTCCTCAGCTTCCTGATGTAATCTACAGATGCTTTCAATATTGAGCCTTTATTTTGCCGCAAGTCACTAGAATAAAATAGATCCATATTGTAGTTTGCCGCAAGTCACTAGAATGAAATAGATCCATATTGTAGTTTGCCGCAAGTCACTAGAATGAAATAGATCCATATTGTAGTTTCCAAAATAGTACCAATGATATTTATTCAATACTAATATGACTTAGTTTTCTGTTCCTATAAAGAAAGTATAAAATTTAGCCTGTTTAAATCTGCAATAAAACACGCCTAGAGCCAGTCTATTTTATGGCTGTTGAATTTTGCTCCCCCTGTAAAAAAATTAATTTATGAATGAAAATCATGTGATGTGAATAAGTCGTAGTAAGATATCGTGACGTAAACACAACAAAAAGTAGTTCACATTTTATTTGTAATTTTACTCATATTTATTGCTTATGTAATAATCAGCCTTTAAATTCATAAAACTACAAATGTATTATAAAACAAAACACTAGTAAATGTGTTTTAAAGAACCATGTGCGTTCTACATTTACATTATGGCAATCATGTGAATGTAGCACACGTGACTATGACATCACAAACAAGTACTTTACTATGACATCACAAACAAGTACTTTACTATGACATCACAAACAAGTACTTTACTATGACATCACAAACAAGTACTTTACTATGACATCACAAACAAGTACTTTACTATGACATCACAAACAAGTACTTTACTATGACTGTCATAGCAAGTACGTATTTACCAAGTGTGTCAAAATAGTGTTCATTTGCATAACTTTTAACAACTAGGTATTTTACATTGGAATTGCTATTGTAGCTTGACATGATGTGTTCCCAGATTATTAGTATTATATTAATAAGTGTTTAAATTTGCATATTTGTCCACACTCCAGGTATCTACATTGTATTAGTAGTTATTTTTTGGGATGTTAGCGCAAGATACAGAAGGTGACCAAATTCTAGACAGAACCAGGGCTCGCCAAATTCTTTTCAAACTGACTTGCCCAGGACAAGTGACACTGGCAAACTGACTTGCACCAATGTGAATTTGACTTGCCCCAATTATTATGATAAATGTCGAATGATGGCTTACACTAAATATTATGAAATAGAAATATATATACAGTTTTCTATGTAGTTTTATTTATAACATCATCATAGTATATAATAGTAATGGAATTCACTGGCCTTGTGATCATTACCATAATTCTCACCAATGTCAATGCCATTTCTACACACGACACTAAACAGAATGGGCATGTCACTAAATGGTTTATTGTTGCAACCAATACAGACAGCGCAATTGAATAGTACTTTCATGCGTGCATGATCTTTGTCATCTAACTTCTGAAATGCTTTTGCAAAAGTAGTTTGACTTTGATGTACGGGAGTATTGACCTCGCATTCTACTGTTTCCTGACGTATTGGTTCTATCCAGAAAGTGTTGGAACCACTCACAAATACCACTTTCTGATTAATTTTTGCTTCTGAAAGCTTTGGATATTATTGACAGCACTTGCAAAACATAACATTTTTACTTTCATCATGAACGAGCCAGTTAAAATCATCTTGCCACTTTACTTGAAAAGTCCTTTTGCATCATATTTAATATCCTTTTTACTCTCTGAGTTTCACTTTCTTGGAAGTAGGCGCACATTTTAAATCTAGTTTCCATTTTTTACTATTACTTTCACTTTCATTTTCCTTGGATTTAAAGAATTTTAGCAAACTCATTGTAATTGTATATGATATTGAATGATAACGGGGGATTTGGGGCTTGATTATAAAACAACATTTTGTATAATCTGATAATTACCCGAGTTATAACTGTTTAATTTTGTCAATTATTGTCTTACAAAGTTACAATACATCAATGAAATTGGCCTGTCTTCCGAGATTAATCAACACTATAGATGTAGAAAACATGTACTTACTGTGTATGTACTCGTGGATAATGTCCTTGCTACCAGTAAGGTGTAATTAACAAGTATATAAGCAAGGCATTGACTGATTCTTTGATATTTCGCCGGCAACTGATATTTGTAGAAATTAAGAAACCGCCCGGATGTTAAAAGCGCCAAAGTCTATTTAATAGGACTAATTTGATAGTGCAATTTGAAATGTAGCGAGAGCTTTGATTGGTCAAATGTTTCTGGTGATACCTGTCATTCATAGCATGTGGTGGGCAGGGTTTATAAACGATAATAGGGTCCAATCAATTGATTAGTGTGTTTATTCTGTTAATTGATATGTTTATTCGACACCTGTCCAATAATCACATCCATGTAATACCTGTCCGATAATCACATCCATGTAATTTTGACTTGCCTGGCTGACGGCCACTTGCCCGAACATGAGTTTTGACTTGCTGGGTCGGTCAATAGGATTTGTCGAGCCCTGAGAACACTGATTCTGTCACATGATTGGCACAGCGGAACAAGAGATCTTGGTTTATAATCCCATCCAAAACAATACAATATTATAACCGGCTAAAGACCCTTGGATTTAAGTCCTAGATTAGAAATGTTTCCTCAAATTTGCACCAAGTTCAACCAATGAGAAAGCATGAGACAGATTTGCACCAAGTTCAACCAATGAGAAGGAATGAGACAGATTTGCACCAAGTTTAACCAATGAGAAGGCATGAGACAGAATTGCACAAAGTTCAACCAATGAGAAAGCATGAGACAGATTTGCATATCGGGATATCTCTGATTCCATCACGTACAATGAATCTCGACACATTATATGTACTTACGGGTCAATGTGTCGTGGTAGAAGTGTTCCCAGTTCTTTAATTCTGTCATTGATATTAAATCTCCGTCTTCGTTCAACTGCCAAAGATAAAATAAACGTCTTAACAATACAGTTTATAAAATTTCTGTTAGCTCGATTGTGAATCAAGCTCTTAAAACAATAGATTAATCACTCTCTCAGAACCTCATTCTGACCAAATCTGTAGCCATGATGAAGATTAGACAATGTGGATTATTACACACCCTAGTTGACATGTATGCCTACCTGGTCTAAACAGGTTCAAGATAAATGTGATTTGCTGCTTATGGCCTAGGTACACAACCAGCGTGCTGGCACAGAACGAGATAGGTGTTAAAAAATATATCCTAAAACCGAGGTGTAAAAAAACGAGGAGGAAGTTGCTGCTTCATGTTCAATGTCGCTATGGGCCTAGCGGTATCTATTTATGAATATTTAAATTATTTGCTATTACCGATAAACGATTAAAGCGTACCTAATCCTAACACAAACCAAACACTAACCCAACCCAACTGACCCCAACCCAATCCTAACCCAACCCAATCCAAACCCCAACCCAACTCAATCCTAACCCAACCCAATCCAAACCCCAACCCAACCCAATCCTAAGCATGTAGATTACATCCAAATAAACGTCTCCGACCACTACAAGGTGTGATTTAGACTTCATTTTAACACTTAACTTGCCGAATTAATTGGACGGAATGTGCAAACAGTTCCACTATCCAAATAGCAAACAGCATAGAACCTGATCAGACGGCACATTTTGTTTGCAAAAGCGACTTTAGTTGTGATTGGCAGGTTAAGAGTTAAACGACTAAGATCAGAGTACATATACATACTCATATTGTGATTGTGTGCCGTCTGATCTGGCTCTATGTTGTTTGCAAAAGCGACTTTAGATGTGATTAGCAGGTCATGGGTTAAACGACTAAGATCAGAGTACATTTACATACTCATATTGTGATTGTCTTTCTTCTGTCGTTCTTTAGCCCACATTCTAGCATCATCTTCGGTGAGGAATGAAGTGGGCGTGGCTATTCTCTGACCGGGTAAAGGTGCTGATTGGGCAGAATTGACAGTTCCTCCGAGCGGAGAGAATACATACTCCGATGAGACAGGATTCTGTGGATAGAGATTGCAAATAAATATTGATTCAAAGATTAAGATCGATAGTGCAATATCTAGTGCAGCAAGGTCCTGATGAGCCATGCCCATACTAGTGGTCAGCATACTGACGGGCCGACTGTTCAACACCATACTTATGGCAGATGACACTTAAAACATGTTTTTGTACTTTTGGGCTACCGGTTGCCCATATGAGCGACGCCTCCTGAACAGATTAGTCATTTTAGATTTTTGGAGGATAGTGCAATGATACAGACAGAGACCCATTCCAGAGTCTCCTATGGTTCTTTTACGTGCACGGTGTAAAGCACCGACACAAGACCTCGGGACACCACATACCTCTAAATAGGCTTACAAAAAATGTAGATCCAGATGAGCCGGCTTGTGAGGGTTAAAATACACATACTATGACCATTATATACAATATTTGAATAGAAGGAGTGCTTTACAATGGCAAGTATATCTTAATGGACAATATTTTGTCTAAAAATTGTAAACAAAAACTTTTATTTGGGGGGGGGAGTGGTGCCCCAGGGGGTGAAGTTAGGGTCCCAAGGGTGGGCGACTACGTTGCCCAAGTCGCCCTCTAGAATGAGCCCTGTGTACAAACATGTTGGAAATCAGCTTTGGTCAACCATCACCATGGCAACTATAAATTAAATATGAATCGAAAAATAATCGAAATCGAATCAAGCATTAGGTGAATCGATGCTGGCCTGGTAGATGGCATGTATACAAGTTGCACATGTATTTGTGTACTTACTGTCGATGAAGGCCTGGTAGATGACATGTACACAAGTTGCACATGTTTTTGTGTACTTACTGTCGATGCTGGCCTGGTAGATGACATGTACACAAGTTGCACATGTATTTGTGTACTTACTGTCGATGAAGGCCTGGTAGATGACATGTATACAAGTTGCACATGTATTTGTGTACTTACTGTCGATGCTGGCCTAGTAGATGACATGTATACAAGTTGCACATGTATTTGTGTACTTACTGTCGATGATGGCCTGGTAGATGACATGTATACAAGTTGCACATGTATTTGTGTACTTACTGTCGATGCTGGCCTGGTAGATGACATGTATACAAGTTGTACATGTATTTGTGTACTTACTGTCGATGAAGGCCTGGTAGATGACATGTATACAAGTTGCACATGTATTTGTGTACTTACTGTCGATGATGGTCTGCTGGTAGATGACATGTACACAAGTTGCACATGTATTTGTGTACTTACTGTCGATGCTGGCCTGGTAGATGACATGTACACAAGTTGCACATGTATTTGTGTACTTACTGTCGATGATGGCCTGGTAGATGACATGTACACAAGTTGCACATGTTTTTGTGTACTTACTGTCGATGAAAGCCTGGTAGATGACATGTATATAAGTTGCACATGTATTTGTGTACTTACTGTCGATGATGGCCTGGTAGATGACATGTATACAAGTTGCACATGTATTTGTGTACTTACTGTCGATGACATTTGTACAAGGGATGGAGTAATGAACTTGAGATCATCGTCGAAGTTGGCGTCTACGGTCTCCAGATCCTGAAGGTCATTTAGTATGCTCTCAACCTGAAACACAGTAATACCTGCTAATGCAACTAGCCATAGACCAAGGTTACTCTATTTTTAGCCCAAGACCAAGGTTACTCTATTTTTAGCCCAAGACAACGGTTACTCTATTTTTAGCCCAAGACCAAGGTTACTCTATTTTTAGCCCAGACTGAGGTTACTCTATTTTTAGCCCAGACCGAGGTTACTCTATTTTTAGCACAAGACCGAGATTACTCTATTTTTAGCACAGACCGAGGTTACTCTATTTTTAGCCCAGCCAGAGGTTACTCTATTTTTAGCTCAGACAGAGGTTACTCTATTTTTAGCCCAGACAGAGGTTACTCTATTTTAGCCCAGACAGAGGTTACTCTATTTTTAGCCCAGACAGAGGTTACTCTATTTTTAGCCCAGACAGAGGTTACTCTATTTTTAGCCCAGACCGAGGTTACTCTATTTATAGCCCAGACCGAAGTTACTCTATTTTTATAGAGTGTATATTTATTGCCATAAGGGACTGCGTAACAGCCCAGGAAATGCCCGATCTACAGTCCGAATGTGAGGACCTAAAATTAGACCATGGAAATAAGTCTCTTGTGATCGGAGCTTATTACAAACCCCATGAGCTTGATATAAGACAGTTTCAATCAATTCTGTATGTCTATTGAAAAGGACCTTTACCTTCCAAAGATGGAGGGGTTTGACATTAGAGGAAGATAGATAGATAGCAACTACGGTACTCAACCACATGTCCTTGAGAGAACAAGTGAATTATCATCATGAGAACAAGTGAATTATCATCGTGAACAAGTGAATTATCATCGTGAACAAGTGAATTAAATTATCATCGTGAACAAGTGAATTATCATCGTGAACAAGTGAATAATCATCGTGAACAAGTGAATTATCATCGTGAGAACAAGTGAATTATCATCGTGAGAACAAGTGAATTATCATCGTGAACAAGTGAATTATCATCGTGAACAAGTGAATTAAATTATCATCGTGAACAAGTGAATTATCATCGTGAACAAGTGAATAATCATCGTGAACAAGTGAATTATCATCGTGAGAACAAGTGAATTATCATCGTGAGAACAAGTGAATTATCATCGTGAACAAGTGAATTATCATCGTGAACAAGTGAATTAAATTATCATCGTGAACAAGTGAATTATCATCGTGAACAAGTGAATAATCATCGTGAACAAGTGAATTATCATCGTGAGAACAAGTGAATTATCATCGTGAGAACAAGTGAATTATCATCGTGAACAAGTGAATTATCATCGTGAACAAGTGAATTAAATTATCATCGTGAACAAGTGAATTATCATCGTGAACAAGTGAATAATCATCGTGAACAAGTGAATTATCATCGTGAGAACAAGTGAATTATCATCAAGAACAAGTGAATTATCATCGTGAACAAGTGAATTATCATCGTGAACAAGTGAATTGTCATCGAGAACACGTGAATTATCATCGTGAAAAAGTGAATTATCATCGTGAACAAGTGAATTGTCATCGTGAACAAGTGAATTATCATCGTGAACAAGTGAATTATCATCGTGAACAAGTGAATTATCATCGTGAACAAGTGAATTATCATCATGAACAAGTGAATTATCATCGTGAACAAGTGAATTATCATCGAGAACAAGTGAATTATCATCGTGAACAAATGAATTATCATCGTGAACAAGTGAATGTGAACAAGTGAATTATTATCGTGAACAAGTGAATTGTCATCATGAGAACAAGTGAATTGTCATCGAGAACAAGTGAATTATCATCGTGAACAAGTGAATGTGAACAAGTGAATTATCATCGTGAACAAGTGAATTGTCACCGAGAACAAGTGAATTGTCATCGTGAACAAGTGAATTGTCATCAAGAACAAGTGAATTGTCATCATGAACAAGTGAATTGTCATCGTGAACAAGTGAATTGTTATCGTGAACAAGTGAATTGTCATCATGAACAAGTGAATTGTCATCGTGAACAAGTGAATTGTCATCATGAACAAGTGAATTGCCATCATGAACAAGTGAATTGTCATTGTGAACAAGGGAATTGTCATCATGAACAAGTGAATTGCCATCATAAACAAGTGAATTGTCATCGTGAACAAGTGAATTATCATCGTGAACAAGTGAATTATCATCGTGAACAAGTGAATTATCATCGTGAACAAGTGAATTATCATCGTGAACAAGTGAATGTGAACAAGTGAATTATTATCGTGAACAAGTGAATTGTCATCATGAGAACAAGTGAATTGTCATCGAGAACAAGTGAATTATCATCGTGAACAAGTGAATTATCATCATGAACAAGTGAATTATCATCGAGAACAAGTGAATTGTCATCGAGAACAAGTGAATTGTCATCGAGAACAAGTGAATTATCATCGAGAACAAGTGAATTATCATCGAGAACAAGTGAATTGTCATCGTGAACAAGTGAATTGTCATCGAGAACAAGTGAATTGTCATCATGAACAAGTGAATTGTCATCGTGAACAAGTGAATTGTCATCGTGAACAAGTGAATTATCATCATAAATATATTAACTTTACTTAGTCTAATAGGGATATATTTCGGATATTTCTTTACTGCAATGTTTATTTTGCTAACACTCAAATTACTACTACAGTCAGTTGTTCCCATTAAAGTAAACACAAACATGTTTTACCACAAGGTTGGGGGGAGGGGGCATTATGGCCCATTTTTCCGGCTCTATCTAATATGGTTTTTGAAAAATTTAGCAGAAGCCTAGCTGTAGCCGTTACGATTGTGTCCTTAAGTAAGGCACTTAAATTCCTTGTTGCCACTTCTCTCTCCCTCGTGGCGATGAATACCAACAGGATTGAGGTATCGAGAGTGAATAATACATGGTGTAAGAACATGTTTCGCAATCAAGCTAAAATAAAAATTTGCATAAACTGTAATCTACCAGCAAAACTATTTCAACCTACAAATAGTATTGTAATTGAGAACGAGCAAAAACAAAACTGAACACTGATATGCACTGTCTGAAGGAAACGAGTAAATGCATACTAAATACACAAATTTCTCTCACTATTAAAGCGACACTACATCATATGAATATGATATATCAATGAAAATGCAAATTTCTTTAGAATGTAATTTCCTATTATATGGTATAATTTTTTTCCAAATATTTGCATTTCAACTAATAAACAAATGTCGTATATGCGGTTTGTTTATATAACAAAATAATGTAAATAGGGTCGACATCCATGCATAATACAACGCGTGTATCCTGAATAACACGATACATATTTATCGCTATATGAAATCCTACTTTTGTAGACCACAAAAACACTGTTTATTGATTCAATGTTTGTGTTCGAAAGTATTCGGAAGAATTTGTAGTAGCAATGCATTTATACATGAAAAATGCATTTATTTGCTTTTTGAGATGTAATGTCGCTTGTAATGTCGCTTTAAACATTTCGTAAATCCGAGTCAGAAACAGTGAATGTTATGCAACAATGTACATGTACAGCACCGACTCAGCTTGTCTCCTTCTATTGCCTATTGTAAGCATAGAAGACATGGCCGCATCACAAATTTCGCTGTCCAATTAGCGTAGTGGTAGGTATGTTTTCTTCTCACAATGCAACCATGGGTCGATACTGGGAACAGGAAGTATATGAGATGGTATGGTGGCAACCCAATCGGACAGGTGTTTCCCCCCCCCCCGGTACTTCGGTTTCGTAATCGTTGTAAAATAAATAAAGTTTATACTTTTATCACAAATTCCATATGTTTTTACGACTGTAATTGTGTTTATTCCATGTAATTAATTCCGTCTGAAGGTTATTTTATTTTCCCATTTTTTTAAAAATCCATCAAACAGATCTGCAGTACTTTCCTTATAGCTTAACATGTTTGATAAACAAAGAAATAGATAAAATGCAGACTGGCCCTCAATCTACACTGCATCTAATCCCAATACGAGTAGGAACCAACTGGACCCAGTCCATTGAATCACAACGCTAAGTCATACACGTAACATCATATGTCACAAGAATCTCGATACCAGAAATAAGTATTTAAATCTTCATTACAGAATGTACATTGTGTAATGGGATATGGTAATTGAATATCATTTTTTTTCTCTAATCGGGCCAGTAATCTACAGCCCGGCAGCTTCACTTAAATCAGTTGATGGGGCCATTACATGTGCTATCGTTGAAATCAATGGAAATTGATAGTCCTGCTTGTTACGCAGCAAATAGAGCAGAACAAATGTCTTTATGCTGCGGATATACAGGTAAATGATGCGTAAATGATGCGAACCATTTGACCGGGAAGGTCAAGTGTTGTTATACGACACACATAGCGAGATATACATGTAAATGATGCGAACCATTTGACCGTGAAGGTTAAGTGTTATTATATGACGCGCATAGCGAGATATACATGTAAATGATGCGAACCATTTGACCGGGAAGGTTAAGTGTTGTTATACGAAGCGCATAGCGAGATATACATGTAAATGATGCGAACCATTTGACCGTGAAGGTTAAGTGTTATTATATGACGCGCATAGCGAGATATACATGTAAATGATGCGAACCATTTGACCGTGAAGGTTAAGTGTTATTATATGACGCGCATAGCGAGATATACATGTAAATGATGCGAACCATTTGACCGTGAAGGTTAAGTGTTATTATATGACGCGCATAGCGAGATATACATGTAAATGATGCGAACCATTTGACCGTGAAGGTTAAGTGTTATTATATGACGCGCATAGCGAGATATACATGTAAATGATGCGAACCATTTGACCGGGAAGGTTAAGTGTTATTATACGACACGCATAGCGAGATATACATGTAAATGATGCGAACCATTTGACCGTGAAGGTTAAGTGTTGTTATACGAAGTGCATAGCTACATGTAAATGATGCGAACCATTTGACCGGGAAGGATAAACCGGTTTGCTGGGTTTCGTCCAAATGGGTGTAATGTTTGCGTACTCCGCTCTGTTGTTAACAAAGTCCATCTATTTATGCGACTTGCACCAGTCTTGCCTTAATTAAGAAAAACAAAAATAGAATTTCAAAGTGACTTAGAAAAGTATAAACTATATATACATTGCGATTTGCTAAACAATATCCTGCTGGTTTTGGTCAATAGTCCCTCCCTTGGAAGAATAGTTTGAACTATTGACCAGAAGTCTTCATTGCATCAACTTTTTACAATAAAACTAGTTGTTGTATAATAAGCTTGCTTGCATAGGGTGCATAATCACTGCAAATAGCCGTACCTCAGAAAAACTAGTGGCTGTACTACTATCTGCAACCGAGAGTGGACTATCTGGGTCAACCGGAGCACTCCCACTGTGTGTCGGCGGCATGTCGGTGGATGTTGTGAGCCTAAAGTTTGGCATAGACTGCACGCCTGCGTGATTGTCCTGTGACTGACTCAGGTACGACTCGATCTGGTTCTTCTGTTTCTGTTTCACATGGTACCGGGTTGGATTCTCCAACTTTGTTCTCACCTGAAAGTATATAGTATCAATGACCCTTCTGCTCGATATATCGTGTGTTTGTTTGTTTGTTTGGGTTTTACGCCTTCATCAGAACCATTTTGGGCTATTTCGTCGGCCGGCAGATTACCTAACAACACCTTTCCTGGGCAGGCTCCAGCGGTTAACCAGTACTTGGTACACCAAACTCCGTAAGAAACTGCCAACGTTTTGAACGTTTTTCCATATAGACAGACATGGCTTGAGCGGGGCTCGAAACAGTGATGATAGGTTACAGGCTTGACCTGGTACCAGCTTGGAATCTCCGTTCTCACTGGAAAGTATATACATAATTTAAATATTATATAGGATTTGTCTAACATTATTCTCAAAATTATTGAGCATGGCCTGGTTGACAACCTCTTGGCCTGGTTGACAACCTCTATCTCCACCAATATTATACGAAATATACCTATTTTACATGGTCATGGTTATTAACCCTTTAAAATGCTGAATCAATTGGAAGGAATGTGCAAACAACAGAGATCCTGATCAGCTGTGGCGCAATGCCGCGTCCGATTAGAATCTATTGTGTTTGCTATTCATATAAGTGTATTAACCCTTTCAACACCACAGACCTCTAAATAGGCTTACAAAAAGTGTAGATCCAGATGAGCCGGCTCATGACGAGCCGTCTCATCAGGATCTGCACTTTTTGCCAGTGATATGACTATTTTTAGACATAATTACCCATTTTGATAAATGAACTTGTCCAAATGTGATTTTCTGATTCATTTATTGGTTTATGAATATCATGGACCAGTCCATGTCACAGGGATTCGGCACATTTGGGGGTACTAGTATATATATTTAAGTACAGGGATTCTACTCTGTGGGATGTCAGATTTCGCATCGATCAGTAAAATGGCCCTATCTGAAACAATGTTGTACAAATCTGTCCAAATACAATGCCTATCCCGAGTCTTTATATTGTTCTTCAAATAAAACACAACTTTAAGCTGCATGCATGTATACTTTGCAAACAATTGCCACATACATTGGCCATAGCAGGTCACATTTTCATACTAGGACACGGGTTCTGTCAGCAACAAAAAAAATCTTCGACGGGAGAGTTTTAACTGTGAATAACATTATCAATAAAATGTGTTTACACTAACGTGTAGGTTTATTCGGCAATAATGTACGTCAAAAAGAGATTTCGTAGCATTTTCAATTTGTTTTGAAAATTTCTATAGCGGCGCAATTTGCGTTGAAACGAGCGTTGAAACGAGCGTTCTGATTGGATTATGATTATTCTTCCTATATAAAAACAACATCTTGTTACATTCTAATAATCCAATCAGAACGCTCGTTTCAACGCGAATTGCGCTGCTATAGAAATTTTCAAAACAAATTGACAATGCTACGAAATCTCTTTTTGACGTACATTATTGCCGAATAAACCTACACGTTAGTGTAAACACATTTTATTGATAATGTTATTCACAGTTAAAACTCTCCCGTCGAAGATTTTTTGTTGTTGCTGACAGAACCCGTGTCCTAGTATGGAAAATCTGGGTCCATGCTGCTTCCAATTCAGTAGTGGGGCGACCATCCCCTACCCAGCGGGTCCTCAGGTGGCGGATAGGGGAAACGGCCCTCAGATATGGGGGTTAGCTGTGAATCAAATAAGCAGTCCCAGACCATATGGCGGTGTACCTACCAGGACGGGGCAGGATAGCACATGGCAAAGCTACTCCTATTAAATACTCCATGTGTCCCACAACGGGTGCATCAGGCGAACATATGGACCGCCTTAAAAGTCCTAGCCTAAGGGTGAGGTAACCCCAACAGAAACCTCGAATGCTGAAGCCGGAAGTACTGGGCCGCACGGCGCATTCTAATAAACCACGGTACTACGCATAACGCAACATGAATCACAATGACAGAAAGAGTAAACCGAGATGGTGCTGGACCTGTGAAGACCCGCCAGGCAGGTACAGTGCTGGGTTCCATACCTCGAAGGAACCCATCCTTAGCTACTGGAGGTCACCCTAAGCCGCCCTGTGGAGCCAGGGGACGGCGAAGGACAGCTACTGGCCGAAACGTGAAGCAGAAACCTCTTGTGTTGATGCAGTGGAATGCTGAAGGAGTCTTTAACAAAGACTGAACTTGAGCAAGTACTACAGGACAAAGAGGTAAGTGTTTGCTGCATACAGGAAA
This sequence comes from Archivesica marissinica, assembly GCA_014843695.1. NCBI lineage: Eukaryota > Metazoa > Mollusca > Bivalvia > Venerida > Vesicomyidae > Archivesica > Archivesica marissinica. The sequence goes on from CM026398.1 coordinate 20,228,760, forward strand.
CACACCTGAACAAAGACAAGACGTTCAAAGTACGAGGCTACCAGTGCCTCCGAGCAGACCGACAAGACAGACACAAAGGTGGTGTGCTCACTCTAATCCGGAACAACATCAATGTGAGCGAAGTGAAAACCTACCTTGAAGGAGCAGAATACCAGGAGTTCAAGATCAAATCAACTGAGATGAACCTCGTCAACTACTACTGCCCAAATGACAAAGCCCTTGCCCTTGACACTATTGGAGTTTCAAACAGTCGATGCATGGTTGTTGGTGACTTCAATAGTCATTCCCAGAGTTGGGGATATGCACAGTCTGATAGGCGTGGGGATGAAGTGGAGGACTGGCAGGATGAGCACAACTTGATTCTCGTCAACCAGCCCTATGATGTACCAACCTTCTACTCTAGGCGATGGCACACTACTACCTCTCCAGATCTAGCATTCTGCACAGAAGACATCCAGAAAGGTACGGTTAGAGAAGTTGGCGATCAACTTGGTGGAAGTGACCACAAACCAGTGTTCCTCACACTCAGCAGTGAAGTGATACAGACAGACCATCCCTACCCTAGATGGAACTACAAGAAAGCCAAGTGGAGTCTCTATGCTATTCGGTCCAATTCTCTTACTCGAGGCATACAGGTACAAGGAAGAGATGTTAACAACGTGGTGAAAGAGTTCAACAGCTGCATACTCAAAGCTGCCCATGAAACCATACCTAGAGGTGCGAGAAGAGAATACAAGCCCTACTGGACCAATCAGTTGCAGACCCTTCAAGATGAACTCACTGAAGCAAGGAACAGGGCAGAAGAACAGCCATCACAAGAAAACCATGAACAACTTCAGAAAACAAAGGCACAGTTTCAAAAATCTAAACTGGAAGCTACACGACGAAGTTGGAGGGAGAAAACTGCTCTGAACCTTGAGAAGGACGGGAGGAAGTTGTGGAGGCTCACGAAACAGCTAAATGATGAAGAAAATAACAGACAGAAAATCACGTTGGATGAGGATGGGAAACTGTTGACCGGCAAAGAGACTGCAGACTGTCTCGCCAAAGCCTACCAGAAAGAGGGCAACATCAAAGTCACACGCCAACAGCAAAGAGAGGCACGGAAAGAACAGAAGGATAGAAGTAAAACGCATACGGAACAAGACTCCATGAAACTTCCACTTACATACCAGGAACTGTACACAGCGCTCAGACAACTGAAAAAGAGGAAGTCACATGGACCAGATGGAATCTCCAATGAGATGCTAACTCATCTTGGATGCTCAGCCATGCTGAAACTTCTTGACATCTTCAATCTTAGCTGGAAAGAAGGCATAGTTCCGCAGATCTGGAAGGAAGCCAATGTTATCCCAATCTACAAGAACGGCAAGGATAGAAAGAAAGCTTCCAGCCAGCTATCGCCCTATTAGTCTCACTAGCTGTGTGGTCAAGACAATGGAGAGGATAGTTAACAAGAGACTCATGTGGTACCTTGAGACAGAAAACCTCCTATCCAAGGAACAAGCAGGATTCCGACAGTTCAGATGCACAGAGAACCAGGCAACATACCTCGCTCAGGCGCATTCCAAGGCCAGAAGGTAGTTTTTGCAACCTGGATAGACCTCCAGAAGGCTTTTGACAAAGTCTGGACTGATGGGCTGCTGGTCAAGATGCAACGATGCGGAATTGCCGACAAGATGCTCCGATGGACCAAATCCTTCCTACACAATCGCAGAGCCAGAGTACTTGTTGACAACCAGAAGAGCAAGAAATTCCTTATCCGACATGGTGTTCCTCAAGGAGGAGTGATCTCGCCTACGCTGTTCCTCATCTTCATCGATGACTTGCTTGCAGAGCTGCCACATGGTATCAAAGCAGCACTCTATGCTGACGACTTGGTCATGTGGTGTGTTGAAGAATATGCAACGACTGCCACATATAGAATGCAGATGGCCGCAGACAAGCTCACAGCATGGGCAGAAGACTGGTGCATCTCTATTAATAAGGAGAAGTCGTCAACCACACTCTTCACACTTTCCACCAAACAGAAAGCTGGAACCATCAAAGTCGGTGGAACTGCCTTGAAGACGGACAACGAGCCAACATACTTGGGGGTGACATTTGACAGATGGCAGACATGGAAGCCACATATCCAGAAAGCAGAGGCCAAAGCCAAGTGCAAGCTTGCAATCCTTCGGAAGCTTTCTGGCACCACATGGGGTGCCAATGATCACATCCTGAAGACTATATACCAAGGTGTGGTCAGGCCTCACCTGGAATATGGATCCACCGCCTGGACATCATCAGCCAAGACCAACCAACAGACACTCGACAAGGTTCAGAACAAGGCTCTCAGGCTGATCACAGGTGCAATGAAGAGCACTACAATCAAGGCCATGGAGAAAATTACTTCCATCCAGCCACTGCAAGAACGTCGCGACACAAGAATTCTTCTACAGACAGAGAAGTTTCGATGTCAGGAAGAACAACCGATGAAGCAGAGAGTTGAGGCACTAACGAAGAATCGTCTAAAGCGAAGCAGTGTCATCCACCAGTCCAAGAAGCTTGCTCGAAAGCACACCAGCCATCTCCCAGCCAAGACATTGCCTCCAACGCCATTTCTATCCAAGCCATGGTTGACTAGCGATGAATCCAAGGTTACCATCTGCAGTACAATCCCATACATGACATCCAGAGATAGACAACATGATAACGTCAAACGTGCCCTCACACTAGCACACATCGACAAGAGTTATCCTGGAGAAGCATGGCTACAAGTCTACACAGATGGTTCAGCCACAAGAGCAGTAGCAAACGGAGGAGCAGGCGTGTATATCCGACACCCAGATGGACACACACAGTCAGTTGCTCTACCTACTGGAGTACACTGCAGCAACTATGGGGCAGAAGTACAGGCCCTTGAAACAGCAGCATCTCTAGTACACAACACTGTAGAGTGTGCCCAGGTTGTCTTCCTGACTGATGCGCTCTCAGTTCTGGATGCCGTCTAACAACAAAGAACCCCACCTGATGGAAGCCCTTCGAACAGTCAGCGTATCTAAAAGAACTGTCCTCCAGTGGGTACCTGCACACATAAGCATTCCTGGCAATGAAGCCGCTGACCAGCTTGCCAAGCAAGGTTCTACCGAGAGGCAACCAGACAAAGATTTGACTTACAAGGAGAAATGCACCATAATCAAATCTGCATCAAAGCCAACAGTTGAGAAGGATGACTACCACCTTCTCACCAGACAGGAGCAAGTCACGATATTCCGGCTTAGAACAGGGCATAACCGCCTGAACTTCCATATGTGTCGGAAGCTTGGACTAGCTCCATCAACTACCTGCAGCTGCAAAATAGGGGACCAGACTGCAGAACACATCCTCCAGGAGTGTCCCAATCTTCATGGGCTGAGGAAAACAACCTGGGCAACAGATACTTCTCTCCAGACGAAGTTACATGGCTGCCGGGAGGATCTGAGGAGGACGGCCCATTTCGTGTTTGCTGCCGGCTTGTCCATGTGATTCGCGAACGACAAGAAGAAGAGTATGGAAATGTGACCTGCTATGGCCAATGTATGTGGCAATTGTTTGCAAAGTATACATGCATGCAGCTTAAAGTTGTGTTTTATTTGAAGAACAATATAAAGACTCGGGATAGGCGTTGTATTTGGACAGATTTGTACAACATTGTTTCAGATAGGGCCATTTTACTGATCGATGCGAAATCTGACATCCCACAGAGTAGAATCCCTGTACTTAAATATATATACTAGTACCCCCAAACGTGACGAATCCCTGTGGTCCATGTGAGTTACTTGGTGTTGAATGGGTTAACTTCACTATTCTAACAGCAAACAGCATAGAGCTTTATCAGATGGCACGTCCTCCACAACAGAAGAGGTCAATTACTCATTCTATCTCCATATTGTTGATAAGCAATAGGTACACAGTCACTGTACTACACACTCAATATGAACAGGAATACAGTCAAACCTGTCTTAAGCAGCCAGCCAAGGGAATTACAGAAATGATTGAAATATTACCATGAAACTGTAAACATATGTTATTAACACACTGCAATGCTACAGGAAGTAAACAAACTAGCACCGAGTGCACATGCACTATTTTCTCAGGAACTAGTTATGATACGTTTTCTTTTTGGTTTGATAGGTGGTAGACATTATTGTCGTAGGCAAATAAAGGCAAAAAATAGGCTAAAATTCATATCTAAGTAGTGTTTTTAATTTTGTATTATGCTTTTCGACCCTTTATTAACTTACAGGGAACAGTATAACTATATACAACTTACTTGGTAAGAACCAAATTCAACCAATACTATATTCTTGGAAAATAATAGTTCTATATATTGCAGGGTTCATTCTAGGTCAGAATTTTTGGGAGAAGTGAGAAAGCGCGTGATCGCTTCCTTAAATGGTGTTCTTTAATATACTTCTGCAAAATAGGGTTAAAATGCACAGTACAACCATTAAATACAACATTTGAATAGAAGGAGTGCTTTATAATGGGTATCTTATTAGACAAAATATTGTTTGAAAATTGTAAAAAGGAGAAGTGGGGCCCCCAGAGGGCGAAGTCAGGGTCCCTAGGGCGACAATTTCGCCCACATCGCCCTCTAAACTGATCCCTGTATTGGCCATTATAAATTGCTATGATATCTTACAAATATTGTCAACAGTATGGACGCGGGTGACATGTTGTCTAACCTTTTAAAAAAATTTAAAATTTATACATTGAATTTTATACGTAATCTTTTACCGAGTTAGTAGCATCAACAAACTATAGGACCTGTAACTTCTAGCAATTATTGTATCATGGCCATAAGCTTCTGTACAAACCTGAAGAACTTGTGGCGGGACGTCAGAGTTCTGGGGTGCTTGTGGCGGGACGTCGATGCCCATCGTTGGAATGTACGAAGTTTTGAGAGACTGTGAGTACTGTTGCTCTCGTTTCTCTTCCTCCGCGGCCTGCTGACGCATCAACTGCTGCTTCAGGTTGGCCCGCATCGGTAACAAAGCATTTTTGATCTCGCGCGTCTTCGAGCTGCAATATAAATAATGGTATATTAATCATATATGTCGGACAGCATTGCCAACAATTATGTAGTGGTATGTGTACATTGACTAGTGGTATGTGTACATTAACTAGTGGTACGTGTACATTAACTAGTGGTACATGTACATTAACTAGTGGTACGTGTACATTAACTAGTGGTACGTGTACATTAACTAGTGGTACGTGTACATTAACTAGTGGTATGTGTACATTAACTAGTGGTATGTGTACATTAACTAGAGGTACATGTACATTGACTAGTGGTATGTATACATTAACTAGTGGTACATGTACATTAAGTAGTGGTACGTGTACATTAAGTAGAGGTACATGTACATTAACTAGTGGTACATGTACATTAAGTAGAGGTACGTGTACATTAACTAGTGGTATGTGTACATTAACTAGTGGTACGTGTACATTAACTAGTGGTATGTGTACATTAACTAGTGGTATGTGTACATTAACTAGTGGTACATGTACATTAACTAGTGGTACATGTACATTAAGTAGAGGTACGTGTACATTAACTAGTGGTATGTGTACATTAACTAGTGGTACGTGTACATTAAGTAGTGGTACATGTACATTAACTAGTGGTATGTGTACATTAACTAGTGGTATGTGTACATTAACTAGTGGTACGTGTACATTAAGTAGTGGTACATGTACATTAACTAGTGGTATGTGTACATTAACTAGTGGTATGTGTACATTAACTAGTGGTACGTGTACATTAACTAGTGGTACGTGTACATTAAGTAGTGGTACATGTACATTAACTAGTGGTATGTGTACATTAACTAGTGGTATGTGTACATTAACTAGTGGTATGTGTACATTAACTAGTGGTATGTGTACATTAACTAGTGGTATGTGTACATTAACTAGTGGTATGTGTACATTAACTAGTGGTATGTGTACATTAACTAGTGGTACATGTACATTAACTAGTGGTATGTGTACATTAAGTAGTGGTATGTGTACATTAACTAGTGGTACATGAAATCCTTACACATCATCCTTCGTTAAGATCCAAGATTTTGTCAACAACATTGTCTCTAGAAGTTCATAAATATTTCCAACCTGTAAATAACACTTTCCTTTAACAATACACGTCTTCTAATAACAAACTAATCTTTATTTCCTATTGCAGAAATGTTTCTCTCATTATTCATTTTTAAAATATTTATGATTAATTTGTGTAACTTTAAAATAACAATATCACAATGTATGTATATTCTCTTAAGAAATGCATGTACTACACTGTGCAGTAGGAGGTAAACATGTGCAGTAGGCCTACTTCACTGGGATCAATGGGAAAATTGTCTTTCAAGGACAATTATCTAGTTTCACTAACTGGTTTATCATTGTTATCGCTATATACATGATTACATTTATTCACAATATATATATATGAATTACATAGACATTAGCAAGCAAGGTACCTGGCCCCATACAGCAGCATGGTAATAATACATCCGACCAATCAATCACTGCCAGGGTTCCTGGCACCAAAAAACAAATATTGGCGCTAAATATTGAAAAACGTGCCGTCTAATCAGGCTCTATGCTGTTTGCTATTCAGATGATCTTAGTATAGTTTAAACAATATTTATGTCTTTGATTATACATAACGGTAGTCTAGTATACATAATATGTACATACATGTAGGATTGAGGAGATCAGATGATCTTGCTAAGACACTTTGCTATGTAGCAAACAACATAGATCCAGATCAGCACGCAGTGTCACGCTGCGGCTGATCTGGATCTATGTTGTTTGCAAAAGTGTTTAAATGTATCCAGAATGAAATGGGTTAATAGTTTCTTGCCAATCACTTGTAAATGATTAGTGATTACATAGTTACACAGAACAGTGTAATCAACACTGGTACGCATCTGTTAGCGAGCATCCATTAGACTTTAACATTTACAAAACAAAGATAAACTATGATAATATTTAACACAAGTCCTGATACGAAGTATCAACTTCTAACCTGTTCAAATACGATATACCGTATATGTACCGGCATACTGGATACAACCTAAAACCTGCTCATTAAATAATAGGTAAGATACAGAAGACATTCCCATAATTATAAATTCAGGGTGTAAGCCATACAGGTGATTTGAAGTTATAACCCCCCTTATCTGCTTCATTTCTCCACATTTTGAGCCGAGGGAACGTTTTTTAATATTCATGTAGATTGTTACTATGGTGGCCATTTTGGATTGAAATTTTTCTTTCTTGATCTAGTAGTTAACTACAAGCCTCCGCACCATGACTCATCAAAATTGATGATGAGGTTCAGGAGGTGCCGGTGAAATTGATGTTATAGCTGGCTGCCACTTTGGAATTCAAATTGGAACAATTTAGGATATTTTCCGTCTACTTAGTGTATACAAATTTATTTTAGCTCGATTGCGAAACAAGTTCCTACAACTTATATTAATCACTCTCGAGACCTCATTCCTGATGGAATCCATCGCCACGAGGGAGAGGGAAGAGGCAATGTGGAATTTAAATACCTTGCCTAAGGGCACAATCGTAATGGCTCCAGCGGGGCTCGAACTCCGGGCCTTTCGTACCAGAAGCGAACACGCTACAATGATTTCCGTCTATTATTTGCTGCGTTGCTTCAGAACGAGATTGATCAAAATTGTCTATGCAATATGGACGAATGTCGAAAATAAATTTTTGATTTTCGAAGAATTTAAGATTTGTATTATTTGAGCAAATTTCTTGATCAACTATTTGCTCCGCACCAAGTTTCATCAACATTGATAAGTTTCAGGAGATTTCATTAGATGCAAATGCTGACAAGACGACATTTGCAGCCAAGTTCGGAACTGATGAGATAAAAATATACTATGTTGATGTATGTGACCAGAAATTAATAATTTTTGAATTAAAAATTGTTCTAAATAAATAAATGTATATACATATCAATAGTATTATTTACTCCTAAACTTACTTTAGAAATGCTATATAATTACAACACACAGTTGCAAGTATCAAGTTAAAATATTCAAGAATAGAGTTTTACAAATATTATGCATGTAATTAACATTAATCATGTTTTGAGTTACAAAATGAATACAGGTAGATTGAAAACAGGAGGTTTAGCCCAGTGGCGACCCAGATATATTCTCTTCCTTATTTATTTTAGCTTGATTGCGAGACAAGTTCTTACAACTTATATTAATCACTCTCGAGACCTCATTCCTGTTGGAATCCATCGCCACGATGGAGAGAGAAGAGGCAACAAGGAATTTAAATGCCTTACCTAAGGACACAATTGTAATGGCTCCTGCATGGCTCAAACTCCGGACCTTTCGCACATGAAGTGAACGCGCATCCACTGCGCTATCACGACTGCCACAAATATATAGGTCAATTCGGAATCATGAAAAGGAATGTGAACAAATTCAAATTGCCTCTGTTAGTATACTGTAGTGTACTCAATGTTTCGTCTAGTTTACCAACATAGGCATATATAGTCAGGCTCAGCGTAGTGATAACATAGGATTCCATGGTATGAAACAAACATATATAGTCAGGCTCAGCGTAGTGATAACATAGGATTCCATGGTATGAAACAAACATATATAGTCAGGCTCAGCGTAGTGATAACATAGGATTCCATGGTATGAAACAAACATATATAGTCAGGCTCAGCGTAGTGATAACATAGGATTCCATGGTACGAAACAAACATATATAGTCAGGCTCAGCGTAGTGATAACATAGGATTCCATGGTACGAAACAAACATATATATGAAGACAGAACATTTGTGGACATTCGTTCATAGATTCAAACCTACAGCAGCGAGGGACAAATGATGTGAACTCAACTCGGCCACAGAGCTAGGCCCCCCTGAACATTGTTATAATTTCAGTTTTAATATGAACGAGTACTATCTGGGGTTTATAAAAATGTCCTTTACTAATTCTTTCAATGAGCAGATTCCACAGTTACAGCCATTATTTGTGATTCCACAGTTACAGCCATTATTTGTGATTCCACAGTTACAGCCATTATTTGTGATTCCATAGTTACAGCCATTATTTGTGATTCCACAGTTACAGCCATTATTTGTGATTCCATAGTTACAGCCATTATTTGTGATTCCACAGTTACAGCCATTATTTGTGATTCCACAGTTACAGCCATTATTTGTGATTCCACAGTTACAGCCATTATTTGTGATTCCACAGTTACAGCCATTATTTGTGATTCCATAGTTACAGACATTATTTGTGATTCCATAGTTAGACATTATTTGTGATTCCATAGTTACAGACATTTTTGTGATTCCTAGTTAGACATATTTGGATTCCATAGTTACAGCCATTATTTGTGATTCCACAGTTACAGCCATTATTTGTGATTCCACAGTTACAGCCATTATTTGTGATTCCATAGTTACAGCCATTATTTGTGATTCCATAGTTACAGCCATTATTTGTGATTCCATAGTTACAGCCATTATTTGTGATTCCATAGTTACAGCCATTATTTGTGATTCCATAGTTACAGCCATTATTTGTGATTCCACAGTTACAGACATTATTTGTGATTCCATAGTTACAGCCATTATTTGTGATTCCATAGTTACAGACATTATTTGTGATTCCATAGTTACAGACATTATTTGTGAGTCCATAGTTACAGCCATTATTTGTGATTCCACAGTTACAGCCATTATTTGTGATTCCACAGTTACAGCCATTATTTGTGATTCCATAGTTACAGCCATTATTTGTGATTCCATAGTTACAGCCATTATTTGTGATTCCATAGTTACAGCCATTATTTGTGATTCCACAGTTACAGCCATTATTTGTGATTCCACAGTTACAGACATTATTTGTGATTCCATAGTTACAGACATTATTTGTGATTCCATAGTTACAGACATTATTTATGATTCCATAGTTACAGCCATTATTTGTGATTCCATAGTTCCATATATTTGTTTATTTTAATTCACATAAACAATTTCTCCGGGGACTCCGGTTTCCTCCCACGTGAATGACCACATGTACGCTTTCATCAGCTCCAAAGAGAGTGATTAATATAAGTTGTTAAAACTTGCTTCGCAATCGTTGTAAAATAAATAATAAAGTTATAAACTTTTAATTCACATAATTCATGCTAATTATCATAACTACAATTAACATTAATTTATCAATCTATGTACAGTCAACCCTGTGTTAGTAGTGGTCACCTCCATTAAACAGTCAACCTGTATTAAGAAGCCAGTTTCCGTATTCCCAATATGTTAGTTTATTATACATTTGACTTATATTAAGCAGCCACCTGTGCTAATCACCCACTTTCTGTGATTCCCTTAGCTGGCTGCTTAAGACAGGTTTGACTGTAGACTATTTTCTAATTCATGCAGACTACCGTCGACTATAAAACAACCCCCAACTTGGTCTTAAATCAGTGGTATTTTGCATAGACCCGAGTATAAGACTGGTTAAGAAAATGGAAACCACTCAGATAAAACAAAATGGACTGTAAAAGCACTGTACATTATGCCAAATCATAAATAAATGCACGTATGCACAACAATAAAATTGATAAACATGATCTAATGCAACAAAAAGAAGAATGAATATTGCAATTTAATTACATTGTAGGTTATTTAACATTTCATTCGGGATACCGATCAAACAGTATTTGCAAAGAACATAGAGCCAGATCAACCACCACCGAATGTTCCATCTGATCAGGCTCTATGCTGTTTGCTATTCAGATGATCTTGCTAAGACACTTGGCTATGTAGCAAACAACATAGATCCTGATCAGCATGCAGCGTCACGCTGCGGCTGATCTGGATCTATGTTGTTTGCAAAAGCCTTTAAATATATCCAGAATTAAATGGGTTAATGGTATTCTTGAAGATATTGTTGAATTCCATAATTATGAAGGTTAACATTCTAGAAGGACGAGTTTGCAAGCTACATGGTGTCTTAGTTTATACAAATGTATTTGAGCTCGATTGCGAAACAAGTTCTTTCAACTTATATTAATCACTCTCGAGACCTCATTCCTGATGTAATCCATCGCCACGAGGGAGAGAGAAGAGGCAACGTGGAACTTAAATGCCTTACCTAAGGGCACAATCGTAATGGCTCCAGTGTATGGTGTCTTGTCCATTATGATTATGTTGGTTTTCTCCAGTGCAGCTTATGTATATTATTTATCACATAACTGCTTGTATTCAGTGTAATACAGTCATCTCACAATTTCTTATATGTACACATGTGTAATAACACCTGGAAGAATTCTGATTGGTTGAGAGAATAATCCTTATAATTTGTAAATTAAACTTTAAAGTATGGATTTCAATTTGAATTGGTACACAACGTTAATGGTAAGACAAACTATGTTTTAAAAGAAGTCTTGAAGCAATTGTAACGCTGTTTAATACATAAATATAACGCTGCTTTGCATAGTGACATCATGACAATTTAGTGCGTCATGACAAATTGCGATGACAGTTGGCGCCAAAATGAAAGTAGCAACGTTATTTTGAGCAAGAATATGATTATAACCCAATATGGTAATGTGACAAACAGGAAACTCGTTTCATAAAATATGGTAAGATATATATATACATAAACACACTTACAAGAACAAACTCACTCACATTTGATTTTATACACAAATATTTGTTATCAATCATCGGATCATTAATTACACCACTTCAACTTGACATACATTGTACAACATTGCATAGCGATATATGACAAATAGTGGTAGAACAATGATAAAAACACAAGTAGATCATCGAGAAATCATCCAAGCTTAACATGCCACACTTTCATAATTACATGTAGATGCACTTAGAACGCCCACTTTCAAACAGAGCATGTCAGAACAGGTTTCAGAGATAAGTAGAGATAAGGCTATTAAAAATATTAGCTTCTTCGGCATTTTATTCGCAAAACTTGGTGATACGGTGTGCAACCTTGGTGATACGGTGTGCAAACTTGGTGATACGGTGTGCAACCTTGGTGATACGGTGTGCAACCTTGGTGATAAGGTGTGTAACCTTTATTTACATAAATGTTGCAGTGATTGAATTTTTGTTGATTTAACACAACAAATTAAATGCCCCCTTTCCCACTTATACCCAATAGAAATGTTTCCTTGGGATTTTGACTTTCTGTTATACAAGGGTCATACAGTGCATCAACGACGGTGGAAGTCGTGATAGCGCAGTGAATGCAAGTTCGCTTCAGGTGTGAAAGGTCCAGAGTTAGAGCCCTGCTGGAGCCGTTACGATTGTGCCCTTAGGCAAGGCATTTAAATTCCACGTCAGGGCTCGACAAATCCTATTGCCCGACGCCCTGGGCAAGTCAAAACAATGTTCGGGCAAGTGACTGTCAACCAGAGTTTAGTCCCGGGCAAGTCAAAATGCCATGGATGTGATTATCGGACAGGTGTCAAATAAACATATCGATTAACAGATAAATTAAATAAACAAACTAATCAACTGTTTATTGACTTGATTGGACCTATTATCGATTGTAAACCCTGCCCACTACATGCTATGAATGACGGGTATCGCCCCAAACATTTGACCAATCGAGGCTCTCGATACGTTTCAATTGTTTTATTTGCACTTATCAAATTAGTCCTATTAAATAGACTTCGGCGCTTTTAACATCCGGGCGCTTTCTTAATTTCTACAATTTGCAGTCGCCGGCGAAATATCAAAGAATCTGTCAATGCCTTGCTTATATACTTGTTAATTACACCTTACTCGCAGCAAGGACATTATCCACGAGTACATACACGGTAAGTACATGTTTTCTACACCTATGGTGTTGATTAATCTCGGAAGACAGGCCGATTTCATTGATGTATTGTAAATTTGTAAGTTATAATTGACAAAATTAAACAGTTAGAACTCAGTAATTATCAGATTACAAATGTATACAAAATGTTTTATAATCAATTCCCAAATCCCCTGTTATCATTCAAATGCATGTTCAATTACAATAAGTTTGCTAAAATTCTTTAACTCCAATGAAAGTGAAAGTAATAGTATCCCGGTGTTACTGGTTTTCGACGACGTAGTACATAACGGACTCCTATAGGTTTAGAATTGTCATACACTGTCACCAAATAAACAATATTTTACCTTCCATTCTCCAAAATCTCGAAGAAAACCGTTTGTTTACTTATTGAGAAAAGTTGACAAAATAGCGGTACCTCATTCTCAGTAATCCGGAATGACGTCACATGTTTTCACCTAACTGTGGAAATTGCCTACAGCGCGAGCATTAGTATGTAAGCAACAGTTTTTTTTAACAAAACAATATAAATAAGGAACACTTACTTTAATAATAGGCTTAATTTATCATTTTCACTCAAAATTCATTTGTTGGAGAGCATTTTGTCTATATACTGTATCTAAAACACTAATTTAGTTTAACTTAAGACAAACACACGGGGCATAAGAAGTCATCGCCCCTCCTAATTACTCTGACTGGGTGCAGAACCGTAACTGGCCCCATCCATCGAACACATCACACCCTGCCTAACAGAGAATAACTAGGTTTACACAACCATGTATATCAGTTGGAGAACCTCTGTGACAACACATGGACCTGAAGGCGAAAAACGGTGAAAATCGATATTATGCATAAGGACCCCTTGTGTGTAATAACGGACATAACTCATAAACACGGAGCAGTGAGACTATAATGACATTTTTATTCCAAAAAATTGCCAATTTCTTTAAAAAATGATATTTATATGGTGATATAAAACGGATATAGTGAAATTAGTGAAAACTGGGGTAGGTTTAAAGTTTTCACCGCTAATTTACCTTGTCTGATATATTATGATCAGTTAGAAATAGATTGGAAGTGCACAAGGTATGTTTATTTATAATTCCGGTAACTGGAGCGTGAAATATTGCGTGATCTCTCGTGACTTGCTATTCCCACAGTTAGGCGAAAATTAGTTCTGGGCGAAAACTCATCACGCCGGGATACTCGGAAATCTACTCCAAAATATATGCTATTTGGAGAAACAGGTGTTGTACCCATATCAATTTCAATAAAATGCAGAATGATTTCATTTTGGAATAGACTGGTGTCTGGAAAAGTCTAAATTATCATTCAAACTATATCAATATATGTTACATCAACCAGATATAGAATTTAAATGTCTGTCGGAAATAAAAAAGATTCTCGAAACCGCTGGACGATTGGATATCTGGCTACATCAGCCACTATGTAATGCACCAAAGTTACATAGCAGTATTAAACAAATCTTGGTTGACCAATTCTTACAGGAATGGAATTCAAAACTTCAGTTGTCAAATAAAGGGAAAATTTACGCTAGGTTTAAAGATAGACACTGTTTAGAGTATTATCTTAAAGTTCTACCGAAATACAAACGAGATATTATATTCAAATTCCGTACAGATAACACACATTTCCCTGTTGAAACAGGGCGCTGGGATGGGACTGCCTTTGAAGACAGGAAATGTTCTTTATGTAATAAAGATGCACTTGGTACCGGTAAACATTACCTGTTGGAATGTGACTATTTCAATGATTCGAGACAGCGCGTCTTGAATAATTTCCGCCTAGACAATACAGATTTTAATTTTAAGAGTATCATGACCATGTCATCTGTTGACAGACTTAAACAACTGAGCAAGTTTTTAGCCATTTTGCAAAAAAATGTAAGGCGAGTTTAATGAGTCTCGTACAATACTGTATAGCCATCATATAAAGCTCCTTATTTGTCACACAATAATTCTACATATATATTGCATACATCATGTTATTATGTGTGTTATAGCGTCATACTTTGACGCTGATACAACCTTAAATTAACATTTAAGTAGTTAACATAAATTCTAAGAAATACACATATAGCTACCATCATGATACGCATCTGCAATATTATACATGTATAACTATGCATAGCTTATATTATTTTGTTTGTATTTCAGTATCACGATAATGGATAATTTCTTTGTATTCGTGTCATATTTCTATATGTATAAATGTAAACAGTACCTTTCATCCAAGTAATCAGCCCGAAGTAGCGATACTTTTCTGTATTTACTCTGAAAACCCACTGTAAACACTCGCGAAACGTGTGCACTCATGTTCATTGACGGCCGATAGTCGTATTAAAATTACTAAGCGATCAGTCAATGAAAACACGTGGCTCCAATCATCTTCTGACGAAATTACGCCAATAACTATAGATAAACCCTTGGCGCATTTGCAAAGTAGTACTGTGTACATTTCTTTTGTTTGATCTAAGTTCCAACTTTATCCTATACATGTATATAGGATTTAGTTTTCTTATAATTGATGGGGTGTAAATGTTTCAAATGCTGATCCCCCATGTACATGACGTCTCAATATCTATCTTCTTTTTCAGCAAACAAACCGGGAATAACTTTTATATTATTTCTGATTTTTATTTTGTAAAATCTCCTTATGTATTGAAAAATACCTGGGTGAAATAAAGTTTGTTGTTGTTGTAGTAAAAATCGGAAACTAGATTTAAAATGTGTGTCTACTTCCAAGAAAGTGAAACTCACTGAGGGTAAAAAGGATATTAAATATGATTCAAAACACGAAAGGACTTTTCATTATATACTATGATGATGTTATTCATAGACTTAACTAGTGTAAGCCATCATTCGACATTTAGCATAATAATTGGGGCAAGTCAAATTCACATTGGGGCAAGTCAGTTTGCCAATGTCACTTGTCCCGGGCAAGTCAGTTTGAAAAGAATTTGTCGAGCCCTGCACGTTGCCTCTTCCCTCGTGGCGATGGATTCCATCATGAGTGGAAAATATGATGGCGCATCCGCTTCAGTTGCTAGAGGCCCAGAGTTTGAGCCCAGTTGTAACCGTTACGATTGTGCCCTTTTAAGACAAGGCACTGTAATTCAACATTGCTTCTCTCTCCCTCATGGCGATGGATTCCATCAGGAATGAGGTATCGAGCGAGATTATACGAATGTTGTAAGAACTTGTTTCACTATCGTGCTAAAATGTATGTGTACAAACATTCGGAAATCTTGAGTGGCCATTTTGAAATCCACCTTTGTTGAGAGTTGTTCACACAAACCGGGCACTACGTGCTCAACTTAGAAGTAATTCTATCAAATGACTCTTTTTCTGGAATAGGATTTTATAGCTTAATCACACCGGGCTCATATATCCGTGATTTGGGCCAATAAATGAAATGTCTACAAGAAAAGCACAACAGTTGTCCTCACACTATCTATCTCCCTTAGGCCTTAGATGTCACCCCCGCCCTCGTGGGGATGTAGTCATATTGTAATTCCTCCTATAATGTCTAGATCAGTAATTGATATTGGCTTTCCATTGATAGGTAGGTCCTATTTCAAATTATTATCTTCTTGAATAATGCATAATATACATTTTTTTTTTAAATCGAAAGCTTGGGCTCAATGCATTGGCGGGAAAGATATGACGTAGTCAGTTAAAACATGGTAATCAATATCTTGAGCAAAGTCAATGTTGCTCTAGGCTACACAGTGCATAGGTCGACATTTCACAGCATAGTGATCGTAAACCTGTGTATTCCAGATTATAGCCTTAGTCTAACACAGGACTGGTGTTTGTTGGGGGGGGGGGGGGATTTCAGGCAATATTGCAATACTTATCATCAAGTTTTTTGAGAATTTAGGCACATTTTCGGAATTTCGGGTGGCCCCCAAAAGGGGCAGGGCGAACCACCCTCCTATTCCTGCTTAGGGGAAACACTACTCATAATAGGTATATAAAGTAAAACTATTAATACTAATACTAGAGGGCGACATGGACGAAGTAGTCACCCTAGGAACCTTGACTTCGCCCCCTGAGGGCCCAATTTCTCCCTAAATATATATATTTTTTAATTTTCAGACAAAATATTGTCCAGATACACTGGCCAATTATAAAGCACTCCTTCTATTCAAATATTGTATTTAATGGTCATATTTTGTATTTTAACCATATTATGTTGAAATTTATTAAATAATACTATAAGATGACGCAATCACGCGCTTTCACACTTCTCCCAAACATTTGGGTCTAGCCCTGAATACACTACTATATCTGCATGTATACAACAACCATTCATCAATCAGTGGATAAGCAGTCAGCATATACATGTACCCCACCTCCATATATATTACTGGGACTTCATGAGATTCTGTGGTTTACTATGAATGTTTGTTTGGCTACTACATTGTTAATGTAATACTCTGGTGGTGGGTTAAAACATGTGTGTGTGTTTTACGTTTATTTATCGTCGCTACCGGTTGCCCATATGAGCGACGCCTCCTGAAGAGATTAGTAATTTTAGATTTTTGGAGGATAGTGCATGATACAGAGAGAGACCCATTACAGAGTCTCCTCTGGTTCTTTTACGTGCACGGTGTAAAGCACCGACACGAGACCTCGGTTTAACGTCCCATCTGAAAGACTGTTAATTTTATTAGGGTCAGACGGGGGATCGAACCTGCGATCCCTGGATTACCAGTTAAAACATGAACAATGGAAACTGTTTATATACGTTGTCGGCGTCCTGTGTAACGAAGCGGAACTATTCAAATATATTAACCTGTTAACAGATTAAGACTATTGACACTTAACTGTTTGTTTTTTTGGCAGTTTTGAGCTTCAACTTGATTGATTTTGTTTACAAGTGTACAACTATACGTGTATACTGATAGCCTGTCGTGTGAGGCATACATGACGAGTAGGTCCCCGGCATGGGATTGTCAATATTGGCAGGTACATAATGAACAAACGCACAGGTAACATGTCCCCAATTGTGACATGTGACGTCACAAACGAAGACAAGCAAACACAAAAACATAATTACCTCTGTATCACCGTATTACTTTTCAGCTCATAGTAATTATCTTCCGGGTTATCATCTGCATTGAGAAGACTTGAAAAGTCTATGTCAATGCCGGAATCTGCCATTATTGCAAACTAGTTCACTGTTTTTATTGTAAGCAAACAACACCCTCCGCCATGAACCGAGCGTTAATTAGAACTGATTTGATTGGCTGAACTAAAGCTGGTGCTTATTCTGGACGATTTCATTGGTAGATAATTGATAACGTTACTATTTTAAGAAAATGTGTAATATTATTGGAAAATCCCAATATACGGTGAATCCGTGAAAACTTCCCATTCGTGAGAATGTTAATTTGAGGTCTACACCACTATATTCTATCACTCAATATTTCTGTATCATTGTTGTCCTAAAGTACCGAAATACTGACGTACCATGATAAATGAGGCTCGTTTATGCAAAGCACTTACATACATTGAGAAGAAACGCAGTCGAAAATAACATGATCGTGGGTTCGGGTCTTGGCGTTATGTGTGTGTGTGTGTGGGGGGGGGGGGTTACAGGTGGAATCATGAGATACATATATCATCTAAGCCACTTTTATCTTTTCATTTATAGGTTTGACTTTTCTCTTTCTCTCTCTCTCTCTCTCTCTCTCTCTAATCCTTTAACTCTTTCAGCGCCGAATAAATTCAGAGCATGTGCAAACAACATAGATCCAGATCAGCCACGGCGTAACGCCGCATCTGATCAGGATCTATGTTGTTTGCTATTCGGACATGTGCTTCAGCTCCACTGTCTGAAGAGCAATCAGCATATAGCCTGATCAGATGGCATGTTCTGTTCTGTCCGATCGGGTTCTCTACTTTTTTACAAAGTCGCTTTTATGCGACATTGGCGGTGAAAGAGTTAAGTCATTTCTATTTTATACTATTTTTCGTAATCTTGTCAGGAAATAAACTCAGTTACTTAGTCTAATCAAACGTTAACTTCACTTTCTGGTGCGGGCCGTTGTCTAATGTTACTAAAACTCGTGGCCCAACAATAATTTGCATTTTCATGCTATGTATTGTATCTTTTTGTGTATGACATATTTACTATTAATTAACATTGCAATAAACTATGATTAAACTTAAACTAACGTTCCTGGTTTCGACAAACTGTGGTCTATGAGTCTAGACCAAAATATCTACAGTAATTATCCTAATAATGGTCACTATTTCAATGTTATTACAGATATGGAGCTTCAATCCATGTTGGAATGGAAACGATGTCCACCTCACAACCGAAGAGGTTGTGAGTTCGAGCCCTGCCAGGATCACATGGTGGTGATATTAAGTCAGACACTAATATTCGCATATGTCTGTGCTGTCTCCCTCATGATTATAGAAAACCACAATGAATGGGACCTCGAGCGCGATTAAACGAAGAGGTTGTGAGTTCGAGCCCTGCCAGGATCACATGGTGGTGACCTTTAGGTTTAATCCTTTTATTCCAACTTGCTGTTGTCCAGTAGTACTCTTATTCCCACTTCATAGGTAAATGACCATTCCAAATTGTTGGCGAATGCACAAGTTCAAATTGAGTTTGTCCGCAACACACGCGGTGGACAAAGTTTGTTGTTGGTGGTTACAGGTTCATGGTATGTATATATATAGTTGCTGTCTGTCTGCGTGTCTGTCCGTCCGTTTGATTGTATTTGATCTTAAACACTCTTAAACACACTGCAACACAACTCCTCTTATTCCCACACCCGTTTTACCTACTTTTATATAAGTGGGAACAATAGGACTACACCGACTTTAAGTCAGACACTAATATTCGCATATGTCTGTGCTCTCTCCCTCGTGATTATAGAAAACGACAATGATGGGACCTCGAGCGCGATTAAATTAATACTGTAAGAACACATGTCACAATGATATTCAAACAACTGTCTGATGATGCGAAGCAATATGTAAGCTAGATCATAATATACTATAGGACATAGAAAACACACAGTTCGGATAAGTGGGTTTTAGGGACTACATGAAAAACAATAACTATATAACTAAATAGTTTTAAACATTTTGGAATATTTTTAGTTGTTCAGTTTGCGTTTTGTAATAAAGATGTGATATATCTTTGATGGAATCCTTCGTATCTAGTTTTCATGTAATAATACTCATATAATGTAGGTGTGCGTTTTCTATGTCCTCTAGTATATAAATATCACATTCTAAGACTGCACTAGCGTATTTAATTCAGGGCATGTGTATAATGTACTCATATGACAGGCATCTCCCTAAGAATTCTGATCATACGGTATTACTTAGTCATATATATGTACATGTATGTGCTGTTTTGTTTTCTGAAAACATGTAGTACGAATGTGACCTTTTCATTTACCTTAGCTAAACGTTTTACGAAGCGCGACATGAACCTGGAAATTTGATAATACAATTTTAAGTCCCTCCTAATTGAAAATCTTGGTAGCGCACATGTACTGTAAAATAGTCATTACCAATGACCACCTATGATAAATCCATTATACGGAAGCTAGCTAGTTTTGGTAAAATAGTAACACAGACTTTCAGAAAGTTACAATTAATTTCATTTACACCTTCATTTGTCATTCTCCAATACGCATGTTTCGGTTAACTGTCTATTATAATATATGTGCTGTGATCGTCTTTGTTCGTTGTTTCAATTGATGGAAGTTTATATATCACTTTGCAAGTTGTCATATGAGGCAAGGATAACTACATTGTACTGAATAAACTGGCAACAGGTAGGCCTAACTCCAATTCACTTAATAATTCACAATAAAATTGAACAAGGGCGATTGGATCTGAGCACCAAATGTCTTCAATTGGCTTTCCGATTAGCGCAGTTAGCAAGTTCTCTTCTTACTAGTGCAACCAGGGATTCGATCTTCGGACCTGGAAGTATGTGAGATGGTACGGTAGTCGCCAATTCGGACAGGTGAGTTTTCTCCGGATACTCCGGATTCCTCCAACAGGAAGGACCTCATATATATGCGTCTATCCACGCCAACGAAGTGATTAATATAAGTTGCTGAAGCTAATACGTTTCGCAATAGTTGTAGTAGATAAAAAAAATTTTCAAAAATGTGTTCAAATTAATTTAATTCTGTATTAACAATGTGCCACAGTGCTTATGCATCGATTAATAACCAATTCACAATAATAAACAACAAACCAGGTGTTCCATTTGTCGGCCGGGGTTGTGCGAAGGGGCATACGTCACCATGTACCTTACTTAGTACCCATGCAGGACCACTATAACGTGTACATTTGTTTTAGAGCACTGTGCTGCCGCAGCGCTACCTGTTGCACAACAGGTATAATTTGCATAATAAATTAATTATTTTCTTGTCACAGAGACTACAGCGAAAAGTGTGGTTATTATTCTGGTTTAAATTTCTTTATGTTAAGCTGTTATAGTCTCATCCGACTATAAACTTTAAGAAATGTACACGATATTGTTTTTGTATTAGGATTTTATAAAACGTATTGCAAATAAGATGCATAACTTCTAATTTACTATGATTTTCTTTTGAAGAGACTGTTCGAATTATCTCCCTTGAATGAGATTAAAAGTTGCATGGTTGGTTACGAGATATGACAAAAATGATACTGAAATAGGTTATCTATGACTTGATATAATATACACCGAATATTTTATGACCTAAGTCAAAGTCTACCCAACATGCTTTTCAGAGAAGCATTGAGCTAGCATATACTAGAACCACGAAACGGAAAAAGCATACGAAATGTGTAATAACGTTGGGGGGGGGGGGGGTTTTAAGCTGCTTTGGACAAAGTATGTAAATAGACTAAAATACAATAATAATGAAATATTATTTCACAATAGAAAGGTAGAAAAAGGATATATTCATTTAGTTCATTTAGTTGCATGCCCATACCCAATGTAAGCTGTGTACTACTTTTATACTAGCAGAGTTTGAATCCAGGCCATCACACATCCATATTAGCTGTTCATTTGGTTTAAACATATTTTAGTTATCAAGATAAACATGACATATAACATCTGTACATATAACATCCATACAATACAACTATCAAGACAAGTTCGTTTCCAATGCTTAAATTATCGAACCGTGAGTCACACACCTTTTTGGTCGATCCTCGTTAAGGCTATTTTAATACTATATTATTTATATACTACATAAAGTCTGAATGTGTCTCTATAGATATAGGGGGTTTAGAAGCTTAATAGAAATACAAGACGCTTGGTGCGTAGACGTGTCTCTATAGATAAAGGGGTTTGCAGGCTTAGAGATACAAGACGATTGGTGCGTAGACGTGTCTCTATATATAAAGGGGTTTACAGGCTTAGAGATACAAGACGATTGGTGCGTAGACGTGTCTCTATAGATAAAGGGGTTTACAGGCTTAGAGATACAAGACGCTTGGTGCGTAGACGTGTCTTTATAGATATAGGGGTTTACAGGCTTAGAGATACAATACGTTTGGTGCGTAGACGTGTCTCTATAGATAGAGGTGTTTACAGGCTTAGAGATACAAGACGCTTGGTGCCTAGACGTGTATCTATAGATAAAGTTGGGGGTTTACAGGCTTAGAGATACAAGACGCTTGGTGCCTAGACGTGTCTTTATAGATATAGGGGTTTACAGGCTTAGAGATACAAGACGCTTGGTGCCTAGACATGTCTTTATAGATATAGGGGCTTACAGGCTTAGAGATACAAGACGCTTGGTGCCTAGACGTGTCTCTATATATAGAGGGGTTTACAGGCTTAGAGATATAAGACGCTTGGTGCCTAGACGTGTCTCTATATATAGAGGGGTTTACAGGCTTAGAGATACAAGACGCTTGGTGTCTAGATGTGTATCTATAGATAGAGGGGTTTACAGGCTTAGAGATACAAGACGATTGGTGCCTAGACGTGTCTCTATAGATAGAGGGGTTTACAGGCTTAGAGATACAAGACGCTTGGTGCCTAGACATGTCTTTATAGATATAGGGGCTTACAGGCTTAGAGATACAAGACGCTTGGTGCCTAGACGTGTCTCTATATATAGAGGGGTTTACAGGCTTAGAGATATAAGACGCTTGGTGCCTAGACGTGTCTCTATATATAGAGGGGTTTACAGGCTTAGAGATACAAGACGCTTGGTGCCTATATGTGTATCTATAGATATAGGGGTTTACAGGCTTAGGGATACAAGACGATTGGTGCCTAGACGTGTCTCTATAGATAGAGGGGTTTACAGGCTTAGAGAAACAAGACGATTGGTGCCTAGACGTGTCTCTATAGATAGAGGGGTTTACAGGCTTAGAGAAACAAGACGATTGGTGCCTAGACGTGTCTCTATAGATAGAAGGGTTTACAGGCTTAGAGATACAAGACGCTTGGTGCCTAGACGTGTATCTATAGATATAAGGGTTTAGAAGCTTAATAGAAATACAAGACACTTGGTGCCTAGACGTGTCTCTATATATAGAGGGGGGCTAGAGACTTAGAGATACAATACGCTTGGTGCCTAGACGTGTATTTATAGATAGAAGGGGGCTAGATACTTAGAGATATAAGACGCTTGGTGCCTAGACGTGTCTTTATATATAGAGGGGGTTTAGAAGCTTAATAGAAATACAAGACGATTGGTACCTAGACGTGTCTCTATATATAGAGGGGGCTAGAGACATAGAGATACAAGACGCTTGGTGCCTAGACGTGTCTCTATAGATATAGAGGGTTAGAGGTTTAGAGAAACAAGACGCTTGGTGCCTAGACGTGTATTTATAGATAGAGGGGGTTATAGGTTTAGAGAAACAAGACGCTTGGTGCCTAGACGTGTATTTATAGATATAGAGGGTTAGAGGTTTAGAGAAACAAGACGCTTGGTGCCTAGACGTGTATTTATAGATAGAGGGGGTTATAGGTTTAGAGATACAAGACGCTTGGTGCCTAGACGTGTCTTTATAGATATAATGAGCTTAGAACAGAGATGCACGACCTTTGTTACCTAAACTTGTCTTTATAATTAGATAGGGTTTAAGTTAGAGATACACTACTTTTGTTACCTAAACTTGTCTTTATAATTAGATGGGGTTTAAGTTTAGAGATACATTACTTTTGTTACCTAATCTTGTATTTATACTTAGATGGGGTTTAAGTTAGAGATACACTACTTTTGGCACCTAAACTTGTCTTTATAATTAGATGGGGTTAAAGTTAGAGATACACTACTTTTGTTACCTAAACTTGTCTTTATAATTAGATGGGGTTTAAGTTTAGAGATACATTACTTTTGTTACCTAAACTTGTCTTTATAATTAGATGGGGTTTAAGTTAGAGATACACTACTTTTGCTACCTAAACTTGTCTTTATAATTAGATGGGGTTTAAGTTAGAGATACACTACTTTTGTTACCTAAACTTGTCTTTATTAGATAGGGTTTAAGTTAGAGATACGCTACTTTTGCTACCTAAACCTGTCTTTATAATTAGATGGGGTTTAAGTTAGAGATACGCTACTTTTGCTACCTAAACCTGTCTTTATAATTAGATGGGGTTTAAGTTAGAGATACGCTACTTGTGTTACCTAAACTTGTCTTTATTAGATAGGGTTTAAGTTAGAGATTCACTACTTTTGCTACCTAAACTTGTCTTTATAATTAGATGGGGTTTATTTTAGAGCTATGACCCCAGGTCTAATAAAAAGACGTTCTGTGTCTATAGACTGCATTTTCTACATATGCATAGAGAGATACGGAATTGTGAAGGCTTACATTTCAAGCTCCTATGTGTGGATGATCAAGAGCGTATCCGGGTTTGATACGTTTAATCATGTTGATTCCTCTCAACTCTTTGTTTGTCGAAGACAAGTGCATGCGCTTTAATTGCATATTTGCACAGCAAACAATCCTCTCTAAATATATTGCTGAGTGGGCAGCAAGATTACACAAGGTTCACTATTCTCTAACGGATTTGAGAAGATAATTTTATATTATAGGAAATCGAATCAGAATCGGCCAGGTTTTTTCGGTCGGCACTCTGTAACGTTGTTCTGCGATTGATGAAGGAAAATCAATGAAGTTAAACTTGGCGTATATAGTATCGGTCTCTTCCCAACACGCTGTATATAGAATAATGTCATATTCAAGGTCACGTATGGTATATAGCGTAGGACATTGTTGTGTATCTATCTAGTACGAGATACTGAGAGTTATTGTTGATTGCAATATCAAAAATATTTAAAGATTATCAAATGATTAACAAACAACGGTATCTTGATATGAAGGTTAGAAAATACGGGTATGATAAAATAAATGTTTGAGAACATGTTTCATAGCACGTTAATTAATACAGAGGCACGAATGAAAATGTACAAACCTTTTAACCACACTTAGTTTTTCTATCCTTCCACCTTTTGTGCTATTGTGAGGTAGTAAAGATGTCTGTTTGAGCAAACTTTTAAGTACAACACTATTTCCCCGTCCACTAGCATCCTTTTTTCTTCTCACGACGATCACAGTTTCTGTCGGATCAAAGTTAAATCTGGCTTGACTGTAGTTGTTCTCTTTTGGGACTTCTGGGCTCAGGGTGTCACGATGGGGGTCTTCACTTTTTCCTTGACCTTCGGGGTCGGGTGAACCACCCGTCACTACCATAATTCAATACGTTTATATATCACGGTAATATAAAGTTACGTTTTCAAATTTAGATATTTACAGAATTTTCACTAGTTTGGTACATGTAAAAATATATTCACGAAATAAATCCAAAATCAACACACCCATTAAGGTCCATGTGTACCGCGGTAGCTTGGATCTCATGCATATTCCACAATGATGTTCACAATATCATATCGTGTCATTGACTAATACCATCTCATTAACGTTTACACACGCACGTGTTATACTATCAGGGTTATGCCACAAAGTAAACTATGAATATTCTGTATCTATATATTGCCCTATATTTTGAATGCCGCACTCCTTCGTTGACCAGCACGTTACGATACCACCCCTTCTAGTCCAACCATTCCTCTATACTATATGTTAACGACGTGAACGTTTATCAATAATACGCACAGCACACAGTAGTTTAGATGTTTCAGATGTTTTATTTTCCCTAAATCAAAGCGACAACATTGTAAGCAGTAGTGTCATGCATGTATAGGCCCTACCAATGATAGTTCATTCGTCTTAAACCATACTATATACAGTTCCCGATTGCATCAATACATCATTACCGATATCGGTCGCTATTTCACACAGAAAGTGAATTGTAACGAACACCATTAACTATACAATGTATCCGTATTTGTGAATGAACTCGCAAAATGCAAACAAACATATGTTTCTGGACACGCACGGCACCTATATAACTTGGAAGTCGTGATAGCGCAGTGGATACGCGTTCGCTTCAGGTGCGAAAGGTCCTGAGTTCGAGCCCCGCTGGAGCCGTTACGATTGTGCCCTTAGGCAAGGCATTTAAATTCCACATTGCCTCTTCTCTCTCCCTCGTGGCGATGGATTCCATCAGGAATGAGGTCTCGAGAGTGATTAATATAAGTTGAAAGAACTTGTTTCGCAATCGAGCTAAAATAAATTTGTATAAACTAAATAAACTTGTATTCTTGAATAGGACGTATTGTACGCGTATATATTTGTTATACGCTTTAAAATATACACATGCTATATCGTACTCAAGTAGGCATATGTTATATCGTACTCAAGTAGGCACATGCTATATCGAACTCAAGTCGAACTATATATCATATCTCGTACGATTGTAGGCATGTGTTATATCGTACTCGAGTAGGCATCTGTTATAGCGTACTCGAGTAGGCATCTGTTATATCGTACTCGAGTAGGCATGTGTTATATCGTACTAGAGTAGGCATCTGTTATATCGTACTCGAGTAGGCATCTGTTATATCGTACTCGAGTAGGCATCTGTTATATCGTACTCGAGTAGGCATCTGTTATATCGTACTCGAGTAGGCATCTGTTATATCGTACTCGAGTAGGCATCTGTTATATCGTACTCGAGTAGGCATGTGTTATATCGTACTCGAGTAGGCATCTGTTATATCGTACTCGAGTAGGCATCTGTTATATCGTACTCGAGTAGGCATATGTTATATCGTACTCGAGTAGGCATGTGTTATATCGTACTCGAGTAGGCATATGTTATATCGTACTCGAGTAGGCATATGTTATATCGTACTCGAGTAGGCATGTGTTATATCGTACTCAAGTAGGCACATGCTATATCGAACTCAAGTCGAACTATATATCATATCTCGTACGATTGTAGGCATCTGTTATATCGTACTCGAGTAGGCATGTGTTATATCGTACTCGAGTAGGCATCTGTTATATCGTACTCGAGTAGGCATATGTTATATCGTACTCGAGTAGGCATATGTTATATCGTACTCGAGTAGGCATATGTTATATCTGTTATATCGTACTCGAGTAGGCATGTGTTATATCGTACTCGAGTAGGCATCTGTTATATCGTACTCGAGTAGGCATATGTTATATCGTACTCGAGTAGGCATATGTTATATCGTACTCGAGTAGGCATCTGTTATATCGTACTCAAGTAGGCATATGTTATATCGTACTCGAGTAGGCATCTGTTATATCACACTCGAGTAGGCATGTGTTATATCGTACTCGAGTAGTCATGTGTTATATCGTACTCGAGTAGGCATATGCTATATCGTACTCGAGTAGGCATCTGTTATATCGTACTCGAGTAGGCATGTGTTATATCGTACTCGAGTAGGCATCTGTTATATCGTACTCGAGTAGGTATCTGTTATATCGTACTCGAGTAGGCATGTGTTATATCGTACTCGAGTAGGCATCTGTTATATCGTACTCGAGGCATCTGGTATATTTTACACGAGTAAGTTCATTTACTCGAACTATTATCGCAAGTATCACAGAAACCAAAACAAATTTAGCAATGTTGACTTCTAAAAAAAACTCTGGAAATTTGCTTCTTCTATAGTTTAGTGTATACAAATTTATTTTAGCTTGATTGCGAAACAAGTTCTGACAACTTATATTAATCACTCTCGAGACCTAATCCCTAATCCCTCATCGCCACGAGGGAGAGAGAAAGGGGCAACCTGGAATTTAAATACCTTGCCTAAGGGCACAATCGTAACGGCCCCAACGGGGCTTTCTATAGTTTATTAACGGTGTTAAACACAAATGGCGTATTGACTATGGTAATGCTTTCTTTAACAATTATTTTAATGAATTAGCTGTCAATTCTCATTATTTCTGGAACTGTATTCATACACTACTTGTTCTTAATTTGGTTAGTTTATACACATTTATTCCAGCTCATTTGCGAAACAAGTTCTTACAACTTAATCACTCTCAAAACCTCATTCCTGGTGGAATCCATTGCCCCGAGGGAGAGAGAAGAGGTAATGTGGAATTGCAGTGCCTTGCCTAAGGGCCCATTCGTAACGGCTATAGCTGGGCGCGAACTCTGGGCCTGTCGCAACTGACGCGAACGCGCTACCACTGTGCTATGGCGACTTCCACGAATTTGATTGGATAAAAAATATACCAAATCTGACTTTAAAGCAAAATTATACTGACACACGAACAGAACGAAACAAACAACAACATATTGACACTTTCTATCCAAGAATAGTATACGTATTTGCATTATGACTAAGATGACATGAACCAACACTTATTTCTTTGGCCTTTTAAAATGATGATGTTTTAACAATAAGTCACACTTAAAGATGTATAAACCGGAAAATAAAACAATGTTCAATTCTCATAATTACTCGTACAATATATATGTTCCGGTGTATTATGTGGTGTGCAGACGGATCTGTAGTCCAGTGGTAACACGCTGGACTGGTAATCCAGGAATCGCAGGTTCGATCTCCGTCTGACCCTAATAAAATTAACAGTCTTTCAGATGGGACTTTAAACCGAGGTCTCGTGTCGGTGCTTTACACCGTGCACGTAAACGTTAAAACATTGTCGTGACGTCATACATTTGTACTTGCAGTCCATTATTATTAATATTGGACTGTTGTCAAAAGGCCAGAGTATTATATCAAATCATACGCGTAAATATACGAAATTAACAATTTTATTTAGTAGGATTTTGTTTATATATAAGTGCGTGTTTTAAGTAAGATATAAGCCCCAAACAGATCCAATATGTAAACTATTGATACTGTCTTCGGCGCAACGCGCCTCACACATTTCAATATTTTACATGTTGGAACGTGTTCTGCTTATATCCTGAACACCTTTGAATAGTCAAATGGGCATCGGAGGTCGAGACACCCGACCTACTTTCAAATCTCACAACAATCATGCAATGTCACACTTCATGACGGACAATGAAATGCTTGACTGTTCTCAATATTAATGTGTGGGTGAACAACCACAGGGATTCGGCGCGTTTGGGGGTACTAGTATATACAACAGGTGGAACCGTGAGATACATGTATCAATCTAAGGAACATTTTTCTTTTTATACGT
Organism: Archivesica marissinica; assembly: GCA_014843695.1. Lineage (NCBI taxonomy): Eukaryota > Metazoa > Mollusca > Bivalvia > Venerida > Vesicomyidae > Archivesica > Archivesica marissinica. The sequence goes on from CM026398.1 coordinate 20,258,235, forward strand.
CTCTCTCTCTTCTCTCTCTCTCTCTCTCTCTCTCTCTCTTTCTCTCTCTCTCTCTCTCTCTCCTCTCTCTCTCTCTCTCTCGTGGCCCAAACCGTGTGTGTGTTTTACGTTTATTTAACGTCGCTTCCGGTTGCCCATATGAGATACGCCTCCTAAAGAGATTAGTCATTTTAGATTTTGGATGATACAGACAGAGACCCATTCCAGAGTCTCATCTGGTTCTTTTACGTGCATGGTGTAAAGCACCGACACGATACCTCGGTTTAACGTCCCATCTGAAAGACTGTTAATTTTATAATGGTCAGACGGGGGATCGAACCTGCGATCCCTGGATTACAAGTCCAGTGTGTTGCCACTGGACTACAGATCCGTATGTGGGCCCAAACTATTTGTATGTGCATGCTATGTATTGCATAATTACTACACCGTTACATGCGTACTTGACTGTGTCGTAAAACACTTCCGCGCAACATAATTATCACATAAACTGCATTATATATATGTACAATTACTGTTGCAAGTAGCTAAATTAGGACATTAGTATTTGCTATTCATATGACGATGGGATAATGGTAAATGGCAATGTTCCTGATTCATGTATATGTTGCAACATACATTGCTCATATGCACTACAGGTGTAAGAAAGAACAAAACCTATGATTGTATATTTGTGTGTATTTGCAGTTTTTACCAATATGAAGAATAAAACTCCAACAATTTAACTTCGCTTGTTATACTTTCTGTATTGACACAGAACAATTGATTTGCAATAAAATATAATTAAACTAAAACTCGTTGAAAACCAGTATTACAAAATAGTGTTGAACTCAGTAAAGAAATCCATTAAGATATTATTTTAATTTGCTTTCCGTTATATAATATTATTTAGGGGAACGATCAAACACGAGCTTCAGACCGCGATACCGTGTTTCAAAGCTATTCGTAAGAACATAAAAGAAGGTTTCGTGTTTATCAGGATTTGTAGTCCAGTGGTTAACACTTTGGACTGGTAATCCAGTAATCGTAGGTTCGATCCCCCGTCTGACCGTAATAAAATTAACATTCTTTCAGTTGGGACTTTAAACCGATGTCTCGTGTTGGTGCACTATCCTCCAAAATCTAAAATGACTAATCTCTTCAGGAGGCGTTGCTCATATGGGCAACCGGTAGCAACGATAAATAAACTTTTATTTTATATTTTGGAGGATAGTGCATGATACAGACAGAGACCCATTCCAGAATCTCCTCTGGTTCTTTTACGTGCACGGTGTAAAGCAACGACACGAGACCTCGGTTTAACGTCCCATCTGAAAGACTGTTAATTTTATTAGGGTCAGACGGAGGATCGAACCTGCGATCCCTGGATTACCAGTCCAGCGTGTTACCACTGGACTACATATCCGTCTGTAACCGTAATATATTCTATCGAGCACTATACATATTAGCATATAGAAACATTTAATGGGTGGTCGATAACTGTCCCAGCATAAAACAGAGTTTGTGTCTATACCATTCAATGTAATTTTTTGAGAGAGAAAAACGAGCTGGGAGACAGCTACCGTCCCATTCATACGCATGCGTGCGTGTCAATGATGGAGTAGCACCGTTTTTTGTGGTGTGGGTACGCTAAAAGTTACACCGTCGTTAAAAACACACAATTAACGCTAAAGTTGCATACAACAACATTAAAACGTACACACCTTTAATAAGTATACTAGTTGCCACGAAGCTGTACACCAAGTGGCATCGACATGTATCAAGCGGTTTCATAGGAGCATAAAATGATATTCTGATTCAACTGCATGTTGCTTACATAACTTACACAATCTGTTTTCTCTTTCAATACCGCTATACCGACCAAATTCAATCTCTAAGTTGTGAGAAGACAATCTTAATCTAGAAAAATGTTTTCTTAAGTCATCATTGGTAATATTACAATGATAATCTTCAAATACAAATTATGTTTTATATTTACAATAGTGATCCAATGTTGACATAGTATTAATAGCTTCTCTCCATTCTTGAATATACTGATCTCGGATTATACGCTGTATAATTGGGTACATAAGCTATGTATAGCTTTTGACCGACATCAGTAATAATAGATAATAATGGACATGCAGAATATGTTCAGTTGCTTAACGACACATATAACCTCTTGTTATATTAAATTGTAAGATAAATGACAATATATATACATGTATATTACTATAATTATTTTAAAAGATGTGTTGAAGTTGTTGGTCATAACCTAAGTCCAAAAACTGCCATAAAAGTATTCAGATATAAGACTCTGACAAGGAAAATAAACACAAAGTGTGACCTATTAGAAATACATATACATCTACTTACAAATAAAATATCACCCCAAATCAGATTTGGTGGCAACTGATTCAGTTGATCAGCAGTTTAGTTAAACTAAAAAGCTGAAGCATTGGCTAACTTGATAGATCAATGAGGTACGAAACAAAATTAAATATGTTTGTTTGACTTCAAACAATTTACGGACTCTTCGGCCCAAAACAATTCGCGTAAGACATATATTATTGGCCACACTGCATCTTGCACTCTCCTCCAAAGGTTAAATAAATACAACATTGTTGGGAAGTGTTGTGCATGTGGGTAACGAGTAGTGACGATAAATAAAGGCAGATGTGCACATTTCAACTTTAACCGTATTATTCATATCGTTATCTGCATTATGTGAAGTGAGGGGTATCACATTCACTGTATCAACAGCTTATCCTAACATACTCATGTACATGTGTTTGCTTAAAGTTGGCGGCCTATCAGCACGGCGACCTCGAGAAGGAATATGTCTGCAGCACGGTGACCTATGAGGCTGAGTCTGAAATTGGCGACCTAGCATTATAGGTGCGTCGGATACTTGCTGACATTGGGGCCGCGGACTTTTAGGGCCACGTAGTGTCATGTGTCTGCTAGGGGGTCCGGGGAAATGTTGAGATGTAGATACTGTAAAAACGATTTTAATGGCTTCTGGACATAAAAACTAAACTTATTTTTATAATACATGTTGCTATTTTATAATATTATTTTTAATCCCCGCGCTTTATAATCGATAAAATCGACTGTATTATACATAAATGTATATTCTATAAACAGGTACCCCGGTACATGTTACACACCCTGCGTACAGTGCGTACAGTGCGCAGGAACCCAGAGTAGATCTTCATAGCCGTCACTTGCAATGTGGCGTATATATTCCACAAGTATAAAATAAAAATACACCCGGCTTGCCAAACTATTGGGGCCGCGGACATAACTTCCACAAGTATAAAATAAAAAATCCGCCTGCCTGGCCAAAATATTGGGGCCGCGATCGCTGTCCCTGCGGCCCCTGTTCCGACGCCTATGCATCATTGGGATATTGGCGGAATGGTCATCTAAAGCCCGACTATTCTTTTTATGCTTTATTACTTTTTTAAAAATAATATTTTAGTGCATTTTTGTTTCATACATTACATTGTAATTATACATACAATGAAATACGTGTGTAACCCATGTCATATTTATGTTAAAGGGAACTAATTATTGATATTTAGTACATGTACATTATAATGTTTCCAAACCCTGCTGCAAGCGTACCACCCAATAGTTTCCCTATATGGCCTAATAAAATCACTGGTCTGAATCATATCATAATTATATAGCCTGGTCCCATACTATGTCTTTGTATAATATATACTAGTCTTCACTACTATTGTGTATAAAGTATTATGGGCGAGTGATTGTGAGTGACAATCAGGTCAGATGTGTGAATGAGTGAACTAACTCAACTAATTAGGTGCACTTTCCAACTAACTTGTTCAAGACCCTTATCCCACACTCTATCTCTACTAGTCAAACGGATACGTTGCAAAGCTATCCTGTTTACGTTAATATATACTATACTAGTAACTTTATACATATGTATAATATATGTATCAGCTGATAGCCGGACTCTGGTAATGTAATGTTTTATCTTTGATATTTTACATTGTAAAATATTTATTTGAACTGCTGGAATTGGAATTGTGTATTTACTATTTTGTATTGTGAAATTAAGTAGAATGATTTGTACATAATAATATTATGTATATATTGTATTTTACAGGCTCTTTATATCCATATATACGAACATACGGAAACAACCAGAGTTTGTCATATCTATAAACTCCCCGGTCTACAAATGGCTCCCCGTCAAGGAATGATAGAAGAGAGCCAGAGTCGGCAACATGCTTACGGGCCGTAAAACGGAATGGGAAAAGTGGAGTCGAAAGGCGCCAGGAGAGAAGGGTATACCCAACATGGATTATTCAAGTGGAAGTGTTTTTTAAACGGGAAAGTGTGTTTTACAAGTGTGTTTTTTTAAGTGTAAGGTGTAAATATTTAGATGTACAGTGATTAATTAATCTGAAGTGTTAAAACTGTGTATACAGGAATAGTGTTTAAGGATATTGTCACGTAAGTGTTTTGTATTATGTATTGTCTATATTGTTGTGCTTTTGAAAGGTATCGGTTCGTACCAGTCATTTTGTAAATTTCATCTTAAAAGCATTTGTATTTCATTAGTCTACTTCATTTACTAGGCTTTTCATACAAGGTGTGTAGTTATTGTTAAAACTGTACATGATCTATTAATTGATAGTCATGGTAAATTCATTGACGGTTATTTTTGATTCCACGTATTGTATTCTCGTGTGATTGTGAACCGATATATTTCAAAATTGTATACATGTAATTAGTGTGCTACATTTGTAAATTCATTTACTATACATTATTTAATTATCATCATTCTGTGAATGTGTCACTAGAGTTTGGTAGTGACCTACTTCTGAAAAATACGGTACCATATTTATTCAATTAAGTGTATGTTATTTATACAAATCGGTGTCGACATAGAAGTTCGATTACCTGGTTGTATAAATAGGGTTTCTTTATTCTGTATTACTAACACACATCCCTGCATGTCATTATTCACAAGTTGCACATATTAATTAAACTTATTGTTCCGGCAACATTGAATCGTGAGTAGCAGAACGAAAGGTATGTAAGTGAGTAGATGTTGTTGTAGTATCGGATAGATCTATATTGTATATTATATTTATGTGATCTGTGTTACCCCATATATTCCTACGCCCCAGTATAATATTACCCATATAACTAGGTTATATATACGCCCTTGCTAAGGCCTGTGGTGGTCATTCTTTTCAGAGGGTAATGTTGTTCCAAATTTCGTGTTTCAGGTATAGATAGATGCCAGTAGGAGCACCAATTTCTATTTGCCATACAACATATTGTATAATCACTGTTAAAAAAATTTATTTTCAGGATTATATGTATATTGTGTTACAGTCCAGTAATTGTGTATTCTTTAACAGTCCATTAAATTTTGTGTTGTGTGTATTGTGTTAAAATATAGTCTGTGTTTATTTACAGGTATACAGTATTGATTGTGGATAGGTTAAATTCCTGATCTGTTTACATACAATCAGTTTACACCGTTTCATTGTGACCTACTTATTTATTGGTCAGTTCAGCCTTTATATTGAAGGTGTTACATTGTATAGACAGTTATAATTAGCTACTGTTGATTCTCAACAGAGTATTAAAGGCCAACCATACATTTGTTTTATAGCATATATAATTCTTGCGTTTGTAATTTTTTTTGCGAAATATTTTTGCGTTTCAACAATTATTTATCGCGATATTACGTACGGTTGCGACGGTATTTTTGCGCCGTATTCGCGTGTCCACTATTGATTTTGTTGCATATTTTTGTGCAACTCTTGTATTTATTGTCCTTATATCCTGGTTATAATTTTTATAATGGATACACCAGGAAAGGAGAGCACTCCTGGAGGATTACCCCCGGGGATGATGGACCAGGTTTATAAACAGTTGAGTGAGCATTTTGACTTGGTTCCAAAGTCGGCTCAAGCACCCCCACCGCCCTTGCCCTTCACTTCTTTCAGAGGCAGACGGTTTACATTCCAGACAACCTTGCAGATAGTACCCCACCAGTGCAGTCTTTTCTTAATAGACCACCTTCTGGATTTCCTTTTGTTTCAACCCCCAATGTACTTCCATATCCGACACAGTTTTCATCCAACCCTCCTAAGATACCCAGCTTCTCGGGTGATGAACCTATCAACAAGGGGGAGGTGCCTTACGTTATATGGAGATATGAAGTCCAATGTATGATGAACAATCCGGAAATATCAGCCACCAACCTGTTGTACACTGTGCGCAGCTCCCTTCGTGGTTCTGCCCGTATGATGGTGATTCCGCTAGGTCAGGAGTCAACACTTGTCCAGATTATGGATAAGCTAGACTGCATGTTCTCAGATGTATCGACCAAAGAGGACCTGATGACAGAATTTTTTAATTCCTCTCAGGCAGCGGACGAATCAGTAACATCCTATGCATGCCGCCTAGAAACGTTGTTACAGGCCATCATCAATAAGGGTCAGTTACCAGGTGTTGCAATGAATGACATACTTCGTCATAAGTTCTGGACAGGGTTATCCTCGGATATGTTGCGACTACAAACCCGCCACAAGTATGATACCCTGGCGGACTACAACCAATTACTTCGAGAAATCCGCAAAGTTGAGAAAGAGATGTTGCGCACTTCGACTTCTTCTAATCTCAACTCTTCTTCAACTGGTAATGTTCTACAGACAACTCCTTTCTCTAAGAAGGTTTCTGTTAAGAACAATACAGTTACTGCGGACTCAGACGTGCAACAACAGTTTTCTTTATTGGAAAAGAAAATGCAGTCTCGCTTGGATCAGTTCGATACCAAACTCACTTCCTGTGAGAACATGATAGACCAGAAGATCAACTCCAAGTTCGACCAGATTTTACAGAAGCTGGACTCTACCCACAACCAGCAGCAACAACATCAGTCATTCTCTCTACCACCACAACCATTTAGCACCAACAGAGGTCGCGGTCATAGACCTGGGAGATACAGTGGTGGCAACCAAGCTTCTGGTTATAGTCAGCAGGATTACAATCCGCAAGGATCACACCTGCAGCCGAACTCCGGACCAAGGTCATTTGGTCGCGGAAGAGGCATTTCCCAATATCGCCAATCGTTAAACTAGATACCGTCTCTGTTGAGGGCCAAACAGGGACTGGTGATCAAGTTGCCCAAACGAACCCACACCCACCAGAACAACAATTTGCGAACCGTCTTATAGGTTCACCGAATGAACATGATATTGTTATCAACGGCAGTTCTTTTAAAGCCTTGGTTGATACTGGTAGTCAAGTAACCACTCTTTCTCTTTCTTGTTTCAAGAGACTTTCAGATGTTGTATTACAACCTCTCACCACTCTTGGTCTTGACTTATCAATTGCTGATGGTTCACGCATGGGGTACTCAGGTTATTTTGAGTCTACCATCACATTACCGTTTTTATCTGTTTTTAAATTGGATATTCCTGTTATGGTCATCCCAGACAATAGTTTTAACAGAACGTGTCCCGTCATTGTGGGAACAAACGTTCTTAGAAGGTGTAAGACATTTTTGTCCCCATCTTCAGACAATTCTACTGTTGACATCCCAGTAGAATGGAAGTCGGCGATGGATAGCCTCGACTCCCGGACCTTCTCAGTAAAAGCGTGCGGTACCAAAACGATTACGGTAGCACCATATGAGACAGTTACTATCAATGGGATAGTCCGAAATTTCGACAACAACATCTCATCTGTTGTCACTGAGACACCTGAAACTGTTACAGGTTATACAGTATGTCCTCGGATTGTTAAAGTCAATCAACAATCCACAGTTAAAGTCCCAGTCAGGATTTGTAATATGACTGCGAAGACTTTATCTTTTAAACCCAAAACACAGATTTGTGAAATTTCTGAAGCAACAGTTGTGGATGATCTTTCTACATATATTTGCCAGGATACATTTTCAGATACCTCTCTCGAAGACCTGGGTGTCAACGTTGACAATACAAATTTGTCTCCGTCTCAAGTTTTGCGGTTTCAACAATCCTGGGTAAATGGAAACATGTATTTTCAAAAGACAGTCAGGACTTGGGTAAAACAAATCTTGTACAGCACAAGATAGTGTTAGAGGACAATACACCGTTTAAAGACCCATACAGACGAATCCCTCCAGCCATGTATGAGGAAGTGCGTCAGCACATAAAGGAAATGTTGGAGGCAGACGTTATTCGAGAGTCTGATAGTCCTTACTCTTCTAACATTGTTTTGATTAGAAAATCCTCCGGTGCACTCAGGTTTTGTGTGGATTGGCGTCGATTGAACAACAAGACCCGTAAGGGTGCTTTTATGTTACCCAGATTTGACGATACTATTGATGTCCTTTCTTCTGCCAAATATTTTAGTAAACTTGACCTACATTCAGCTTACTGGCAGGTCGAAGTTGCAGAAGAGGATAAGGCCAAAACAGCTTTTAGTGTCGGAGCACTGGGGTTTTATGAGTGGAACCGGATGGGTTTCGGACTCACCAATGCACCGGCAGCCTTCCAGCGACTGATGGAAAAATGCATGGGTGATATGCATCTTAGAGAATGTTTAATTTTCTTAGATGACATCCTTATTTTCTCATCTACATTTGAGGAACACATAGAGAGGATTGAATCCGTCTTTCAACGGTTGGATCAGCATCACTTGAAGCTTAAACCTTCAAAATGCGAATTCTTCAAGAAATCCGTAACTTACTTGGGTCATGTCGTTTCTGATCAAGGTATTTCTACGGATCCCGGTAAAGTTTCCGCCGTTAAAGATTGGCCAGCATGTCACGATCTGAAATCTCTGACAATTTCTTGGATTCTCGGGCTACTACAGAAAATTTATAAAGGATTATGCCCAGATTGTACAGCCGTTAAACTCTTTATTAGAAGGACATGGTTTTAACCAGAAAAAATCCAAGAAAAAGACCAAGCAGAAGACCAAGACACCCGTTCCATGGATATGGGGTGATGCCCAGCAAGCTGCCTTTGATACAATCAAAGATAAATTAACATCACACCCAATCTTGGCATATGCAGACTATTCCCAACCTTTTATTCTGCACACGGATGCATCGTCCCTTGGATTAGGAGCAGTACTATACCAGGTCCAAGACGGGAAGGAGCGTGTTATTGCATACGCATCCCGAAGTTTGAGACCCAGCGAGAGGAATTATCCCGCCCACAAGATGGAATTTCTAGCCCTTAAGTGGAGTATCACAGATAAATTCCATGACTACTTGTGTGGGAATGACTTTAAGGTGGTTACTGACAATAATCCCTTAACCTATGTCAAAACCTCTGCAAAGGTTGATGCAACAGGCCACCGTTGGCTAGCAGAATTAGCCAATTACAATTTTTATATTGAATACCGTAGTGGCAGCCAAAACGGAGACGCAGATGGTTTATCTCGTCGATACGTATTTCAAGAAGAAATGAAAGCGATTTTTCAAGGTGCTGTAAATGCTACACCACTTGTCGACTGTGTATCAGATTCGGCAGTTCCTCATTCGGCCGATGAGGAGATGTTTGAATCTGAACATGTCAACAAGATTGACTGGAAAGCTGAGCAATTGAATGATTTTACCATTTTAAGGGTGATTGACCTCCTCGAAAGCGGTTTTCTTCCCAGGGGGAGAGGATCCGAGTCAAAAGCTGTACAGCGTTTTCTCCGAGAATGGAACAGACTTCATCTCGATGAGGGAATTCTGTACAGAACCGCTTTCTTGGACGGCCAGTCAGTTCGTCAACTTGTTTTACCTGAATCCCACAGGACTATTGCCTTGAAGGGTATTCATGACGATGCTGGTCACCAGGGCAAGGAAAATACCCTTTGGCTGGCCAGACAACGGTTTTACTGGCCTGGGTTGGAAGAGAATGTTAACAAGTACATCACCAATTGTAGCTCATGTATTAGACGGAAGATCCCTGTCAAACCTTTCGCCGAGCTTGTACCAATTTTTACCTCTAGACCTATGGAGCTAGTGTGCATCGACTTTTTAAAGCTCGAACCTAGCAAAGGTGGTGTGGAAAACATACTGGTTATAGTGGATCACTTCACCAGATATGCTCAAGCAGTGTCATGTCGCAACCAGACTGCACAAACCACTGCCAAGGCCTTGTATGACCATTATTTCCGGTTTTATGGTTTTCCCGAGCGACTTCAGTGACCAAGGTCGAAATTTTCTTAGTAGGACTATACAGGAACTGTGTAAGCTCACGGGCATTCGTAAAAGCCGTACAACGCCGTACCACCCTATGGGTAATGGTTCAGCAGAACGATTCAACGGCACTCTTCTGCGCATGTTTGATACCTTAGAGGAACACCAAAAGAGCGACTGGAAATCGTATATCGCCCCTCTTGTTCAGGCATACAATGGTACCAAGAGTGACGCAACCGGTTTTTCGCCACACTATTTAATGTTTGGGTGGCATCCTCGACTTTCTGTCGATGCCTACTTAGGTACAGATCCACAAGACATTGGTGAATTCACACCTACGACATATGTAGCCAAACTAAAGAACCGGCTAGAATATGCATATAGGGCAGCTGCCAATGAAGCTGGCAGGCAGGCTGCCAAGAACAAGGACAGGTACGACTGTAAAGTTCGTGAGTCCAAGATAGAAGTTGGAGACCGTGTACTTGTAAAGAAAGTCGGTATCAAGGGGACACATAAGCTAGCAGACAGATGGGATCGCGACCCCTATGTTGTGCTAGCTATACCGAACCCCGACATACCAGTATTTCGTGTACAACTTGAGAATGGCAAAGGACCAATCCGGACGTTGCATAGGAATATGCTCCTGCCATTCAATTGTGTACCCAGAGATACACCGACGGTGGATGTAAGTGTAGAATCTGAGATAGGCCCTATCCGCAAGGAGTTGGCCAGAACCAATCTCAAGACACCACCAGTACATGTACCTCACGCAATCCAATCTGATAGTTCCGATTTAGATAGCGAAGGCGAAAGCGTCAAACTATACAGACCTCCAGCTTTGCGAAAGCATAATCACCCTGGATTGCTGCCTCCGACGATACCTAGGATGGTTCCTGCTACTACTGGTAGTCCAACCCATATTCCTAGCCGTATCGTCGAGAACAATCCAGGAGTGCGACACTCAACCAGATCTAACTCTGCGACATCTCAACCCTCTGTACCCAGTTTACTTGGTACCGGTAGTACGATACCTGACTCTTCACAGATTCATGATATATCTTATAACACCACCTCAGAACCATCAGTACAGAGATCTGTCTCACATTTAGAGTCCATAATAGACCAACCTGTTGTCGTCCCTGCTGGCAATGCCCAAACTCCTGAACCGACCCGTCGTCCGGTGCGCCAAAGGAAGCCACCGGACCGGTATGGAGAATGGGTGGTCCCATTGACAGCAGTACCAAACACTGACAAGGTTGTGTACTATGTGTAAGACAGTGTCAGATATTGAGTTCTTAATTGTTTCAAAATATACGGTATTCTGGAATTTTACTGTGTAAGTGCAATGTTTGAATCATTCTATGTCATATATATACAATGCGCGTACATTAGTATTACATTTCATTATGTCATTTGAAATGGTTGTTTTTATTTCATAGTAAATGTTCATGTTTGTACAATTTGAAGGTTAATCTTACCTTTACAGGTCTCCACATAGTTGGAACAGATTTGTAGCATATGTCCATTATTGTGGACATCTACCTTTAATCCAGCCATATTGAACATACCCATGCACGGTGTAATACTTAACTAATGATCGTTACATTAGTATCTTTAATTACATTGTATTGGTTGTTATGTTTTTATTTCAGTTTGTAAAATTATCTCAGCTGACAATGTCGGATGTTGGATAGTAAATGATGCAGTAAATAAAATTGTTATTATATAGCTTGATTATTTGGATTGATCTACACTATTCATTTAGTTTCAGGTAATTAAAACGTCAGGAGACCTTTTCTCCAAGAGGGGGAACTATGTAACCCATGTCATATTTATGTTAAAGGGAAATAATTATTGATATTTAGTACATGTACATTATAATATTTCCAAACCCTGCTGCAAGCGTACCACCCAATAGTTTCCCCTATATGGCCTAATAAAATCACTGGTCTGAATCATATCATAATTATATAGCCTGGTCCCATACTATGTCTTTGTATACTAATTATATACTAGTCTTCACTAATATTGTGTATAAAGTATTATGGGTGAGTGATTGTGAGTGACGATCAGGTCAGATGTGTGAATGAGTGAACTAACTCAACTAATTAGGTGTACTTTGCAACTAACTTGTTCAAGACCCTTATCCCACACTCTATCTCTACTAGTCAAACGGATACGTTGCAAAGCTATCCTGTTTACGTTAATATCTACTATACTAGTAACTTTATACATATATATAATATATGTATCAGCTGATAGCCGGACTCTGGTAATGTAATGTTTTATCTTTGATATTTTACATTGTAAAATATTTATTTGAACTGCTGGAATTGGAATTGTGTATTTACTATTTTGTATTGTGAAATTAAGTAGAATGATTTGTACATAATAATATTATGTATATATTGTATTTTACAGGCTCTTTATATCCATATATACGAACATACGGAAACAACCAGAGTTTGTCATATCTATAAACTCCCCGGTCTACACGTGGAAGACAATTAGAAATTAAAATACGATTAACTAGTATTGAGATAGATAGATATATTCTTTATTATCCTCCATTATAGGAGAGCTACAAGTTATGACAACACTATAAATTTACAGTCCGGTACATGTAAAACAATTTTCTTACTATCAAAATAAGACAACAGATGTTGTCATTTTCAATAATAGTTTACAACGATACAGGCAACGAAGACACACTGAAACATTGAACTTAGCATATTGGAAACAACACGCACATATAAATGCGTTTATATTTCAGCACGACCTTCCCTGTTCCCTGTAAGCACATTCTCTAAGCTTTGATCGTATTGTCCGTGCAGCCAGAATGTGAACTAAAAGTAATACCACTATACACATGTTCCTTTCATAAAGGAAATCATCTTGAGAAAAAGAGATATTCAGACATGAAACGACGCCGAATAGACACAAAACATCGAAATCAATCGCTTTCAACAGAGCACTTAATTGGTCAACACAAATGTATTAGCATTAAACGAACGATTCGTACTTTCGGCTGCTACTAGTAACTAACGAGTCGTTGTGATTTGGAATAAACTACCAGAATCAATAGTAAACATGGAATCGTTGAATAGCTTTAAGATTGATTCCAACCTGGATGCAGGGTGTAAGCGAGTGTGGACAGTTGTCCATACAATTTGTTTAGCTCGATTGCGAAACGACGTTTTACAATATTAGATTAATCGCTCTTGTGAAGTTATAATCGCTCTCATGGACAGTTGTTAAACATGTTAAACATTCACCTTTGGGATTATCGTTTTAGCCAGCATCTTAACGAGATGTCTGTCTTGCACATTTTGCTGAGTATTATGATGGAAGTTGAAAGACGTATTGCATTGCTGTAGATTAGAACTGCTATGTGAAGCACAGACCGCCTGGTAGCCTGGGTTCCAGTCTGTCGATTTTTCACTTTTTAACTTCTGGCAAAATGACATAAGAAACTCAATACTTAGAGGTTATTAAACCGCGGAGATGGGCCATTTGTGGATATTGGCGCACCCTATGGAGATATTGGCCCGAGGGCCCTCGGGCCAATATCGGATAGGTGCGCCAATATCCACAAATGGCCCACCGCAGCCGTTTAATAACTTCTTTATTGCATACCTTAACGGCTCCAGGGCCACTATCGGATGCTTCGGCGGCCATGTTTACACAATGTAGTTACTATGTTGTTGCTACCTGTGACACGTGCTCGTGAATCGTTCTCGGCACGTGCCGGGCCAATATCCGATATTGGCCCGGCAGAGCCGAAAATCGAAATATATTGCCCGCGTCGACCAGATATTTTGCTTTTCTACCATTAAATGTGTTACTATTGATAGTAACGTATGCAATAATTAGAGGTTATTAAACCGCGGAGGTGGGCCATTTGTGGATATTGGCGCACCCTATGGCGATATTGAATATGTGCGCCAATATCCACAAATGGCCCACCGCAGCCGTTTAATAACTTCTTTATTGCATACATAGCCGTATGTTTCTTCTGCTGTTATTTGCTTATTTCGTTCAGCCATTTTACCGTCAAGAGACAACAATCTGTCAGACAACGACTTTAGTGTTGCTTCGGCTGCCATGTTTACACAATGTAGTTACTATGTTGTTGCTACCTGTGACACGTGCTCGTGATTCGTTCTCGGGGCGTGCCAGGCCAATATGCGATTGGCCCGGCACGCGCGGGCCACTATCCGATATTGGCCCGGCAGAGCCGAAAATCGAAATATATTGCCCGCGTCGACCAGATATTTTGCTTTTCTACCATTAAATTTGTTACTATTTATAGTAACGTATGCAATAAAGCCCAATTAATAGTCTCGGTGTTAAAATATATTTATTTGACTGACTAGGCAAAATATATCGACGCCTGTTCCCAGGCTAACCGCCTGGCATCATATTCAGTACATAGAGTATAAACTGTGATAAGGACCGACTTTCTTATTTACGTTTATGTACGAAACCACCAGGGATACAAGGAACAAACACTCACAGTTCAGAACTAAATTTCGTGGTCTCTAGCCGTTTCACCGGAAACGTCTTCAAGATCAATCGAATAACTTCGGCTTTCTAGGAAGAACGTAGCAAAATGGAAGAAACCACAAACAAATCAGTGTCTTTTGGGTTTTCAAAGAAATCCGAGAAGAAAATTGTTTCCAAAAGCAAAATTTCAGATGATATTGAAGTCAAAGAAGAAACAGATTTTATCACTTCCCTAGAAGACCAGACAGTGAAGAGGTAACAACGAAATATACAAATATGTCATATGTTTTCGCGAAATGTTTTCCCTATGTTTTGGTCAGACACCGCTATTGCAATTTCCATAGGCCACCATTATAACACACAGTGTCATTAGATTTCCCCCAAAAATAGTTTGACACAAAAGATAGTAGTTTTCAACAGAATGGCCTTTGAGCCACAGGAAAATGTCAAATTTCAATGGGGTTGACCGATTGCGTTTTTTTATATTTCCCACTAAAGGCACCCACCCCCTACTCTGAAGGTAATTTGGTGGTGAATGTTGCACTGACACCTGCATTTATAATATGCTGTTTATTTGTCACCAAATAGTCTGCAAATATTTTTAAATATTCCAAAATGCAGCTCGTATATTGTATTTTAATATTTAGAAGTCATTTTCAATATTTGTGACAATACCTACTCAGCCAATCAGTTCATGTATCAATAACTCTTAAGGGCTTCCCTACACTTTTTCAACCAATCCCAGACCACTATATCAATAACACCGTCTGACCTTTTCGGTCAGCAACTGCTATTGGATTCTCATATGCCTCCATGTTACCATACAATCACATTATATCCTACACCAGAATAGTTTGCCACTACTAGACTATTTGCAACATACTTAATTTTGAAAAACCTGAACATTTTACACTTCATCACTGTTCATGATATTTCAGCTATCCCCAGGCCTGGAGGTTATAAAACTGTTCTCCAATCTCAAAACTCAGTCTCAATTGTCTGATTGGTTCAGCTGACAGTCACACTCAGAATCAACCAACCAGATCACTTGAGTTTGAGATCTGAGAAAAGTTTTATAACCTCGGGCCTGGCCTTGTAAAAGGCTTGTTTGAAGTTGATTTGCTGGTGAATGTTCCACTAACACCTTTAACCAAATTGCAATCCAGCTAAAGCCATTGTTATGTACTACTACTACTACTCACAACTAACGGTGCAAACAGCATTGCAGCTGATCTGGATCTATGTTGTTTGCACATTCCTGTATGTATGTACCATTAATGTCAAACCCCTTGCAGGGACCTAGACATGTTTTCCTGGGAATGCTTAGCCGACTATAGCGGTTAACCAGTACTAGGCAATGTGTGTGAGGTCCCTTCCAATTTATTCAGCATTTTAGGAATTAACTCTGTCGTCGCCTTGCACGCTAGCGGTGAAAATAACAGTAAAATATGTCGCTTATTTAATTACAACACAATTCTAATGATATTCCATGACATATTTACAGAGTTTTCAGCTGCACAATAATGAATTGTCGTCTGCTAAAACTATTTGAACTATTTATAGCCTTTAATGTACCCAGCATGCAAAGAGTTAATGTCTGTGGATTTCAGTGTAGTTTATACAAATTGATTTTAGCTCGATTGCGAAACAAAGTTATTTCAACTTATATTAATCACTCTCGAGACCTCATTCCTGATGGAATCCATCGCCACGAAGGAGGGAGAAGAGGCAATGTGGAATTTAAATGCCTTGCCTAAGGGCACAATCGTAACGGTTCCAGCAGGGCTCGAACTCCGGACCTTTCGCACCTGAAGCGAACGCCTATCCACTGCGCTATCACGACTTCCCGGGTGTATTTCAGGGATCATTCTAGAGGGCGATGTGGGCGAAATTGTCGCCCTAGGGACCCTGACATTGCCCTTTGGGGGCCCCACTTCTCCACACATTTTTTTGTTTGTTGGTTTTTACGATTTTCAAACAAAATTTTGTCTAGTAAGATACACTGGCCCATTACAAAGCACTCCTTCTATTCAAATGTTGTATTTAATGGTTGTACTGTGCATTTTAACCCTATTAAGTATATTAAAGAACACCATTTAAGGAAGCGCTTTCTCACTTCTCCCAAACATTCTGACCTAGAATGAACCCTGGTATTTTTATTTTATACTTGTGGAATGTATACACCACATTGCAATTTCAGTGTGAAGCCACATGAAGAGAAACAAGAGATAATCATACCTTTGATCAAGACAAACAACTGGAAATCTAACCATATCAATAAACCTCAGACTGATAAGCCTCCCCCAACTACTGATGGAATTGATTCACAGGCTGTCAGGGAAATTATGCAAGGTATGATTAAGCAGATATTGATTTATTTACATTGTCATTAATTATAAGTTAAGTATAGAAATCTGTGAGGGACATATCATATCAGTCCTTATTGAAGCAAAAGCTTGAAGATAACTCAACTATTTAGTTTCTACACATTTATTTTAGCTCGATTGTTCAATCAACAAAAACAAGTTCTTTCAACTTATATTAATCATATTAATCATTCTCGAGGCCTCATTCCTGATGGAATCCATCACCATGAAGGAGAGAGAAGAGGCAATGTGAAATTTAAATGCTTGCCTAAGGGTCAACTATTTGAACACTTCCCCCATCGCCAACAGTAAGAATACAAATCAAACAGATTGAACAATTGCAAAGGAATGCAGCTTGTTTCGTATTGAACAGACATTTAATTTGATCAAAACCCTGTTATCAGTAAAGGGTTTATTGGCGTAAAAAGACTACATTGCAAGATGTATCAAATCTAAGGTGAGAAACTATATAAGCTCTGCTTCCGTTTTAATCCTTTCCTATATACTTACTACTTTGATTGTGTGTACATGTATTGTTTTGTGAATGTATATAGTGCAATAAATATGTTTAATCCAAATCTAAACACGAGTACATAATGTCAAACATCTGTAGTCATCAAAGATTTGTATTTTTTCAGATACAGCAAAACATCTTGATAGCTGGCAGACACAAGGAAAGGTGGATCCAAACATTGAGATTCCATTGTTAATGCAAAACCAGGTACCAGAGGGGTATGAAACAGATGATCGTCTGGATGTTTCCATTAGACCTGATGGGGTAAGTCAATGGAGTACCTGATACCAGAGACGTTTGAAACAGATGCATTTCTGGATGTTTCCATTAGACCTGATGGGGTAAGTCAATGGAGAACCTGATACCAGAGGGGTATGAAACAGATGATCGTCTGGATGTTTCCATTAGACCTGATGGGGTAAGTCAATGGAGTACCTGATACCAGAGACGTTTGAAACAGATGCATTTCTGGATGTTTCCATTAGACCTGATGGGGTAAGTCAATGGAGAACCTGATACCAGAGGGGTATGAAACAGATGCATGTCTGGATGTATCCCTTAGACCTGATGGGGTAAGTCAATGGAGAACCTGATACCAGAGGGGTATGAAACAGATGATCGTCTGGATGTTTCCATTAGACCTGATGGGGTAAGTCAATGGAGTACCTGATACCAGAGACGTTTGAAACAGATGCATTTCTGGATGTTTCCATTAGACCTGATGGGGTAAGTCAATGGAGAACCTGATACCAGAGGGGTATGAAATAGATGCATGTCTGGATGTATCCCTTAGACCTGATGGGGTAAGTCAATGGAGAACCTGATACCAGAGGGGTATGAAACAGATGCATGTCTGGATGTTTCCCTTAGACCTGATGGGGTAAGTCAATGGAGAACCTGATACCAGAGATGTTTGAAACAGATGCATGTCTGGATGTTTCCCTTGGCTTGCATAACTTTTAACACTATGCTGTGTGCTTTATCCATATGCGCTTTGTGTATATTCAGTTCTATGGTGGATTGTTTAACTTTAGTCCTATGGTGGATTGTTTACCTTTAGTCCTATGCTGGATTGTTTAACTTTAGTATATGCTGGATTGTTTACCTTTAGTCCTATGCTGGATTGTTTAACTTTAGTATATGCTGGATTGTTTACCTTTAGTCCTATGCTGGATTGTTTAACTTTAGTATATGCTGGATTGTTTAACTTTAGTCCTATGCTGGATTGTTTACCTTTAGTCCTATGCTGGATTGTTTAACTTTAGTCCTATGCTGGATTGTTTACCTTTAGTCCTATGCTGGGTTGTTTAACTTTAGTCCTATAGTGGATTGTTTAACTTTAGTCCTATGCTGGTTTATGTACCTTTAGCCAGAAGACACAGATTACGATGAGGTACCTATAGATGTATTTGGTGTGGCTATGCTGAAAGGAATGGGTTGGAAACCTGGTCAAGGCATTGGGAGGAACAATAAGTAAGTACATAGCATTTTTTTAAATAATTAGTTTTAAAAGATATTTTTTCTCGAATCCTTTGGTAAATATGAAGAGATGTGTTAAAATAATTTATTTTTGTTTTTTCCAGAGCCATTGCACCGGTAGAAGCAATTTTGCGACCAAAGGGAATGGGTCTTGGAGCAGATAGAAGGCAGGCACAGAACATAAACTCTACCAAACAGGGAGGTAACTCTAATGATAATGATTCAGGGGAGATAAGCATGACAAAAGGAGCCTACTGCCTTATAGAGAATGGTACACACAAAGATCTGTATGCTGTGGTAAGCTTAATTTAAATATAGTTATTTTTATTTGATTGCTAGACTATCGCCACAAAGAAGAGTCTTTTTTTGAATGCATGTACGAACAGGATACATGTCCCATGTGAGAAAATGCCAACAAGTATTGGAAAGTCCTTAATTTAATAATTATACGACACGTTTCTTAGAATGAATTATCAGTACAAACTTTGCTGAAACATCAGATGTTTGACTGGATACACAAATAGGTGAACAAAACATGAGGGAAAAGTCGTTACGGTTATCTACTCATGTGCGAATATTGTTTGCATGTCAATATTCCATATGCATGTACAGTTGTTACGGTTGTCTACTCATGTGCGAATATTGTTTGCATGTCAATATTCCATATGCATGTACAGTTGTTACGGTTGTCTACTCATGTGCGAATATTGTTTGCATGTCAATATTCCATATACATGTACATGTACAGTCGTTACGGTTGTCTACTCATGTGCGAATATTGTTTGCATGTCAATATTCCATATGCATGTACAATCAAACCTGTCTTAAGCAGCCAGCCAAGGGAATCACAGAAAGTGGCTGCTTAGCACAGGTGGCTGCTTAATAGAGGTCAAATGTATAATAAAACAGCAAATTGGGAATCTGACAACTGGCTGCTTAATGGAGGTGGCCACTAACACAGGTTTTACTGTACTTAATGGAGGTGACCACTAATACAGGTTGGTTGCTTAATGGAGGTGACCACTAACACAGGTTTTACTGTACATCATCATACAGAAACTGTGTCGAGATTCATACATATGGTGTAACTGACTCTTCTTCCCGAGAGTATGTACAAGAAACCCGTGATCAATTTGTTCAATGTACAAATGTATGTTCATACTGTTTTTTGGTCAAATGGTAATCGCTTCTCACCCATGTAACCCGGGTTCGATCCTTGCACCTGGAAGGATGTGAGATGGTATGGTGGTCGCCAGATCGGACAGGTGGGTTTTCTCCGGGTACTCTGGTTTCCTCCCACTCGAATGACCACATTTACGCTTTCATCCGCGCCAATGAGAGTGATTAATATAAGTTGTTAAAACTTGCTTCGCAATCGTTGTAAAATAAATAAAGTTTTAATTTAAATTAAATAACAAAATAAGGTTTAAATACACAGTATGACCATTAAGTACAACATTTGAATAGAAGGAGTAGCTTACTGGACGCAATTTTGTATGAAAAGTGTAAAGAAAATTATTTTTTGATCGGGTCTCTCAGCAGGGGACGTAGTCACGATCCCTAGGGCGACTATTTTTCCCATGCCGCCCTCCAGAATGAGCCCAGCAATATCTTGGGTGTGCAGTACATTCTATGTAAAGGAATAAGAAGGCTTTGGAATATGTGTGTACACCGAGTTGTATGTTGTGTTTACAGATAGAGGGATTAGATGAGGATAATGCTAGACTTATTGTGAAATTGACAGTGAGTAGCAAGGTTGTCACTATCAGTCAGTACAACGTACGACTCATCACCAAACACGAGTACAACAAATACTCTAAGTATATCAGTAAGTGTATAATATCTTGTAATGTACTCTTGTAAAGCTTCTGTGGGGCCTCTGTAGTGTAACGGATACTGTGTCTGCCTTGTAACTGACATGTTGTGAGTTCGAACCCCGTCAGATCCACGGTCGTAGTGTATTTAGGCAAGACACCTAAAACCACATTGCCTCTTCTCTCAGGAATGAGGTCTCGAGCGTGGTTAATCCTTAACGTTTTAAAAACTTGTTCAGTCGAGCTAAATAAATATTTACTGTATTTACTGTCTGCATACTGGACAATCATGTATTGATTTATAGCTGTATTTCCTGTCTGTATGCTGGACAATCGTGTATTGATCTATAGCTGTATGTACTGTCTGTATGCTGGACACTCATGTATTGATCTATTATGATTATTGATTTATAGCTGTATTTCCTGTCTGTATGCTGGACAATCGTGTATTGATCTATAGCTGTATTTCCTGTCTGTATGCTGGACAATCATGTTATATTTATGTTTTAAACAGCATTATAGTTGTATCAAGGCTTCTTTTAAATCGTAGTTTGTCTTACCATTAACGTTATGTACCAATTCAAATAGAAATGTGCATACTTTAAATTTTAATTTACAAATTATAAGGATTATTCTTTCAACCAATCAGAATTCTTCCGGGTGTTATTGGGCGTGTGTACATATAATGTATGATATTATCCTGGTGTTATTGGGCGTGTGTACATATAATGTATGGTATTATCCTGGTGTTATTGGGCGTGTGTACATATAATGTATGGTATTATCCTGGTGTTATTGGGCGTGTGTACATATAATGTATGGTATTATCCTGGTGTTATTGGGCGTGTGTACATATAATGTATGGTATTATCCTGGTGTTATTGGGCGTGTGTACATATAATGTATGGTATTATCCTGGTGTTATTGGGCGTGTGTACATATAATGTATGGTATTATCCTGGTGTTATTGGGCGTGTGTACATATAATGTATGGTATTATCCTGGTGTTATTGGGCGTGTGTACATATAATGTATGGTATTATCCTGGTGTTATTGGGCGTGTGTACATATAATGTATGGTATTATCCTGGTGTTATTGGGCGTGTGTACATATAATGTATGGTATTATCCTGGTGTTATTGGGCGTGTGTACATATAATGTATGGTATTATCCTGGTGTTATTGGGCGTGTGTACATATAATGTATGATATTATCCGGGTGTTATTGGGCGTGTGTACATATAATGTATGATATTATCCGGGTGTTATTGGGCGTGTGTACATATAATGTATGAATATCCGGGTGTTATTGGGCGTGTGTACATATATGTATGATATTCCGGGTGTTATTGGGCGTGTGTACATATAATGTATGATATTATATTATCGGGTGTTATTGGGCGTGTGTACATATAATGTATGATATTATCCTGGTGTTATTGGGCGTGTGTACATATAATGTATGATATTATCCTGGTGTTATTGGGCGTGTGTACATATAATGTATGATATTCCTGGTGTTATTGGGCGTGTGTACATATAATGTATGATATTATCCTGGTGTTATTGGGCGTGTGTACATATAATGTATGATATTATCCTGGTGTTATTGGGCGTGTGTACATATAATGTATGATATTATCCTGGTGTTATTGGGCGTGTGTACATATAATGTATGATATTATCCTGGTGTTATTGGGCGTGTGTACATATAATGTATGATATTATCCTGGTGTTATTGGGCGTGTGTACATATAATGTATGATATTATCCTGGTGTTATTGGGCGTGTGTACATATAATGTATGATATTATCCTGGTGTTATTGGGCGTGTGTACATATAATGTATGATATTATCCTGGTGTTATTGGGCGTGTGTACATATAATGTATGATATTAACTGTATCGCACTGGATACAAGAAAAATTAGATGATAAATATATATAATCAACATGTTCGTATCATAGAGCTATACCACTGCAACAAGTGTGTGTGTGTTTACGTTTATTTATCGTCGCTACCGGTTGCCTATATGAGCGACGCCTCCAAGAGATTAGTCATTTTAGATTTTTGGAGGATAGTGCAATAATACAGACAGAGACCCATTCCAGAGTCTCCTCTTGGCAGGTTTTGCCGGCAAATTCGGCAAAAACTCCCAATTGTTAGTAAATGTATGAATTGTTATAGCAAATACCTCTTTTTATACTTTGAGACAGTTTTAAATTAAGGAATAAATAACTTGAGGTTTCACTAATGCTTGTGTCAATGAGGTTGGTTAGGATCAAATGATTTATAGAGCATAGTCATGATTATAATCAGCTGATTATAAATGTAAATTTGCTCTGATTATAACAATTTACATGCACATGTATTATGTTAGTAATCTTAAAGTATAGGCCTAGTCTAGACCTTGTGTATTAGTTTAATTAATTAAATGCAGGCAGAATGGGAAATATAGATAAAGGTACCCTTCACATTCCACCCTTCATAACAACTAGCAGTCTACTATTATACTGTTATATATATTAGCTGCACATTGACTTCAATGACTTGCACATATAATTATCAGCAGACAGTTTGTCACCAGTGCCAGTGGCATATACCAATTACGGTTGTTAAACAAACACTAATAGGACTTCATAGTTCATTTTTATAGGATTCGTTTGCATTGGTTCTGTAACAATAGCTGTTAATAGCCTGTTACACAAACATGAATAGCACTTCATTTTTATGATTAAATATGACTTCACCTATCTATAAATCTCTATCATTGATATCCAGTTATCAGTTCTCTCAAAGATTTGAGTGCACATGTTTATTCTAATATATATATTCAATAGTATTATTTCTGAATTTACTAATATTTATTAAATTTAAATTTTTAATTAAATTTAAAACCCATGTCCCTGCAAAAACCCAACCCAGGCTGGTTCTTTTATGTGCACGGTGTACAGCACCGACACAAGACCTCGGTTTAAAGTCCCATCTGAAAGACTGTTAATTTTATTAGGGTCAGACTGGGGATCGAACCTGCGCTCCCTGGATTACCAGGCCAGACTGCAACAATGATTGTCTATCTGTCTGTTATGCACATTGTTTTTCTGTTAGATAAGGGTGCTGCTGATAGATACAAAGAAGAAGAGATTAAAAAGGACAAAAAGAACAAAGATCAGGATAGAGAGAAGGAATCACAGAGGGAGAAGAAACACAGAAAGGAAGACGATCGATTAACAGATGAAGAAGTCCATAGAGAAAAACATGATAGAAAAAAGGATAAACATAAAGATAGAGAAAAAGACAGATCAAGTAGAAAGAGGAAGCATGAAGGAGATAGGTATGGCCCTTATGAGTGGATGTATAGAATATGGACAGAGGAGGGAGATAGGTATGGCCCTTATTAGTGTATGTATAGAATATGGACAGAGGAGGGAGATAGGTATGGCCCTTATTAGTAGATGTATAGAATATGGACAGAGGAAGGAGATAGGTATGGCCCTTATTAATGGATGTATAGAGTATGGACAGAGGAGAAAAATTATAGAGTGATGGTGATGACCTATGCTCGGCGTAAATCCTACATATAATGACCAGTATAAAATGTTAATTGCACTTGCCGTATAGAGTGGTGGAACCTATGCTCGGCGTAAATCCCACATATAATGGCCAGTATAAAATGTTAATTGCACTTGCCGTATAGAGTGGTGGAACCTATGCTCGGCGTAAATCCCATATATAATGGCCAGTATAAAATGTTAATTGCACTTGCCGTATAGAGTGGTGGAACCTATGCTCGGCGTAAATCCCATATATAATGGCCAGTATAAAATGTTAATTGCACTTGTCGTATAGAGTGGTGGAACCTATGCTTGGTGTAAATCCAACAGATAATGACCAGTATAAAATGTTAATTGCACTTGCCATATAGAGTGGTGGAACCTATGCTCGGCGTAAATCCAAAATGACCAGTATAAAATGTTAATTGCACTTGCCGTATAGAGTGGTGGAACCTATGCTCGGCGTAAATCCCACATATAATGGCCAGTATAAAATGTTAATTGCACTTGCCGTATATTATTAATTTCTTAAGTGGTGAAAACAACTTTCAAAAACTCTTGTTGACAGTTTTAGCTTCATCACGTGACCAGTCACATTGCTGCTCAATTCAGCTATCACAACGGCACCAGTTTATATGAGGAATTCAAGACTTCAGGGCACCTATGCACGTCATACTTGTTATTTTTTTTTATTTATTCACCATAACTTGTTGAATATCTTATTTTGATATAGTAACATCATTGAATAAAAACACTTATTGGTGTTAATCAGAAATGGTATAGAAACTATTGTTCGGGTTAGGTGTAGATTTTTAAAATTCGGATAGCTACCTGATTGCTCATACACCGTATCAGTTTCAGTGGAAATATTCTCCCAATTATTTGCTAGCTTAAGTTCGTCTTCTGGACCAGTCACCTGACAGTTGCATCAGGCTACCGATACACGTAACGGAATGCTATTGAACCATGCTTCAGCTGTCAGCCTAGAACTATATAAATATTTTAAATACAAATGTAAATGGACAAATACGCCCAGCATAGTAATACGCCGAGCATAGGAATACGCCGAGCATAGGAACACGCCGAGCATAGGAACACGCCGAGCATAAAAACACACTGAGCATAGAAACACACCGAGCATAGAAACACGCCGAGCATAGAAACACACCGAGCATAGAAACACGCCGAGCATAGAAACACGCCGAGCATAGAAACACGCCGAGCATAGAAACACGCCGAGCATAGGAACACGCCGAGCATAGAAACACGCCGAGCATAGAAACACGCCGAGCATAGAAACACGCCGAGCATAGAAACACACCGAGCATAGAAACACGCCGAGCATAGAAACACGCCGAGCATAGGTTCCACCACTCTATAAGGCTCTGTTTTCTAATCCTTTTTCTGTATGATTGATATGTGTAATGTATGCATTATCTGTATGCATTCTTTAAACTGTATAACATTGGGAAATGAAATATGTTTAAACTAAGAGTATGGACAGTTACTCCTATGACATGACAATTTGGTATAGTGTGGAATATTTCACAATGTGAGCCAGTAACTGTGTGTTTAGGTTACGGGTATATACATAGAGGGTATTATAGGATCAACCAAAGTGGGTATGGGAGCTTATTGATGTGTTTACACCGTAATTGATTGTTTACTTCCTACTTGATTGTTTACTCCCTTATTGATGTGTTTACACCCTAATTGATGTGTTTACACCCTAATTGATGTGTTTACACCTTAATTGATTGTTTACTTCCTAATTGATTGTTTACTCCCTAATTGATGTGTTTACTCCGTAATTGATGTGTTTACACATTAATTGATTGTTTACTCACTTATTGATGTGTTTACTCCCTAATTGATGTGTTTACACCCTAATTGATTGTTTACTCCCTAATTGATGTGTTTACTCCCTAATTGATGTGTTTACACCCTAATTGATTGTTTACTCACTTATTGATGTGTTTACTCCCTAATTGATGTGTTTACTCCCTAATTAATTGATGTGTTTACTCCCTAATTGATTGTTTATTCCCTAATTGATGTGTTTACACCCTAATTGATTGTTTACTCCCTAATTGATTGTTTATTACCTTCGTCAAGGATGTTATGTTTTTGTCTCCAGTTGTTTGTTAGTTTGTAGGATTACGCCATAATATACTGACAGGTTTTCATGAAATGTGATGGAATGGTTGACTTCGAGTAGGTTTTAGAGATGATCCAGTGAAACAATCTACATGTACTATCCTCTATGTATCTACCATAGTCAGAAAAGTGGGTTGTTATTTTCAGATCTCACACCAAACCATCATCATCAAGTTCACATTCAAATGGAAGCCATAGATCTCAGCCTTCGTTGTGGGTTCGTCCAAAGTTGCGGGTTCGACTGGTCGATGAACGTTACAAGAAAGGAAAATATTATAACTATAAGGTAGGTGATGTATGACCAGTGATGTTTAGCATTATAATCATACCATATAGATCAAGCTGCCAGGGTAAGTCTTATGTCCACCTACACACATTCAACATAAATTATCTTAAAATACAAAGTAGGTGAGACTAATTTCGTTATAAAATAAACACGTATGTTTCTTCTTTTTACTACCTCTTATCTCTCCTTCCTGAGGGCCACCTCCGTGGTCGAGTGGTTACGGTCGCTGACTTGTATACCGCTGTAACCTTTCATCACTGATGGTCACTGGTTCGAGTCCCGCTCAGACCGTGCCTATTTATATGAAAAAGTTTCATACACAGTTTCTTACGGAAGTTAGTGCACCCAAGTACTGGTTAACCGCTGGAGCCCGCCCAGGAAAGGTGTAGTTCGGTAATCTGCCTGTTGGCGATATTCCCCAGAATGGTGCTGATGCAGGCGTAAAATTTAAACAAACAACCTGAACATTCCTGTCTGCGGACCAGTGAAAAAGCTAATGTAGACAAACATTCATCGGGGTGTCACCCCCCCCCCCAATGCAACAATAAATAAATGTTTAAATTGTGGAGTATTTGATAATGATGTATATATTGTGTTTTCAGATTGTCATTGTAGATGTGTTTGACACGGACCATTGTGTGTGCAAGACAGATGATGGTAAAGTTTTAGATGGTATGTGTCGAATGATTTATCTTTGTTGGATTGAACAAGTTTGGAAAGTTTGGCTCTGCATATCTGTCATGGGTAATTTGGTGTTCAGAGCGATATTGCGAGGGGTGAGGAAATAAAAGATGCCCCTTAGGTTGTCAATGATGCCTTCTGTGTAAATAAATTAATAAATTATTTGACCCCAATTATCATTAGGTAATTATGCAATAAATTAATATAATGAATTTAAAGTCTGAGGTTATCAAACGTTTTCCATGCACAAAGCAGGTGGACGGTATAGAAGTGCTAAGAGTAATTATAGGATAATGGGGTCCAGAGTTCGAGACCTGACAGGACTCGGGACCGTCAAGTTTTCATTGAGCAAGCGATTCCATTTTGTTTACATTGACACCGGGTTAACACTTCACTGTGAGACCGTGATTTCAGTTGAAAATGCGTGGAACTCATTGTAAAACTGTGAGACTTGACATGTATGGCTCTGTTGAATCGTAATCAAGATGTTTATTTCACTCGAGTACAAACTGTGTACTGTTTTAGATAGCCATGTCTGATCTGTGGTAATCAATAAAGGAAGCTGCCATCGGTTATCAGTTACAACAGAAAAGGAAAGCATGACAGCCAGTATAGATGGAAGTATATAATTATGAATGAGGAATTCTGAGTGACATGTCATATTGATACATGTACATAGTGTTTCCCCCAGACTGAAAAAAGGGCATTTTATTGTTGCGTGTCCTCAAAAGGGCAGAATTGACAAGGTCGTATTTATGTTATTATGAGTACGAAACATTTTGAGGACGAATCAATTTGCAACCTATTGCGTATTACAATTCAAAATATATTATAGTTTATGACAATGGTGAGGTTTCCGAGATAATTATCTAAACAAAAATGTAAGCCAGAAAATTACAACAATAATGCATTTACATTCATTTAAATAGAAACTTACATTTAAAATATAATGGCGGCATAATTAACATCCGTTGGCGGAATTTCCGACCGATGCAAAAATGTGAGTACAGTACTTGTATATATATTACAGATGTATCGCAGTCTATGTTGGAGACAATGGTGCCAAAGTCGGACTCATCCCATGTGTATATTGTGTCTGGTAAATATAGAGGACAGGTGAGAGCAGTCTTCGTGTGTGTGTGTTTTACGTTATGGGCGACGCCTCCTGAAGAGATTACCGTAGTCATTTTAGATTTAGGAGGATAGTGCAATGATACAGACAAGAGACCCATTCCAGAGTATCCTATGATTCTTTTACGTGCACGGTGTAAAGTACCGACACAAGACATTGGTTTAATGTCCCATCTGAAAGACTTAATTTTATTAGGGTCAGATGGGGGATCGAACCTGTGATCCCTGGATTACCAGTCAAGCGTGTTATCACTGGACTATAGATCTGTCTGTGAGCAGTCTTCGATGGTTTATTAATAAATTTATACCATTGTTCTGCTGTAAGTGTTTATGCTGTCTGCGATATAAAGGCAAGAAAACGACACTGTGGCAGATTTCTATATACAGTGAAACCTGTGTTAGCGGTCAGCCGGTCACCTCTATTAAGCAGCTAACCTGTATGAAGCAGCCAGTAACCAAACTCTCAGTGTGGCTATTGGTTCAACATTTGGCCACTATTAAGTAGCCACATGTGCTAAGCAGCTAATTCACTCCCTTGGATTGCCACTTAAAGACTACACGCCTCTAAACTGGAACCCTTTAATCCTGAATTCCATCCAAAACTGTTCTTTGTAAAAAACAATCTATTAATTGTATTAATTTATGGATGTGGATACTAGACACAATAGCTCATATTCAAGTCATAAACTAACTGTACGTTTTCCATTTCTTTGTGTCATTTCTTTCGCATATGATACTATAATTAACAAATATTAACCACGAAACTTAATTTTATGTGTTCTTTTTCTACATCAGATCATACATTACAGAAATTGTTCATCCAACATTGTTTATTTAGTTCGAAGTGACGGGGAGGGCTGTAAATAATGTTATAACTTGTAGCCCACCATTTGCTTTTTTCCCTCGACAAAAAAATGTATCGTATACTGCAATCATATAATTACATATTAATCTCTGATTTGCTCTTAGTATTGTATGTATATATGTAATGTATTGTTTGAAAAAATGCAATAAAATATTATTAAACTAAAAAGACACATTGCCTGTACCAAGTTTGTGCATTTTTGACAGCATTTTACGGCATGTCTCTTAGGCTGATGTTTGTACCATCCAACCAAAGTATATAGGCTGGTGTTTGAACCATCCAACCCAAGTAGGTAGGCTGGTGTTTGTACCATCCAACCTAAGTAGATAGACTGGTGTTTGTACCATCCAACCCAAGTAGATAGGCTGGTGTTTCTACCATCCAACCCAAGTAGATAGGCTGGTGTTTCTACCATCCAACCCAAGTAGATAGGCTGGTGTTTCTACCATCCAACCCAAGTAGATAGGCTGGTGTTTCTACCATCCAACCCAAGTAGATAGGCTGGTGTTTCTACCATCCAACCCAAGTAGATAGGCTGGTGTTTGAACCATCCAACCAAAGTAGATAGGCTGGTGTTTGTACCATCCAACCTAAGTAGATAGGCTGGTGTTTGTACCATCCAACCCAAGTAGATAGGCTGATGTTTCTACCATCCAACCCAAGTAGATAGGCTGGTGTTTGAACCATCCAACCCAAGTAGATAGGCTGGTGTTTGTACCATCCAACCAAAGTAGATAGGCTGGTGTTTGAACCATCCAACCCAAGTAGGTAGGCTGGTATTTGAACCATCCAACCCAAGTAGATAGGCTGGTGTTTCTACCATCCAACCCAAGTAGATAGGCTGGTGTTTGAACCATCCAACCCAAGTAGATAGGCTGGTGTTTGTACCATCCAATCAAGTAAATAGGCTGGTGTTTGTTACATTAAATTGCCTAGTAAAGAAATATTTGAACATGTATTTGTAAAAATATTGCATTAATTTCAGCTGGGACAAGTGCTTGAGAGGGACAAGAAGAGATGCGAGGCTCTGGTGCAGCTTCTCAGTGATAGAGATAAAGTGCTACAGCTTGACTATGACACAATATGTGAATATGCGGGTGATATAGATGAAGAATTCGATTATTAGCAATAAATGTACACAGGATCAACAGGAAATGGGATAAAGATAAGATCGGATATTAGGTACGGAGATAAGATTGGATATTAGGTACAGAGCTAGCATCGGATGTTAGGTACAGAGATAGCATCGGATATTAGGTACAGAGATAGCATCGGATGTTAGGTACGGAGATAGCATCGGATGTTATGTATGGAGATAGCATCAGATGTTAGGTACAGAGATAGCATCAGATGTTAGGTACAGAGATAACATCGGATGTTAGGTACAGAGATAACATCGGATGTTAGGTACAGAGATAGCATTGGATGTTTGGTACAGTTATAACATTGGATGTTTGGTACAGTTATAGCATTGGATGTTAGGTACAGTTATAGCATTGGATGTTAGGTACAGTTATAGCATTGGATGTTTGGTACAGTTATAGCATTGGATGTTAGGTACAGTTATAGCATTGGATGTTAGGTACAGTTATAGCATTGGATGTTAGGTACAGTTATAGCATTGGATGTTAGGTACAGTTTTAGCATTGGATGTTAGGTACAGTTATAGCATTGGATGTTAGGTACAGTTATAGCATTGGATGTTAGGTACAGTTATAGCATTGGATGTTAGGTACAGTTATAGCATTGGATGTTAGGTACAGTTATAGCATTGGATGTTAGGTACAGTTATAGCATTGGATGTTAGGTACAGTTATAGCATTGGATGTTAGGTACAGTTATAGCATTGGATGTTAGGTACAGTTATTGCATTGGATGTTAGGTACAGTTATTGCATTGGATGTTAGGTACAGTTATAGCATTGGATGTTAGGTACAGTTATAGCATTGGATGTTAGGTACAGTTATAGCATTGGATGTTAGGTACAGAGATAGCATTGGATGTTTGGTACAGTTATAGCATTGGATGTTAGGTACAGAGATAGCATTGGATGTTTGGTACAGTTATAGCATTGGATGTTTGGTACAGTTATAGCATTGGATGTTTGGTACAGTTATAGCATTGGATGTTAGGTACAGTTATAGCATTGGATGTTAGGTACAGTTATAGCATGGATGTTAGGTACAGAGCTAGCATTGGATGTTAGGTACAGTTATAGCATTGGATGTTAGGTACAGTTATAGCATTGGATGTTAGGTACAGTTATAGCATTGGATGTTAGGTACAGTTATAGCATTGGATGTTAGGTACAGTTATAGCATTGGATGTTAGGTACAGTTATAGCATTGGATGTTAGGTACAGAGATAGCATTGGATGTTAGGTACAGAGATAGCATTGGATGTTAGGTACAGTTATAGCATTGGATGTTTGGTACAGTTATAGCATTGGATGTTAGGTACAGAGAGAGAACATTGGATGTTTGTACTGGTACAGAGCTAGCATTGGATGTTAGGTACAGAGATAGCATTGTATGTTAGGTACAGTTATAGCATTGGATGTTAGGTACAGAGATAGCATTGTATGTTAGGTACAGAGATAGCATTGGATGTTAGGTACAGAGATATCATTGGATGTTAGGTACAGTTATAGCATTGGATGTTAGGTACAGTTATAGCATTGGATGTTAGGTACAGTTATAGCATTGGATGTTGGGTACAGAGATAGCATTGGATGTTAGGTACAGTTATAGCATTGGATGTTAGGTACAGAGATAGCATTGGATGTTAGGTACAGTTATAGCATTGGATGTTAGGTACAGTTATAGCATTGGATGTTAGGTACAGTTATAGCATTGGATGTTAGGTACAGAGATAGCATTGGATGTTAGGTACAGTTATAGCATTGGATGTTAGGTACAGAGATAGCATTGGATGTTAGGTACAGAGAGAGAACATTGGATGTTTGTACTGGTACAGAGCTAGCATTGGATGTTAGATACAGAGATAGCCTTGTATGTTAGGTACAGAGATAGCATTGGATGTTAGGTACAGAGATAGCATTGGATGTTAGGTACAGAGATAGCATTGGATGTTAGATACAGAGATAGCCTTGTATGTTATAGCCTTGGATGTTAGGTACATAGATAACATTGGATGTTAGGTACAGAGATAGCATTGGATGTTAGGTACAGAGATAGCATTGTATGTTAGGTACAGTTATAGCATTGGATGTTAGGTACAGTTATAGCATTGGATGTTAGGTACAGAGATAGCATTGGATGTTAGGTACAGAGAGAGAACATTGGATGTTTGTACTGGTACAGAGCTAGCATTGGATGTTAGATACAGAGATAGCCTTGTATGTTAGGTACAGAGATAACATCGGATGTTAGGTACAGAGATAACATTGGATGTTAGAGCCTTGTATGTTAGGTACAGAGATAGCATTGGATGTTAGGTACAGAGATAGCATTGGATGTTAGGTACACATAGAGAACATTGGATGTTAGGTACAGAGATAGCATTGGATGTTAGGTACAGAGATAACATGGGTGTTAGGTACAGAGATAGCATTGGATGTTAGGTACAGAGATAGCATGGGTGTTGGGTACAGAGATAGCATGGGTGTTGGGTACAGAGATAGCATGGGTGTTAGGGACAGATATAGCATGGGTGTTAGGTACAGAGATAAGATCAGATGTTGGGTACAGAGATAAGATCAGATGTTAGGTACAGAGATAGCATTGGATGTTAGGTACAGATATAGCATGGGTGTTAGGTACATAGATAAAATCAGATGTTGGGTACAGAGATAGCATTGGATGTTAGATACAGAGATAGCATGGATGTTAGGTACGGAGATAACATTGGATGTTAGGTACAGAGATAACATTGGATGTTAGGTACAGAGATAACATTGGATGTTAGGTACAGAGATAACATTGGATGTTAGGTACAGAGATAACATTGGATGTTAGGTACAGAGATAGCATTGGATGTTAGGTACAGAGATAGCATGGATGTTAGGTACAGAGATAACATTGGATGTTAGGTACAGAGATAACATTGGATGTTAGGTACAGAGATAGCATGGATGTTAGGTACAGATATAGCATGGATGTTAGGTACAGAGAGAAGATCAGATGTTAGGTACAGAGATAGCATTGGATGCTGCAGTTGGATTAGGATTACCATGGGGGAATTTAAATCAAGATATACATGTAATTACATCTTCTTGCAATGTCGCGATTCTGATTGGCTGAGCCAATGTATTTGCAGTTCATATCCCAATGAATTATTCTATTCTCTCAGTATCCAAGGTGATTGTTACAAATTTATAGTCTGTTATAACACCATATGAACATGTAAAGCGTAAAAGATTCTCTACTGTGTGGAAATGTTGACAAATTAAAAAGGCAACATGTTTTGTAATTTTTTAAATATTAGTTGTTTGTATAACATGTATTTCACAAGCGTAATAAATAGAACTCTGTGACAAGCATTATCTCCCTTACATGAGTGTTTTTTATATTTACTTACACCATAAAGGATCATTTGTAGAGACAAATTCAGTATTTATGAAATCCATTTAAGTTAGAAAGGTTTCATTCAGTGCAATACCACAAAACCATAGGCACAAGACACAAATCTTTTTTTCCCCTATGGTCATATAGTAAGTAATGTTTACTGAAGGCAACCATCGGAAAATAAAACATGCATGCAGAAACATCGACGAGAAACTAGGTAAAATCGACCGGATCACTGATATGTCCTTGTGGTCCCGACCAGAAGACCTTTCAACAAATACTTTTTATTTGATGGAGATCGGTCAAATAACTATTAAACATTACTTACTATATGACCATAGGGCAAAAAAAAGATTTGTGCCTATGCTTAAAACCGGAACTACTGTAAATAGAAAATCCCTTCAAACTTGACGAGTTTCCTGGTACTGATATATTACCTTCTTTGGTCATTTTAAACAAAACATATGTATATGTGTATACCAATAACCTCTCTTCCTAATACTGGACAATCTGTGTTTTGCAAATTACCCCCCACCCACGAAAATCAAACGGCCAGAGGCAAAATTACTGCTCCATACAACTTATCGTCTTGCCCCTACATTTAGCACATTTCTGTCTGCCCAAATCAAAAACAAAATGCTGGTGGGTTTTACATTACACACGCAAGGGTGATAACAAAGGCAAAATAAACACTAATAGATATAACGTCTGTGTGTCCGTCTGTGGCCAGGATATGTCTGTGTTGATTCCTTCCGGATTTTAAGGGTTAACCCCGCTGTTAGGAACAAGGTTATTGTTTTTGGCTGCGTATGTGTCTGTCTGCGGACAGGATAAATCAAAATAATTGGTGATGGATTTTGATGAATCTTCGTGAATATATAGAGGGTTGATCTAGGAGAAAGTCATATGATTTCGGGAGAAATCTGTAACTGCGTGTGATCAAGCATGTGTGTCCATTCTCATAGACTTCAATCAGTAATTGATAGTAAATGATTTATGCTTGTAATACAAAGACATATAGAACACCTGTATAAAACCTTGTATTACCTTTCTAATAAGCCATACTCCGGGACCATGAGGTTGAGTAATCCAGGTTCGATCCCCCGTCTGACCATAATAATATTAAGTCTTTCAGATGGAACTTTAAACCAAGGCCACGTGTCGGTGCTGTGCACGTAAAAGAATCCGAGGAGACTCTGGAATGGATCTTTGTCTGTATCGTTGATATAGGAGGAAGTCGTATGATTTCGGGAGAAATCTGTAATGGCGTGTGATCAAGAATGTGTGTCCATTCTCATAGACTTCTATAGTAAATGATTTATGCTTGTAATACAAAGACATATAGAACACCTGTATGAAACCTTGTAATACCTTTCTAATAAGCCATACTTCGGGACCATGAGGTTGACAGACGGATCTGTAGTCCAGTGGTAATCCAGGTTCGATCCACCGTCTGACCATAATAAAATTAAGTCTTTCAGATGGGACTTTAAACCAAGGTCTCGTGTCGGTGCTGTACACCGTGCACGTAAAAGAACCAGAGGAGACTCTGGAATGGGTCTTTGTCTGTATCGTTGATATAGGAGGAAGTCATATGATTTCGGGAGAAATCTGTAACTGCGTGTGATCAAGCATGTGTGTCCATTCTCATAGACTTCAATCAGGAATTGATAGTAAATGATTCATGCTTGTAATACAAAGACATATAGAACACCTGTATAAAACCTTGTATTACCTTTCTAATAAGCCATACTTCGGGACCATGAGGTTGACAGACGGATCTGTAGTCCAGTGGTTAACACACTGGACTGGTAATCCAGGGATTGCAGGTTCGATCCCCCGTCTGACCATAATAATAAAAGGTACTGTGCACGTAAAAGAACCAGGAGACTGGAATGGATCTGTATCATTGCACTATTCTCCAAAAATCTACTAATCTCTTCAGGAGGCGTCGCTCATATTGATGCAATGAAGGACTACGAGTTCAGTAAATACATATTTAATAGAAAATGTACAAAATAATCATTTTAACAAATAATGATAATAAATAAATTGATGATGACGGAGCTTATTTAACCTTGCCTCCGGCGAACCATGTGGGCAAACGAATAAATAAATTGAAAAGAAATGATGCCATTTGATAGTAACACTTGCCATGACGCTATCAGTTGGTACAACAATACATCTGAAGTTTCTACCACCCACTCGTGGGACCTTAGCCTGGGTTCCAGTCGGTCGATTTTTAACCTCTGGCAAAATGATATCATCAGAAACTCAATACGGCCCAATTAATAGTTTTGGTGTTAAAACATATTTATTTGACTGACCAGGCATTATCGACGCCTGTTCCCAGGCTAGTGGGACCTAATTAATGTTCCTATCAAAGTAAATTTATTGAAAATTACATAACAGGAACAAAAATGGGAGTTGGGGTGCAAATTTATCTTATTTAAAAGTAGTCTCAATTTTGTTATTTTTCCCATCGGATGACATCGTGATTTTTCATGTTGCATCATTTTGCATTTTGACGTTTGGTAAGATTGCAAATACTTACTGCATATTGAGTTACTGCTTACTGGGACTAGAGAGCAATAGGGGAGTAAAGTCTGCAAGAGCTGCCTCACATATCCAGGGAGATGTGTTTTAATATACAGTCAAACCTGTGTTAGTGGTCACCTCTATTAAGCAGCCACCCTGTAATATTATAAGAAGCCGCTTTCCAGATTCACAATATGTTGTTTTATAATACATGTCCTCTATTAAGCAGTCACCTGTACTCAAGCAGCCACTTTCTGAGAATTGACTTGGCTGCGTGCTTTAGACAGACTTGACTGTATAGAATATAGATTATCTTTGGCCGAGTCGAGAAATTGATTCCTTGTTTACCGTAAGCTTCTTCCTATATTAGGCTCAGGGAGAAATGTTTTCATATAGAATATGGCTAGAATATATAGAGCATCAGTTAGTTAGTCCGTGGTCCAGTGGTAGAGCGTCGGATTTGGAATCGAACGGTCCCGGGTTCGATACTCGGTCAGGCCACTTATGTAGTATCATTGAGCAAGGCACCTCACACACATTTCTTAGTACTGGTTAACCACTTAGGTCGGATAAGCCTGCCCAGGAAAACATGTCTAGGTCCCCGCAAGGGGTTTGACATTAATGGAACATATATACATACATACATAACACACTTCTGTGCATAGCGTAAATATCTTCCTCGATACTATTTAGTATTACAGCCGTTCTAACACTGTATTCAATGCCAGTAACACGTAATATGAAACGTAATATTTCAACAACAAAATGTTAAAACTGTGATACAAACATGAACTGGTTTTGACTTTGAAAATGGGTGGTACAAATTATGTCTATTCCACAAATATATAAGATATATACATGTAAATATATTAGTATGTATACAATTACAAAATAAAATCTTGCTATAATGTTACGCATCAGTCATACAGCAATGCAAGCACACCATATTATAATTCTTGTATACGCGTACTGTCAAATGAAACAAATTTGATATGTTACAAGGATGTTCATGAAGTTGTCGACTGTTTACAATTGTTGTGCTGGTACTACCAGTACTTGTACTTACATTATACATCATAGATACTCGTGTACAAATAAACAGGGGCTTCGGTGCCCCCGAGTGCTTACGATCAATGACTTCTAATCACTTGCTGCCCCTAACCGCTGTAGGCTTGAACCCCACTTGGGATGTTGAATTATTTATCCGGGTGCTGACCGTGCCTGGAATATGCTAGACGGGTCACCCGGTGTCTTCCTCCACCAATAATAGCTGTAGTTGCCATAGGACCTACGCTGTTAGTGCAACGTTAAATCCCAAAAACACACAAATAAACAAACGTTCACGTACCAAATGAAAATACCCGTTTGGTCTTTGTGTCCCTGTGTTGGTCCGTACTAACAATTTCCATATATTACATTACTGTAAATATTAAATGTACTCATTTATTCCTCAAGCTTTCTGGCCTTTAAATGGTACATGTGTTGCCAATTATTATATTCCAATGTTATGCTGAATGGTATGAACCAGATAATACTGTAATGGACTATGTGAAATACTTTGTACTTTTGTATGCTGACGATACTGTCATCGTCTCAGAATCTGCTACCGATCTGCAAAATGCATTATTGACATAAAAACAATAATTATATCGTATTGGTCTAACTTGCTTTCACCGGATACACGTACATTGTAAATTACACAGGTTTGGAAAATGTTAAAAATATCTTATTTCACTGTGGTCTTAATGCAGTCTGGGAAACTCACAAAGTGGCTGAAATGCAGTCAATCAGAAAGTATCTGGCCTATTTGTAAATGCACAGTCAATCAGAAAGTATCTGGACTATTTGTAAATGCACAGTCAATCAGAAAGTATCTGGCCTATTTGTAAATGCACAGTCAATCAGAAAGTATCTGGACTATTTGTAAATGCACAGTCAATCAGAAAGTATCTGGCCTATTTGTAAATGCACAGTCAATCAGAAAGTATCTGGACTATTTGTAAATGCACAGTCAATCAGAAAGTATCTGGCCTATTTGTAAATGCAGTCAATCAGAAAGTATCTGGCCTATTTGTAAATGCACAGTCAATCAGAAAGTATCTGGACTATTTGTAAATGCACAGTCAATCAGAAAGTATCTGGCCTATTTGTAAATGCACAGTCAATCAGAAAGTATCTGGACTATTTGTAAATGCACAGTCAATCAGAAAGTATCTGGACTATTTGTAAATGCACAGTCAATCAGAAAGTATCTGGACTATTTGTAAATGCACAGTCAATCAGAAAGTATCTGGCCTATTTGTAAATGCAGTCAATCAGAAAGTATCTGGCCTATTTGTAAATGCAGTCAATCAGAAAGTATCTGGCCTATTTGTAAACGAATGGTTCTCAAGCATTCAACATTCTAGGAACTATAGATTATTTAAACACAATTTTGAGTTTAGAAAACTACTTAATATATTCACTTCCTAAATATTTTAAATATACTGTTAAATTTAGTACTAGAAATCATAGATAGTATTATCATTTGAAGTAGGAAATTGAAACA
Source organism: Archivesica marissinica (assembly GCA_014843695.1). Classification (NCBI taxonomy): domain Eukaryota; kingdom Metazoa; phylum Mollusca; class Bivalvia; order Venerida; family Vesicomyidae; genus Archivesica; species Archivesica marissinica. The sequence goes on from CM026398.1 coordinate 20,297,356, forward strand.
GAATCCCCTTAAATCTATGTATTTGCCCAAAATATAACTACGGATTAGGAAACAAACTTCAGTATTTATTAGAATGTAGTTTCTTATTATATAAAAGAAAAAGATTGATCAACGATAGATTCTTAGGAAACCAAATATTATGAGCAACTTCTGAATGTTAAAACTAATAATATGACTGAATACAGAATAGTTGGTGAATTAATTTTTTTATTTAAGGTCGCTACCGGTTTCCCATTTGAGCGACGGGCAGTTTACCTAACAACACCTTTCCTGGGACGGCTCCAGCGGTTAACCAGTACTTGGGTGCACCAACCTCCATAAGAAACTGCCAACTTTTTCATATAAATGAGACACGGTCTGAGCGGGGCTCAAACCCGTGACCATCAGAGGCAGTCTGGTGAATTCATCACAGAAATATGTCTGTTTTAGCAATACTGTATTATTATATTTGACGGTGATGCTCGCATACATTTGTTTGTTGATGGACATTTCATAAGAAAATAACTTTGTGTAACCTCGTTTATATGCATTTAATGTTTAACATTGTCCTAATGTTGATATGTCTTAATTGAAATATATTGTAATGTAATTGGTCCGCTTACATCTTTTGTCGCTCAAAATGAAGAAAATAGAATAACTATGTGTGATTAATAAATGGTCATAACTACACGTTTAATAAGTACATCTGTATGTCAATAAAGAGATGAAACTTAGTGCATACAAATTTATTTTAGCTTGATTGCGAAACAAGTGCTTACAACTTATATTAATCACACTCGAGACTTCATTCCCGATGGAATGCATCGCCACGAGGGAGAGAGACGAGGCAACATGGAATTTAAATGCCTTGCCTAAGGGCATAATCGTAACGGCTCAAGCTGGGCTCAGACTCCCGGCCTTTCGCACCTGAAGCGAACGCGCTATCACGATGATACTTCTTAAGAGTGGAGTAGAGTAACAATGCACTGTTTGTATCGCGTAAATAGATAAAATAGCGTCCCTCATCATCCATCAACAGTTTGACATTACGTTGTTAATATGTTTGTTCAATAATTATATCAATAAACCGAATAAAGGGTTAGTTTAATTATTATCATTAATGCACTGTTTTTATCAGATAATCAGAAAATTAGTGCCCATTTTTGGACAAGCCTCCTCATGCGAAATACTTAACAAAATACTTGAAATTAATGAAAACATACGATCCCATTAATACATTGTAAATCTAGTCAAGAATAAAATGCTCATTTCCAAGTACTCGAGTATCAAAATTGGTACCGAAAACATATCATCCCATTAATACATTGTAAATCTAGTAAAGAATTAAATGCTCATTTCCAAGTACTCGAGTATCAAAATTGGTACCGAAGACATATCATCCCATTAATACATTGTAAATCTAGTCAAGAATTAAATGCTCATTTCCAAGTACTCGAGTATCAAAATTGATACCGAAAACATATGATCCCATTAATACATTGTAAATCTATTCAAGAATTAATGCTCATTTCCGAGTACTCGAGTATCAAAATTGATACCGAAAACATATGATCCCATTAATACATTGTAAATCTATTCAAGAATTAATGCTCATTTCCGAGTATCAAAATTGATACCCGATGACATCCCTTACTTCTTTCCATCATACATACTACCAGAATCTGTACTTGTATTTCTTCCTCTCATCAACACTATTTATACTGCATTTCCATGCAATCAAAACTTGTATATGTCTTTCTATCACTTATACTATATGGCTTTCTATCACTTATACTATCAGTTTGTATGGCCACTACCTATACATATAATCATTAGTTGTATTTCTTTCTATTATGTATAATTACAGGCAGTTTGAACTACTACTACCTATTAATACAACCATTACTGCTGATTTTACACTTTTATTCATAAAACACATCTTCTGGTTCAAGGGCATGTGTGTCGATATACTCTTCCGCTTTGACCTCATTAAGTTGGTCTTTATGTATCATTTCTTCACATGCTGTGCACGGCATCGACTCGTCGACACTCCTGAATTCCACTGTTGCACTACATGACGAGCACCCATGTCTCTTCAACAATTTTACATTGAATGCTTCATACCCATGCTCTACACTGAAAGCAAGGTTGAACTCGACTCTTTGACCTGCATAACGTGGTCCTTCTAGATGGACTAGTTTCGGAATGTAAAACATGTGAACAGCTGAATCAACGTTTAGTTCAATCTCGATGAGACCAGCATACATTCTGCTATTTGGATGGCATATGGTGCCTTTGCATACCGCCAAATCCATAAGACCTCTACCAGCCTCTTTGTTTTCATTTAATCCAATACGTCGGGTTGCCGTCTGTAGAATTTTTATGCCATCTTCAGAGGTACCTAGCCATTCCCGTGGATATTTTGGACGTATAATTAAGCCATTCTTTCTACGCAGCTCTGCTTTCAGACTAAAGGCCCTTAAGAGACACTCAGTTTTTCCAGGTTTTGATTCTATGCAAAAGCCGAGAAGGCTGTTCAGGACAAACAAGTAGTATGTAGACATCGGCGACCGAACAAGATGATGCCAGTTTTGGACATGCATCAGTACTTCCTCGATTGGATATGTCTTTCTACAAATGTCTTGTCGAATGGCGAACATCCATTCCCGATAATCATACTCTATTTCTTTCTTCCCCAGTTTCTCACCAACGCCAGTACTGTGTATCTCCTGGAACATGTGTTCGTACAAATCTATGATTGCATTAAATGCGCCTTCATCATGAACACTCTCAATGCTTAGAAGTTGCGCACCATGTTGGAGTTTTAATGACGTTATTTGTAATCGGATTTTGCCAATCTCGTCGTCGGCTAACAATGATTCTTCAGGCAATACCTGCTTCTTGAATAAGGTGTTGTACCATTTTACTAGCTTCTTCAACGAATGTTGGTCTTCAGTTTCCAAATGGACATCCATGTAACATTCAAGAATCAGTCTCTCTATCTTTTGAATGCTGATCTCAACGAAGATTTTACTGTCGTCATCGGCTGAAGAATCGAGGAATTCTTTGAAGATCATACCTGTTTCAGCCGTTGCTTTGAACTGCCTCACAATGTAGTCACAAATCTGTAGTCGTACTTCTATCTCGCTAGTGAAGGCATGTGTGAAAATGTCGCATACATATGGAGTCATTTCTCTACTCTTTGTGAAATACTCACTTGCCATTTCTGCAGTTTCCACTAAATCTCTTAGTTTCTCATTGAATAATAGTTCTGTAGTCGTGTGGTCATGTTTCAATTTTCCAGTCAAAGAACTAATTCTGCGTTTCTTGACAACACCATACATGTGGTATATATGCATGAGCGTTGATTTCATTGAGTCGTCAAGCTCATTCTCTTGTTTACCTTTGTTCTTTTTCTCACACAGTTTTATCGCAGTTCTAAAACAAGATTCTGCTTTTTTCTCATCATCAGGTCCACAAAATGCATGGAAACGCCCGACATGTGCGTGGTAATTCGGATCATCTGGAAATGAACTTGATAATTTTTCAAGTAACTGCAGTCTTTCTGTAAATAATGGTTTGCTGGCAGGTACATCAAGTAATAGTTGAGACAGTTGTTGCTTCTTTCTAATGTCATGTTCCACATCTTCGCCTCTGTCCCGTTCATCTCTATGTATAAATGTCTTTGTCAATATATGTTGCAGAGTGCGACAATGGACACTGTGCTTTGTATTCTTGTTGCTGCAATATTCGATAAGCCCTTTGCAAAATGGTGCCAGGTTTCTACAAGCATTTGCACTAAGAGAGTCAGTTCGGGGTTTTAAATGTGTCTTTATATTCCTAGACAGTACTTGCTCGAGAATTTCTTTTGCAATCTCGTAATGACAAATCCTCACTGTATTCTTCCTTTTGTTCTGTGTATCGTGTACCACAAATTCTGTTATTGGATATTGGAAATCTTCATTTAATGTCATAGTATAATCCGACGGTTTGTGGAACAATGGAGCAAAGAACTGGCATGGGACTGACGTCTGTCCGTAGAAATACACGAGGGATAGGTAACCTAAGCATTGTTGCCACGGCAATAACTCTGCAGTTGGATTCTTTTCTAACTGTAAGTATCCTTTAACATAGGAAACAAGACCCCTGAATTCATGGTGATAGACCGTCATTCCAAACTCGTACATGTAGTGGAGTGTCTTTTTCTTCTTTACGTCGTCTCTCATTTTGTTGAGTCTTTTTTGCTTCGTGCTACTACACCTTTCTCCGAATTTTGTTGCTAACATATTTGCCTCGTTTGCAGATACCAGTCCAGACAAGTAGACCCTGTCCATCTGAAGTTTCTCACCAAGCTTCTGCATGTTCCACGGAAATCGTTTCACGTGGATTATTATAGTATGTTTCAAAGTGTTACAAAGATACTTGACTTTTGTGTCATCTTCGCCATCGATAAGCAACAGTACAGGTAGCTGTGTCTTCTCGTATAAAAACGATACTTTTCTTTCGAGGTCCTGTGATTTCAGAAACGTTCCAGCTCTTGCATGAGCACATGGAATGCGCTTATGGAATTTCCACAAAGCTCTTTGGGCTAATGTTGTGCCACCTGAACCGGGAGCATGAGCAATTGTAACAACTGATGCTTTGTAGTTCTCAATGTTTCTCTGTATATTTTCTTCTAATTTTTTCAACCCATCTCTTTCTATATCAATACTGTCGCCTTCATTGTTGTATCTAGCAAACCAGTGTAATGTACCACCTTTGTAAAATTTCATAATTTCCTCATCAAAGTCTTTCTCATCTGTTGAGCACTTTTTGTATGGATTTCGCAAATACAGAATTTCAAGATCTTCCCTCAGCCACACTGCATCCTTCTCTGGAATGATTGGTGAAAGACATGTATTTGCTGTTGGTAGTTCATACTGGAAAACGTTACACTTTTCTTCAAAAATGTGATTGCCTATGCCGAGACAAAGCTGGCTAAGATCGAGCTTGCACACATGTATACTGCCAGAGTATTCATGACATAATGCTTTGAACTGTATAAGTCCTACTTCGGTGGCTGGTTCTTCATTTATGCACAGTATAATTCTTGGGCTGTGCGTAACAATTTCCACAAGTCTATCCAAATATTTCTTGATAAATGGTACCAACTGTTCTTTTTTTGGCCACAGAACAACGACTGTAAAAACAGCATAATCTTCTGCAAATTCTGCCAATTGATCACAGTTGTTCACCAGACCAGATTTTGTCATTTTGAACCAGCTCTGGGGTGACTCAATGAGTCCATCAGTACTATCCGTTCTTGATCCAGATATTTCACGGCGCCCACGAAGAAAGCACCAATATGTCCCATCTTCCGTTGGATAAGGTGGATCATCTCTCCAAGTTCCTATGCGAAGATGGCGTCTTTTCTCAAGCGGATTTTGCACAGCGTTGAACAAACCATCAGAACAACTGTAAACATCAAAGTCATATACAGCTATCCAATCTACGAGTGAAAGATTTGCCAAGTTGAGCTGTTTATTTGAAACGTCTCCAGACAACAAGATGAAACTCCCCTTTTTGAAACCATTAACATAATCCCAAAAGTCTGTAAAGTCCTTACCTATTTCCAGCATGTTTACACCTGATACTGGTTCCGTATGTGGTTCATTGCGTTTGTGTTCTGTATATTTGTCATTTGTATAATCACTGTTGCTGTCTTTGTCATTTACCTGAATGGACACGCTGTCCCACATAGGCTCAGCTGGTGCCATAACAGTCTGTATAGTTCCTAAGAACCATTGGTATATAGAACCGATAGTTAAATCAGTAGGGGGACAAACAACATTGCATGAACCTCTCCTGTACCACAATTCATTTTCTTTCAACAAAACATCGGCCTTTTCACATGCTCTTTTAACAATACTTGGTTGCCCATTACCACAACTAGAAGCAATTTCTATCAGACCAAACATTTTTAAATCGTACTCAATAACTGAATAGTTATATGTTGGTCTCATTGTAAATAAGTCAGTCCTAAACAGTCTATCTGGTTCGTATAGAGCTACATCAAAATCTTTTTTTGCACCGTTTAGCTGCAATACCCCTTCGACCTTCTCCACTCCGATGACAATGTGTGATTTTGTTCTCTGTGGTGTGTTCCACATGCATACGATGTCTTGCATGCATTTCTCAGGATTATCAGCATATACCACATGGCCAGAAACAAACATTAGATCTCTATCTTCTTGTTTAGCTACAAGATCTTTAAATTTCTTTATGATTGCATTTTCTTCCACATGATCAGATACAATTTCCCTAGCGAGAGGCTTATGAATTTTGTCTTTAGGTTTATTAGGTTTCGTTTGTTTCTTTGTCACTTCATTCCAATCCTCTTCATCATCTGAACTATTTGAAGAAATTGATGATTTTCCAGACATTTCGCCATTTTCAATGGACAATTCGAGTCTATTGGCATGAGATTCATGTTCTTTCTCTCTAACTAACGCGACGTAAAGCGTTTTCCTTTCTTGGCGAACATGAAAGTCACAGTTGTGCAACAAGATGAAATCTTTCAGTGTCATGCCACATAATTCTTCAAAAGGTTTTGCATCACCTTTCTGTAGTATTTCTTTGACATGTTCTTTCAATTCTTTTATCTGCATTGGTTTCTTTCTGCCTTTGAGAACATTTTTTAGCACAAGAAGACCCGTATCAGTTTTGTCTTTGGTGTGTTTTATTTGTTCTGAAATCATTCACGATTTGTATTATTATAGTAATTTGTGACTTATAATGTATATACATTTATAGATACAGGCATATTACGGTATATACTGTAGCTGAAACCTCGGTACTAAATGCACATGAAACTAAAAATGAAGTTTCTATCTTTTATGCTTTCCAATGAAAATATAGTTGTTCAGTGAAAGATAAACAACTATCACTGTAATGAAATAGTGAGTGAGTAGTTTGTTATTTGAAGTGGCCGAGTAGTTACGACTGTTATCAAATTACTGGCCCCTCACCATCGTATGTTCGAATCCCACTGGGGTGACCGTGTCAACTTCTTTCATGTGAGAAAGGTATCCAGCTGTATGCGGCAGATCGGTGGTTCTATCTGGGCACCTGAAATAACACAGTACGTGATGAATGCCCTGCCATAGCCAAATAGGTTACACCCAGACTGGAAATAGTGACTACGATGGACAGACAGACACACAGACAGTGCAAAAACTATATGCCTCCCTTTGGGGGCATAAAAACAAATAAAGCAAAAAGTACCTGTTATTTGTATAAAATTATAGACCGTGCACTTTATTGGTATATAATGGTTTCATAGGTGTGTGTGTGTGTGTTTTACGTTTTTTTATCGTCGCTACCGGTTGCCCATATGAGCGATGCCTCCTGAAGAGATTAGTCATTTTAGATTTTTGGAGGATATTGAAATGATACAGACAGAGACCCATTCCAGAGTCTCCTCTGGTTCTTTTACGTGCACGGTGTACAACACCAACACGAGACCTCGGTTTAACGTCCCATCTGAAAGACTTAATTTTTATGGTCCAACGCGGGATCAAACCTGCAGTTTCATAGGTTATTGGACAATTGTTATTTTTACTGTTACTCAACATGTACTTGTTTTCAACAATATACTATGCCTAATATTTGTAGAACCCTTAAAAGGGACACGTCAATGTGCTCAACACTGAAGTATCTGAAACAACAGTTTCATGGACCACATTTCAAATTATATGGCATTAAATTTTGTACTACCTAGCCACATATTGAAATTTATAATTACCTCTGGTGCTTTTGCTAGGTTCAACATTATTGGTGACTGTGTTAGTCTGACCAACTTGTACCACGTTACAATTCAGAATGTTGACCACCTTCTCTGCACCTACAGCAACTGAAAACATGAATTGCATGTATACATGTACGTTATTTAAATGTATTTGATGCATTTGAAGAACGAACCTTGTCATGTCATAACATTCTTTTCTTTCGAACCTTGTCATGTCATAACATTCTTTTCTTTCGAACCTCGTCATGTCATAACATTCTTCTTTTTTTTCGAACCTTGTCATGTCATAACATTCTTTTCTTTTTTTCAGTGCAAAATATATTGATAGATATAGAATTTCTACTTATCAAAAACACTGCAATATGTGATTTTGTCCACACTTTTGAGTAACCCCACATAAATACCTGATTAACTACCATATAGCCATGCAGTGTACATACCTGATTAACTACCATATAGCCATGCAGTGTACATACCTGATTAACTACCATATAGCCATGCAGTGTACATACCTGATTAACTACCATATAGCCACACAGTGTACAACTGATTAACTACCATATAGCCACACAGTGTACATACATACCTGATTAACTACCATATAGCCACACAATGTACATACCTGATTAACTACCATATAGCCACACAGTGTACATACCTGATTAACTACCATATAGCCACACAGTGTACAACTGATTAACTACCATATAGCCACACAGTGTACATACCTGATTAACTACCATATAGCCACGCAGTGTACATACCTGATTAACTACCATATAGCCACACAGTGTACAACTGATTAACTACCATATAGCCACACAGTGTACATACCTGATTAACTACCATATAGCCATGCAGTGTACATACCTGATTAACTACCATATAGCCATGCAGTGTACAACTGATTAACTACCACATAGCCACACAGTGTACATACATACCTGATCGAGATGTTTTACCAGCAGACTTTCTTTGGCGTTTCTTTGGCATTGTCTATCTGGTCCACAATGTCTACATGTATAGTCTATAGAATCCTTGTCTTGCATATATGATAATGTAGTGTTTGTAGACTCTGTAAATACAAAACGTAAGGGCTATGGTAGAATTTACTCTATATTGTCCGACAATGAATACGTGAAAGATTAAACACTATAACTCTTTCACCATGCTTGTTTTTTAAATTTATTATTAGATTTTGACCCAACTACGATAATTAGAAATAGAAATTTGCAGTTAACTTTTTGTTCCTTGAAACGAGCGTTCTGATTGGATTATTAGAATGTTTGATTTTATATGAAGACTAATCATAATCCAATCAGAACGCTCGTTTCAACGCGAACTGCGCAGCTTGAGAAATTTTCAAAACAAATTGAAAAATTCTCCGAAATCTCTTTTTGACGTACATTTTTGCCGAATAAACCTACACGTTAGTGGAAACACATTTTATTGATAATGTTATTCACTGTTAAAACTCTCCCGTCGAAGATTTTATTTGTTGCTGACAGAACCCGTGTCCTAGTATGGAAATGTGACCTGCTATGGCCAATGTCTGTGGCAATTGTTTGCAAAGTATACATGCATGCAGCTTAAAGTTGTGTTTTATTTGAAGAACAATATAAAGACTCGGGATAGGCGTTATATTTGGACAGATTTGTACAAAATTGTTTCAGATAGGGCAATTTTACTGATCGATGCGAAATCTGACATCCCACAGAGTAGAATCCCTGTACTTAAATATATATACTAGTACCCCCAAACGTGCCGAATCCTTGTGTCAGGTCCATGTGTTGTCACAGAGGTTCTCCAACTGATATACATGGTTGTGTAAACCTAATTATTCTCCGATATATCTAATACCTTTACATAAAAACAATTTCGATCTGTTATTTCGAGGTTTGAAAAATGCGTTACATTTATTTTTAAATGCGTCAAAATGTGTTAACATTTTTCAAAATGTGTCACATTATTCGACAGACGCTTGGGGTCTGGACAAATGTTTGCAGGTTCAAAACCACAACACTAAAAACACTTAAAAAACATTAAGAACACTACGATACACACTATACATAAAATGTGTTTACGACATTCCAAGCAAGTTTAAAAATGACACCGCTATTTATAACATGTGTCTAGACCACAAACGTCTGTGCATTTTTCAAGTCTAAATATTTGGACTACGCTAATCCATAATCGTTTTACCCATTGTCCCTAAGTGTGTATTACCCCGTTACAAATATACAAATATTATACATAGTATGGTACTAACCTCTTTGAGACACAGGAACAGTGGATGTTTGCGAACTTTCCGAAATCAACTTTCTGTTTAAATTTCTGGGTTTTTCCCTGTGCCGTGGTATGATAATTTAACCTTGTAACATTTTGCATTATTTTTTTATATGCGGGTGGTAAAGTCCCTCGACGTAACATCCACTTTTGACAATACTAGTAGTATAGGCTGCTATCGAAATTACATAAAATGAAAATGCAGTAATGTCGAATAATTTATATTGAAATGTGTCTATTCCAAAAGAAACCAAACAAACAAATTGTCACTCCACTGCCATCATTAATCATTTATGGGTTAATACGTGCTTGTGGGGTTTCCGTTATCGAGTAACATTTCAAGGACACGTTGCCATTGGACAGGATTTTTGTAAACATAAATGTTATAACCGACTTACAACCACGTGACTTGTTATATGAGATACCCGTATGGCAAATCTATGCTCAATTCGCAGGTTCGCAGGTTCGACCCCCCGTCTGACCCTAATAAAATTAACATTCTTTGAGATGGGACTTTAAACCGAGGTCTCGTGTCAGTGCTTTACATCGTGCACGTAAAAGAACCAGAAGAGACTCTGGAATGGGTCTCTGTCTGTATTATTGCACTATCCTCCAAAAATCTAAAATGACTAATCTCTCCAGGAGGCGTCGCTCATATGGGCAACCGGTAGCGACGATAAATAAACGTAAAACGCACATTATGCTCAGCCAAACCCATTGATGACGGACACTGGACGCTATGAGGTATATTATCCCATATCCGTCCGTGCGTCCGGCGTGTGTGCGGTGCGCGTGTGTGTGTCCGTGTGTGTGTCCGTGTGTGTGTGTCCGTGTGTGTGCGCGTGTGTGTCCTGAAGCCTTTATTAGATTAGAATGTTCAGAATTAAAATTACAATAACAATCGAAACCAAACATATACAATATAAAAAAGCAGAATGTGTGCGTACTGCACACATTGTCAATATAAAGTTAATCCAGCACCTCCAAGAGTAGTCCTATATATATGGCCTCTACATAAAAAAAATCGTCTACTGTTATTTTGAAAAATGCCTGCATAGTAAAATGTAACATTTGTCAAGTCTAAATAGTTGGACTACTCCAAGAGTTGCAGATAAGGAACTACCACCCTCGATTCTTCGCATCTTCAGCCCTATGGTGGGATATCCTTATCTGCACCTCGGCGTCGGAAGCCAGCTGACATCGGGGCAGCGGATTTTGAGGGCCACAAAGTTAGTCCTATAAATAGGTATTTAGGCTCTTGTCACAATAGTCCTATATCCCGGCGTGAAGAGTTTTCGCCCAGAACAGGTTTTCGCCCAACTGTGGAAATAGCAAGTCGTGAGAGATCACGCAATATTTCACGCTCCAGTTACCGGAATTATAAATAAACATACCTTGTGCACTTCCAATCTATTTCTAACTGATCATAATATATCAGACAAGGTAAATTAGCGGTGAAAACTTTAAACCTACCACAGTTTTCACTAATTTCACTATATCCGTTTTATGTCACCATATAAATATCATTTCTTAAAGAAATTGGCAATTTTTTCTCCAAAATGACATATGCATCGTCTGCCATGCCAATATATTTACGAATAAAAATGTCATTATAGTCTCACTGCTCCGTGTTTATGAGTTATGTCCGTTATTACACACAAGGGGTCCTTATTCATAATTTCGATTTTTCACCTTCAGGTCCACGGGTTGTCACATAGGTTCTCCAACTGATATATATGGTTGTGTAAACCTAGTTTTTCTTTGTTGGGCACCGTGTGATGTGTTCGATGGATGGGTCCATTTACGGTTCTGCATTTAGTCAGAGTAATTAGGAGGGATGACGACTTCTTATGCCCCGTGTGTTTGACCTAGTTAAATTAAATGTTAGTGTTTTAGATACAGTATATAGACAAAATGCTGTCCAACAAATGAATTTTGAGTGAAAATGATAAATTAAGCCTCTTATTAAAGTAAGTCTTCCTTAGTTTATTGTTTTGTTAAAAAAGAACTGTTGCTTACATACTAATGGTGGCGCTGTAGACAATTTACACAGTTAGGCGAAAACCAGTGACGTCATTCCGGATTTCTGAAAATGAGGTGCCGCCATTTTGTGACCTTTTCTCATAATGTAAACAATCGGTTTTCTTTGAGATTTTTGTGAATGAAAGGTAAAATATTGTTTATTCGACGACATAAATTGTTTGCAGTGTATGCACATTCTAAACCTATGGGAGTCTGTTATGTACTACGTCGTCGAAAACCAGTAACACCGGGATATATAAGACCTCTACATAAAAAAAAATTCCTGTTATTTTTGAAAAATGCCTGTATAGTAAAATGTCACATTTTTCAAGTGTAAATATTTGGACTAGTCCTGCTCTAGTCATTCTTCACGAACCGAGTTGAACCATTTCTAGGTGGTTGATGTGTGTAGAGTAGGATGGCCAATTTGTTGTTGAAATCACTATATATTGCTGGACGGACATGTCTTGTAGGCAGTGGCGTTGGCCTGTGGAAGACTGGTTCTTACGTTTCTGCGGAGGAAGGCCATGGTCTAATTTGCCTGTTTTGCGATGTTGTTGATGTGGTTGTTCCATGATAGGTCATTTGGAGTATTGGCTATATATAGGCCTACTCAATGGCGACCAATTTCCACTTGGATTTCACACGACTTCTTTATAGAGTGTATCCACGCAACTTTGCTGTTTTTGTCTTTGCGAAAGATGTTTGTCCCTCCCAATAACAGAGCTGTCAAGGGTGCATCGAGTGTCGGAGTGAGATATGGGGTTCGAAGAGGCAGCCGCTCCTTCGTCAGGGGTCTGTGGGAAGCTGGAGACACTCTATGGCTCATTTCCGTCATATTTGGTGTCAAAATGGCTTACATAAAATGCTACTTTAGCTTCTAATGAAGGACACTTTACACCAAGAAAATCTTATCAAGCAATAGCATTTTATGGTAAAGAAAGCTTGCAAATAACGTTTTATAATTGAATCTTATATTTTTTATTAAATTGACTTTCAAGTCAGGCGCAAACCTTTATTTATAATAAATCTCCGATGTAATTTGCAAGCATTTGTCACCAGCTTGAACAATATCAGCGTGGTCTAGTGGTTACCACATCAAGCTAGTAATCGGCTGATTACAATTTCGGCACAAATTCAAACCGGGAAGACCATTTATCCACATTGCTAAGAACTAAGTCTTGTAGAAATTGCTTCACAGTCGAGCTTAAATGAATTTATATTCATACCAAGCTAAATCACCAAACTGGAACTACAGTACATGTATATAAAATGTAGTTAACATAGTGTTTTAACATAGTGAACGTTTATTAAACTCAATTCGCTGCAATTAGCATATAAAACAATCATCAATGAGAGTGAATATTTCCCGTTTGTTTTAAATGGTTCATGCCTACTGCCTAGATATAAAACTATTATTTACACCATGTGTATAGATACTAGATACTATCACATCATGTCAGTCTACAGTGTATAGTCAATACCCGTCACAGTCACTGATGCTCTTTATTGTACTCCCATGTAACCTTTTTGGATTTGTCGACCAAAGTCTTTGAAGGTTCATACTTATGAGATGGTTCTTTGTTGTTTAGCTTTACTTTCAAAATTGATGACAGTTAACCATCTGTGCTCAAGGAAGCTCTAAAATCAGTCTTGTTTTTCCGCACCATGCTAAAAACACGTTCCTCTTCAGCATTGCTGTGCGTAATGATAAGTAGAACCTGCGCAACTTTGAATAGTAATGGTAATTTGCCCTTAATGTACATAGACCACACAACATCCATTCGAAGGAACCGTTGCTGTGTTCCATCGGCCATCTGATCAGACAGATGCTTCTTTCTCAACATAATCAGGGAGATCAGGAAGTAGCTGATACTCCTTGAATTGCTCAGTAAATATATCCATTTATCCGTTGTTCAACTAGTATAAATTATACTAACAAATCTTAGTATCGTGGAAAAGGTCTGAAATTATAATGACCTTGTTTTAGCAAACGTATAAATCTAACTACAAAAACAATCCACGCGATAACTAACTAATAACAGATAAATAAATTCATTGTTGTTTAAAAGTCAGGGTCGGGAAACCTACCAGAACCACAGTTAATTTAAACAGCTACATTTCAAGATGTGAACATCACTGTTCCACTATCTGCTCACAAGTGACCCGTTAATTGTGTAGTACAAAAAATGTTACACACTACACAAGAAGTGTGCAACTTCAACCCAGCCAATCTGACAACTCCTGCTTATCAATGCATATCATTGTACCCATACTTGGAGATTATGTCTTTGTATTGTCTGTGTTTACAATTTAGTGACCACTATTATATAATAGTTTTATTGATTGGATTGAACATGTTGTTACTCTTATATTAAGAAATTATTGATTGATTATATTTATTTTGACCTGGAAAAACTACTTTTGACATGGGTTACATCCATCTCACGATCTGAAAAATGTAGTAGTCGGGGAAACCTCTCTACAAAGTACAGTACGTTCGCAAACGAGACGTCCAGTCGCTGCTCAAAGTCTACACATTTAGCATGCCCGAGCAACAGATCATTGTATGGAAATGTTTTGACAACATATTTGGCAGTCTCGGTGTAAAATTCAAGTGCTGCTTCTAGAAATTTCGATTTCTGAGCTGGTGCAATATCACCTTCATTTTCAAGTTTATTCAATGTTTGCCTTGTTGTGAAACCAATTTGTATGTCATCAAGACTAAGTAAGTTGTCAGAATTTGTAATGTCAACTTCAAGAGGAGACACTGCCTCCTTCAATGGCCTAACTTTGACAAACTTGATCAATAGTTTACGCAGGAAAGACTGCATTTCCGCGTCAAGCAGATGCGTTCTAGGCTCTTCCGTCTGCAAAAAGAGGCTAAATGCCACAAACTGTTGCAAAACAAACTGGTAAAAGAGCAGATTTATTTCAGTCATATGGTCCTGAAAAGAACTAGCCATGCCATCTAGGTTGTTTGTCCTAACCCGACACTACATAGCTTTTTAAGGGCTGGTACATTTCCAGTGTACGGGTTACAGCGCTTTCTAAACTCAGTCGGCGGGTGCGGGACTCGGCAGTTTTCGGGAGCCAATCATAAGTGATTATTAACGAACGGAGAGTTCCGACATCGGTTCCGAGTAGTTACTAGTGTTCAGCGCGACGATCAGTTTCAAATATAGCCTTGAGACATTCTAAAAATAGCAATTTGGGAAACCTAATGTGTTGCGATTTTAAAATAGCACGGCTATTAGTGTAGGTAAATCGTTTTTTAGAAAAAGCGTGACAATATTAAAGATACGCGTGAGAGCGTGATTTGAGGTCTAAAAGCGTGAGTCAGACTTGACATATAATAACAAGTTGGTACAACGCATGTATCAGACATATATTTAGCACTGAAATAAAGCGGTCAACTAATCTATACTCAGTATAATACTGCTTGAGTGGTGGACAATGACAACTTATATAATATCGTAATCGTTAAGCTGAGTTTTCCTATCTGTGATTTACATTGTGCACATAAAAGAACCAGATGAGTATTTGCAATGGGACTCATGATTGTATCATTGCGTTGAACATCACAATAATACTCGAAGAATACTATGGCATGTGTTAACATTGTTTCTTTCCAATGAATAAACAACTCGGTACACAAAATGAAAACAACAATTTATTGCTCCCAAAGAGGCTGTAAAACTCTCACAGTAAAGCATGCAATTCATGAAACAACGTTACAGCGATAAGTGATACAGAGATGCACGATACAAGTGGATTAGAGTAAAACTGTAATGAGAGACATTGGTCAGTTACTGCCCCCTGAATATTCTTTAGGAGGATAAGTCTTCATAATTCGTTTCCTCTGTTTTTATCGTTGTTTCCTTTGCACAACATTCTATGAATTTTCATCCACTTTCTCATCTTATAATTATTAAATTAGTAAATCTCGACAGATGTCCTACAGTATCTACAATGGATATTTCACTGTCAAATATTGTCAACAGTAAGAAAGGAGTCCAACTAAAAGGATCAATATACATTTCTGGATAAATCAAACTTTATCTGTCAAGGGAGGTAATAGAAATTCCAGCAATGTCTCTCATTACAGTCGAACTAAATTGTAACAATGTATCTCAACCTGTTGCTATTTCATACACATATTTAAACATTAAAACACACCTTAATATTTCTTTCATTCCATTTTATCACATAAAAATAGTCTTAACAAATTATTTTTTTAAAACCGGTTTTAATTCGATTTTTTAAAGTTATATTGCTGTTCAAACAAACAAACTTGTAATGTAAAAGTAAAGTATGTTTGTTTATTATAGTGTCACCCCTATTTAAAGGACCAGCCATTTCTGACTTATTAGACACCGCTTTTTATGAACATCAGTACTTCCTGAATCCTATGCTTGTATGCCAGGCGCCAGGCTGGTAGGCAATCGGTAACCATTATTTAACTAACTGGCGGCTCATCAACCGGCCATATCAGAAAGAACCCCTGACGAGATTCGAACCTTCGACCTCCCACTTCGTAGGCGGACGCCTTAACCATATGTAATGTATGCGAGCTTCAGAATTTTTAATAAAATGTGTTAACAGTGATGTACACACATTAATTACATTGCTATTAATTATAATTTATTACAGAGAAATGTAGTTGTGACGATAGTCCAACTATTTAGACTTGAAAAATGTGACATGTTACTATCCAGGCATTTTTCAAAATAACAGGGGAAAACATGTATGTAGAGGTCTTATATATATATGACTATTGTGACGAGAGCCTAAAGACAATAGACTATGCTAGTAAATCTGAGTATATATTTTTCAACAGCATTCAAATACCGTAACTTTTTTTAAAAGGGATAGAATTCCATACTGCAATACTTGAGAGCAAAATCGGTTTTATAACAAATACAATTGATTATTGTATGATAGCAACATTTTGGGAGTGTCACATTGAACAGGAATATAACTTTTAAAGCAGCATTACATCGTATGATATAAAAGATATTTGAACAATTCAATGTTTACGTATGAGTAGCAATGCTGCTACACATTCTAACATTATACTTTGTATGCTTATGTTCATTTGGTAAACAGTGTTTTTTGCGATAAAACAAACTCGAAACCGAAAGTAGGACTTTCCGAGTCGATCGGTCACGCACTTGTTTACAACCGGAACGCATCGTCCGCACTTGCTTGCATTCGGAATGCATCGTCCCCATTTGTCCCATGTAGTCTGTTTTAATATGTTGATCAAGTCTTTAGGGACATTTCTACATCCCCTCGAGGGGTTCGACATTAGAGGAAGATAGATAGATAGTATTTCATGTTCAAAATATATACGTTGTTTTCTACATCCTCTGTTGTTTCACGCATGCGCACTGTGCGTGTTTATATTTCGTGTGTTGATAAACAAATTCGCGTATACGACTGTTTAAATTTATTGGAATTTTATCGTTTCTGAGCGACTATTTCGATTTTTGTAAACACACACACATTATTATTTATATTTTACCCAAAACATCCTTTATTACGATGTAATGCTGCTTTAAAGGTAGCTGTACGGAGGGATAAAAATCGAAATAAATAGAAATGATTGGCATTTCAGTATATGCACAGGAACTTGAAATGTTACCCATAAGCCACCAAAGGTCTGGTACCTCTATCCTAGGACTCCCCCATCTTTTTTTAATAGAGGAGGGTGTCATAGGATAGAGGTACGAGACCGTTGGTGGCTTATGGATAACATTTCAAGTTCCTATGGTATATGCACTGGGCATGAACACAGGGATTCGGCACGTTTGGGGGTACTAGTATATATATTAAGTACTTAAATATATATACTAGTAGGCTACCCCCAAACGTGCCGAATCCCTGTGGGCATGAATCAATCACCGGAGACATCCCCTAATATTTGGAGACAAAAAAGAAGTTGTAGTACATCATAGAATTTCATTAAATGTTCACATAATTTTGTTCATATTTCCAATAAAGCTGAATAGGTTTCCAAGATTTTTTCAAATACTTACTGGAACACCTTTAACTGTATTTCATTTCGTATATATTAACTTGAAATCACAAAATAGATATCCATTTGTAATGTATTAACAAACAACTAACTAGTGTTAATTGTGTACGATTTTATTTATCTTGTAGATGTGTTGAATTGCATGTAATAGGATTTGTGTAGACCTCCTTATCCAAGAAATCTTGATGTGAATTCTGTTCCAGTGCAAGACGGCGGTTCTCATCTGCCATATTTCTGTTAAGGTCCTCTCTTTTACGATCCGCTTCCCGCTCCAGTAGCATGGCAGCACGTGCATTTGCTAGACGTTGTCTATCGTGTTCCAAATCACGTAATGTCTGCTCTTGAGCAAGTCACTGAAACAGAAAGTTGGTAATTATGTGAATCAATGTATTAAAGAAACACAGAAACCAGATATATGTACAAATGAATGTACACCTATTCATAAAAGTATATTTTTAAAAAGGTTCCCATAGCAACAGCTTTATTTAATACATGCTCGACTTTAACTCAGGCTATTAAGCTAACACGTATGGGCACACTAAATGAATAACACACTAAATGAATAACACACTAAATGAATAACACACTAAATGAATAACACACTAAATGAATAACACACTAAATGAATAACACACTAAATGAATAACACACTAAATGAATAGCACACTAAATGAATAACACACTAAATACTAAATGAATAACACACTAAATGAATAACACACTAAATGAATAGCACACTAAATGAATAACACACTAAATGAATAGCACACTAAATGAATAACACACTAAATACTAAATGAATAACACACTAAATGAATAACACACTAAATGAATAATGCACTAAATGAATAACACACTAAATACTAAATGAATAACACACTAAATACTAAATGAATAACACACTAAATGAATACCACACTAAATGAATAACACACTAAATGAATAACACACTAAATACTAAATGAATACCACACTAAATGAATAACACACTAAATGAATACCACACTAAATGAATAACACACTAAATGAATAACACACTAAATGAATAGTACACTAAATGAATAGTACACTAAATGAATAACACACTAAATGAATAACACACTAAATGAATAACACACTAAATGAATAACACACTAATGCACATGTTACAACAATTGGCTGGTAAACCTGGTCTCCGACACTGAATGTTGTACAATTTAACCCTTGCATCTGAGACATGTGCAACTCGGCATTCAATAGACTGTATTACACAGACACAAGACACGAATTATTGTTTTTGCCCTATGGTCATATAGTAAGTAATGGAAACATTAGATATAATATAGATCGTTAGGTGAGCAACCAATGTTGATACTATTTACATATGATATACTATGTACAGTCAAACCTGTGTTAGTGGTCACCTCCATTAAGCAGCCAACCTGTATTAAGCAGCCAGTTTCCAGATTCTCAAAATGTTGTTTTGTTATACATTTGACCTCTATTAAGCAGTCAACTGTGCTAAACATCCATTTCTGTAATTCCCTCGGCTGGCTGCTTAAGACAGGTTTGACTGTATTCAGAGATTGTTCGTATATTTTCATGATTGATATGGACACAACACAATCAAGTACTGAAGTAGGATGTACTAGAAATGGCTGATAAATATATAATTGCAGAACTTACCTCTTGCTCTAATCTCTGTTTATCCTGCTGTTTGCGTATATCCTCCAGTATATACTTGGCATGGGTGGGTGAGTGGGCATTGAGGCTGCACTTTTTGACAATTGTTTGAGACTTAGAGGGTTAGGACGAGAACAGACGGATTCAAACTGTCGATTCAGAATATTGGCTTTTAACATTGGGTCAGAATGGAATTGACCATTACTACTGAGTGTGGCTATTTCCATGTAATCGGCTACTTCGTCATACTTCAACGTTCACTACTATCTCTAACTTCTATTTCTACACGTTCATAGATGATAAAAATCGCACATATATACAACATGACTGATATATGTGCCATGTATAAATACATTTCCCTTAATCGAATTATTTCTAATTTTATATATACCCATCCACGCACTTGCAAAATCAATAACCAACTGATATGATAGATCCATCAAAAGTGGAAATATTATATAACTGATCTGCAAATGGTGCACTTGGATAAAAGCACAACGTGATATTTGTTATTGATTTGCTTGTTCAAGTCTCAAACTTAATGGGTAAGCCACCCAACTGAATAATGACATCAACCACGCGTTTTGACCCTAACCCAACCCTAACCCTGGGCGGAGCAAGTAATGAAGGCGTTCTTTATGCGTGGTTGATACTATATTCTGATCGGCTGGTTGAGATAAAAAATTTACGAACTTAATGCCTATGTCATTGTTCTATTTTTGTAAGTAAATGTATATGTTTAAATGCAGGATTAGTGTGGTATGTGTTACGGATCTATCCAGTTTCAGTTATGTTCATGTTCTCAGGAAGCAGATTTGCAACAACACTATTTGCTGACCACCTATCTTTGAAATTGTTAGACCGACTTAAATTATTGAAGATGACGACATGTTCAATGTACAATCACAGGAACTTGAAATGTTATCATTAAGCCACCAAAGGTCTCGTGCCTCTATCCTAGGACACCCCCTCTATTCTTTTTTTAATAGAGGGGGTGTCCTAGGATAGAGGTACGAGACCTTTGGTGGCTTAGTTTAAACATATTTTATTTCCCAATATTAAATACATATTGAACAATGCATACACCACGCATAATCAGAATACAGAAACAGGATTAGAATGGAAGACAGAGTCTTATATAATTCTTCTCCTGGTGGCTTAATGATAACATTTCAAGTTCCTGTGGTACAATATATAATTCCCAGTCTTTATAATTATGCTACAATTGAATGTGATCTACCGGCGGAATCTCATGAAGAGTTAAATTGTATGCCAATGGTCACCCGATACCATACCGCCGAACAAATATTTCGGAGTGGAGCATACTCCCGGACGCCCAGTAGAATGGTGCATAGTCCATGCTTAGGCCTAGATACGCGCCTCGGTGAGGTCAGGGTGTACAGTGACGTATATATCTATGTAATCGATAGGCCTCTTACATAATTTGTTATTTCGAAAAATGCCTGGATAGTAAAATGTCTTAAATGTCTTAATAGTTGGACTATGTAATCGGCTGCTTGTGTTATAGAGAGTGTTATCTTCTATTTATGAGAGTTATCACCTGAGTGTTGGGTTTTTCCAAAATGTTTATTGTTAGAACGATCTGCTGATTATTGATTATGACCGCCCGGGTGCTCGCTCGCAGTGTATAATATGGAGCTAGTAATGAATGTAAATTAGTTCCCCCAGGTGTAATTAGGACTGCACTTAAGACATAATTTTAACTGAACTGTGTTCAAATGAACTTCGATTTACTAACGAGCACTGTGCTACACGTACTGCTATCGTGTTCAAAACAGAAAGTTGGAACACCCTAAAACACGTAACGACAGAATTAGAGCCAGCTCATTACCGGAAGCCACACTTATTGGTGAGTCAATACTTTTTAATATACATTCTTCGGGGGCCGGGCATATCCAGCAATTTAAGCTGGAGATTGATTATTTTAGCATTAGTTCATATCCATGTCCACATTGTTTCACAGGCACCCGGCGCATACCCTGGACCCCCATGGACCCATCCGGGCATACCCTGGACCCAAATACAACCCCAAATAGTCATAATACATTGTAACATCAATCAAGTATCATTTCTAGTTCCAAAAACCCATTTGTGAAATTTTTTTTTATATAAGATTGTCAAAAAATTGTTTTCACAAATGGGTTTTTGGAACTAGAAATGATGAAGTGAATGTTCCTCGCATAACACTAGTCTATTGTCACTTGTTTAGATATGAGTTCGATTGTTCCTGGACGTTTATAAGTTCCAATAACACTAATTAAATGATATTTACTTTTCAAAGTTCAATATTTATGACAGTAACCGATGAATGATGTTACCATCACACATATGGAACAACCCTTCCACCCAACAAACCAGGCAGATTTAGGAGGGTACATAATGACAATAACCCCAGATAAAACCATTCCAGAGAATACACACATCAGTCTTCCCTAATAATTATGGGTAACCGACGAATGACAAACTGGCCAACTTTGATATCATGATACTCTGATAATAGACATCCCTGTTGCACATCAGTAAAGTTAATAAATAAATCAACTTTAACAAGATAGTATGATTGATGTTGCTAATCATTACAACATCAACGCAACGTGGCCAACCTTTGCCTCTTCAGAAACCATGTTTTACTGCATGATGTTTTCTTGTTTTGCATTAAACTTTCTTCTTACCAAAATACAATGAATCTGCTAATCTCAGAGGAGCACACGACAATGACCAGAGGGAAAATGACTTAAAATATTGTGAAATATCAATGTGCCATTCGTGGCCAACACATATTCTTCAATAATTATAATATACAGTCAATCCTGTCTTAAGCAGCCAGCCAAGGGAACCATAGAAAGTGGCTGCTTAGCACAGGTGGCTGCTTAATAGAGGTCAAATGTATAATAAAACAACATAATATTTATTGGGAATCTGCTAACTGGCTGCTTAATACAGGTTGGCTGCTTAATAGAGGTGACCACTAACACAGGTTTGACTGTAGTGTGAATATTATTGTCAATAAAATTGATCGTGTATGGACTGTTTTAAAATGTTCGATTTATTAAATTACTTTTTTTTATATTAATATTTTTTATTTTCCTTTTCATGTCATTACCAGAACAAATTACACACATATATACATACATACACATACATGCACGTATTAAACATTTCAGTTAGTGATTAAGAATAATATGTCATGAAAGGTCACAAAGAATAAGATGTTTTTTTATAGACTGTTTGACTGTAGTGTGAATATTATTGTCAATAAAATTGATAGTGTATGGACTGTTTTAAAATGTTCGAGCTATTAAATTACTTTGTAAATTTTTGTAACGGGGAATAATTAAATACTTGTACCAGATGTTGCTGACCATTACCAGGACCAGGAACTGACTAATGAAATTAGCGTTTGTCGATACTGAACAAGTGAAACTTGGATATAAATGTCACGGCACTCGAAATAAGTATTTCAAACTCGGAAGATTTCAGGTACATGTAGTTGACTATTATAAACTTGATCTACAACATAACAGTGTAATACATACATCGTTGCTATTTAGCATATCTCAACATTAATACAAAGTTATTGAAGCAGAACTGTAGTTTATCTATACAAGTTGATCGAGGCTACACTGTTGAATGAAACATATAGCCATGCTTATACCAAAATACAAATATTGTACATATACTTATATGTATTTCGGGAAAATAAAACTGGTGAGACGGCGAACATAGCCCCCACCTTAGTACATATGCCACCGCTCCATCAATAAGTAGGACTTGGTTGCTATATTTTTAAATACGTTGTAATCATAAAATAAATGAAGAAACGTGCATTTTTAAATATATGGTCTTTAGTGTATGTAACGGCAGCACGCATTTGGCCGCTATCGCAAACTCCAATGCACTGGGCGCAACAACAACCACGGTTTGCACTACAGGTGTACTTTATTTACTCTATTTACTGGGTCGTGATACCACAACCAAGTATTATCTATATCAAAACTCTTTGGAGCTATCCCAATGCCCGAAATAGCGCAGTCGTGGCATTCTTTATCTTTATCTGCTGAACCCGGGTTGCAACAAAAACATGAACACGTCGAGCCTCATTTGACAGGTACCCAAGTACTACCTTACTGTCAGTCCAATAAACATGATAGAGATTATCATAATCAAGTTCTTGATCCAGTACAGATAACAAAGCAGAGTAAGTTCAAGTCGAGGAATCGTAATAGGTTTCAATGGGATTTGCCTATCAATAGTGAGCAATGAACCTGGCCTGCTTCGTTGACAAAACGAAGGTAAGAACACTGACCATAGCCAGTGGTACTCGCATCAGAAAAATGGTGTACATCGGCGACCTCTACCTTTCCGAAAATGGCGGGCTTCACACATCTCTGTATATTTAGTGATGCGAGACCAGAAAGTTACGCCATTGGGACCACTTCGCACGTAGATGTTCTGGCAATGGGTCATCCCAATCAGCACGGTCAGCACACATTTGCTGCAGAATTTGTTTGCCGATTAAAACTACAGGGGCTATGAATCCAAGCAGATCATACATTTAATAAACCGTTGACAACATTCCACGCCTAGTCAGAGGTCGATCCTTTAAAGTGATTCTGAATTGGAAGGTATCAGACTCGAGACACCAATGGATTCCCAATGTTCTCTCAATTGGGAGTTTGTCCGAGACGATGTCAACATCTTTGAGGTCTTTGGCTCTGTCCTCATGTTGCATATGTGCAATAACGTCCTTTACGTTAGACACAAACTTGTGTTGCCTAATCCCGGCTTTACCACACAGAGCCTTACCGTGGTCAACTAAACGTACAGCTTCCTTAACACTAGGAACATACTTCAAACTATGATGTGGAATATACATACTTGCCCATTCTCTCATGGATCCAACTCAGAAACTCGTTCTGCATGTCCGTGATTCAAAAGTTCCTGCATGAACTCACAGTATTGTCGGCGGAATGTTTCTTCTCTTTCTAATCTTCTTTGCAAAGATTTGAGTCTACTTAAAGCCGCAGACTTGTTATTCGGAAGACACGGTTCTTTGTCTTTGAAAGGCAATGGCAATGCCCATCTTGAAAATGTATACCCTCAGACAATGTGGCAAGAAACCGTTTATCCTGCTGTGATATGTATGCGCGATCAACACCTATATCAATGAAATCACGTTCCATTATTCCCAGGACATCACTAGCTATCACTTCCTTCACTTTAGTTCTCAATGAAAACAGATCAGGGGCTGGTTGAGAGCTAGTATCACATTTGAGTGAGTCAATCACTTCACGGGCAAGAATCCGACACCGAGGATCAATCACTCAGACAATACTCCATCCAAGATCGGTTCTCTGACCATATGGTCCATCACCACTAGACGCAATTACCTCGCGAGGAACAAGGGCACGTGGACAATTGTACACAATGAGCAAACCAATTTCGCAATCACGCAATGGTATCAGATGCTCCGCAATAGGTTCCAAATGCGGCCAAACTGTAGCCGTATCTGGTGTAGGAATATGTGAACGATTCGCTGGCATGAGATTCCTCGTATACGCATCTGGAAGACAGATATTGACCTCACTATCGAACCCACGCACCATCAGACCTTTAATTTTACGACTTGATACGATTGTATTTTCTGAATGCATTGTGGAGACAACTTAACATCTGCTCCTGTTATGCCAAGAGCATCACACATGTCTTCAAGAATGAACGTAGTGTCGGACTGTGTGTCCAACAATGCATAAACTAGTTTTTCGCTATCTGGATTGTCACAATGGGAAACATACACTGGTGCAATTGTAGCGCATTTACTTGCTATGCTTCCGTTGCCAAGAGATACTGCTTCAGTACGGCTAGCATGTACACCGTGTGGTAATTGGTAATTTGACTGTCTTACAGTCGAGATCTTCGTGTTTTCTTTTGTTTTCTGCCGATTGTGGAGACGTCCGTATATCATCATGCAACGAAGTTGGGTGAAATTTCGAACAGATCTTACATTTCTTCCTCTGTTTACACCATCTGGAAATATGATTACATTGAAGGCACACAAAACAAAAACGTGTGTCCTTTGCAAATGATTTCCTTTCGCTCAGAGGTTTATTTAAAAATAACGTACAGTTATCCAAATCATGAGATCTCTCATAGAGTAAGCAGAAAGACTTGCGTGTATTTTCAGGGTTATCTTTATTCTCAATAGTCCCAGACAGGAAAGCACGGTATTCCTATTTTCTTGCATACGCCTAGGTCTTTGCAACCTTTGATCCTCGACAAAGGGCTTTAAAGACTGGAGAGAAGTGACTGGATCACACGCAATCTTTGCCTCCTTTGTGACAACGTGTATAAACTCTTTGAATGGAGGAAAATACTTCCTTTCGTCCTTCCTTTGCGAAGCAATTCTGTCCCATCTTAAAATTATTCAATCTAGGAGCCTTGTGGTATACATGTACCCTCTGTTAATAGCTATACAAATTGTCGTTCTGATGCTGGAATGGCCGGTGCCAATGTTCCTTGTTTCAGCAGCGCCAGTAATACAGAACAGGGCTTGATTGAACTTGCTAAATCTTTGGCCGATCAAGCAAATTTGAATCGGCTTCCAGCCTACGAGGGTACATGTATATCTGTAACATTGACTTCGGGAGAGACAGGGTTGAATTCATGTACATGTGGGGTCTGAGTAGATAATTGTGGAGATGGTGCAAAGTTAGAAACACCCGGATTCAGATTGAATGAAACATTACGAGAAGATGCTGGAACATCACACATCTGCGCTGGCTTTATCAAACTATCAACCAATGTAGTTGGCATTAAAGAACTAACGTCGACCGTTTGCGTTAATATCGCGTTACCATGTGAAGCGGCATTATTTGTAGTTAGATTGACATCTGACATACTTATATCTAGAGATGAGCGCGCATGTGCTTGTATATATTGATTAACGTAATATGATGGATCAATATTAGGTCAATGTTAACATTTTTGTCTGCGTTACTTTCGAGAGCTGATATCTCAGACTCTGCTTGTGCAATATCTAGTTTCTTAATTGTTTGAATTTTTCTCAATTCCGATTTACATTTTGATTCGATGTCAATGTACGGCCTTCAGTGCTGCTTCTCTAGCAAGAGCGTCAGAAACCTTTGAAATATTAGATTTCCGTTTGCTATGCGAGCTATGTGTTGAGCTTTTATGCGACAATCGACTGGAAGCTCGAAAGCTTTTCTCAGAAGGTTCTGCTTCATATTTAAGTATATACACGGATATATCTTGCATGAGCCGTTGGTGTTCTGTTTCAACATTGTTCGGCTTCATCAATACAGGTTTCTTTAACACTTTGCAAATGATGAAATATGCTACTCAGATGATCTAACAAAGTTTGCAATGAATTTCTATGTTCTCGGATAATTTTAGTATCACGTGAATCTGACAGGAGAACTGATGTCGTACTAGCATGACGCCGCCAAGAGGATATGGCAGTTTTGAAGTTTTGTTCGTGAAGTGAGACCTGATATTGGAGGCCCTTTTCGGTATATATTCGCGGACGCGCACCTAAATGAACTACCGCAGTGTGGTCTGACATTTCGGATTGACCGGATGGTTAAATGAACAATGAATATAATTACATGTATATGCCTCATCAAAATTTTAGCAAACACTGGTGTAGGCCCTATGTGTATAAATGAACAATGTGTATAAATGAACAATGAATATAATTATATGCCTCATCGGAATGTTAGCAAACACTGGTGTAGGCCCTATGTGTATAAATGAACAATGAATATAATTACATGTATATGCCTCATCAAAATGTGGGCACACACTGGTGTAGGCCCTATGTGTATACATGAACAATGAATATAATTATATGCCTCATCGGAATGTTAGCAAACACTGGTGTATGTGGCTGGGTATTCACATTTACTGTCACTCACTAATACGGGTGTCCATTCAAGGGGCTCACTTGTACCTTCATGCGCTCTTGATTCTATATTTTTCTGAAGTCTTCTGTTAGTTTTGAATATGTGACTGGGCATTAACATTTACTGTCACTCACTAGTACATACGGATGTGCATTCAAGTGGCTCATGTATACGTTCATGTGCACGTGACTCTATATTCGTCTGCAATCTTCTGTTACTCATTATATGCTGAAGCTGTAGAGTTTTGACTGTAACGGCAGCACGCATTTGGCCGCTATCGCAAATTCCAATGCACTGGGCGCAACAACAACCAAGGTGTGCACTACAGATGAACTATATTTACTCTATTTACTGGGTCGTGATACCGCAACCAAGTATTATCTATATCAAAACTCTTTGGAGCGATCCCAATGCCCGAAATATCGCAGTCGTGGCTTTCCTACATTACAAATGGAGAACGGAAACCGACAAGGGGCGCAACCGTTAAACGTTTCGCAACCGCTCCACTTCGTCCCAATGGTATCGTCCGCAATTCGTAACTACACAACTGGTGCAGTCACAGTGTAGGTCTTCCTGCACCGAGTCATATACATTCGATTGGATGTCAACTCTATAGCGATACTTGCACTTATTGCCATCCGGTCGTTATGGGTTCGTGCCAAACCTTTGCATCGATAGTGTCGAATTATGGACTTGCAATGTTGTGTAATCACGCTAAATGATTAACTTCATATGCACATGATCTACAGATCATAGGTTTGGTATTTTCTTTCAAGTCTTATTTGAACCATAAACGCTTAGCACTCTCCACAATGACATGATTGTTTCTGGGTGGACATTGTTATTCCAATTCAATACAAATACCACTTATTATTTCCTATCAAGCAAAGCATGATGCTGTCATTTAGCTAGTCATCGATTATTTAATCATTTCCACACGTGACTAGACATTCACACTGCCCCCTTCGTTTTCAACAATGTGCATTAACTTTGAACCCTCTTGTGTACATCCTCAGAGACAATGCTTACATACATACGAGTGACTAACTCAATTGGTACAACCAATTCTCCACAAATCTTTTGCGAAATCATTTACCAGGCAACCCTGTCAGGATATGAAACTATTCAAGTCGCTCACATTATTTAAGTAGCTGCCTCTTTAATGTATCTCGTCGACCTTACTCCGACATTATAAAACCTTTTCTCCAAACTCAGTTTGAGATCTGGGAAAAGTTTTAAAACATTGGCCCAGCTGGCCTGCGACGAACACCGGATCGCTATGCATGCTCCATATGTATCGACATTTAAAGGAGTTAGCAGCAGCTCTAAGTCGACATTTGTCATGACAGACTTTGCACCGGAAACACATTTTCGTTGACGCTACATGACCTACACACTATACCTTCTGCAATTTGGACAACGGCGGTTTTGAAACTTTGACTTCCCTATGTGCATCGCTTTGTACATCTTCCTAGAATTAATAGAATTAATAAACTAAATTCCTAAGAAACGCGTGCGACTCGGATCTCACTGATTAAAATGCGACCACTTTCTTGTCGTCTTTAATACAATTTGCACAACATACTGTTCTATCCGTTCTACATAGTTCGGTGGGGGGGGGGGGGGAGTTCTCTGGACCAAATTCTCCCACTTTCGCTAGGTTCGTCAATATGGCACTTGTTAATCCATGATTATAAAATTTAAAACATGAGTTATCCTCGTCGTGTGATGTTATATCGTTATATACTTATGCAATAAATGAAGAACCATGCCGTGCTTAAACAAACACAAAAACAACAACAACAACAACAACAAATGAAGAACCATGCCGTGCTTAATAGATGGCCGTTATTGTACAAGAAAGATACGCAGTAATATTCGAATCGTTTCTCATCCTTGTCTTTAATTATTCACTCTAAGTAACCTGAACACGATAGATTCCCAATCAACTATCAGCTCTAATGGAGACACCAAGTACAGCACCACCACGATATTCATAACGGGATCCATATGGACACTGTACATACCATGTGATCTTTAAGCCTTTATTATTATTATTGTTATTATTAATCAACATGTATATTTCACCGCAGATCTCTCTCTCTCTCTCTCTCTCTAAAATACGTGGGCATGATTGTATAAGTATGATCTATATTGATTGCTAATAAGAAATTGTGTTTATTTGATTCATATGTTATGTACAGAAATGGCGACGAAGAAGATGGAAACTACTGATCACCTTCGACAGTCGGGTGAGTCTAATGAAGAGGAAAGGATTCGAGACAGAAAACAATGCCAGCAGGGTAGGTTAACATAATCTTGAATTAATGCTGTTATTTTATTTCAATTTAGTAACAGTCCTGCTCCACGCCACTGACAATCACATTACACAAATAGGCAATATTAACATGCTTATACAAACTTTCGTTTAGCTCGATGGCGGATCAGTTCTTTCATCTTCTTTTTCTTTTATGATTTCCAATGGTTTTGCTAATATAATATTTGTTTTCAAATTGTATTCATTCAACAGTCGGGAGCCTCATTGCACTACAATACACAACCGCACAACTACTTCTGCTAGTGTGAACGTCAATAATATGAAATAGTTCCTGTATAAGTTAGTTTCTGTTTGCTGTCAAGGTGTCAGTTTTCCAGCACAGTTGAGTTTTTGTTTGTTTTGTGGTTTAAAGGCTCACCAACAGCTTAGGTCATTTGGCAACTCTC
The DNA here is from genome assembly GCA_014843695.1 of Archivesica marissinica. Lineage (NCBI taxonomy): Eukaryota > Metazoa > Mollusca > Bivalvia > Venerida > Vesicomyidae > Archivesica > Archivesica marissinica. Next base: position 20,327,798 of record CM026398.1, read on the forward strand.
CAGCTGTTAATTGTAGAGGAAGTCCTGGGTACCCATCCTGGGTACATCATGTTCATGCATGGACAGGCATCTGGTTGCGTGTAGAACCACTGACCTTCCGCAAGCCAGCAGGAAAGCTTCCTCAGACGAAATAATTAAACACCCACATTGGGATTCCAATCTACTGCGGTAAATTTGAAATCAACCACCAAAACCATCCGACAACGGAGGTCACTCTTTCATTCGTAAGTTCATGGTATAATTGTATTTTATCAACGCTAGGATTTCGGAGAAATAAGATCAAATAACTAGAACACGTGCCTGTCTACAGTCAGGTTCATTTACACAATCAATGCTGAAAAACTGCGATCCTGATCCAGTCCTACTATGGACTTCTTCTCTTTTTTTGTATGTGAACGTGCCAATTGCAAATGACCTCCCGTCCCTGATAAAGATAGCGTTGTACAATACATTTATTAAATATGTATAATACTTAACTGATGATTTAGCACGATTTGGAATTTCAGGTACTGTGCATTACCATGTGAAATTTAAGAATTGTCAAATCGGAAACAACAATACGCAAGTAACGTCTGATGCAACAGCCGCAACATCTGCAAATAAGTTAAAGGGTATTTAATATTTATGATAATGTAATTTATTTTACGAAAATAATCACTGTCAAACTGGTTGCAATGGTTTTCTGCCTCTGATGTAAAGGATACTATATTAAAAATACCCATTTTGATAAATGAACTGGTCCAAATGTAATTTATTGGTTTATAAATATCATGCACCAGTCCATGTCAGTTGATTGGTGTTGAATGGGTTAAGTATTTTGCTTGGGGTTTATATTTTAAAATCGCACCAACAGCTTAGGTCATATGGTGTAGCCAGCAATTATTGGTGGAGAAAGATCACTGGTGATATTCAAGTATTACATCAGGCACGGACAGATACACTGGGAGCACAACAGACCTTCCTCGTATGATCAAGTATTACATCAGGCACGGACAGATACACTGGGAGCACAACGGACCTTCCTCGTATGATCAAGTATTACATCAGGCACGGACAGATACACTGGGAGCACAACGGACCTTCCTCGTATGAAATAATTGGACACCCATGGTGGGATTCGAACATACATCGATGGTGGCAAGTGAATGTGTGTCAGTGACATTAACCACTATGTCAAGGACACCTCCTTCATTAACTAACAATACAGTTACAAATTCTAAGCATCTTATTTGTGTCAATAATAAGTACTAAATACAAAAGGAGTGTGGTGAAATTACGTTTGTTGTTCATTGTTAATGCATTTATGTTTGTTAAATATATAGCACATTTTAAAAGTCGTAGCTTCAAAAATACTTAAATATTAAAATCATAAAACTGTAGCAATATTAGTGAATCTGTGACATTTCAACCATTATATCGCCGTAAGTGTGCATGTACATGACGGGTGTATAAGCTGATCTTTTGTGCATAAACACTACACAAACATATTAGTGTGGCGTCCGTGGTCCAGTGGTAGAGCGTCGGATTTGGAATCAAACGGTCCCGGGTTCGATACTCGGTCAGGCCACGTATGTAGTGTCATTGAGCAAGGCACCTCACACACATTGCTTAGTACTGGTTAATCGCTTATGTCGGCTAAGCCTGCCCAGGAAAACATGTCTAAGTCCCCGCGAGGGGTTTGACATTAAAGGAACATACATACATACAACATATGATAACTAGACACTCTAGTAGAACATAGAATGGTATATATCCCCTTCCGTATGTGTATTGAGGCAAATCATGATTTCAAGTTCAATTAGTTAAGTGATCAGATTTAAAGAACAGGATATACGCCTGTTGATAGATTATCTTTATCATAATTATTAATTTTTGTCTTTTAATACAGATGCAGATTCTGCAAAGACAAAAAACGTTACAGGATTACTTATTCTACGGCACGTTTTTGACAGCAATGCTGGCCAACCTATACTCTATGCTGATTTAGAAAAAAAAGTTAGAGAATATATCCTTTCTGAAAAACTAAATTCATTTACACAGTTGACAGGTTGGATGCTGAATGACTTTCTTATAAAAAACAAGGATCAGTTTGACATATATTACAGAAAAGAAAGGAAATATGTCAAACTACGATCTCGGCACACTAAATGTAAAGGCGAACATCAGACAAGAACAGATACAGTTGTAATAAACGACACCCCGTTTCATCATTACCAAATGAAAGAATGTGTTGACATGGAACAGACCACAGATACAGGCATAGGGCCTTGGACAACAGTACAGTACAAACATACCCAAAAAAAGAAACGTTTGTCTCACCTAAACGCTGCGGTGAATATGGAGTGCTTTACCAGTGGAGACTCTGGTGAGAAACAAGACACTTTAATACCTCAACGGAATCAAACTGTATGCTCTGGTTTAAAATCAACCGTTTCGCAAGCAGAAATAGAACCTTGTGTTGAAAGTAGACGAAGATCATGGTCCACAGAACGCTTTTATACATTGGTAAGAAATGGCGAAAATGCGAACCTTTTGTTTGTACAATCTCCTGATATTTATTTAAAAAATCCCATCAGATTCTCTCAAGACACTGTTAGTATGTGGAATACACCACATAGAATGAAGGCGTACATTGTTATCGGTATTGTTCGAGGAGAGATAGTTGGGGTGGGTGAGCATTTTGATGTAAGGGTGTTTGACGACCTTTTCCAGTACACATATTTTTCAACGAAACCTGTGTTTACATGTTTTACAATTTGTCCTAAAGGAAAGGTGATATGCATTATTGAGGTTGTATCTAGCTGCGGACATGGTAGTCCTTGTATTGTAGAAGAGAATGTCAAAGGGAAGGATGGGATAACTCTGAAACAGAGGCAGATCTGGGTTAGAACAGGAATACACAATGTTGTCTGTAAAAGCAATGATATTACTGAAGTGTATCAGTGGTTCCTGGGACAACTTCCGAAACCCGAAACAAAACTTGTTTATGAAAGAAATCCTTCAAGAAAACAATCAGCGCGGAACGCTTGCACAAACACAAGGGCGCTTTTGACACACCAGAGAACGTATTCTGGTACAAAGGAGTTATCTAGTTCTGATGATGTTGATGATGTTGATGATCCACTTTGCTCATCTGGTGACTCCTTTAGCTTTTTCTGGGAAGCAGTAAATCATTTCCAGAAAGGTCATTTTGTTCTACTAGTTGGTGACATGGCATGTCATACAAGACATTTGAATGCGTTAGCCAAAGTCCCATGGCTATGTGTCTATGATTTCGATATCTTCAGCTGCAGTGATGGTTTGCTAAATGTTGTACAAGACTCTTTGGCGCTTGAGCGGCATTTGACAATTAGTTCCTGGAACGAAACTGTAGACAATATCTCGGAACGAGGTACACGCTGGTGTTTTATGCGTGGTCGCCGTGAATTAAGCAATTCGCGCACTGATCTCAAAAGTGGAGAGATAGAAGATATAAACATTTGGTTTAAGCTTGTGAGAAAGGGCTTGCAGAACTATTGTGAAAAACTGGCAAATTTCGCTGAGGATTACACTGTTCCAACTGTCGTGTTCATTTGGCCAGACAATGAAAGACTTCTTCCTTTTATGGTGAAGTTTTTATTCCGTCTGAATGATACACTAACAAGTACGCCCAACATAGTGTTGTGCATGAACAGACAGCCAGTTACGAAAAGCGGAAATCTGAAATACCAAACATTGTGCGAGGATTTCAATACGAGTATAAGCGTTTGCAACCTGAGATACGAACAGATGTGCATTGGCATACTTAACCATTCAACAGTCAAATCAAAAGACGGCATATCGTATAAGCTTCCGATGAACGAACGTTATGAATCATCTCCAATATCTGAGACAGATGCTACTTGGCTGAGAGAGGATTTTGAAGTGCTTTTTCTTACCAATCCATACGACACATCTAACATTGCTACAGAGGAGATTCAACAAGAGGTTTCAAACTTCTATAAGGGCGGTACTCTTCCATGGTATGCATGGTATAGCAGAGAAGCTGAGCAATCTGTCATTGATCGCGATGTCAAACAAGATTTGGAAGAGAAAATCAACAAACACCTGGGCTACTATAGAACATCAATGATTACGTTATTTCATGCTCCAGGCTCAGGAGGAACAACATTAGCACAACAAACATTATGGCATTTTCATATGAAAGTGCCCTGTGTTCACTTAAAGCTTCGTACTGTGTCACACGTTGATGAACTGGACAAAAAAATTTATTTTCTGCATGACAGAACAGACCTTCCTGTGCTTCTGTTAATCGACGGTGAAGAAGAATCGAAAGTACGGAGACTTTCCAGAAGACTCAAGTATACTGTCATCTTATATATCAAACGCTATCCATACAAAATTCCAGTTTCAACATCAAATGATTGCGTGTACATGTCGGGTTATGTATCATCGACAGAATCTCAAGGACTCGAATCAAAACTAGGCGGCAAATGTGGAGACGAAATTAAGAGAAAAAGACTGCACGAATTAACGATGGATGTTCAGAACAAAATGTCCAAACATTGCATGTATGAGTACGGCATGACAGTATACCTTCATGAATTCAAAGGGATCGTTTCCTATGTTGAAGGTTATCTTGAACTTGACAAAAACAATCCTAAGGAAATGAGCCCATGTCAAAAATGTTTAGCATGTCTTGCGCTGGTTTATTATTACGGACAGACATGTGTTCCATGTCAGTTTTTCTCTGCTCTGTTCCACAAACCTCCAAATTTCAACATGACACTTGAGGATTTTCCAGCACCAATTCAGGAATTTGTCGTTTACGGAAAAAGCGAAGGGAAACGGAACAACATCCGGTTGTGCCATTATATAGTTGCAAAAGAAATATTGGAACAAATGTTGTCCAGACACATCGGCAAAACAGCAGAAAGAACAGACTCACTTGGAATATCAGCATGCCGAAATTTATCAAAGTTCTGTATAGAATTCATTGAATACGCCAGTAACAAGAAAACAAAAATCAACGCACTTTCTACAACTATTCGGTTCATTCTCACAAAAACGTTCATTTTTCGAGATGAAAAGGACATGAGCGATAACGAAGAACAGGTTCGGAAACGACCTGTGCTTTCCAAACTGATGATAGATATCCCAGGTGGAAAACCCTTGTTTACTGAGAGACTCAATGTGTTGAAGAAGCTGACCGAGTCGTTTCCTGATGATCCTAATTACTGCGCGCATCTCGGCCGCTTCCATGCCTTTTGTAGGCCTGATGAAGAGCACGAGGCAGAGAAATGTTTCCAGAGAGCCACTAAAATGTGCGAAGATCAGATAAAGGGTAAACGAGACGAAGACATAGACGATTGGATGAAACTTACCATGATGCACATATATCATATGTATGGTATAGTGAAACAGAGATATATCTCGAAATATACGGGTCGCACACAAAAAGAAAAGGTTGTGGCCTTCGATGAAGAAATTATCTTTCATGAAAGAATTGAAGAACTTGTACCTATAGCTGAAGCAGCCTGTGAATTGTTCACAAAATCGAGAGACATTACTCCAGATAACCACGATGTGTACACATATGCATATACAGGAGAAATACAATCGAGACTACAAATTTGTGAATTTGTCAATCGGCACTTCAGGAAGGAAAGCGCAAACAATAGAATAGCAGAATTTCTCTGTTCTGAAGCAGATCCTCGGTCTAAATTGTTTGTACACAGGAGTATTTCTGTCATAGAATATCTAATTATTGAGTGCTACATGGATGTGGAATTGGTGGACAGCGATGTGACCTCACTACGTAAATATGTTGTTTGGTACAACGGTCTTTTCAAAAAGCAAGTTCTTCCGTTGATAGAGTGTTCATCAAAAGATGATGTTACCAACAGAAGGCTGAAAATTGCAGCAAAGAAACTTCAATTTGGAAAATCAAACAATATTCTCAGTGGCGTTGAAACTATTGATGACGAAAAGGAATTAGAGGAAATTGTCCGCTTGTACGAAGAAAACTTCAGTGATATACAAGATTATGGATTTCAGGATGGAAATGGAAAGAAGGAGCTTGAAAGGGATTTCCGGGACTGGATATTTGCCATCCGGCATGATAAATTCAAGAAGGATTATTCACTGGAAGCTGTTTTGAGCCATGTACAGAATTGGAATGAAATGGTGAGGTCTCCAATTTCGACATTCTATGTATTCATCTTAAAGAGCCTACTCGGCTTCGGCACAGAAAAGACTCCAGGTAAAACAGAATGCCTAATTGAAGCATTGGATTGTAAGGAGCATCTGATTAAAATGAATCATTTAATAATCAGACCAAAGTACCCACGCGAATGGCTAGGGAATGATAGAGAGGGTATCAAGCGTCTGAAATCGGGAATTCGTCATGTTGGAATGTGTGCTGAAGATAGAGATGTAGCAAGCAGCAGAATAGATATTGCAGTATGTAAGGGTACCATTTGTAGACCAAATACAAACAATGTGAACGGTATGATAGTTCTTGATCTTGGTGTTAATACAACAGAAGTTCGAGTGTATTTTATTCCGAAAGTAGTTCGGCTAGCAGGCAGTCGATTTGCTGAACAAAGAGTGGAATTTAAAATGGCATTTTCTATCCAGCATGGCTTCGAAGCATATAATGTTAAATTGTTGAAGCGTCATGGTTGCCCTCAGTGTAGCAGAACACTTGAATTTACAAGTATAGACTCGTTGCTAATTTGTAAATGTGGAATGGATGTGCACAAAGATGAAATGAATGAAATCAAATAGAAAACATTATATACCGATCGATATATTAATATGTCGACAATGTATTGGACTTTGTTTGACGTGTAATTGACTTTCCAGCACGAGCATGTTAGACTAAATCACACATGACAAACCGAATTAATTAGCGTAGCCATATTATTACCATTGAAAACAAAAACTAACCTGATGCTGGAATACAACTTGAACTGAAGAAACTAAATTAAAAATGCCTCTATGGTCTGTACTTTAATTAGTTATACAACAATTTCCAAAATCAAATCCGATATCAACTCGTCTAATGTGTGTAAAAAGGGACATGAGTTACTTCCCCTGTGTAAGCTAGCAGTGTCAGTCTTGGGATATTGGTGTCTAGATAATGTGTGTGTGTATGTGTTGCAAACGTTATGTAATGGCTGTCAATACATATCAACGGTCAGTCATGTTCATATATCTGGTAGGGGACTTGGCCGTCCCCACGGCTTGCGTCTTGTTGATTTTGTAGTTGGTTCTATGAACATAATTTTGTCTGTAACATATGATGTGATGTCCTAACGGTGTAGTCCTATTGTTCCCACTTATATAAAATTAGGTACAAACGGGTGTGGGACGGATAGACATGCAGACAGACAGTATTAGTGTCTGACTTAAGGTCGGTGTAGTCCTATTGTTCCCACTTATATATAATTAGGTAAAAACGGGTGTGGGAATAAGAGGAGTTATGTTGCAGTGTGTTTAAGAGTGTTTAAGATCAAATACAATCAAACGGACGGACAGACACGCAGACAGACAGCAACTATATATATATATACATACCATGAACCTGTAACCACCAACAAGACTTTGTCCACCGCGTGTGTTGCGGACAAACTCAATTTGAACTTGTGCATTCGCCATAACTTTAAGTTGTCTGCATATGACATATATGTCTACTGGACAACAGCAAGTGGGAATAAAAGGATTAAACCGTCCTAACACTCATTGACTTTAATTGGTTACTGGTAAGTTTAACACCCCGGGTTGCTACATGTTACAGTGTGTTGTTTTTATGGTTTCCGAGACCATCTGCTATTGTATCACCCAACAAGAAAATACAAATGTATACCATAGATAATATCACTGTTTCTTAAAATGTGTATTTATGTGTGTGGTGTGGCGTGTGTGCGCCTGCGTGCGTGCGTGCGTGTATGTGTACATGCGCGCGTGTGTGTATGTGTGTTTGTTTTCTTTAGCCATGATGTACATGTATATTAACTGTTATACTTCATTAATGTGTAAGAATTATTGTCGTTGATAATTAATATACATGTATATAACTTATATTAAGAATATTTAAAGTAAGTCACATATACAGCATATTATTACATAGCTTGCCAATGGCTAGTACAATTTGTATGTACATGTAAATATACATGTTATCGGAAATAGTATACATTAACAACATGTATATACAACACAATAATATTATTTCTTACTTACAGCAAGTTACTATTGTGCATGACTTGTGATATGTAAAATCAAATTTTCATTTCTGTGATACACAGTGATTGATGGTAGTATGTAGTTTAGGATTTTTTTAAACTTTGATTAACTTTGATAAATATACATCGACAAGTTTCTAACAATATATGAACTAGTAGTCTAGTAACTCGTAACTATTATTTGATAGTTTCCAGGAATATCTTTTTGTATAAAGAACTCTAATTTCGTGATACAGATGGCCGTCTTCTTTTTCTCATATCTCCATATACACAGCATATATATATGTATGTTTATTATATACAATACATGTAGATGTTTTTATTTTTCAAATTTGTCTATATTTACTATGCCATGATACATTCATACGCTATTAACGCCTAATGGCTATAATACGTTTCGTACAATTCCGTACAATTTGTGCCCAAATATTTGATATGGATTCAATTCTAAGTCATGTAGCATTTGTTTTATAGATAGGACCACAGGCACACGACAATTTTGTGCCCTATGGTCATATAGTAAGTAATGTTTACTTAATATATGACCATAGGCCAATATTACTTAATATATGACCATAGGCCAAAAAAAAGAGAGTGTGTATTGTGCCTGTGGATAGGACTTACATATTTAAAACATCACCACACTGTAAAACTTTCAACGAACATTACATATGTCCATACAATCCAGTAATGTAACAGTTTCTCCATAAATAAAAATAGTGTGTATATGTACATGTACACAGAGCACTTGTTTACAATACTGTAAATGTACATTTTCAATTGTAGGTAACTAGTTGAAACACCGTATTTCACAACGATAACTAAGAACTGATGTAATGACTTTATCAACAAATGAATAGACTAAAATAATTGGAAATTTAACAAAATATGTTTTTAATTTTTACATTTCTTTCAATGCTTGTCCAGTTAGTGCATCGTGTGTAGAGATAACCAAATGTGGTAAACCTAATTTCTAAGCAAGTAAACAGGTTCAAATTTCAATTATTTTTCCATTATATGCACACTTGTATTCGCAGTTAGCTTCGACTGTTGACAATACTCATACACTATATCCAAACCTTTCTGTAAACTATTTTCGAATTCTGCAAATATCATTATATCATCTGCATATAATAAGAAAAATAACATAAAAACCTCTTTAATATCATTCATATAGGATAGATGGAATCAGTGTTTTGAAACACTGTTTGCCTGTTAAATAGAGACATTGGCAGTATTAGGTCGTTTTGAGGGTATTATTTATTTTTTATAATAAGATGTCCGTTTTAAGCATTATAGTTCTATTTTTATATCCTCAGTATATTTCCAAACAATCACTGTTAATGAATGTTTAGTCTTTGATTAATTGCTGTTTCTTACGTTATAATGTAAATATGTGCTACATGTAATGATGCAATGTGATCTGTGATACAAATATATATACTATGTTGTAATTAATTTGATGAAGGTATATTTACTGTTGATACTATAGTATTATGTATGTGTTCATAGATGTGAGAACGAATTCGTTTTATTCTCAAGTGTAATATGTACAAAGAAATACGTTCACAGTATATAAAACATTAAGTACTACTATATTCGCCCAAGTGTGCATTACTTTGTGGAACTCCTACAGACTGGAATACATCTGTATTTATTATTGTATGCACATTTATTACACAGGCACATGCCATAAGAATTGAATGCAAGCATAACCTAAAATTTACATTGGCGTAGCTGGACTGGTAATCCAGGGATCGCAGGTTCGATCCCCCGTCTGACCTGGTAATCCAGGGATCGCAGGTTCGATCCCCCGGGCCCCGTCTGACCCTAATAAAATTAACAGTCTTTCAGATGGGACGTTAAACCGAGGTCTCGTGTCGGTGCTTTACACCGTGCGCGTAAAAGAACCAGAGGAGATTCTGGAATGGGTTTCTGTCTGTATCATCCACTATCCTCCAAAATCTAAAATAACTAATCTCTTCAGGAGGCGTCGCTAATATGGGCAACCGGTAGCGGCGATAAATAAACGTAAAACACACCGTTGCTGTTTATATAACTAACATGTTAGTTTTACTGTAGACTTGGTATATTTTGCGTTGCTGTTTATATAACTAACATGTTGGTTTTACTGTAGACTTGGTATATTTTGCGTCTGGTTTATGTAGCAAATATTACGCAACGATTAATCTACGTGTTGTTAAAAGATTACATTACAATAGTGTATTTAATATATACGTGATTTGAACGGGAGAGCTGAAGATATTTCAAGAGAGCACATATTTCAGCTGAATATCAGACGCTGAAAACTAGAAAATAAAAATGTATTATATTCTCCATTCAGTTTGATTTGGAAACTAATTGTTGCATTGCTTATCATGTGTAATTCAAAATGTATATTAAGTTAGACTACTAAGATAGATGTACATGTAATTATATACGTTACATAAATACATTCTGTTCTGTGACTCTAATAAAGATTAAAAGAATCTGTAATTACCTGTCGGAATATTTTTTTTGGCGATAGTATTCATCAATTCTACCCATTGTGAACTGCAAGTTGTGACAATATAGCCATTTGTTTGCGACTTTTGAGGAATTCAGCGATGTGGCAGGAGTTGTAATGGTAATAACCCGTCGATCATGATTTATAGTGTTTATAGCTCGACGATGATTTTCAATGACACCAGGATTGCATCACCATAGTGGTTGTATATAGAGTCAATTCAAGTATTCGTTATTTACACGACATGAGTATACATGTAATTAGTTAACAGATGTTGGGACCGGGTTGATATATAAATAATAAAGAGTACAGTAGTGAAAAGAGTCAAGTTTGGAGATGGGAAAAGAGCGTATGCCTGAATACATACAGTTTTAGTTTGCATAGTTATTACACTATATATAATACCAAAAATGTGCAATGGCGATATCATCCATCTGTAGCGCAAATTAAGTTATAAACAGAATCTATGAATAGGCTAGACATTGTAGCTATATATATGATTTGGGTACCAATTCATCATCATTCGCAATGAACAAATACTATGCTTGGCTGTGGAGTGAATGGTATTCATGTTCGGCGTCTTCCTTGGTTGCAGGATCGGTCTATTGGTGTCTTCTTTGGTAAACACTGGTGAATACTTACTGGTCATTAAGGATGTTTACCATTCGCTCGATTTCGCAGTATGTGAGGCCATCCTTCTTCATGGCAGACATACCTAAATTGTCTCCCCCTGGACGCTATGCATGACCAGAACGCCTTTGCATTTTCGTTGTATTCACCTAGCATCTCCGTTATGTGCTCCAGTGGATCCTCTAAGCCTTTTGTTCGATATATTGGTCCAGCCTCTTTGGCGTCTTAGCTATATTCAAACTTCGATTCCACACGTATTGTAGCGTGTATCCACACATCTTTGCTGTTTTTGTCTTTGTGAAAGATGTGTGTCCCTACCAATACAATTTGGTGCAACGCATGTTTCAGACATATATTTAGCACTTAAATAAAGCTGTCAACTCGCCTAAACTGCTTGAGTGGCTAACAATGACAACTTCGGAACAACAATAAAACGGAGAATAACCTATATAATAAGGGACTATCCGACAGCAACGCTATGTTGTGTACATGTATATAGGCCATATCACTTGGGAATATAGCTCGCCAAAGTCCAGTGACGAACACGCTGGATCACGTACGTTCGACCTCTCGCTATACCATACTAAATGACTAATAATGTAGTCGCTGAGCAGAGTTTTCGCATCTGTGTGCACGTAAAAGAACCAATTGAGCATTTGCAATAGGACTCTTGATTGTATCATTGCGTTGAACATCACAATAATACTCGAAGAATACTATGGCATGTTTTAACATTGTTTCTTTCCAATGAATAAACAACTTGGTACACAAAATGAAAACAACAATTTATTGCTCCCAAAGAGGCTGTAAAACTCTCACAGTAAAGCATGCAATTCATGAAACAACGTTACAGCGATAAGTGATACAGAGATGCACGATACAAGTGGATTAGAGTAAAACTGTAATGAGAGACATTGGTCAGTTACTGCCCCCTGAATATTCTTTAGGAGGATAAGTCTTCATAATTCGTTTCCTCTGTTTTTATCGTTGTTTCCTTTGCACAACATTCTATGAATTTTCATCCACTTTCTCATCTTATAATTATTAAATTAGTAAATCTCGACAGATGTCCTACAGTATCTACAATGGGTATTTCACTGTCAAATATTGTCAACAGTAAGAAAGGAGTCCAACTAAAAGGATCAATAAACATTTCTGGATAAATCAAACTTTATCTGTCAAGGGAGGTAATAGAAAATCCAGCAATGTCTCTCATTACAGTCGAACTAAATTGTAACAAGGTATCTCAACCTGTTGCTATTTCATACACATATTTAAACATTAAAACACACCTTAATCTTTCTTTCATTCAATTTTATCACATAAAAATAGTCTTAACAAATTATTTTTTTAAAACCGGTTTTAATTCGATTTTTTAAAGTTATATTTCTGTACAAACAAACAAACTTGTAATGTAAAAGTAAAGTGTGTTTGTTTATTATAGTGTCACCCCTATTTAAAGGACCAGTCATTTCTGACTTATTAGACACCTCTTTTTATGAACATCAGTACTTCCCAAATCCTATGCTTGTATGCCAGGCGCCAGGCTGGTAGGCAATCCGTAACCATTATTTAACTAGCTGGCGGCTCATCAACCGGCCATATCAGAACGAACCCCTGACGAGATTCGAACCTTTGACCTCCCGCTCCGTAGGAGGACGCCTTAACCACTAGGCCACGGAGACAGTGTATGTAATGTATGCGAGCTTCAGAAATTTTAATAAAATGTGTTAAAAGTGATGTACACACATTAATTACATTGCTATTAATTATAATTTATTACAGAGAAATGTAGTTGTGACGATAGTCCAAATATTTAGACTTGAAAAATGTGACATTTTACTATCCAGGCATTTTTCAAAATAACAGGGAAAAAATGTATGTAGAGGTCTTATATATAGGACTATTGTGATGAGAGCCTAAAGACAATAGACTATGCTAGTAAATCTGAGTATATATTTTTCAACAGCATTCAAATACCTTAAAATTGTTTAAAAAGGGATAGAATTCCATACTGCAATATCAGTTTTATAACAAATACAATTGATTATTGTATGATAGCAACATTTTGGGAGGGTCACATTGAACAGGAATATAACTTTTAAAGGAGGGATAAAAATCGAAATAAATAGAAATGATTGGCATTTCAGTATATGCACAGGAACTTGAAATTTTATCCATAAGCCACCAAAGGTCTGGTACCTCTATCCTACACCCCCCTCTTTTTTTTAATAGAGGAGGGTGTCCTAGGATAGAGGTACGAGACCTTTGGTGGCTTATGGATAAAATTTCAAGTTCCTGTGGTATATGCACTGGGCATGAACACAGGGATTCGGCACGTTTGGGGGTACTAGTATATATATTTAAGTTACTTAAATATATATGCTAGTAGGCTACCCCCAAACGTGCCGAATCCCTGTGGGCATGAACCAATCACCGGAGACATCCCCCAATATTTGGAGACAAAAAAGAAGTTGTAGTAGGCCTACATTATAGAATTTCATTTAATGTTCACATAATTTTGTTCATATTTCTAATAAAGCTGAAACACGTTTCCAAGATTATTTCAAATACTTACTGGAACACATTTAACTGTATTTTATTTCGTATATATTAACTTGAAATCACAAAATAGATATCCATTTGTAATGTATTAACAAACAACTAAATAGTGTTAATTGTGTACGATTTTATTTATCTTGTAGATGTGTTGAATTGCATGTAATAGGAGGCTGTTGGGGGATTTGTGTAAACTTCCTTATCCAAGAAATCTTGATGTGAATTCTGTTCCAGTGCAAGACGGCGGTTCTCATCTGCCATATTTCTGTTAAGGTCCTCTCTTTTACGATCCGCTTCCCGCTCCAGTAGCATGGCAGCACGTGCATTTGCTAGACGTTGTCTATCGTGTTCCAAATCACGTAATGTCTGCTCTTGAGCAAGTCGCTGAAACAGAAAGTTGGTAATTATGTGAATCAATGTAAGAAACACAGAAACCAGATATATGTACAAATGAATGTACACCTATTCATAAAAGTACATTTTTAAAAAGGTTCCCATAGCAACAGCTTTATTTAATACATGCTCGACTTTAACTCAGGCTATTAAGCTAACACGTATGGGCACACTAAATGAATAACACACTAAATGAATAGCACACTAAATGTTATGTTATGTTTCGGGTTTTACGCCTGCATCAGCACTATTTTGGGCTATATTGTCGGCGGGCAGTTTACCTAACAACACCTTTCCTGGGCAGGCTCCAACGGTTAACCAGTACTTGGGTGCACCAACCTCCATAAGAAACTTCCAACTTTTTCATATAAATGAGACACGGTCTGAGCGGGGCTCAAACCCGTGACCATCAGTGATGATAGGTTACAGTGGTATACAAGTCAGTGACCTTAACCACTCGACCACGGAGGCGGACAGCACACTAAATGAATAACACACTAAATACTAAATGAATAACACACTAAATACTAAATGAATAACACACTAAATGAATAATGCACTAAATGAATAACACACTAAATGAATAACACACTAAATGAATAGCACACTAAATGAATAGCACACTAAATGAATAACACACTAAATGAATAGCACACTAAATGAATAACACACTAAATGAATAGTACACTAAATGAATAACACACTAAATGAATAACACACTAAATGAATAGCACACTAAATGAATAACACACTAAATGAATAGCACACTAAATGAATAGCACACTAAATGAATAACACACTAAATGAATAGCACACTAAATGAATAACACACTAAATGAATAGTACACTAAATGAATAACACACTAAATGAATAACACACTAAATGAATAGCACACTAAATGAATAACACACTAAATGAATAGCACACTAAATGAATAGCACACTAAATGAATAACACACTAAATGAATAGCACACTAAATGAATAACACACTAAATGAATAGTACACTAAATGAATAGCACACTAAATGAATAGCACACTAAATGAATAACACACTAAATGAAATGAATAGCACACTAAATGAATAACACACTAAATGAATAACACACTAAATGAATAACACACTAATGCACATGTTACAACAACTGGCTGGTAAACCTGGTCTCCGACACTGAATGTTGTACAATTTAACCCTTGCATCTGAGACATGTGCAACTCGGCATTCAATAGACTGTACTACACAGGCACTAGACACACATTATTGTTTTTGCCCTATGGTCATATAGTAGGTAATGAAAATAATATAGATCGTTAGGTGAGCAACCAATGTTGATACTATTTACATATGATATACTATGTACAGTCAAACCTGTGTTAGTGGTCACCTCCATTAAGCAGCCAACCTGTATTAAGCAGCCAGTTTCCAGATTCTCAAAATGTTGTTTTGTTATACATTTGACCTCTATTAAGCAGTCAACTGTGCTAAACAGCCATTTCTGTAATTCCCTCAGCTGGCTGCTTAAGACAGGTTTGACTGTATTCAGAGATTGTTCGTATATTTTCATGATTGATATGGACACAACACAATCAAGTAGGATGTAGTAGAAATGGCTAATAAATATATAATTGCAGAACTTACCTCTTTCTCTAATCTCTGTTTATCCTGCTGTTTGCGTATATCCTCCAGTTGTTGTGGGCTCATGCCCTTCCATCTGTCAGTGATCACTCTATGAGCTCCGAATGCACTTTGTGCAACAGCTGGATTCTCTGTGAGCACATCTCCAAACACATGATTAGCAATCTCTGTCATGTTATCGTCTAATTCCTGTTGCTTATGCAATCTGTCCTTCTCGTTCTTTTCGCGTGCCTACAATTACAGACATTGTACATACAGTGGACATGCATATATATATATGTTATATTTCGGGTTTTACGCCTGCATCAGTACCATTTTGGGCTATATCGCTGGCGGGCAGTTTACCTAACCACATTTCCTGAGCAGGCTCCGACGTTTAACCAGTACTTGGATGCACCAACCTCCGTAAGAAACTGCCAACTTTTTCATATAAATGAGACACGGTCTGAGCGGGGCTCGAACCTGTGACCACCAGTGATGATAGGTTACAGTGGTATACAAGTCAGCGACCTTAACCACTCGACCACGAAGGCGGACTGCATATATATATATACACACCAAGACACAAACTTTCACTTCAAGCATAAACCATATAGAATAAGCTTAAAAGTTATGTTCTAGTTCAGAAAGATGAAATTGCACTATTGCATGTGTCCAGTAATTATGCCAGGAAAATAAATAAAATATGACACAAGTGATTTACACACGTTAATTTATTTGCTAATTTAATTGTTACGGAGCTATGGAGAATCAAAAAGGTTATAAAAAGACTCTCCTAGTCACAATAATATTATATAATTTTCAAGTAAATTATATTGCCGTAGGTTGCATTTCTCTAGCGAAACACTAAGCTTGTGTAATACTGGGGGATGTAACGGATACAATTACGTGATATAACAACAACCATCTTAGAAATTGTAACATTCACATTGAACAGGAAAGTGACTTTAAGGCATTTAGTAGACCAAAACCTTACCAAGAAAACAAAAGACATACTGCAACAGACATGATTTAGATACATTGATAATAGGTGCGCGTATGTAAATGCCAAAATCAACTCTCCAAAATGTTCAGAGAAATACCAATACAGACAGAATATATTATGCTGTACTTGTATTCTGCGTTTCAAACTTCTCCACTTCCAAAACAGTGTGTTTTATGACATACACATCAGTTCTATTTATAATTAGAACGTACCAAAGCATTGTTGTAATCTGTTGTTGCCATGGTAATATTATGCCGGCACTCCTCCTCTGCACTCTGTAGATCCATTCCACGTGCATCCAGTTCCCGCATCTTGAGTTCATACAATCTATCGGCCTGGGCCTGGTTGATCCTCGCTTGTTCTTTCTCTTTCTGCTGTTCCAGCGACCATTCTCTCAACTGCTCCTGCTGGTACTTGTTCCTGGCCTTGCTATTCAAGTCCTCACCTGTCGTGTTCAATATATGAAACGTTAAACATGTACCTCAGGAATTTGATAATTCTAGTATAATCGTCATAATAAAAGGTGAAACTCATTTCAGTTATACGAAATGCAATTGTTACACAAAGAGGCACCCGTGGTCGAGTGGTTACGGTCGCTAAATTCAAATCACTTGTCCCTCACCAGTGTAGGCTTGAATCCCACCAGGATAAAAATGATCCTGATACCACTGGGGATATCACATTCTTTCATGTGAGGACTCTATCCAGATGGCTTGCTGATGTTCGGTGCTAAAGTCACCATAAAAACAAAGCTGTTGGTGTGTCATTAAACCCCATAACCGTGTTGGTGCGACATTAAGTCACAAACCCAAACAAATTGTCATACAAATCTAAACACTGCAATACTCTTGCTTTATATATGTTATGTTATATTTAGGGTTTTACGCCTGCATCAGCACCATTTCGAGCTATATCGCCGACAGGCAGTTTACTTAACAACACCTTTCCTGGGCAGGCTCCAGCGGTTAACCAGTACTTGGGTGCACCAACCTCCGTAAGAAACTGCCAACTTTTTCATATAAATGAGACACGGCCTGAGCGTTATAACAGCTAATGTCAATTGAGTTATGATGAAAGGGAAGTAATATATGTGTTGAATGTTCCTTAAAAGTCAGAAGCTAAAGGGAACGATAAGCTGAAAATACAAGCGATGTTCTATACACAGGAAAGCTATGAGAATACTTTATTAGTGTGAGGATTTAGCTACTGGACACTATTTTTGTTGTTGTCTTTGTTGCATAGGAAATGTTCCTCTTTAGTTACTTGGGAGATTTTATGTAATAGGAAATACAAGCGTTGAAAAAGAAAAAAATGTTATTATTGTATTAAAATGCGGGACGCATTAAATCGGAGGCGTGGGTAATGTCACGAAAGCAAAACAATTGAACCGGATTGGTGGCTCAGATATAACACACAATTTCAAGTTTCTTTTGAATATTGGTCGCCGTTTGATTTGAATGTAGGCATTGCAATGATATTATTGAACTCTAAAAACGTCAAAGAGTCAGTAGTGTTCCACTTATTACCTATTGCCGATTAAATTCTTATTATAAGTAAATGCGTGTGCACATGTGCCGTATATCGGGCTCCTCATATATTGTAATTATGATCAAATGAAATGGTGTTTGTGATAGATATTTCGAAAATTGTATAAATAAATATATATATGTAGGCCAGGTTAACGCACGCGAACATGTTTGTATATATCAGCTATTTGGTGGGTATTTGCCTCTACCTGCATATGTGTTGTATATCAATTTTCCACTTTAATAACACTATTCTATTGTTTAATTTTAGTATATGTATGAATACAGTATTAGTATATACCAACATTTGTCTCCGACCCCTACCATACCTATTACGGAGATTAATAAATGCGGTCCGAAAAAATAGAGAATATGAGAAATGAGCAGACAACAAATGTGTAATGTTTTTCTTATTTTTCCTAGAAAGTAGGTCTTGGCATTTCATTCAGATCGTCCATGGTTCATGAACAACCCATTGAGCCTAAAGGGTTAGTTCCATCTGTGAACTGATTAAAATATTTACATAGTACAAAGAAGGAAAATTTATAAATCAACAGGAACAAATTGAAGAAAAGCGAAACACATCAAGGTGTTATGAGTGGGACCCTTAAATAGCACAATTACCACATAGAGTATGGACAGATAGTTGTATTCTCACCCCCGAATATAGTAGAACATATTTTATGTTGATGAGTTAAATTAGATACCATTTGCTAGAACTGTTTGGAAAACTCATAACGAATGTGACACAAACATATAAAGCAATATATTTATACCTTCAAATTTCTGTATACTGGAAATACCACATCTTGGGTCATCATCACTGACACGAGCAGGTTTGTCTTTCTTTAGATAATCTGGGTCATACAGATCAAATTCTCTCCTGCTGTCAGCTTGTTGGTGAAGGGTGCGGAACTCATTTAAGGCTCTGTTCAGCTCAAATGCATCAGTTTCTTGTCTATTTTCCAGTAACTGAGAAATTTTGTCGTTTCTTATGGAATCTGCAGCTGCAATCAGTAATGACACTATATTTATAAAGAACAACCAATTCACGTCATTATTTATGCTAAAATTATTATTTTCATTGCATAAAATTTATTGACTAGAACTAAAAAAACAAATCTTTAAGTCGTGTCCAGAAAGACAAAATTGCGGCCCCGAAATTCCACTCCATGTGAGTTTTCCGTTTTTCTTCTTCAGCTATTTTAATAAAACAAACTAATAAACCTGTGTTAATAAGTTCCTTGCAATAATGATTTGTTGCAAATTGATGTTGAGGTAATGATTTTGAACAAGAATATGACTTTAATAAAAACGAAAAATGTCACCACAACTCCTATTTTAGATGAGGCCTTAAATTACAATTTCACATGAAAAAAGTATGTTAATCTTCTTACCATATTTTAATTATAAAATCAATACAGAAATTTGCCAAAACAGAAATGCACTTAATAGCGATTTAATTAGAGCACTTCAGGGTTAAAGTGACCAAGCAAAGAAAGTGCGGAAAAGTTAGTGACCCGACGCCGGACTAGAACCCACTTCCCTCTTTTATTCTTTAGGAGCCGCACTCCGATTCCAGGAGCCGCACTCCCACTCCTTTGCCCGTACCATATATCCTTGTCGCCATCAAAGTAACCAAGCAAAGAAAGAGCGGAAAAGTTAGTGACCCGACGTGGGACTTGAACCCACGACCTCCCGACCACTAGTCGGACAGCTCTACCAACTGAGCTAGCCGGGCCGCTGTTCTACCCATGCCGAAATATTTCTGATTTGTTTGAATACATACACTACTTTGGGATGGATGTATCTTACCAAATGCATTTGTTCTTCTTCTTTCATAATCATCTTGTTGTTGCTTATCTTTAATCTGCTGTTGAATGGCTTGCATATCAACCTGGAATGGTAAACAACAGTCGTTAGTGTTACATGAGTGGTACAGGGCTGATGTTCTACCCACACCAAAATACACTACACTCTACATACTTTTATTCTTTAGGAGCCAGACTCCGATCCATGGAACCTCTATCCTACTCGATATCCTGTTGCCAGTGAAGTGACCTATTGAGTGGGACTCGAACCCAATCCTCCCGAACACTAGTCGGACAGTTCTACCAGTACCAACTGAACTAGCCAGGACAATGTTCTATACACACCGAAATACAATACTGCTCTGGCGATAGCTGCAAAATCAGTTTTCCAATGATGGCACACAAACGGCAACAGACAGATGGAGGCTCTATAAAGTTGGTTTGAAAGTCAACGACCTTCACTAATCAGCAACAGGGGAACTTTAATACATGTTGATGACATCAGTTGCATGTATGTCAAACCCATTGCAGGGACCTAGACATGTTTTTTCTGGGCAGGCTTAATGGACTTAAGCGGTACTAAGCAATGTGTGTGAGGTGCCTTGCTCAATGACACTACATACGTGGCCTGACTGAGTATCGAACCTGGGACCGTTCGATTCCAACTCCAACGCTCTACCACTGGGCCACGGATGTATTTGCCCTTGCCAGCATAGAACTTAGAAGTAGTAGAATAAAACTTAAAAGACTTACCCCAATAGTTCTTGTTTTAGCATTAAAAATTCTTGATTTTCGTTGCTCTTCCATATTTCGTCGGCGCTCTATTGCAGCTGCCTCTTTGTAATCGATGGGAAGATCCAACTTATACATCTTTGTGGTTGGGATATGTCAAATGAAACAAAATGATAGGCAAATAAATTATGAATCCATACAAATAGAGTTGTCAAGTTTACACCGTTGTTAAGAGCATGAAATGTTGTGATATGATTGGTTGATCTATCATCTTAAGCAGGTGCGTTATTTTTCTTACTTCGTGTACGTTTGATGTATAAGGTTAGGCCACTAAATTAATTTTATTGGTAAAAGAAAACTGATCAATTGTCACAGTCTCCTCCCTGGCATGTGGTATCAATATTCTCCCAGGTCGAGTAGTCCAGCGCATCGTCCTTGGAACTCGACTTGCCCCGCTATCACCAGTGCTATACGTGTGTTCCCTATCAGCGACAAATGATAATCGGCCGTATAAGGCTTTTCTGTGAATGGCTTCTGGTCAGTCTGTTTTACAGCAAGTGAAACAATAGTACTAAGTAAAGTGATCATTTTTGAATTTAATGCAATTGCCTAAACTGAGATTGCATAACAAATGTTCAAAATAAAATACACTTTCACCCGATTGTCTACGTCCCCGCGAGGGGTGTTCGACATTAACGGCAGATAGATAGATAGATAGATTGTGATTTCAACATGGCGTCGAAAAATAGTGATAATTGTTACTCGAAACGGAGGACTTTAAGACTCAACAAATTATGATTACTCTTCAATATGAGGTAAGTTGTGACATGGAGACATTGCCGAACAATCAATTCTGATTCCCTTTTTATGGTACGCTCGATCCCGATGTAATTCACCCATAAAGAGTAAGGCAATGTGGAATTAAGAGCCTTGTCTGAGAGTTCAATCGTGGCTACAGCTGGGCGCCAACTCCAGGCTTCTCGACTGTAGGAAATTGTGAATGCTTTCAAGTTGAGCTACTGGAACTTAGGACCATTGTGGTAATCTTCTTGATCGCTAATTGCACAGATATTATACCTAGGACTAATTTTGATAATCTTTTAGAAGATCGATATTTGCCCAAACATGGGATTGGGTTTTTGACGGTGGGATTAGACAGTTAAGGTTTCTTGTGGGTGTAAGGTGATGGATATCTACAGCAACTAGTTCATTTCTTATTTTGAAAAACATGATTAGTAAGGCTTGGTTTCGTCTATGTTCTAATTATGTTTTCCAATTGAGGATGGATATCATTTGTGATACAGGGCTTCCAGACTGGTAGAACAGTAATCAACCTGTGGGCGAACATACGTGATATATGCGTTTTCTTTTACCTGTTTGTTATTTGTTTTGACATTCCTTCTGGTGAAGCGTGTGTGTGTGTTTTACGTTTATTTATCGTCGCTACCGGTTGCCCATATGAGCGACGCCTCCTGAAGAGATTAGTCATTTTAGATTTGTGGAGGATAGTACAATGATACAGACAGATACCCATTCCAGAGTCTCCTCTGGTTCTTTTACGTGCACGGTGTAAAGCACCGACACGAGACCTCGGTTTAGCGTCCCACTTGAAAGACTGTTAATTTTATTAGGGTCAGACGGGGGATCGAACCTGCGATCCGTGGATTACCAGTCCAGCGTGTTACCACTGGACTACAGATCCGTCTCTTTGATGAAGCTGAGGCTGTTTTTAGCTTTTGAGGTGCTATTATTGATGTGTTGGGCCCAGTTAATGTTCTTACTAATGGTGACTCCGAGATATTTTGAGTGTTCGGTTGACCGTAATTGTGTGTTATGTAACATGTATGGGTAAATGATGGGGTTTCTTTTCCTATGGATTCTTAATATTTCGCATTTATCAGGATTAAATTCCATTGACCATTCCTTTTCCCAAGAGGTGTAGGTCATGTTGTAGAGCCTCTGTTGATGACTGGGATTTGATGGTGAGGTAGACCTAGGACCAATGTGATAATATTCACGGTTGAAGATAGTTGCTCAGACATGCGACCTATGATCATTGTTGTAGATACTCTTGTTGAAGATTGATACATTCCCAGGTGAGCGATTTAAGACCAATGTGGTAATCTTATTGAATGTTGATAATTGCCCAGATATGCGACCTAGAAATAGTGTGGTATTTGTGTTGAAAATGGGTAATTTCCAATATATGCCACCTAGGATAATTGATGTAATCGTGTTGGAGATTGATAAATGCCCCGATATTAAACCTATGACCATTGTGGTAATCTTGTTGAAGAATGATAATTGCCTACATATGCGACATAGGACGGCTGTGGTAGGTACATGTATTCTTGTTGGAGATTGGTAATTGCCAATGTAAGCAACTTAAGACGAATGTAGTAATCTTATTGGAGGTTGCGAATTGTCCAGATGAGCGACCTAATAGCAATGTAGAGGGTTGTTGACAAGTGTTATCATGTATAGCTGTGGACAATTAAAAGGTGGTTTCTGATTGTGGGCTTATGTCTTTGTATGAATTGCACCGCTGGTGCCTAAACGTTCTGAGAGTGGATGCTCTCTCACAATCACGTGAATGTAAATAGATTGTAACATTGATAATTTACGATACTTCACTAAATTACTTGTATTAATACCAGTGAATGTGATTATGGGTGGATGTAAGTAAGTAATAATTATAACACCAAAACAATATAATATATAATAATTGTATCTACACAACTTTTAAATAACAAAAAGGAAGGTGAAAATATATGTCTTCTTCTACAAAATTAAGGTGACCGAGGGGCATCCGGCTTTTCCAACCCACTGACTGTATTACCCATACAGCATCAGATATAAACGGTGAGTCAAAGCTGAAATAGTTTGTGATTGTGAATCAGTAAACATTATTGACAGCCAGGTTACAAACAATCAAATGTGTTTTAAACCAGTGTGGTGCAGCAAAGTTAAACAATTAAAGTAAGCATGTGTTCCAAGAACTAATATAGACTTGAACAAATACCTCTTCTCACGTGGCGATGGATTCACGTGGCGATGAGGTATCAAGAGTGATTAATATAAGTTGTAAGAACTTGTTTCGCAATCGAGCTAAAATAAATTTGCATAAACACAATTAGTACGGTAAAAAACGTATAGCATAATTATCATAACAGCCAAGAAGAAATCTATAGTGGTTTGTGACCGTCTACTAATTATTATTGAGGTTAACACGTCATACCCACAATTCAGTTTGAACATAGAAACAGGAAGTATTTACATGAAATCACTTTTCTGGGAAACTCCTATTTAAGATAATTTTTCAAAGCTAACTTGAATTAAGATTGATAACACCATTTGTGATATTAACAGTTTAATATATATGTGATAGTTTAAATTAGTTTGTTCTAAAGATAAACGTGGTGTTATACCGGTAAACAAAGAAATCAACTGACATTCATCGGTTTTGGTTTTGTGTATTGTGTTTATAGACTATTTGACGTATATCAAGAATTTCTTTCTCCGCCTCGGTTTAGGAATCGACGTCGTTTGTTAACGTATAGATGAGATAATCTTTTTGGTATTTGTTGGTGAGAATTTTATATCTTACTGTCTCGCGTTGCTTGTTAATCTAGAATATTGTTAAATTTAAAAATATTTACCGGATCCATATGAGTCACCCCTAAATTCTCCCAACTTCCGCACGTGTAGGGCGCCGCCATATTGATTTTAGAATCGGCAGAATTTTATGTGCTCGTCTGTTATTTCTCAAACTTTCAGGTAAACAGTACTTTAAACGACTAATAAGAATGTGAACGTTCGGCGTCATTGTAATTATATCGGAATATGAGAAATTACACTCTTGTTTTGATTTGCTTAGTATGTTTGTGGTTTTTTTGACCTAGTCGGCTAAAAACATGAATTTTCTTTTATGCAGATGTCCAGTAGCATTGACCAAGAGCCTGCAGCGAAAAAGCAAAAACTCGACATTGTTGAGAATTCCAACCTTAATTCAAATCTGGTATGTTAGAATGCGATTATACTTGTTGTTCGTATATCGACGTATTGTACAAAGTGAATGCTGAAACAAAAGATGGTAATCAGCTGATGTCTAGCCTCAGCCTCAGGCGTTTGAATTGTTTCACAGTTTGTGCATTAATCATATTTCATTGCATTCTAAGTACAATACAATGTTAATTACAAACAGGATAACTACATGACCATGAAGTTTGAACAAGTTTTGACAACAGAAACTGATGAATACAATTTAAAATTATGCTATGAAGTTTTTAACAACAGTTTACATCATGACTGAAGAAGTGATGTGTAACAGTAAATGACATATTGTAGATTAGTAGATATAAAAACATTGGGAAATAATAAAGAATAAAATCTTGATGAAGTACAATCTTCACTTTACAGAAGGGTTTGAGGTCCAGTGGTATGTTGGACTGGTAATCCAGGGATCGCAGGTTTGATCCCCCGTTTGACCCTAATAAAATTAACAGTCTTTCAGATGGGAAGTTAAACCGAGGTCTCATGTCGGTGCTTTACACCGTGCACGTAAAAGAACCAGAGGAGAATCTGGAATGGGTCTCTGTGTATCATTGCACTATCCTCCAAAAATCGAAAAATGTCTTCAGGAGGCGTCGCTCATATAGACAACCGTTAGCGATGATAAATAAACGTAAAACACATCTTCACTTATTCAAGTCAAGTACCTTTTATTTTACTGAATACGTCAAATCATGATTTTTCATACTGTCAGCATCGTACATACAATTATTAACATAAGCTATATATAGCTTTAGACTGTTGAGTTACAGATATTAAGAATATTATATAAGATATTTCAGTTGCTAAGAAGACATGTTATATGAATAAGACAAAGCCTCAAAGTGAGCTCAATCATAGATCCATAGCATAGCTCAATCTGAATTAGTCTAAATATTTAGACTTAGACTTGTCACATTTTACAATCAATGCTGTAAATAACCGAAGAAACAAATTTATGTAGAGGTCTTATATATATGGAGGTCTTATATATAGGACTAAATCTGAATGATTGAATCCATGGCTAATGTATATCTTTTTATTAAATTAAACCAGAATTATGAAATCCTTGCAAAGATTTTGCAGAACTTTTGAAATTAAAAAAAAAATTTTTGCATAGAATAATGTACATTGTAAATTGTACCCTTCATTTCCATAAAAAAGAATTATGAAATTACCAAAAAATTATGGGGGAAAAATATCTGTACTAGGATTCGATCCTGGCCCCACCGGATTTGTCGGCCAATTAACTATTCATTAGACAATGTTTTCCAATGCATCTGATAGCATGTTAAAATTTATATATTCGCAAGTGCACACACGTCCTTTCCATCAGAATATTTAGACTAATTAAAAGTGGCCATTTTGTCTGTCGATTTGAAAATTTAAATCCGATTTTAGACTATTTCCAACAATGCGTTATTAAATTCATTAAATTCTATTTTATTTGCTGAAACGTAATATTGCGTTTGTTGATTTTATTCCACAATCAAATATAGTCAGTGAATGTTAATCTGGCTCATAAAAACGCTTTCAGACTAATCTATCTCATTAAGAACACGTTCAGACTTCAATGTGGCACCATTACATCTTTCCGTCCAGCCTTGATGTGGCCTCTCTTAGCTATTCTCCCACAATTCATTTTGGGGGTACGAAGATTTTATTTGATACATATTGACACGCTGAACTCTCGTTATCATAAAGCTCGCAGAGTGGGTCCTTAGGGTTAAAGCTCACTATGCGTGCGGGTCCTTTGGGTTAAAGCTTGCTATGGATCTATTATGCTAAAATTTTAACATAAATGACAATATATTAACCCTTTCAACACCACAGACCTCTATATAGGCTTACAAAAAGTGTAGATCCAGATGAGCTGGCTCGTGACGAGCCGTCTCATCAGGATCTGCACTTTTTGCAAGTAGTATTACTAATTTTAGACAAAATTACCCATCTTGAAAAATGAACTGGTCCGAATGTAATTTTCTTATTCATTTATTGGTCTAAGAATATCATGGACCAGTCCACGTCAGTTACTTGGGTTAAAGGCTGTGTAGAAGTTGCTGATCTTGACCTACGTCTAAAAACTGCTTTTAAAGTTAACGTTCACACATTTTGTAAATAGCAGAGCAACGCAACCAGACAAAAGTCAGTTGCATTTAGGTACATATTATGAAGTATTTGCATTTGAAATTTTCAAATAAGTATATTTTGCATTTGAATGAAGACTTCAACTATACCTTTTCAAACACGCACCATGGTCCACTAGTGTTAAAGAGCGTCAGATTTGGAATCTTGTCTCAGGTTTGATACTCCGTCAGGGCATGTATGTATTGTATTGTGAGGTCTGAGTACTGGTTAGCACAGTGAGGTCTGAGTACTGGTTAGCACAGTGAGGTCTGAGTACTGGTTAACATAGTGAGGTCTGAGTACTGGTTAGCACAGTGATGTCTGAGTACTGGTTAACATAGTGAGGTCTGAGTACTGGTTAGCACAGTGATGTCTGAGTACTGGTTAGCACAGTGATGTCTGAGTACTGGTTAGCACAGTGAGGTCTGAGTACTGGTTAGCACAGTGAGGTCTGAGTACTGGTTAGCACAGTGAGGTCTGAGTACTGGTTAACACAGTGAGGTCTGAGTACTGGTTAGCACAGTGAGGTCTGAGTACTGGTTAGCACAGTGAGGTCCGATTCATTGATAACAATTGAAGATCATCGCATACAATATTCATACAATAGCCAGGCATACAATAGCCAGGCATACAATAGCCAGACAATAGCCAGGCATACAATAGCCAGGCATGGCGGGGCATATCTCTTATCATAACAATACTCAATCAGTTTAGTTTATACAAATTTATTTTAGTTCGATTGCGAAACAAATTTTGTCTAAAAATAGTAATATTACTGGCAAAAAGTGCAGATCCTGATGAGACGGCTCATCTGGATCTACACTTTTTTGTAGGCCTATTTAGAGGTCTGTGGTGTTTTGTTTTTTGTTTTATTTATACAAATTTATTTTAGCTCGATTGCGAAACAAGTTCTTATAACTTATATATTAATCACTCTTGAGACCTCATTCCTGATGGAATCCATCGCCACGAGGAAGAGAGAAGAGGCAACGTGGAAATTAAATGCCTTGCCTAAGGGCACAATCGTAATGGCTCCAGCGGGGTTCGAACTCCGGACCTTTCGCACCTGAAGCGAACGCGCATCCACTGCGCTATCACGACTTCCACCTGGTCTTTGTGTTGAAAGGGTTAAATATATAAAACATATTTATACACACATGACATACAAAACAACTGAAATAAAAGTAAGAACGCAAATTGTGTGCATTGTTTATGAACCATAGTTTTACAAAATATTAGACATCCAACCATTTTATTAGATTTAAACAAAGTAAGTGAGCATGACGTATTTATTTCCTAGGGTAGACAGATCCAAACAATTTGTCCCATTGATTTGTGGAAGGTTGGTGGTTCTACCTTGGTACCAGTTTGTGCCTGAAATTCTGCTGAGGTTTGGCACCTGGGTCTCCACCCGCCAGCAATAATAGCTGCAGAGCCACCATATGACCTGTTGGTGCGACTTTAAACCCCCAAAAGAAAAACCAATTTTGGAGCTAGAGGGAGACATGGGAGAACTGGTGAATGGGTTTACCGGTAAATGTAATTGACTCAATTCTCCTTATCTTATAATAGACTTACTGAACAATTATGTTGAAACCTTGCACACACGTTTGACCTTGTACTTAGGTAGCTTGACAGTATTTATAAATGCAGCTGCACACAGTATTATATATTATGTGTCAGCAGTTATAAATAGACATGACAGATTGCCGGTGGGTATCCAACATACGGAAACCCAAACTAATAAATGTACATGAATAAACCATGATCAGACCAAGTATTGATTTCTTTGTTCACTGTGTATATATTTAGATATTATTATTTTGGTAGCCGCGTAGATTCTCAAGTTTTCATTAACCATAATATGATAGACCTGTGTTGTACACTAAACTGAAAGGATACAATATATAGTTTAAAATCAATATTATATATATAAAGTGTTTGCTTACACGTGGAATATTCAACATATTTACTGGTACGGCCATTTTAATTAAAAACTAGGTTCTGCTTTTAATTTTTAGGAAATATATAAAAACGATCAACTTTTGATCTAATTTATAAGTCATTATAAGAACTAGTATTTCCCCCCATAAAATAAAACTTGTACACTTCATTGGCCCAATTGTCATGTACTTGTATTACATGCATGTTCAGTTGATATTGGTCTTATTTTGTTATGGTTTCAATGAAAATGTATATACTCTATACCGATTTAGTATCCATGATTGGTGGACTGTAACAAAGTATGACTAGCAGATTATTTGGAGATTTTGCCTCCATATTGTACCATGCTACGTATTGTACCATGCTACGTATTGTACCATGCTACATATTGTACCATGCTACATATTGTACCGTGCTATGATGTACGTATTGTACCATGCTACGTATTGTACCATGCTACGTATTGTACCATGCTATGTATTGTACCGTGCTACATATTGTACCATGCTACATATTGTACCATGCTACGTATTGTACCGTGCTACGTATTGTACCATGCTACGTATTGTACCGTGCTATGATGTACGTATTGTACCGTGCTACGTATTGTACCATGCTACGTATTGTACCATGCTACGTATTGTACCGTGCTACGTATTGTACCGTGCTATGATGTACGTATGTACCATGCTACGTATTTACCATGCTACGTATTGTACCGTGCTACTATTGTACCATGCTACGTATTGTACCATGCTACGTATTGTACCGTGCTACGTATTGTACCGTGCTACGTATTGTACCATCTACGTATTGTACCATGCTACGTATTGTACCATGCTACGTATTGTACCGTGCTATGATGTACGTATTGTACCATGCTACGTATTGTACCCATGCTACGTATTGTACCATGCTACGTATTTACCATGCTACGTATTGTACCATGCTACGTATTGTACCATGTACGTATTGTACCGTGCTTGATGTACGTATTGTACCATGCTACATATTGTACCATGCTACATATTGTACCGTGCTATGATGTACGTATTGTACCATGCTACGTATTGTACCATGCTACGTATTGTACCATGCTACGTATTGTACCATGATACGTATTGTACCATGCTATGATGTACGTATTGTACCGTGCTATGATGTACGTATTGTACCGTGCTATGATGTACGTATTGTACCGTGCTACGTATTGTACCGTGCTATGATGTACGTATTGTACCATGATACGTATTGTACCGTGCTACGTATTGTACCGTGCTATGATGTACGTATTGTACCATGATACGTATTGTACCATGCTACGTATTGTACCATGATACATATTGTACCATGCTATGTGATGGTCACGGGTTCGAGCCCCGCTCAGGCCGTGTCTCATTTATATGAAAAAGTTGGCAGTTTCGTACTGAGGTGGGTGCACCCAAGTACTGGTTAACCGCTGGAGCCTGCCCAGGAAAGGTGTTGTTAGGTAAACTGCCCCCCGGCGATATAGCCCAAAATGGTGCTGATGCAGGCGTAATATAAATATAACATAACCATGCTACGTATTGTACCATGCTATGTGTAATATGCTACGTATTGTACCATGCTATGTATTGTACCGTGTTACATATTGTACCATGCTATTTGTATTGCAATATATTGGTGTACCGGTATATACCGAATCAGCAATATTCATATATGCACTATTTGTCTGTAATTAATATACATGTATACCCTATTGGATGGGTAATTGGGTATCGGACCCAAGGGACCATGTGATATTGACTCGACCCATAGGTAATATCCCAACCGTGCACCGGTGTTGGAACTTGGGACATTGAATGGGAGTAGTGCAGTTAGTGTGTAGTACCGTCTTAACTTATTATTTACATATACATGTACTACTACATTCATGCATGCAGCCTGGTAAATCCTCTACCGATACTGGCTCAATACAAACGGACACCGGCACTGAACATTTAGACACTCAGCCTATGTACAGGAAATATTTAGTAAGTTTCACTTCATTCAGTGTGACAGTTTATTATGTCAAGACGTACTGCTCATCTATTGACCACTCACTACACTCGATGTAGTCTGTCTCTGATACAGTACATCGGTTGTTGTTTTTTGTGAACATTGGATACAGTGGAACATGGAAATGGACTGAATTAAACTGCAAATGAGTGCGCAGTTGTGTAACTCGTAACCTGCCAATTACAGCATAGAGCCAGATCATACGGCACGTCTGATCAGGCTCTATGCTGTTAGCTGTTCAGATAGCGGAGCTAAAACACTTGTCTGAACAGCAAACAACATAGATCCTGATCAGAAGCTGCATTTTCGCAAGTCGCTATCAGGGCTGTGAATCTACCTCTTTTTAGAGAATTTCCTCTTTTTTGGGTCAAATTCTTGGAAAAGGTATTAACCCTTAACTCTAGTCGTTATTGGCAGGTTAAGTGTTAACACATTGGACTTGCATACCAGGTCCTGAAATTATTTAATGTACTTTTTTACATAATTTATTAAATGACGTGCTTGACTGATTGTAATAACCAAAGAGACCAAAGCATACATTAACATAGATCCTAAAGATTAGAGATCATAACCTGGTTGTTTAGTAACTTAATATTATCATAAATGTGTGTATTTATGTCTAGATGTCGGAGGCTAATGGTAGGTGTATTTGAGAGAATAGATGCACCTTTAGTGAAACATATAAACTGTCGCTTTGTTCTAGCTTGAGGTTGTCTAAATATTTTCTGGTTGCAATTAATCTGACAGCATGTAATAATGTCATCATTTCACAATAAAGAGAAACGTGTTGTCTAAGGTGTGTGTGTTTTACGTTTATTTATCGTCGCTACCTGTTGTTGCCCATATGAGCAACGCCTCCTGAAGAGATTAGTCATTTTATATTTTGGAGGATAGTGCAATGATACAGACAGAGACCCATTCCAGAGTCTCCTCTGGTTCTTTTACGTGCACGGTGTAAAGCACCGACACGAGACCTCGGTTTAACGTCCCATCTGAAAAGACTGTTAGTTTTATTATGGTCAGACGGGGGATCGAACCTGCGATCCCTGGATTACCAGTCCAGTGTTTTACCACTGGGCTACAGATCTGTCTGTTGTCTAAGGTGAATTTGTCGTACTGATATTAGTATAGCGTGTCATCCACCCCGGGGCATCAAATAATCGGCTAGTTGTGGCACATAAGCATAGCAGCCAGACAAGTTAATATTCAGTTTGATAGTCACGTAATGAAACAAACTAATCAAGACGTACATTGTATATGTTGCTATGCGTGACGTATACATAAATACGTGCTTTCCATGCATGTGGAAGTGGCGTAGTCTATGAGGCAGTGTCAGTTGAGGCTGTTGTGTGTATGAATGAATGATTTAGATAACTGTATGGGAAAATGCTGTTATGAATCCGTCGGTAGTCAGTGACTAGGATGAATATTCGACAAGATTGTTAATATATGCACCAGCAATTTTCCAGTGATCTATCCAAATTTTGAGACAGCCAGACAAGACAGACTTAGTTTATTTGGTAAAAACATGTGGATGAACGACGGTGTACTAAGTGCCAGTTGTGTAAGGCTTGTCGGTCTGGAAACGTTCTATGCCCCCTGTACCCCTCCCTGCATTGTTTACATGTTTCATGATATTGTTGCGAAATTGATTGTATTTTGCGGAAGTATTCAAGTGTTGCAATTGGTTTTATAGGTAGAAATGGCGGAGAATTCCCAGAATGGTGTGGAGACCGATATAGATGAGGGCTTGTATTCCAGACAGTTGTAAGTATACAATCTAGAGTTTAACTTGTCACCACCTGCCTTATCTATTCACAAGCAACTAATAGGGTTTGAACACTCGGCATTGCTACTTTCCGTAGTATATCTGTTACTCCGGTATCTGTGGCGGTTTTGGTTCATACAGGTATCTCGAATTTTGATTTCAATGTCAATTTTTATTGAAGTCCTATTCCACTCCATATAGCCGTGTGCTGTGCTAGTGCCACATATAAGCCCATCTCGACCACTAGGTTGTTCAATTGGGAGATATTCATATATAAATATAAACCATATTCAATTGTGTGTGATAGTTTAAATACAATCAATTGTGGCTTTTTTGAGGCTGTTGTGTGTATGAATGAATGATTTAGATAACTGTAAGGGAAAATGCTGTATGAATCCGCCGGTAGTCAGTGACTTGGATGAATATTCGACAAGATTGTTAATATATGCACCAGCAATCTCTAATATATGCACCAAAAATCTCAACAAAACATTTTTATTTCTGAATGTCCAAACGTGTGTGGAGTTTTGACTGCTTATATAGTCATTATTGGACTCTTGTTCCCAATCGGACAAGTAGCCATTGGAGCAGGTTAACCCTTTCAACACCACAGGCCTATAAATAGACTTATAAAAAGTGTAGATCCAAATGAGCCGGCTCGTGACGAGCCGTCTCATCAGGATCTGCACTTTTTGCCAGTAATAATTATTACTATTTTTAGATAACATTACCCATTTTCATAAATGAACTGGTCCAACGGTAATTTTCTTATTAATTTATTGGTCTAAAAATATCATGCACCAGTCCATGTCGGTTATTTGGGGTTGAATGGGTTAAACGGTGTTGTCCATGTGTTAAGCTGCTGTGTTAAGCCGTTTTTAATTTTCAAGTATCATGTTTTCAAGCGCTTTCAGCCTCCAGACTTGATGTCAAAATGTGTCAAAAATCAAACATACCTCTACCATGTATTTTCTGTTCCCAATTTTTAGTAGCAACACTGGTTACTGCTAAACTTCCTCATTTCATGGACATTTATCATTTTCCCAGACAAGAGCTAAAATACACAGATAAGAGCTTTGGTTCTTTGAGTCTTGTCAAATTATATCGTACAATATAATAAACAAATTCGACAAATGCCAAAACATTGCTTCTCTATAGGTATGTGCTTGGTCATGCTGCCATGCGAAGGATGCAGTTGTCCAATGTTTTGATTTCCGGCATGAAGGGACTGGGCGTGGAGATAGCCAAGAACGTAGTTTTGGGTGGAGTCAAGTCGGTAATGATCCACGACACCCAAGATGCAACATGGACAGATCTATCTTCACAGGTTGGTTTTCGTAGATTGTCGAAGATAAGAGACTTAATTTAATATATTATACGAAACTGAGACATTTTGATGATTCACATTTATCCGACCATTTTCGTAGGAATACTGTTAAACTATTTTCATGTTTAAAGACACTTAATTAAACTATAGCTTTCTGTCCAATTCCTTAACCCATTCAACACCAAGTAACTCACATGGACTGGTCCATGATATTCTTAGACCAATAAATTAATAACAAAATTACATTTGGATCAGTTCATTTATCAAAATGGGTAATATTTTTCTAAAAATAGTTATATTACTTGAAAAAAGTGCAGATCCTGATGAGACGGCTCGTCACGAGCCGGCTCATCTGGATCTACACTTTTTGTAAGCCTATTTAGAGGTCTGTGGTGTTGAAAGGGTTAATACAATTGTTGTAAATAATCATGTACATGATAGAAAATAAATATGCTTAAGCTAAGATAATTAAACCGATGTGGCGACACTATGCCAGATTGACCTGTACCTGGTAGTGGCCTGTTAAGCCAAATTTCATCCATTCGCTCACAGGTACATGTGTCATTTACATGGTAGATGTGTGAACAAGTGGATGAGTTGATAACAAGATTCAATGTGGATTCTTTTTGTTGAGATCACTACCTGATGACATCCTACTGAAGTAATTGGTGGCCTGGGTGGTTAACAATATTGACTGTTGATCACTTCACCCTAATGGCTGTGGCTTCGAGCCATGGGCAGTTAACAATCTTGACTGTTGACCGCTTCCCCCTAATGGCTGTGGCTTCCAGCCATGGGCAGTTAACAATCTTGACTGTTGACCGCTTCCCCCTAATGGCTGTGTCTTCCAGCCATGGGCAATTAACAATCTTGACTGTTGACCGCTTCCCCCTAATGGCTGTGGCTTCCAGCCATGGGCAGTTAACAATCTTGACTGTTGATCGCTTCCCCCTACTGGCTGTGGCTTCCAGCCATGGGCAGTTAACAATATTGACTGTTGATCACTTCCCTCTAATGGCTGTGGCTTCGAATCATATTAGGGTTGATTTATTCCAAAGATACATAGCTATTCAAGATAGTTTGTGGAAAGTTGGTGGTTCTACCTGGGTGCCTGCCAGTGTCCGTACCTGAAAACAAGCCTGTGTTCTACCTCCACCACATAATGCAGCTGCATGACCGTAGCTGAGTTACAGTACTCGTGGACGTTAATAACACATGTTTGTCACATAGTTATATCAAAGATGTGCTCGGAGAGGACAACTGTATGCTGTCCAATTCCTTAAGACGCTTGTTGTAAATAATCATGTACATGATAGAAAATAAATATGTTTACGCTAAAGATTTGCTCCAAACATTTTATTTCTTTTCATTGTTTCCTAACCGTCATCAGTTTGTTTGTCTGTACATGTATATATTTGAGCTAAATGTTGCGTATGACTGTGTTTAGTTTTTCCTCCGAGAGGACGATATTGGGAAGAACAGAGCCAAGGTTACACTACCCAGACTTGCAGAACTCAACAGCTACACACCTTGTAACTGCTACGCCGGGACACTGGATGAAGCATTTCTCAAAGACTTTCAGGTAAACTGCCAAACTCACCCAGTGAGGCCTCATACAACACACACTGTCTTTTTTGCCAAAGGTTGAGACAATTTATTGCATCTGGTTGAATAGAAACGAATGAAACTATTTGATTATATGAGTGAGACATTACACTGTTGTTTATCTGGGGAGCAGATGGGTTGTCCAGTGGTAATGTGCTGGACTCTTTGAACAGTTGTCCGAGCTCCCTCAGGACTTGAGCTAAACCCTCAAAATAGTGAGAAGTAATATACCACAGAGAGGTGGACTCTGTCAAGTGTCCTATTTATAGACTTCAACCTGAAGTAATATACCACAGAGAGGTGGACTCTGTCAAGTGTCCTATTTATAGACTTCACCCTGAAGTAATATACCACAGAGAGGTGGACTCTGTCAAGTGTCCTATTTATAGACTTCACCCTGAAGTAATATACCACAGAGAGGTGGACTCTGTCAAGTGTCCTATTTATAGACTTCACCCTGTCATAGACTGCGACACCTATCCGTTGTATTAGATAACCTGTGTATGAGTAGTCAATTTTTGTTTGAGAACCAGTCTTCGTTAATGATTTATATTGGTCTGCATGATGAAACATATGTCTGACTTCTCACATATATCTGACTTCTCACATATATCTGACTTCTCACATATGTCTGACTTCTCACATATGTCTGACTTCTCACATATATCTGACTTCTCACATATATCTGACTTCTCACATATGTCTGACTTCTCACATATATCTGACTTCTCACATATATCTGACTTCTCACATATATCTGACTTCTCACATATATCTGACTTCTCACATATGTCTGACTTCTCACATATATCTGACTTTGTTCTCACATATATCTGACTTCTCACATATATCTGACTTCTCACATAAATCTGACTTCTCACATATATCTGACTTACTGACTTCTCACATATGTCTGACTTCTCACATATATCTGACTTCTCACATATATCTGACTTCTCACATATATCTGACTTCTCACATATATCTGACTTACTGACTTCTCACATATGTCTGACTTCTCACATATATCTGACTTCTCACATATATCTGACTTACTGACTTCTCACATATGTCTGACTTCTCACATATATCTGACTTCTCACATATATCTGACTTCTCACATATATCTGACTTCTCACATATATCTGACTTACTGACTTCTCACATATGTCTGACTTCTCACATATATCTGACTTCTCACATATATCTGACTTCTCACATATATCTGACTTCTCACATATATCTGACTTCTCACATATGTCTGACTTCTCACATATATCTGACTTCTCACATATGTCTGACTTCTCACATATATCTGACTTCTCACATATATCTGACTTACTGACTTCTCACATATGTCTGACTTCTCACATATGTCTGACTTCTCACATATATCTGACTTCTCACATTCATTTGTGAGCAAATAATCTCCCTGGCCGACTTCCTTCCTATTGCCGACTACTGTCCGCCTCGCAAAACATGTTTACCATGCCAAAAGCTTCTCCCTCCACGTATGTGTTTTAGCTTCTCAATTCAAGAAACCTAAAGTGATTTTGTTTTCAATGTACATGTAGCGTCCGCCTCCGTGGTCGAGTGGTTAAGGTCGCTGACTTGTATACCACTGTAACCTATCATCACTGATGGTCACGGGTTCGAGCCCCGCTCAGGCCGTGTCTCATTTATATGAAAAAGTTGGCAGTTTCTTACGGAGGTTGGTGCACCCAAGTACTGGTTAACCGCTGGAGCCTGCCCAGGAAAGGTGTTGTTAAGTAAACTGCCCGCCGGCGATATAGCCCAAAATGGTGCTGATGCAGGCGTAAAACCCGAAATATAACATAACATATGTACATGTAGCATGCCTTGTTTAGTGACACTGTTGGTACTAGTGTGTGTGTTTGTGTTTTGCCAGGTGGTTGTATTGACAAACTCGAGCATCGAGGAGCAGATTACCATTGGAGAGCTCTGTCATGCCAATAACATCAAATTCATTGTGGCCGAGTCGAGGGGTCTGGCTGGGTAAGTTGCACCAAATGTTTGTCATTTTCAATTCATGTGATAGAGACCGTGGCCTGGTTTGGAAAGTTGTACCATAGTTTCGGTGGAATTCCTAACATACAAGGTAGCTGACCAAGATACTGTAGCCTGGTTTGGAAAGTTGTATTAACTCTTTCAGTGGTTATGCCAAACATTATTTCCTTGTTATTCATTCTATTGTATTTTTATTGTACAATGGGATTGCATGGCCGATTTATTAATAGCATGAACTGAACTTTGTTTTCAGTTTTACATTAAAAAGCTCATTACGCAGCTACGGGTGGGCCATGT
Organism: Archivesica marissinica; assembly: GCA_014843695.1. Classification (NCBI taxonomy): domain Eukaryota; kingdom Metazoa; phylum Mollusca; class Bivalvia; order Venerida; family Vesicomyidae; genus Archivesica; species Archivesica marissinica. The sequence continues at coordinate 20,365,987 of CM026398.1, forward strand.
GCAGATATTGACACAACTGAACAAATTAATTTGCTCAAAGGGCTTAGTTTAAACATATATATTGTCTCTATCGTGTACATGATTATTTACAACAATTGTATTAAGGCTTACGGTTGTCCTCTCCTCAAGCGCTTATAAGATCTCAATATTGTATGGCTCTTTCAGCATAAGTTACATTAACTTGATTGTATATTCCAGCATACGTTTATTGTATATTCCAGCATAAGTGTATTGTATATTTCAGCATAAGTTTATTGTATATTTCAGCATAAGTTTATTGTATATTTCAGCATAAGTTTATTGTATATTTCAGCATAAGTTTATTGTATATTTCAGCATAAGTTTATTGTATATTTCAGCATAAGTTTATTGTATATTTCAGCATAAGTTTATTGTATATTTCAGCATAAGTTTATTGTATATTTCAGCATAAATTGCATCATGTTAATTGTATATTTCAGCATAAGTTTATTGTATATTTCAGCATAAGTTTATTGTATATTTCAGCATAAATTGCATCATGTTAATTGTATATTTCAGCATATGTTTATTGTATATTTCAGCATAAGTTTGTTGTATATTTCAGCATAAGTTGCATTACATGTATATTTCAGGATGATTTTCTGTGATTTTGGAGAAGAGTTTATTGTGACAGATATGGACGGGGAACAGCCAATCAGCAACATGATTGCAGCCATTGTTAGTATCATTCTCTACTGTGGGGGGGGGGTTACTGTGGGGGAAAACTTCTACACATCACAATCTCGCAGTTATCGCTGCAATGACAAGTTTGCTCGATGCTCATTAATCAATAACTACATTATCTCTCTCCGATCGATGCTCGGGGACATGCAGTCAGGTAATGTTGTATCCTCTTCAGTATTGTGGGTGATAGTCAATGACCATTGCATGGGCTTTAATAAGTAATCATAACCCTGAGTTTGCGAGTTAGAGCCCCGCCTAAGCCATGATGGTGTACATCACCATTAGGCAATACACATTGACTTCATCAAGGCGATGGATTTGAGTTGGAATGAAGCCTCGAGAAGATTAACCTATATTGTGTTGTAACAACTTGCAACGCAATCCAGCTAAAAGAATTTGTATAACAATTAAACATTGAATAAAACTGATATATATACTGATATCGTGACACCCTTTATATCATATATACTTGGACCGCCTCCGTATTCGAGTGGTGATGGTTGCTGACTTGTATACCACTGTAACCTATCGTCACTGATGATCATGTGTTCGAGCCCTGCTCAGACCTTTTCTCCTTTATATGAAAATGTTGGCAGTTTTTTTTTACGGAGGTTGGTGCACCAAGTACTGCTTATCCACTGAGCCTGTCCAGGAAAGGTGTTAGGTAAACTGCCCACCAGCAAGATAGCCCAAAATGGTACTGATGCAGGTGTAAAACCCGAATAAACAAACAAACATGTTTTCTTGATTTAAAAATTGGATTGGAATATGTTGATTGTTTGCAGGATGAAGATGGGGTTGTGACTTGTCTGGATGAGTCGAGACACGGCTACGAGGACGGTGATCATGTGCAATTTAAAGAAGTCCAGGGAATGACGGAGGTGAACACACACGAGCCATTCAAGATCAAATGGCTGGGTAGGAATCTATATATAAAAATAACTTGTAGGCGAGAAAGAAAATAAAACTATATTCTATGTTGACATTTGTCCAGTTTCAATCCTCGTATTTGTATCAGATTAGTCATTAAAGACAAAACCCAACCTAACCTAGTTTCAAATCTCACAAAAATCATGCAATGTCACACTTCATATACTGGGCTGTCTGATTAGCGCAGTGGTTAGCGCGCTCGCTTCTCACCAATGCAACCCGGGTTCCATCCTCGGACCGGGAAGTATGTGAGATGATACGGTGGTCGTCGGATCGGTCAGGTGGGTTTTCTCCGGGTACTCCAGTTAACTCCCACACGAATGACTATATAAGTAGAATGACTATGATAATATAGAACTTGCTTCGCAATCGTTGTAAATTAAATAAAGTTTAAACTTGTGCTAGTCTAACCGCTCGAGCCTGCCCATGAAAGGTGTTGTTAGGGAAACTGCCCTCCGTTGATATAGCACAAAATGGTGCTGATGAATGCGTAAAATGCGAACAAACAAACACACGTTACACAGAAAATACGACTGATCAAAAGTGGCGTTCCTGTCCGACACCGTGTAGCTTAAACTGTATGCTGTAAAACCAATGCAAAAACAAATGTTTGTTGTTCGATAGAGATATATGTTGTAATGCTACTGTTTAATTTCAGGGCCGTACACGTTTAGCATTGGGGAAACTAAAGGCTTCTCTGCGTACAAGAAAGGTGGAATAGTGACCAAAGTAAAGATGCCAAAAACCCTCAAGTTTGTAAGTGTTAATTTCAGTCCATCATCATACATGCATGACAGTTTTCAATATGTTACTGATTTTAATATTTTGAAATTAAGTTTCCTTTATAAAATATACGAAAAAATAATGTATTTGGGGTGTTTGTCCACCATTGAAAGTTGCTATACAATGTTCACTTAAAGTGGAAGAGAATCCTTGTATTGTTGGTGAAATAACGCCCGTTTTAACTTGGAGAAGAGACGTAGATTAGTTTTCACGATTATGGGTCAAGGCAATTAAATTCCACATTTCCTCTTCGTTCTCCCTCATGGCTTCACTGCTACACAAATGGCTAGCAGAAGGTCGGTTATACAATGCTGGTAATGCAACCGTAGCTGTCTTTATGACTTCTACCCAATGACAAACTATTCTGTTTAGTATTCAACCGTAGCTGTCTTTATGACTTCTACCCAATGACAAACTATTCTGTTTAGTTCAATTATTTCGGATTTCTGTCGTTATTTAACGGAAATACCCTGTACATTTCAGAAATCCATAAAAGAGGCTTTGAATGCTCCCGAGTTTGTATTGACAGATTTTGCCAAGTTTGACCGTCCTGGTCAGCTCCATATAGCCTTCCAGGCACTTCACGAGTACATCAAGAAAAAATCTGATCTACCGAGGAGTAGAAATAAGGTAAAAATAAGAATGAAAATTGCGTATAAATCTGGACTAGACAGAGACTTGTTAGAATGGATAAATCTGGACTAGACAAGAGACTTGTTAGAATGGATAAATCTGGACTAGACAGAGACTTGTTAGAATGGATAAATCTGGACTAGACAGAGACTTGTTAGAATGGATAAATCTGGACTAGACACAGACTTGTTAGAATGGATATATCTGGACTAGACACAGACTTGTTAGAATGGATATATCTGGACTTGGACTAGACACAGACTTGTTACAATGGATATATCTGGACTTGTTAGAATGGATAAATCTGAACTTGGACTATACACAGACTTGTTAGAATGGATATATCTGGACTTGTTAGAATGGATAAATCTGGACTTGGACTAGACACAGACTTGTTAGAATGGACATATCTGGACTTGGACTACGACTTGTTAGAATGGATATATCTGGACTTGGACTATACACAGACTTGTTAGAATGGATATATCTGGACTTGGACTAGACAGAGACTTGTTAGAATGGATATATCTGGACTTGGACTATACACAGACTTGTTAGAATGGATATATCTGGACTTGGACTATACACAGACTTGTTAGAATGGATATATCTGGACTTGGACTATACACAGACTTGTTAGAATGGATATATCTGGACTTGGACTAGACACAGACTTGTTAGAATGGATATATCTGGACTTGTTAGAATGGATATATCTGGACTTGGACTAGACAGAGACTTGTTAGAATGGATATATCTGGACTTGGACTAGACACATACTTGTTAGAATGGATATATCTGGACTAGACAGAGACTTGTTAGAATGGATATATCTGGACTTGGACTAGACACATACTTGTTAGAATGGATATATCTGGACTTGGACTATACAGAGACTTGTTAGAATGGATATATTTGGACTAGACAGAGACTTGTTAGAATGGATATATCTGGACTTGGACTAGACACAGACTTGTTAGAATGGATAAATCTGGACTAGACAGAGACTTGTTAGAATGGATATATCTGGACTTGGACTAGACACATACTTGTTAGAATGGATATATCTGGACTTGGACTAGACAGAGACTTGTTAGAATGGATATATCTGGACTTGGACTAGACACATACTTGTTAGAATGGATATATCTGGACTTGGACTATACAGAGACTTGTTAGAATGGATATATTTGGACTAGACAGAGACTTGTTAGAATGGATATATCTGGACTTGGACTAGACACAGACTTGTTAGAATGGATATTGGACTAGACAGAGACTTGTTAGAATGGATATATCTGGACTTGGACTAGACACATACTTGTTAGAATGGATATATCTGGACTTGGACTAGACAGAGACTTGTTAGAATGGATATATCTGGACTTGGACTAGACACAGACTTGTTACAATGGATATATCTGGACTTGGACTAGACACAGACTTGTTAGAATGGATATATCTGGACTGGACTTGAGGGAGACTTGTTACAATGGATTTTCGTCCCTTGTCTTGTCGAAATTACTCTACTCGTAGTGGGCAATAAGAGTATGAACAGACTAACCTGAATATCCTATTATATCGTGCTGCTGTTTTGAAGGGCAATACCCGTATTAAAATGCATCAATGGTTTAATTGTAAACAAAAATAGTAGTTTTTAGAGACAGGTTTTTTGGATGAGGTTGTCCTTGTTCGAAGGTGGTGTTTAGCTCTGCCTCAGATAGGATTCAACGCCTAGTAAAGAACGTAGTAAAGAAGTGAATTAAATGTATGTCTAATTTTGCAGGAAGATGCAAGTGAATTTCTCGAAGTGTTCAAAGAAGTTAATGCTAACTCTGGAGCTAAATGTGATGACGTTGATGAAAGCCTGATTAAAGAGATTGCATATGGTGCGCGTGGAGACCTGTGTCCTATAGCTGCTGTGATAGGCGGCATAACTGCACAGGAAGTAATGAAGGTAAGAATAGTGCATGAACTGAACGCAACAGGCTGCTAACCTCCCGCTACTACAGTTCTGCTAACCTCCCGCTACTACAGTTCCGCTAACCTCCCGCTACTACAGTTCCGCTAACCTCCCACTACTACAGTTCCACTAACCTCCCGCTACTACAGTTCCGCTAACCTCCCGCTACTACAGTTCCGCTACTACAGTTCCGCTAACCTCCCACTACTACAGTTCCGCTAACCTCCCGCTACTACAGTTCCACTAACCTCTCGCTACTACAGATCCGCTAACCTCCCGCTACTACAGTTCCGCTACTACAGTTCCGCTAACCTCTCGCTACTACAGTTCCGCTAACCTCATGCTACTACAGTTCTGCTAACCTCACGCTACTACAGTTCCGCTAACCTCCGTACTACAGTTCTGCTAACCTCTCGCTACTACTCCCGCTACTCCCGCTATTACAGTTCCGCTAACCTCCCGCTACTACCCGCTAACTCCCGCTACTACAGTTCCGCTAACCTCCCGCTACTACAGTTCCGCTAACCTCCCGCTACTACAGTTCCGCTAACCTCCCGCTACTACAGTTCCGCTAACCTCTCGCTACTACAGTTCTGCTAACCTCCCGCTACTACAGTTCCGCTAACCTCCCGCTACTACAGTTCCGCTACTACAGTTCCGCTAACCTCCCGCTACTACAGTTCCGCTGAGTGAAATGCTACTCCATCATGGCTCATCAGTGGTCATTGGTTATGTTGTAGTTGACTGTATAATCACTTGCCAATCATCACTGTAGGATCTAAACTCGCCAGTCGTGTCGGATTCTTTCATGTGAGGAAGTCATCCAATTGGTTTGGTGGAAGATTGATGGTTCTACCCGTGTGCCTGAACACTGCCTGCCTTGAGAGGGCACCTACGATCTACACCCCAACCACCACTCGTTTATGAATTGTATTGGAGAACAAATTTGGATTTTGTATATGGGCATATATGTATTGTAAAAGAAATCCTGATGTTTCGTGATGAGTACAGTTTAAATTTTTGAAATCGTGACCAGAAAATCTTGTTTATTTCATTCCAGGCATGTACAGGGAAGTTCAGCCCTGTAAATCAATACCTGTATTTTGATGCTTTGGAATGTCTGCCACAGGAGAACAGAGATGAAGAACTCACTGACCAATCTTGCTCACAGGTAGATTGTTTTAGCAGATTTAGTTATGGATCTATTGATAGACTATTATGAGCATATTTGAAGAAGTCTGTTGTCATGAAATACTGATTTTATTTTCAGACGTGGACAGTTTATAATGGGGTCTGTGAGTGTTATTGCAGTTTGTTTGTAGATAATGGCCTTCTCCTTCCTATCCCGTCTTTCTGAAATTCTGCCAGACTCGATGCCATAACAAGTATCATAGCCAATCATATTGCTTCAGTATGTCGCCATGGTTTTCTAGAATGAAGTGGAATGACAGGCCGCCCTGCCCCTTAGCCCCACCCTTTTGCCTAATTTTTATATATATATTATATATTTTCTAACCCACCATTTCATTTCCAATCTAGTATAAACCCTATGTCACCATGCGTGCATCCTGGAGTAAACCTGTTATTATACATTGTCGTGCATCAAGGTATTGTGGTGTATGTTGGCACACGTTACCACCTTAGCATGATGACGAGTTGCATGCAGCAACCAGGTACAGCACCCATGTCCATAGCTGCATGGTAGTATTGATAGTGAGCCCCGCTCAAACCGTGTTTCATTTATATGAAAAAGTTGGCAGTTTCTTACGGAGGTTGGTGCACCCAAGTACTGGTTAACTGCTGTAGCCTGCCCAGGAAAGGTGTTGTTAGGTAAACTGCCCGCCGGCGATATAGCCCAAAAATGGTGCTGATGCAGGCGTAAAACCCGAAATATAAACATAACATAAGTATTGATAGTACGTTTTCTGCATCAATACATGAATCTGGTTTGAAATGTCTAAACTCAAGTGATTACCATAACATATACTATGTAGCTCCAAGGTCAAGGTCACTGTTTCCAAAAATAGAAAACGGGTAGCTGCCTAATTACGTTATCATATATGGAGGAATTCCGATTTAATTGACAAATATTATCCACATGTTACATGTAATACCTGGTTTTTTGCATCAAGGTCACTGTTAACCAAAAATAGTCAAATGGCCTTCACCCAAGAACTTTTTATCTTTATTTCCAGTTGACAAAATTATCGATGTGCATTATCCTAATTCACAAGAAATATTATCTTGCTGAAATGTTGTGGTAATGTGAATATCACTAGGCCATATTAGTCAATTAATCAGATATTTTGTCTGCCTTATCACCATTTAACTTGTATACTGCAAAAACATTTGAATAGGAATGTGCAGATGGCACATGTGTGTCCTATGACCACATATAGTTCTATCCGTGTGTACCAATTAAATCCCTAAGCTAGAGTTAACACATTGTAGTATGCAATGCAAACCTTTACAGGATATTTTGTCTACATTGTATTTGCGTTATATTTTGCCTACATTCTAGTTGTGTTATATTTTGCAGAAGAATAACAGATACGATGGACAAACTGCTGTATTTGGAGAGGATTTTCAAAACAAACTTGCTGGCCTAAAATATTTCTTGGTAAAATAATTTCTTACGTTGTAGGTAGGGGTGTAACGATGCATCGAAATATCGATGCATCGCAATAGACAGCGTCACGATAGTCAACCATCGATGGTAAATATGACCATCGATTGTATTGACTATTGCGGCAGTACTATCGAAATAGTTTCGATAGTTGCCAGGAATGGCGAAATCGGTCATTTGTTACGCCGGGCAAGTAGATTTTCGAATGTAACTTGTCCGTGGACAAGTAAAAATACCTTCATGTTCCCATGGCATTTAAATCGTATTTTAATGAGAAAGCATCGGCGAATTTTCTTGTTTATTTTCCTGCGGAACTTCCGCAATGACCACAAGCCAGCCGACAACGGTGGCGGACAACAATTCCCAGCCGACAATAACCTGAATAAGAACCGGAAATGTCAAGAGTTATCGCCCGTCACATAAAAACTGTGTAAAATGCGGTGGGTATGTAATTTATTTTCCGCTCAAAACAAGCCAGCTGTCCATAAGAAAAACTACTGTCGAAAATGGCTTCTTTGGTACTGAATAGTGAGCAAAGTAGGCGATGTGACCCCCATAATCCCGGGTATGGGTAATTTAAAGTGCTATAGCGCATGCGTCAGTTACAAGTATACTACGCGGTCGCTAAATCGATATACGGGAACGGATACGTGACGCAGCCTTATTATTGAAGACGACAGGTAAATAATCATGTAACTTAGCGGGACTGTGTATCGATTTTTAAATAAGGTTGGTTTATATTATTTAAAAAAATAAAGTTCGGATATACGGGCAAGTGGGTTTTCACTATGGACAAGTAAATTAGTGCAGTGTGTTCGATGTCATGATAATAAAGAAAAAATTGCATGCTAATAAATAAATACACAAAACTTGTGTATTCCATGCAAAACGAAAATATTTTTTAAAATGTATTTACACAATACTATTGCAATAGTCCTACAACTATCGCAATACTATTGCAATAGTATTTTAACTATCGCAATAGTAAAATTGACCCCAATAGTCACCCCTAGTTGTAGGCAAGTGTAGTAAATCTACATGGCTCCAGCGGCCACTATTTGTTTTGTTTATGCCTGTCTCGTGCAGTGACCCACCCATAAACATCACCCGAGTTGCTATCCCACTTATCTAAACAAATATTCTATGGGGAAGTTATCTACATGTAGTTGTAGACCAATGCTGTATTAACAATATACACAGTACTTTTAATCCTTTTTATTTTAAATGTACATATGCTTTGAGGTGTTTTCATATGCTACGGTCATTTACTTCAAATAACTTGCCCCTCACAGCTACGGTCGTTTACTTCAAATAACTTGCCCCTCACAGCTACGGTCGTTTACTTCAAATAACGTGCCCCTCACTGCTATGGTCGTTTACTTCAAATAACTTGCCCCTCACAGCTACGGTCGTTTACTTCAAATAACTTGCCCCTCACAGCTACGGTCGTTTACTTCAAATAACTTGCCCCTCACTGCTACGGTCGTTTGCTTCAAATAACTTGCCACTCATTGCTACGGTCGTTTGCTTCAAATAACTTGCCACTCATTGCTACGGTCGTTTCTTCAAATAACTTGCCCCTCACTGCTACGGTCTTTACTTCAATAACTTGCCCCTCACAGCTACGGTCGTTTACTTCAAATAATGCCCCTCACTGCTATGGTCGTTTACTTCAAATAACTTATCCCTTAATGCTACGGTCGTTTACTTCAAATAACTTGCCCCTCATTGCTACAATGATTACAATTGCTTACTGCTATGGTCATTGTCAAATAACTTATCCCTTAATGCTACGGTCGTTTACTTCAAATAACTTGCCCCTCCCCTCACTGCTGTAGGTTCGACTCCCACTGGGGTGTCTAATTCTTTCCAGTGAGGAAGCTATCGAGCTTGCTTGCAGAAGGTCGGTGGTTTTACCAGGGTACCTGCCCGTGCATTTGATACTGCTCGTAGGGTCACCCTATGCCAGTAATAGTTTGGAGAGTCGCTATATGACCTAAGCTGTTGGTGCGACTGTAAACCCCAAAAACAAACAAAATGTTAGTTAAACAACACTTAGTATTATTTATAGAATGTAAACTATTCCCCAAGGTGATCAAGTTTGTCTATATGCTTTAATAATGTATAGAATGGTAACTGTTGCCAAGGTGACCCGTCTGTATTAATTTATGGAATGGAAACTGTTGCCAAGGCGACCAGTCTGTATTAATTTATGGAATGGAGACCAGTCTGTATTAATTTATGGAATGGAAAGTATTAATTTATGGAATGGAAACTGTTGCCAACGTGACCAATCTTTAGAAATTCCGAGGTATCTGTGTATCCCTGTCAATGGCGGGTCCGCCGCCGTGGTCGAGTGGTTACGGTCACTGACTTATATACCACTGTAAACTATCATCACTGATGGTCATGGGTTCGAGCCCCGCTCAGGTCATGTCTCATTTATATGAAAAAGTTGGCAGTTTCTTACGGAGGTTGGTGCACCCAAGTACTGGTTAACCGCTGGAGCCTGCCCAGGAAAGGTGTTGTTAAGTAAACTGCCCGCCGGCGATATAGTCCGAAATGGTGCTGATGCAGGCGTAAAACCCGAAATATAACATAACTGTCAATGGCGGTTTCACAGTACTGTGTATTTCCTTGCTTCAGGTGGGTGCAGGTGCCATTGGTTGTGAAATGTTGAAGAACTGGGCTCTGATGGGCGTGGCATGCAGCGAGGGTGGTCAGGTGTATGTTACAGATATGGACATTATAGAGAAATCTAACCTCAACAGGCAATTTCTCTTCAGAACGTGGGATGTCACGGTAAGTTAAACACCTAGACCGCGTAAGTATTCAATTCGAAGAACATACCCAAATTAGATATAGGAATGTGGAAATGATTTAGTTAATCTTGTGTTCAAAGCTATATATAATATTCTTGTAGAAGATTTGTATGACTCTGAACACTGCACTTAAATTTCCATTCACAATTTATATAATTTGTAACATCTTTTGTGTTATACATGTAAATTTATTGGAATAAATACTGTTTTTAACCAAAATTCCAATTGATTTTGTCTAACCGCAGAAATCTTTGTCCGATAATTACAGCTTAGTACGTTCACGCTATGCCTGTTTCATAATGCTCCAATACGTTTTCAGAAACACAAAGCGTCAACGGCAGCAAATGCAGCCAAAGCGATGAACCCGTCATTCCGGATTACTCCACAGGAGAACCGGGTAGGTCAGGATACCGAGAATATTTACACAGACGAATTCTTTGAGAAGTTGGACGGTGTGGCTAATGCGTTGGATAACGTAGATGCACGTAAGTTACTACCTACCACCATGTCTGTTGTCTTGTCTGATGTTCAATGGTTCAGCTCAAAGCTGTTGTATAATATACATATTAACAGTGACTCCTCAGGCTTGAATATAGAGACCAACGTGTCACTCAGTATATGCTCCCATCTCTCTGGGACAGCCCTGTATAGCCAACGGGCTCATTCTAGCGGGTAACTTGGGCAAATAGTCAAAAATTGTTTTCAATTTTGATACACAACTTTGTCCAGTCAACTACACTGGCTCAATATAAAGCACTACTTCTATTCAAATGTTGTATTTAATTGTGATATTGTGTATTTTAACTGTATTTTGTTGAAATTTATTAAATAACACAATTTAAGGACACAATCGCGTGACTTCTCATTTTTCCCCAAAAATTATGACCTAGAATGAGCCCTGTAGCCATACACTCGACATAAACACCCAAGATTTATTCTATGGCAGAATGACGGGGCACGCCGCCTCCGTGGTCGAGTGGTTACGGTCGCTGACTTGTATACCACTGTAACCTATCATCACTGATGGTCACATGTTCGAGCCCCACTCAGGCAGTGTCTCTTATATGAAATTTTTGGCAGTTTCTTACAGATGTTTGTGCGCAAAATACTGGTTAACCGCTAGAGCCTGTCCAGGAAAGGTGTTAGGTAAATTGACCGCCGGCGATCTGGCCCAACATGGTTGTGATGAAGACGTAAATCCCGAACAAATTGTTGTTGAGTAATTGGTTGAGCATCATAGTGTTGAAGGGCCGTAAAACGTGTAACCAACAAAGGGCCTCGGCTATAGAATGTTTGTAAATATTGGAGTCGTGATAATGCAGTGGATGCGATGTGCGTTCGCTTTAGGTGCGATAGTTCGAGCCCCGCTGGAGCTGTTACGATTGTGCCCTTAGGCAAGACATTTAAATTCCACTTTGCCTCTTCTCTCTCCCTCGTGGCGATGGATTCCATCAGGAATGTGGTCTCGAGAGAGAGTGATTAATATAAGTTATAAGAACTTGTTTCGCAATCGAGCTAAAATAAATTTGTATAAACTAAATAATGAAATGATATGTTCTTAGCTCGTTATTGTTTAAAGTTATACCTACTTGTGTTTTGTTGTAGGTATGTATATGGACAGACGATGTGTATACTATCGTAAACCGTTACTTGAATCGGGCACACTCGGAACTAAAGCTAATGTTCAGGTGAGTGGTTGATTTAAAGTATGTACACATACAGTCAAACCTGTGTTAGTGGTCACCTCCATTAAGCAGCCAACATGTATTAAGCAGTCACTATGCTGGCTGATTAAGACAGGTTTGACTGTATACATATTCAACACATACACAATACAATATATTGATGGTAGATTGAACTGAAAGTTCTCAGCAGGCTAAAATAGCTGCAGAAGTCATTGAAAATTAATAATTTCTGTCTAATGGTTTTGTTCTTACTTCAGATGGGATGTGTCGTTTGGGGCAACAAATACACAAACGCTGTTTATTATATATACCTTTAAGGACTTGTTGCGGCATGCAGAAAATGTTTTCAAGCTTATTTAAATGGGTTAGAATGTTTATAGGATTTATTCTAGAATGGAAAAAGGGGCGGGTTAGAAAAGGGGCCAAATGGGTCAGAAAAGGGGCAGGGTGCATTATGAGGTGCGGGAGGTGTTAGCCCCTAGAAAATGTTGCTAAATTACGATAATTGATCAATGAGGCAGTAAGGCAGTACATATTGGAGATGATGATTGAGCTTATTTACCCTCACCGCCGGCAAACCATGTGGTGATGATGATTGAGCTTATTTACCCTCGCCGCCGGCAAACCATGTGGTGATGATGATTGAGCTTATTTACCCTCGCCGCCGGCAAACCATGTGGGCGAATGTAAGGTGAAATGGGCCGATGATTTATATACACCTGTTGAGCCTTTATCAAAGGCAAGAGGGTGGGGATAATGGATGGACAAAATGGTGGAGGCTAAAAAGTCTCAAGAAGAAAATGCTAGTTTATGCTGTTATGATTTCTGCTGGATTGGAATGTATCGGATTTTTTGTACCGAGAACAATCGTCAACCATTTAAGTGAAATACCGGTATGTCTTGAAACATCATCCGTCCATTGCATTTATCTATATCCGTGTTTCGGTGGATCGCTGAAAAGTGAAGATTTGTTTTATAAGCAATACAGCTAGTTAACCCATGGAATGTTTTTGTACATATATATTGTGTATGTTACAGGTAGTAATACCACAATATATTGTGTATGTTGCAGGTAGTAATACCGCAATATATTGTATATGTTACAGGTAGTAATACCGCAATATATTGTATATGTTACAGGTAGTAATACCGCAATATATTGTATATGTTACAGGTAGTAATACCGCAATATATTGTATATGTTACAGGTAGTAATACCACAATATATTGTATATGTTACAGGTAGTAATACCGCAATATATTGTGTATGTTGCAGGTTGTAATACCGCATGTGACGGAATCATACTCTTCATCTCAAGATCCACCGGAGAAGTCGATACCAATCTGTACGCTCAAGAACTTCCCAAATGCAATAGAACACACTCTGCAGTGGGCGCGAGACACATTTGAAGGAGAGTTCAAAGGACCAATAGAAAGCGCTTGTCTGTACCTGAGCGATCCAAAATTTATGGAGAGAACTTTAAAACTACAAGGAACACAGCCTGTGAGTATTTGACTAGTTTGTAATTTAATTGTGCTTATCAAAGACATATATTTGGAGAGTATATACACACATATTGTAGGACATCTGGGAATACGCTTGTTGGTAGACTATAGTGTATAGACTATAGTTTGCAAAAAAAAGAATTAAACTTGCAGCCATAGTACACATTAGTGTGGTATGCATCATTTTGAAGGACATTTGGAAACATTTACACTCTTCTCCAGACTGCAATAAATATGGTACATTGATGTTGTGCAATTACCGAGTATTATATTTGTATTTTTACTTGTAAGTTCGAAATTGCCAGTAAATTTCGGATCATTTATCAAAATAGCATGTAATGAGAGACATCGGTGAGTTACTGCCCCTGAATACTCGCTAAAAGTAGATATGGCCTATTGAGTAATTTCCTCTGTTATTATCATTGTTTCCTTTGCACAATATGCTAGCAAAGATTTATCCAAATTCTCATCTTATAATTATTAAATGACCATATCTCGATATATACCCTACAGTACATGTGATGCGTGAATATTTGTAAAGAAATATCAATTAACTAACATGATTTTGATCATACTGCATTATCTGGTTAGAGAACAACAGTAAAACCAAAGGATTCCAAGTAAAAGGACATATTTACATTTTGGGATAACTCTGACTCTATCTGCCAAGGGAGGTAATAGAAAAACCAGCAATGTATCTCATTTTAGATTGTTTGTCACAATGGCCTGTAAATTTCAGATCGTTAATTACAATGGCCTGTAAATTTCAGATAGTTAATTACAATGGCCTGTAAATTTCAGATAGTTAATTACAATGGCCTGTAAACTTCAGATCGTTAATTACAATGGCCTGTAAATTTCAGATAGTTAATTACAATGGCCTGTAAATTTCAGATCGTTAATTACAATGGCCTGTAAATTTCAGATCGTTAATTACAATGGCCTGTAAATTTCAGATAGTTAATTACAATGGCCTGTAAATTTCAGATCGTTAATTACAATGGCCTGTAAATTTCAGATCGTTAATTACAATGGCCTGTAAATTTCAGATCGTTAATTACAATGGCCTGTAAATTTCAGATCGTTAATTACAATGGCCTGTAAATTTCAGATCGTTAATTACAATGGCCTGTAAATTTCAGATCGTTAATTACAATGGCCTGTAAATTTCAGATCGTTAATTACAATGGCCTGTAAATTTCAGATCGTTAATTACAATGGCCTGTAAATTTCAGATCGTTAATTACAATAGCCTGTAAATTTCAGATCGTTAATTACAATGGCCTGTAAATTTCAGATCGTTAATTACAATGGCCTGTAAATTTCAGATCGTTAATTACAATGGCCTGTATCTTTAAGAACATTTCGTCAATATCGTGTACATTTCAGATCGTTATTTACAATGGCCTGTATCTTTAAGAACGTTTCAGCATAATAGCGTGTACATTTCAGATTGAGGTGTTGGATACTGTGCGTAAAGTTCTCGTAGATAACAAGCCATCAAGCTTCCAGGACTGTGTGATGTATGCCAGAAAGCTGTGGCAGGAGAATTATGATAATCAAATACAACAGCTGCTCTTTAACTTCCCAGCAGATCAGGTAATGGGGAACACGGAAGTTTGTTCACATGAATTTAGTTAGTGTGTATTCTAGCGTGGAAAAAAGTACACGGTGGGTGAGAAAAGAGGCTGGGTGTGCGTTTGGATCCACGGTGAGGTGTGGGACGGCATTTATGTTAATAGAGAATATTGGCATCAACTGCTGTAACAAATAAAGGTGTATATTTAGGATGTAAGATCATGCGTTTCCATTAATGATAACACACCTTCATCTCAATAATATTAAAGCAGCATTATATCGTAATAAAGGATGTTTTTGGTAAAATATAAGTACTAATGTGTGTGTATTTACAAAATTCGAAATAGTTGCTCAGAAACGATAAAATTCAAATAAATATAAACCGTCGTATGCGCGAACTGTTGATGATCAACAAAACGAAATGTAAACACGCAAAGCGCGCATGCGTGAAACAACAGCGGATATGCCATGTTTGTTTTCATTATTGCCGAAGGAGGACGATGCAGTCCGAACGTAAATCGGGTTCCGATTGTAAACACGTACGTGTGACCGACCGACTCGGAAAGTCCTACTTTCGGTTTCAAGTTTGTTTTATCGCAAAAAACATTGTTTACTAATTGAACATAATTATACAAATTATAATGTAAGAATGTGTAGCAGCATTGATACCCATACATAATGTAAGAATGCATAGCACCATTGCTACCCATACGTAATGTAAGAATGTGTAGCAGCATTGCTACCCATACGTAATGTAAGAATGTGTAGCAGCATTGCTACCCATACATAATGTAAGAATGTGTAGCAGCATTGCTACCCATACATAATGTGAGAATGTGTAGCAGCATTGCTACCTATACATAATGTAAGAATGCGTAGCAGCATTGCTACCCATACATAATGTGAGAATGTGTAGCACCATTGCTACCCATACATAATGTAAGAATACGTAGCAGCATTGCTACCCATACATAATGTGAGAATGTGTAGCACCATTGCTACCCATACATAATGTAAGAATACGTAGCAGCATTGCTACCCATACATAATGTGAGAATGTGTAGCACCATTGCTACCCATACATAATGTAAGAATACGTAGCAGCATTGCTACCCATACGTAATGTAAGAATACGTAGCAGCATTGCTACCCATACGTAATGTAAGAATACGTAGCAGCATTGCTACCCATACATAATGTGAGAATACGTAGCAGCATTGCTACCCATACATAATGTGAGAATACGTAGCAGCATTGCTACCCATACATAATGTAAGAATACGTAGCAGCATTGCTACCCATACGTAATGTAAGAATACGTAGCAGCATTGCTACCCATACATAATGTGAGAATACGTAGCAGCATTGCTACCCATACATAATGTAAGAATACGTAGCAGCATTGCTACCCATACATAATGTAAGAATACGTAGCAGCATTGCTACCCATACGTAATGTAAGAATACGTAGCAGCATTGCTACCCATACAATGTGAGAATACGTAGCAGCATTGCTACCCATACATAATGTGAGAATACGTAGCAGCATTGCTACCCATACATAATGTAAGAATACGTAGCAGCATTGCTACCCATACGTAATGTAAGAATACGTAGCAGCATTGCTACCCATACATAATGTGAGAATACGTAGCAGCATTGCTACCCATACATAATGTGAGAATACGTAGCAGCATTGCTACCCATACGTAATGTAAGAATGTGTAGCAGCATTGCTACCCATACATAATGTAAGAATACGTAGCAGCATTGCTACCCATACGTAATGTAAGAATGTGTAGCAGCATTGCTACCCATACGTAATGTAAGAATGCGTAGCAGCATTGCTACCCATACATAATGTAAGAATGCGTAGCAGCATTGCTACCCATACGTAATGTAAGAATGTGTAGCAGCATTGCTACCCATACATAATGTAAGAATGTGTAGCAGCATTGCTACCCATACATAATGTAAGAATGTGTAGCAGCATTGCTACCCATACATAATGTAAGAATGTGTAGCAGCATTGCTACCCATACATAATGTAAGAATGTGTAGCAGCATTGCTACCCATACATAATGTAAGAATGTGTGGCAGCATTGCTATTCATACATAATGTAAGAATGTGTAGCAGCATTGCTACCCATACATAATGTAAGAATGTGTAGCAGCATTGCTATTCATACATAATGTAAGAATGTGTAGCAGCATTGCTACCTATACATAATGTAAGAATGCGTAGCAGCATTGCTACCTATACATAATGTAAGAATGTGTAGCAGCATTGCTACCCAATTATAATGTAAGAATGCGTAGCAGCATTGCTACCTATACATAATGTAAGAATGCGTAGCAGCATTGCTACCTATACATAATGTAAGAATGCATAGCAGCATTGCTACCCAATTATAATGTAAGAATGCGTAGCAGCATTGCTACCTATACATAATGTAAGAATGCGTAGCAGCATTGCTACCTATACATAATGTAAGAATGCGTAGCAGCATTGCTACCCATACGTAATGTAAGAATGCGTAGCAGCATTGCTACCTATACATAATGTAAGAATGCGTAGCAGCATTGCTACCCATACGTAATGTAAGAATGCGTAGCAGCATTGCTACCTATACATAATGTAAGAATGTGTAGCAGCATTGCTACCCATACATAATGTAAGAATGTGTAGCAGCATTGCTACCTATACGTAATGTAAGAATGTGTAGCAGCATTGCTACCTATACATAATGTAAGAATGTGTAGCAGCATTGCTACCTATACGTAATGTAAGAATGTGTAGCAGCATTGCTACCTATACGTAATGTAAGAATGCGTAGCAGCATTGCTACCTATACGTAATGTAAGAATGTGTAGCAGCATTGCTACCCATACATAATGTAAGAATGTGTAGCAGCATTGCTACCTATACGTAATGTAAGAATGTGTAGCAGCATTGCTACCCATACATAATGTGAGAATACGTAGCAGCATTGCTACCCATACGTAATGTAAGAATGTGTAGCAGCATTGCTACCCATACATAATGTAAGAATGTGTAGCAGCATTGCTACCCATACATAATGTAAGAATGTGTAGCAGCATTGCTACCCATACATAATGTAAGAATGTGTAGCAGCATTGCTACCCATACATAATGTAAGAATGCGTAGCAGCATTGCTACCCATACATAATGTAAGAATGTGTAGCAGCATTGCTACCCATACATATAATGTAAGAATGTGTAGCAGCATTGCTACCCATACGTATAGTGTAAGAATGTGTAGCAGCATTGCTACCCATACATAATGTAAGAATGTGTAGCAGCATTGCTACCCATACATAATGTAAGAATGCGTAGCAGCATTGCTACCCATACATAATGTAAGAATGTGTAGCAGCATTGCTACCCATACATAATTATAATGTAAGAATGCGTAGCAGCATTGCTACCCATACATAATGTAAGAATGTGTAGCAGCATTGCTACCCATACATAATGTAAGAATGTGTAGCAGCATTGCTACCCATACATAATGTAAGAATGCGTAGCAGCATTGCTACCCATACATAATGTAAGAATGCGTAGCAGCATTGCTACCCATACATAATGTAAGAATGCGTAGCAGCATTGCTACCCATACATAATGTAAGAATGCGTAGCAGCATTGCTACCCATACATAATGTAAGAATGCGTAGCAGCATTGCTACCCATACGTATATGTAAGAATGCGTAGCAGCATTGCTACCCATACATAATGTAAGAATGTGTAGCAGCATTGCTACCCATACATAATGTAAGAATGTGTAGCAGCATTGCTACCTATACGTAATGTAAGAATGTGTAGCAGCATTGCTACCTATACATAATGTAAGAATGTGTAGCAGCATTGCTACCTATACGTAATGTAAGAATGTGTAGCAGCATTGCTACCTATACGTAATGTAAGAATGTGTAGCAGCATTGCTACCCATACATAATGTAAGAATGTGTAGCAGCATTGCTACCCATACATAATGTAAGAATGTGTAGCAGCATTGCTACCTATACATAATGTAAGAATGTGTAGCAGCATTGCTACCTATACGTAATGTAAGAATGTGTAGCAGCATTGCTACCCACATAATGTAAGAATGTGTAGCAGCATTGCTACCACATAATGTAAGAATGTGTAGCAGCATTGCTACCCATACATAATGTAAGAATGTGTAGCAGCATTGCTACCCAATTATAATGTAAGAATGTGTAGCAGCATTGCTACCCATACGTAAAATTTGAATTTTTCAAATATCTTATTTCATGCGATATAGGGCTGCTTTAATGCACTTATACATGTCACCGCAAATAAGCAGCCAATCTGTATTAAGCAGCGAGTGGCCGAGTGGTTACGGTCGCTGACTCCAAATCACTTGCCCCTCGCCGCCTGTAGGTTAGAACCACATTGGGTGTTGAATTATTTCAAGTGAGGAAGTTATACATCCGGTGCGGATGTTGTGTGGTTCTACTCGGATGCCCGTCCGTGCATAAAATAATGGGACAGAAGGGCACTGGTGCTCTTTATACACCAATAATAGCTGGAGAGTCGCTATGTAAGCTTTTGTGCGACTTTAATCCCCAAAAGCAGTCAGTTTCTTGATTTCCTAGAATGTTTAATATATACGTTTCACAGAGTTCCCTCTGGCTGATTTTTTCCCAAAAATTGGAGCCAATTAGAATAAATTGGAGCCCACTGGGAGTCAAACATTTTAGCCAATGGATCTTTTACTTACATAGCTGTATATCATAGAATGGATATTTAATAAGAAAATAACTGTGTTTAACCTTGTTCTATCTATGCATGTAATGTTCAATGCTCTTCTTATGTTGATGTGTATCCATGCCTATAGTCAAATAAAATTGTACGTTGTATTGTTGTATATTTCCAAGATATCAGTACTAAGTAAGTACATGTACAAATCCGTGTCATAATTGGTCCTGTGTATAATCCGCAACTAACAACTTCATATCAACTGTCATGCTTGCACAATACCGGCATCCACCTGTGAACGTGGTATCGATCGGTAAACACACACAACATATTTATGTAGTTTGGGCACTTAGTGTTATAGTACATTACAGCCGCTTACAACATTGCAAAAATGAAAATTACCAATGAAATTTGTTGGTGCCAGTTACTTAAGCCAATTCGCCAAATTTAGCGCCAGTTTTTGGCGATCGACAGCGGCGACTCTGGTTTCATCTACGTTCAACAACCACCTGTGTTAAGCAGCCACTTTAAGTGATTCACTTGGCTGGCTGCTTAAAAACGGGTTTGATTGTAAAATCGTACCTGTGTTTTCTATGCTGTACTGTAATTTTAAACTTTGTTGTTTCAGTTGACGAGCTCGGGTGCAGCATTCTGGTCAGGACCCAAGAGATGTCCACATCCACTCATATTTGACTCCAATAATGTAAGTGAATTGTGTATGTCATATTAAAAAAGTGTTTTATTTGTTTTCGATTACACGATTAAGGAAGCATTTACAACGTATATTAATCACTCTCATTGGCGTGGTTGATGACGTATATTCACTCTCATTGGCGTGGTTGATGACGTATATTCACTCTCATTGGCATGGTTGATGACGTATATTCACTCTCATTGGCGTGGTTGATGACGTATATTCACTCTCATTGGCGTGGTTGATGACGTATATTCACTCTCATTGGCGTGGTTGATGATGTATATTCACTCTCATTGGCGTGGTTGATGACGTATATTCACTCTCATTGGCGTGGTTGATGACGTATATTCACTCTCATTGGCGTGGTTGATGGCGTATATTAATCACTCATTGGCGTGGTTGATGGCGTATATTAATCACTCTCATTGGCGTGGTTGATGGCGTATATTCACTCTCATTGGCATGGTTGATGGCGTATACTAATCACTCCTACCGTACCATACCATTATCCACCATACGATCTCCCACCTTACCATCGCCCAGCCTACCATCGCCCACATCTCCCACCCTACCTTTGCCAGCCTACCATCGCCCAGCCTACCATCTCCCACCCTACCGCCTACCATCTCCCACCCTACCATCTCCCACCCTACCATCACCCACCCTACCATCGCCCACCCTACGATCTCCCACCTTACCATCGCCCAGCCTACCATCGCCCACCCTACCTTTGCCCAGCCTACCATCACCCACCCTACCATCGCCCACCCTATGATCTCCCACCTTACCGTCGCCCACCCTACCATCTCCCACCCTACCATCTCCCACCATGCCATCTCCCACCCTACCATCTCCCACCCTACCTTTGCCCAGCCTACCATCACCCAGCCTACCATCTCCCACCCTACCTTTGCCCAGCCTACCATCTCCCACCCTACCATCTCCCACCCTACCATCTCCCACCCTACCATCGCCCAGCCTACCATCACCCACCCTACCATCGCCCACCCTACGATCTCCCCTTACCATCGCCCAGCCTACCATCGCCCACCCTACCATCTCCACCCTACCATCTCCCACCCTACCATCTTGCATACTTATCTCTTTCTTGCTACTTGCATTATTAATAGCAGTCGTCCATCATTATTTAACATTAAATGTTTCATTTTCCAGAGCACTCATTTAGAGTTTGTGGCTTCGGCCGCGAATCTTAAAGCAGATATATACGGAATAAAACAGGTTCTGGACCGGGCTGCAATCAAGGTTATGGTTGATGCGATCCATATACCAGCGTTCAAACCCAGATCCGGCATCAAAATATCAGTTAATGATGCAGATCTCGATTCAAATTCCACCAATGGAAACTTTGGTAGGTTCTATGCTCTAGTGTGAATTGGTTTGTAACATTGTATTTGCATGGATCAAATTTTGGTTTCGAGTTTGAAAGCCATAAATTCTTCAATGTATGTTGTGTTCCATTGGATGAGAACGAGGGCACGAAGGTTAAATCTTCGCATGTTCGTCACTTTGAACTTGTAATATAATTGTCTTAATACAAAACGGTGTCAGCGTATTCCAGAAACTCTTATCAAAGTATTGCCTACCTAGGATACGAAGTTTGCGTTTTAGAAAGGTTTTGTTTGCCAGTTAGCTCATTGCCTACCAATAATAGCTGGAGAGTCGTCCTATAATCCAAGCTGTCTGTGCGTCTATGAACCCCTAAAACAACCAACTTTAAATGATACCAGACCTGCCAACACTCATGATTCAGTCAGGAGTTGCACCCCCATGACCAGATCCTCCCTGTGGGGAGCCTCATTCTCCCGGTTTGAGAAAACATAATTGGCTCCAAAATATTTTCTCCGTACAGTCAAACCTGTGTTAGTGGTCACCTCTATTAAGCAGCCAACCTGTATTATTAAGCAGCCAGTTAACATATTCCCAATGTGTTGTTTTATTATACATTTAACCTCTATTAAGCAGCCACCTGTGCTAAGCAGCCACTTTCAGTTATTCCCTTGGCTGGCTGCTTAAGACAGACTGTAGTTAACATTTTATGTTTTGTCATACCATAGATAGAAATATACGAAACTACAGTCAAACCTGTGTTAGTGGTCACCATTAAGCAGCCACCTGTGCTAAGCAGCCACTTTCTGTGATTCCCTTGGCTGGCTGCTTAAGACAGGTTTGACTGTAGTTGATATTTCCACAGTGAAGAAATTGTGTTGCATGGAGTTCTTGGAATTTAGTTCCTAGATTTAACAATGTCCGTCTCCGTGGTCGAGTGGTTACGGTCGCTGACTTGTATACCACTGTAACCTATCATCACTGATGGTCACGAGTTCGAGCCACGCTCAGGCCGCGTCTCATTTATATGAAAAAGTTGGCAGTTTCTTACGGAGGTTGGTGCACCCAAGTACTGGTTAACCGCTGGAGCCTGCCCAGGAAAGGTGTTGTTAGGTAAATTGCCCGCCGGCGATATAGCCCAAAATGGTGCTGATGCAGGCGTAAAACCCGAAATATAACATAACATAAGATTTAACAATTCTTGCCTATGTTGAGTATGTGTATTTATATTTTTTTCTTCAGACACGGATGATGTACAGAAATTAAAGGAACAGCTTCCATCGCCAGCCAGTATGAAGGGATCTGTGGTACGACCAGTGGAGTTTGAGAAGGACGATGATACCAACTTCCACATGGACTTCATTGTAGCATGTTCTAACCTGAGAGCAGAGAACTATGACATTCCGCCAGCAGACAGACATAAGGTATAGCATTGTAGCATGTTCTAACCTGAGATCAGAGAACTACGACATTCCGCCAGCAGACAGACATAAGGTATAGCATTGTAGCATGTTCTAACCTGAGAGCAGAGAACTATGACATTCCGCCAGCAGACAGACATAAGGTATAGCATTGTAGCCTGTTCTAACCTGAGATCAGAGAACTACGACATTCCGCCAGCAGACAGACATAAGGTATAGCATTGTAGCATGTTCTAACCTGAGAGCAGAGAACTATGACATTCCGCCAGCAGACAGACATACGGTATAGCATTGTAGCATGTTCTAACCTGAGATCAGAGAACTACGACATTCCGCCAGCAGACAGACATAAGGTATAGCATTGTAGCATGTTCTAACCTGAGAGCAGAGAACTATGACATTCTGCCAGCAGACAGACATAAGGTGTAGCATGTTCTAACCTGAGAGCAGAGAACTATGACATTCCGCCAGCAGACAGACATAAGGTATAGCATTGTAGCATGTTCTAACCTGAGAGCAGAGAACTATGACATTCCTCCAGCAGACAGACATAAGGTATAGCATTGTAGCATTTTCTAACCTGAGAGCAGAGAACTATGACATTCCGCCAGCAGACAGACATAAGGTATAGCATTGTAGCATGTTCTAACCTGAGAGCAGAGAACTATGACATTCCGCCAGCAGACAGACATAAGGTATAGCATTGTAGCATGTTCTAACCTGAGAGCAGAGAACTACGACATTCCACCAGCAGACAGACATACGGTATAGCATTGTAGCATGTTCTAACCTGAGAGCAGAGAACTATGACATTCCGCCAGCAGACAGACAGACATAAGGTATAGCATTGTAGCATGTTCTAACCTGAGAGCAGAGAACTACGACATTCCATCAGCAGACAGACATACGGTATAGCATTGTAGCATGTTCTAACCTGAGAGCAGAGAACTATGACATTCCGCCAGCAGACAGACAGACATAAGGTATAGCATTGTAGCATGTTCTAACCTGAGAGCAGAGAACTACGACATTCCGCCAGCAGACAGACATAAGGTATAGCATTGTAG
Organism: Archivesica marissinica; assembly: GCA_014843695.1. Taxonomy (NCBI): domain Eukaryota; kingdom Metazoa; phylum Mollusca; class Bivalvia; order Venerida; family Vesicomyidae; genus Archivesica; species Archivesica marissinica. The sequence continues at coordinate 20,390,498 of CM026398.1, forward strand.
CATGTTCTAACCTGAGAGTAGAGAACTACGACATTCCGCCAGCAGACAGACATAAGGTATAGCATTGTAGCATGTTCTAACCTGAGAGCAGAGAACTACGACATTCCGCCAGCAGACAGACATAAGGTATAGCATTGTAGCATGTTCTAACCTGAGATCAGAGAACTACGACATTCCGCCAGCAGACAGACATAAGGTATAGCATTGTAGCATGTTCTAACCTGAGAGCAGAGAACTATGACATTCCGCCAGCAGACAGACATACGGTATAGCATTGTAGCATGTTCTAACCTGAGATCAGAGAACTACGACATTCCGCCAGCAGACAGACATAAGGTATAGCATTGTAGCATGTTCTAACCTGAGAGCAGAGAACTATGACATTCCGCCAGCAGACAGACATAAGGTGTAGCATGTTCTAACCTGAGAGCAGAGAACTACGACATTCCGCCAGCAGACAGACATAAGGTATAGCATTGTAGCATGTTCTAACCTGAGAGCAGAGAACTATGACATTCCTCCAGCAGACAGACATAAGGTATAGCATTGTAGCCTGTTCTAACCTGAGAGCAGAGAACTATGACATTCCGCCAGCAGACAGACATAAGGTATAGCATTGTAGCATGTTCTAACCTGAGAGCAGAGAACTAGACATTCCGCCAGCAGACAGACATAAGGTATAGCATTGTAGCATGTTCTAACCTGAGAGCAGAGAACTACGACATTCCACCAGCAGACAGACATACGGTATAGCATTGTAGCATGTTCTAACCTGAGAGCAGAGAACTATGACATTCCGCCAGCAGACAGACAGACATAAGTATAGCATTGTAGCATGTTCTAACCTGAGAGCAGAGAACTACGACATTCCACCAGCAGACAGACATAAGGTATAGCATTGTAGCATGTTCTAACCTGAGAGCAGAGAACTATGACATTCCGCCAGCAGACAGACAGACATAAGGTATAGCATTGTAGCATGTTCTAACCTGAGAGCAGAGAACTACGACATTCCGCCAGCAGACAGACATAAGGTATAGCATTGTAGCATGTTCTAACCTGAGAGCAGAGAACTACGACATTCCGCCAGCAGACAGACATAAGGTATAGCAATGTAGCATGTTCTAACCTGAGAGTAGAGAACTACGACATTCCGCCAGCAGACAGACATAAGGTATAGCATTGTAGCATGTTCTAACCTGAGAGCAGAGAACTACGACATTCCACCAGCAGACAGACATAAGGTGTAGCATGTTCTAACCTGAGATCAGAGAACTACGACATTCCGCCAGCAGACATACATAAGGTATAGCATTGTAGCATGTTTTAACCTGAGAGCAGAGAACTACGACATTCCACCAGCAGACAAACATAAGGTATAGCATTGTAGCATGTTCTAACCTGAGATCAGAGAACTACGACATTCCACCAGCAGACAGACATAAGGTATAGCATTGTAGCATGTTCTAACCTGAGAGCAGAGAACTACGACATTCCACCAGCAGACATACATAAGGTATAGCATTGTAGCATGTTCTAACCTGAGAGCAGAGAACTATGACATTCCGCCAGCAGACAGACATAAGGTATAGCATTGTAGCATGTTCTAACCTGAGAGCAGAGAACTACGACATTCCGCCAGCAGACAGACATAAGGTATAGCATTGTAGCATGTTCTAACCTGAGAGCAGAGAACTATGACATTCCGCCAGCAGACAGACATACGGTATAGCATTGTAGCATGTTCTAACCTGAGAGCAGAGAACTACGACATTCCGCCAGCAGACAGACATAAGGTATAGCATTGTAGCATGTTCTAACCTGAGAGCAGAGAACTACGACATTCCGCCAGCAGACAGACATAAGGTATAGCATTGTAGCATGTTCTAACCTGAGAGCAGAGAACTATGACATTCCTCCAGCAGACAGACATAAGGTATAGAATTGTAGCATGTTCTAACCTGAGAGCAGAGAACTACGACATTCCGCCAGCAGACAGACAGACATAAGTTATAGCATAGAAACATCTACTTGAAGATTACCATATTGAGAAATATTCTGTTTTGCTAAAAATTCTATCGTACAAAAATATTGTGTGCATTTATGCTTTGTAAAAAAAGTTTAAAATTTATTTATTTTACAACGATTGCGAAGCAAACCCACCTGTCCGATCTGGCGACTACATACCATCTCACATACTTACCGGTCCGAGAATCGAACCTGGGTTGCATAGATGAGAAGCGAGCGCGCTAACCACTGCGCTAATCGGACAACCTAATACGTATTAAAGTATAAAAAGAAAATCTTATTCAAGTATAAAAAGAAAATCTTCCATTTTCATGCCAAAATTGATATTGTTTTATTCCACATTAAGAAAGAATACTGTGTGTAATTAATCGGGTTATTGTTGTCTAAGCATGTCGTTTCATGGCGGCTCACTTCGGTCCCACGTTAAGTCGGGCTTGTCGATATATATGTGGGTAAATATAGGGGTGCACCGGATTTGGAATTCTCAAATCTGACCGGAACCAAATTTACTGGATTTAAGTAAAAATGCAAGCTTATTTTAGCACACTAACTGTCACTGTAATGCACATCCAATCGTGTATGTTCTGTTCTGTGCAAGATACTCGTGTCACTGGGTCATTGTTTGTTTACCATCACACGTAGGTGTGGAGGACATGGACTTGTAATTTGTTTGGTCATCACATGTCCCCCGCAACAATATTTGTTTAGTGAGCAAGATGACCATGACTTAAGTAATTCAGCAATCGTATGATTGGCAAACATTGTTGCCATGATAACGACTATCCTTGTTTATAGAGCATGTATTTTTATAAAGTATAAAATGTGTCTATGAACTGCAACAGACTATGGTGAAGAACATTCCAATCTGTTGAACATTAGCTTGGTTTAGTTGTTACAGTACTTGTTCACAAAAACAATTATTTACACAGCAATGCTGAAACCTTACTATGCATTTTTTATTTTCAGAGCAAGCTAATTGCCGGAAGAATCATACCAGCTATCGCCACGACAACTGCAATGGTTGTTGGTTTGGTCTGTTTGGAAATGTACAAGGTACAAAATTGTGCATTTTTTACGTGTGATTCCGTACCAACTTCTCAGGAAATTATGATAGGAATGTTGCCAAATATGATCTATTTCATGTTTTGTTATAATAACGAGCATCAGTTTGTCGACACTGGAATGACTAGTTTATAATGAGTCATACGAGCCGTTGGGCGGCCTTGTGGCCATTTTTGGGTCTTCTTCATTTCATACTTAGTAGCACCGCCTCTGCAGTCGAGTGGTTACGGTTGCTGACTTGTATACCACTGTAACCTATAATCACTGATGGTCACTTATACAAGCCCTCTCAGACCGTGGTCTCTTTATATGAAAAAGTTGGCAGTTTCTTACGGAGGTTGGTGCACCCAAGTACTGGTTAACGGCTGGAGTCTGCCCAGGAAAGGTGTTGTTAGGTAAACTGCCCGCCGGCGATATAGCCCAAAATGGTGCTGATGCAGACGTAAAACCCGAAATATAACATAACACAAGTTTCTTACAGAGGTTTAAACTTTATAACTTATATTAATCACGCTCATTGGCACAGATGAAAGCATAAATGTGGTGATTCATGTGGGAGGAAACCGGAGTATCCGGAGAAAATCCACCTGTCCGATCTGGCGACCACGTACCATCTCACATCTTACGGAGGTTGGTGCACTATGTACTGGTTAACCGCTGGAGCCTGGCCAGGAAAGGTGTTGTTAGGTAAACTGGCGGTCGGCGATATATCCTAAAATGGTGCAGTGTTTTGGCTTCATTGTTTGATGGATATTGATTGTGTTTGTATTTCAGTTGATACAGGGTCACAAGAATATGGAGTTGTACAAGAACGGTTTCTGTAATCTTGCCCTGCCGTTCTTTGCTTTCTCAGAGCCAATTGGTGCACCAAAGAACAAGGTAAGTCATGTAGATCACCCAATGTCCGTCCGTCTGTGTATAATCACTTCCAACCACAGGGATTCGGCACGTTTGGTGGTACTAGTATATATAATTAAGTACAGGGATTCTACTCTGTGGGATGTCAGATTTCGCATCGATCAGTAAAATGGCCCTATCTGAAACAATTTTGAACAAATCGGTCCAAATATAACACTTATCCCGAGTCTTTATATTGTTCTTCAAATAAAACACAACTTTAAGCTGCATGTATACTTTGCAAACAATTGCCACAGACATTGGCCATAGCAGGTCACCTTTCCATACTACGGGTTTTGTCAGCAACAAAAAAAAATCTTCGACGGGAGAGTTTTAACAGTGAATAAATAACATTATCAATAAAATGTGTTTCCACTAACGTGTAGGTTTATTCGTCAAAAATGTACGTCAAAAATAGATTTTGTAGAATTTTTCATGAAAATTTCTCCAGCGGCGCAGTTCACGTTGAAAAAAAGTAATCTCCGCTGACTGAATGGTTTCCCGATTGGTGCAGGGTAGAAACTGCCAGGCTGGGCGAAAGTAAACCGGAAGTTAAATATAATGGAATTTTGAAGATTACTTTTTTTAGTAAAAATCATTAATACCTTATTATTTATATACAAGAGATGACTATGAATGGGTAAAATAAAATTATGATATTCTTCATAAAAAAAACAACATCTAATTGCATTCTAATAATCCCATCAGAATGCTCGTTTCAACGCGAACTGCGCCACTTGAGAAATTTTCAAAACAAATTGAAAAATTCTGCGAAATCTCTTTGACATACATTTTTGCCGAATAAACCTACACGTTAGTGGAAACACATTTTATTGATAATGTTATTCAATGTTAAAACTCTCCCGTCGAAGATTTTTTGTTACTGACAGAACCCGTGTCCTAGTATGGAAATGTGACCTGCTATGGCCAATGTCTGTGGCAATTGTTTGCAAAGTATACATGCAGCTTAAAGTTGTGTTTTATTTGAAGAACAATATAAAGACTCGGGATAGGCGTTATATTTGGACAGATTTGTTCAAAATTGTTTCAGATAGGGCCATTTTACTGATCGATGCGAAATCTGACATCCCACAGAGTAGAATCCCTGTACTTAAATATATATACTAGTACCCCCAAACGTGCTTCCAACAGGTACTTCAATCTCATCCCATACCATCGCCTGATAATATTGTATTGCTCTATAAACATATATCAGGGCTCCCACCGGTGGGTCCTTGAATTCTGCTTTAAGGGGTTCCGGTTTTGAGGCGTACCACTGTACTTCAATTTAATAAGAATCGAGGCCTTAATAATGAAGACATTCTGTTTACAATACTAGAATGTTAAATTGTGTAAATTTTTATGTAAAATGACAGCTAATTTTAATACCTGTCCAGAAATTCCAGAAAATTCCACTTTGACGTAACACTGTTAAAATCCATACATAGAGAGAATAAACCATGCATGTCTATTGGTCTTGAATTTTGGAAGAAAGGCACTGGAAAGTCCTTGTAATGAACCGGCCAACAAGGGTGGGACCCATGATGTATGTAGCAATCACAATCGTATTACAAATAGATAATTAGCAAATGGGTTGGGCCACAAGTTCTAACAACATTAATGATTGGCCCCTCCTCATAGATTTGAACACTACACAATGTGATCTGCGTAATTAAAGCTGAAAACATGTACATGATGCATTTTACAAGATTGAATGTATGTAGTTATTAGTCTATGACTTTGCCAAGAAATGTACCAGTCAGCACAATCTAGTTTCCCAAGAAGTGCATCACAGGACCAAAGCTCCCAAGAAGTGCACCCCAGCACAATCATATTGTGGAAGTCGTGATAGCGCAGTGGATGCGCGTTCGCTTCAGGTGCGAAAGGTCTGGAGTTCGAGCCCGCTGGAGCCGTTACGATTGTGCCCTTAGGCAAGGCATTTAAATTCCACGTTGCCTCTTCTCTCTCCCTCGTGTCGATGGATTCCATCAGGAATGAGGTCTCGAGAGTGATTAATATAAGTTATAAGAACTTGTTTCGCAATCGAGCTAAAATAAATTTGTATAAACTAGCACAATCATAGCTTGAGCAAAAATGAAAATGAAATTAACAGTGGGAATTAAGTTATTGATCAGCTTGTGACACTGCCAAAATAGCTACAACGAAGACTGTTCGTCAACAAATGAGGGCTCCAGGGGAAGGGAAGACATTGTGAACTCTCTCATAAGTTCGGTCACACGAGGGTAGCAAACTAGTATAAATGTTTGTGCTTGGCGTAGTTTCAATATTTGAATTTTACAGTGTTTGTAATTGTTTAAAACAAGTGTAATAGCTGAAATAGGTCGGAACTATTTTGAGAGATATTATAATTTTTGCAATTTATTTCCAGAGTATTTTTGATTATATTTTTAGTATTACGACACAGAGTTCACGCTATGGGACAGGTTTGAGATACAGGGTGAAATGACGATGCAGGAATTCCTTGATTACTTTCAGGTATGGTCATTGATGCTGTAGTTGTAGTACGTTGATATTGATAATTTTATATATTTGTTACTCTTTGGCAAATGGCGCAGAGCACACATTGCTTAGGTACTGGTTAACCACTCTTAGGTACTGGTTAAACACTTTGGTCTGTAAATCCGCCCAACATAATTTTATGTTCACACATGTGGGGGTTTCTAATATACATGTGTAATCCATGCTTTAATATATGTTTTATGTACTAGTAATACATAACTTTTTTCCAATCTCACATTCGTGACTCGAGCATCTGATTGGTTCAGCCGAGTGTAAATCTCGGAATCAACCAATCAAATTTCTTGAGCTCGAGATCTGAGAAAAGTGTAAATAATTTATTAGGTTGTAACACTTTTCTCAAACTCGAGCTCAAATGATCTGATTAATTGATTCTGAGTGTTACTGTCAGCTGAACCAATCAGACTGAGTTTTGAGTTTGGAGAAAAGTTTTATAACCTCATGGGCCCAGGTGTGCTTAAATAGTGACAGTCGGAGCAACGCACAAATATACCTGCTGTAAGCCAAGTTATTGCATAGTTTATTTTATAGCTAGATCCAGTTCAACTTGGATATTTATTTAGGAACGTCCATACAAGTTGTAATGTCCGGTGTATTATTTGTGGTGTTTATTGACGGGAGATTATGTTTAAGCCAATCGTCTCGGACCTTTAAAGCCTGAAAATTGCCATTTATGGCTTTGGTCTTGACTTCATAAACAAGTTTATATATGAAATCAGTATAAAGATTATGATGTTGTCGTCACAAGGTGTAACGATTCTGTATTTAAAGCTTGTACTATATTGTAGAATGAAGACCAGATCGATGTTTCGATGTTGTCACGAGGTGTAACGATTCTGTATTTGAAGCTTGTACTATATTGTAGAATGAAGACCAGATCGATGTTGTTACAAGGTGTAACGATTCTGTATTTAAAGCTTGTACTATATTGTAGAATAAACACAAGCTGGAGATTACGATGCTGTCACAAGGTGTTACGATGCTGTACTCATTCTTCATGCCGGCAACCAAGAGAGCAGAGAGAATGGCACTTCCGTATGTACACCGACTACCATTGCTCATTTTGAACATCTTTGATGTGACACCTTTCACACGTGATTTCCACTGGTTTCTTAAACATGTTCTTAACATTGGCATTCTGACGGCTCATTGGAATTCTGACGGCTCATGGGCATTCTGACGGCTCATAGGCATTCTGACGGCTCATGGGCATTCTGACGGCTCATTGGCATTCTGACGGCTCATGGGCATTCTGACGGCTCATATGCATTCTGACGGCTCATTGGAAGTTTGTGTCAATTTGTCCCATTGCAGTTCTCAGTTTTAGAAGATAATTCCAATGGTACTCTGAGTAGTATTTCATGCACATGGCAGGCACCCATGTAGAACCACCAACCTTCTGTAGATCAGCCAGTTAGCTTCCTTGAATTAAAGAATTTGACAGCTAGGGTTAGGGTTAGCTCGATAATAATCCATGTAGGTAACGCAAACAAGGTGTCGAATATGTTGTTGTGGTTCTGTATCATAAACCATAGTGTGTATCTGGGTCAGCTAGGTGTCTCTGTGAGTGTATCTGGCCCAGCTAGGTGTCTCGGCGAGTGTATCTGGCCCAGCTAGGTGTCTCGGGAGAGTGTATCTGGCCCAGCTAAGTGTCTTGGCGAGTGTATCTGGCCCAGCTAGGTGTCTCGGTAGAGTGTATCTGGTCCAGCTAGGTGTCTCGGGAGAGTGTATCTGGTCCAGCTAGGTGTCTCGGGAGAGTGTATCTGGTCCAGCTAGGTGTATCGGCGAGTGTATCTGGCCCAGCTAGGTGTCTCGGAGAGTGTATCTGGCCCAGCTAGGTGTCTCGGCGAGTGTATCTGGCACAGCTAGGTGTCTCGGAGAGTGTATCTGGCCCAGCTAGGTGTCTCGGCGAGTGTATCTGGCCCAGCTAGGTGTCTCGGTGAGTGTATCTGGTCCAGCTAGGTGTCTCGGGAGAGTGTATCTGGTCCAGCTAGGTGTCTCGGGAGAGTGTATCTGGTCCAGCTAGGTGTCTCGGCGAGTGTATCTGGCCCAGCTAGGTGTCTCGGAGAGTGTATCTGGCCCAGCTAGGTGTCTCGGCGAGTGTATCTGGCCCAGCTAGGTGTCTCGGCGAGTGTATCTGGCCCAGCTAGGTGTCTCGGAGAGTGTATCTGGCCCAGCTAGGTGTCTCGGCGAGTGTATCTGGTCCAGCTAGGTGTCTCGGGAGAGTGTATCTGGCTCAGCTAGGTGTCTCGGCGAGTGTATCTGGTCCAGCTAGGTGTCTCTGTGAGTGTATCTTGTCCAGCTAGGTGTCTCTGTGAGTGTATCTTGTCCAGCTAGGTGTCTCTGTGAGTGTATCTTGTCCAGCTAGGTGTCTGTGAGTGTATCTTGTCCAGCTAGGTGTCTCTGTGAGTGTATCTTGTCCAGCTAGGTGTCTCTGTGAGTGTATCTTGTCCAGCTAGGTGTCTGTGAGTGTATCTTGTCCAGCTAGGTGTCTCAGGAGAGTGTATCTGGTCCAGCTAGGTGTCTCGGGAGAGTGTATCTTGTCCAGCTAGGTGTTTGTGAGTGTATCTTGTCCAGCTAGGTGTCTCTGTGAGTGTATCTTGTCCAGCTAGGTGTCTCTGTGAGTGTATCTTGTCCAGCTAGGTGTCTCTGTGAGTGTATCTTGTCCAGCTAGGTGTATCTGGTCCAGCTAGGTGTCTCGGTGAGTGTATCTGGTCCAGCTAGGTGTCTCGGTGAGTGTATCTGGTCCAGCTAGGTGTCTCGGGAGAGTGTATCTGGTCCAGCTAGGTGTCTTGGGAGAGTGTATCTGGTCCAGCTAGCTGTCTCGGGAGAGTGTATCTGGCCCAGCTAGGTGTCTCGGGAGAGTGTATCTGGTCCAGCTAGGTGTCTCGGGAGAGTGTATCTGGTCCAGCTAGGTGTCTCGGCGAGTGTATCTGGCCCAGCTAGGTGTCTCGGAAGAGTGTGTCTGGTCCAGCTAGGTGTCTCGGGAGAGTGTATCTGGCTCAGCTAGGTGTCTCGGCGAGTGTATCTGGTCCAGCTAGGTGTCTCTGTGAGTGTATCTTGTCCAGCTAGGTGTCTCTGTGAGTGTATCTTGTCCAGCTAGGTGTCTCTGTGAGTGTATCTTGTCCAGCTAGGTGTCTGTGAGTGTATCTTGTCCAGCTAGGTGTCTCTGTGAGTGTATCTTGTCCAGCTAGGTGTCTCTGTGAGTGTATCTTGTCCAGCTAGGTGTCTGTGAGTGTATCTTGTCCAGCTAGGTGTCTCTGGGAGTGTATCTGGTCCAGCTAGGTGTCTCGGGAGTGTATCTTGTCCAGCTAGGTGTTGTGAGTGTATCTTGTCCAGCTAGGTGTCTCTGTGAGTGTATCTTGTCCAGCTAGGTGTCTGTGAGTGTATCTTGTCCAGCTAGGTGTCTCTGTGAGTGTATCTTGTCCAGCTAGGTGTCTCTGTGAGTGTATCTTGTCCAGCTAGGTGTCTCTGTGAGTGTATCTTGTCCAGCTAGGTGTCTCTGTGAGTGTATCTTGTCCAGCTAGGTGTCTCTGTGAGTGTATCTTGTCCAGCTAGGTGTATCTGGTCCAGCTAGGTGTCTCGGGAGTGTATCTGGTCCAGCTAGGTGTCTCGGTGAGTGTATCTGGTCCAGCTAGGTGTCTCGGGAGAGTGTATCTGGTCCAGCTAGGTGTCTCGGGAGAGTGTATCTGGCCCAGCTAGGTGTCTCGGGAGAGTGTATCTGGTCCAGCTAGGTGTCTCTGTGAGTGTATCTTGTCCAGCTAGGTGTCTGTGAGTGTATCTTGTCCAGCTAGGTGTCTTGTGAGTGTATCTTGTCCAGCTAGGTGTCTCTGTGAGTGTATCTTGTCCAGCTAGGTGTCTCTGTGAGTGTATCTTGTCCAGCTAGGTGTCTCTGTGAGTGTATCTTGTCCAGCTAGGTGTCTCTGTGAGTGTATCTTGTCCAGCTAGGTGTATCTGGTCCAGCTAGGTGTATCTGGTCCAGCTAGGTGTCTCGGTGAGTGTATCTGGTCCAGCTAGGTGTCTCGGGAGAGTGTATCTGGTCCAGCTAGGTGTCTTGGGAGAGTGTATCTGGTCCAGCTAGGTGTCTCGGGAGAGTGTATCTGGCCCAGCTAGGTGTCTCGGGAGAGTGTATCTGGTCCAGCTAGGTGTCTCGGGGAGTGTATCTGGCCCAGCTAGGTGTCTCGGAAGAGTGTGTCTGGTCCAGCTAGGTGTCTCGGGAGAGTGTATCTGGCTCAGCTAGGTGTCTCGGCGAGTGTATCTGGTCCAGCTAGGTGTCTCTGTGAGTGTATCTTGTCCAGCTAGGTGTCTCTGTGAGTGTATCTTGTCCAGCTAGGTGTCTCTGTGAGTGTATCTTGTCCAGCTAGGTGTCTGTGAGTGTATCTTGTCCAGCTAGGTGTCTCTGTGAGTGTATCTTGTCCAGCTAGGTGTCTCTGTGAGTGTATCTTGTCCAGCTAGGTGTCTGTGAATGTATCTTGTCCAGCTAGATGTCTCTGTGAGTGTATCTTGTCCAGCTAGGTGTCTCTGTGAGTGTATCTTGTCCAGCTAGGTGTCTCTGTGAGTGTATCTTGTCCAGCTAGGTGTCTCTGTGAGTGTATCTTGTCCAGCTAGGTGTCTCGGGAGAGTGTATCTGGTCCAGCTAGGTGTCTCGGGAGAGTGTATCTTGTCCAGCTAGGTGTCTCTGTGAGTGTATCTTGTCCAGCTAGGTGTCTCTGTGAGTGTATCTTGTCCAGCTAGGTGTCTCTGTGAGTGTATCTTGTCCAGCTAGGTGTCTCTGTGAGTGTATCTTGTCCAGCTAGGTGTCTCTGTGAGTGTATCTTGTCCAGCTAGGTGTATCTGGTCCAGCTAGGTGTCTCGGTGAGTGTATCTGGTCCAGCTAGGTGTCTCGGGAGAGTGTATCTGGTCCAGCTAGGTGTCTCGGGAGAGTGTATCTGGTCCAGCTAGCTGTCTCGGGAGAGTGTATCTGGCCCAGCTAGGTGTCTCGGGAGAGTGTATCTGGTCCAGCTAGGTGTCTCGGGAGAGTGTATCTGGTCCAGCTAGGTGTCTCGGCGAGTGTATCTGGCCCAGCTAGGTGTCTCGGAAGAGTGTGTCTGGTCCAGCTAGGTGTCTCGGGAGAGTGTATCTGGTCCAGCTAGGTGTCTCGGGAGAGTGTATCTTGTCCAGCTAGGTGTTTGTGAGTGTATCTTGTCCAGCTAGGTGTCTCTGTGAGTGTATCTTGTCCAGCTAGGTGTCTGTGAGTGTATCTTGTCCAGCTAGGTGTCTATGTGAGTGTATCTTGTCCAGCTAGGTGTCTCTGTGAGTGTATCTTGTCCAGCTAGGTGTCTCTGTGAGTGTATCTTGTCCAGCTAGGTGTCTCTGTGAGTGTATCTTGTCCAGCTAGGTGTCTCTGTGAGTGTATCTTGTCCAGCTAGGTGTATCTGGTCCAGCTAGGTGTCTCGGTGAGTGTATCTGGTCCAGCTAGGTGTCTCGGTGAGTGTATCTGGTCCAGCTAGGTGTCTCGGGAGAGTGTATCTGGTCCAGCTAGGTGTCTTGGGAGAGTGTATCTGGTCCAGCTAGCTGTCTCGGGAGAGTGTATCTGGCCCAGCTAGGTGTCTCGGGAGAGTGTATCTGGTCCAGCTAGGTGTCTCGGGAGAGTGTATCTGGTCCAGCTAGGTGTCTCGGCGAGTGTATCTGGCCCAGCTAGGTGTCTCGGAAGAGTGTGTCTGGTCCAGCTAGGTGTCTCGGGAGAGTGTATCTGGCTCAGCTAGGTGTCTCGGCGAGTGTATCTGGTCCAGCTAGGTGTCTCTGTGAGTGTATCTTGTCCAGCTAGGTGTCTCTGTGAGTGTATCTTGTCCAGCTAGGTGTCTCTGTGAGTGTATCTTGTCCAGCTAGGTGTCTGTGAGTGTATCTTGTCCAGCTAGGTGTCTCTGTGAGTGTATCTTGTCCAGCTAGGTGTCTCTGTGAGTGTATCTTGTCCAGCTAGGTGTCTGTGAGTGTATCTTGTCCAGCTAGGTGTCTCTGTGAGTGTATCTTGTCCAGCTAGGTGTCTCTGTGAGTGTATCTTGTCCAGCTAGGTGTCTGTGAGTGTATCTTGTCCAGCTAGGTGTCTCGGAGAGTGTATCTGGTCCAGCTAGGTGTCTCGGGAGAGTGTATCTTGTCCAGCTAGGTGTTTGTGAGTGTATCTTGTCCAGCTAGGTGTCTCTGTGAGTGTATCTTGTCCAGCTAGGTGTCTCTGTGAGTGTATCTTGTCCAGCTAGGTGTCTCTGTGAGTGTATCTTGTCCAGCTAGGTGTATCTGGTCCAGCTAGGTGTCTCGGTGAGTGTATCTGGTCCAGCTAGGTGTCTCGGTGAGTGTATCTGGTCCAGCTAGGTGTCTCGGGAGAGTGTATCTGGTCCAGCTAGGTGTCTCGGGAGTGTATCTGGTCCAGCTAGGTGTCTCGGGAGAGTGTATCTGGTCCAGCTAGGTGTCTCGGGAGAGTGTATCTGGTCCAGCTAGGTGTCTCGGGAGAGTGTATCTCTGGTCCAGCTAGGTGTCTCGGGAGAGTGCTTCTCGAATTAAGTTGTGGGCCAGGTGCACATTCATTACCTGTTTACTTATTTCAACTTTGCCTTGATAATCATTCCAGAATGTCTGAAGTTGTGAAGAAGGTATCGAAGAAAAAGATTCCGAGCTATGTGAAGGCCCTTGTTCTAGAACTCTGCTGTAACGACACGGAGGGTGAAGATGTAGAGGTGCCCTATGTCCAATACAGACTAGCACACTGATGTTCGCCTAACTTTATTCCGACCAGTTCAACAGGGATTACCTCCCTTCAATTATAGTTTTGAGAGTATAATTGGCTGTGGATGTTAGGAATTGAGAAACTTGTGATGGACAAAAACTGCTTCAAACGTGTTTAAACCTTCATCTTGTATTCTTTCTAGTATTGTATGGTAACAATATGATCACCCTAGTTACCAGTACATATGCTGTTCTTACAATAACATCACAACACAGTCATCCTGGAGGGGAAGGGGATAGCGATGTAACAGACACACAGTCAGTTGGAACATTCTCTCTGGGGGGGGGGGTATACATGTATTATTTATATCATCAGTTCGCTCTTGCTACAGAACACGGCGTGCTACACACCAACATATTGTGTTTTAAGGTGCGGATGGTTAGAAAACGTCACTCTTTTGTGCTTCCGTATTTATTTTTTTGATAAAATTTAGCGTCACACTTTGAATAATCTTCGCAAAACTAGCCGGCAAATATTATGCAATTATTTAGAAATGTACTATTGAGATATTTATTTGCAAAGTCACACATTACCTTGAACAGTGGAGTTCGACTAACGTTTGTTTAACACAAGGATAAGTTTGCATACAAGTTAGTTTTATTTTTCTCAAGAAAACAAAATTGCAGAATGCGACTGTAATAATAGTGCTAAGTAACATTGTGACTGCTCTATAGTGCTATCTATGTTTAACGAGTATCTATGCGCTATTCTTAAAGTAATCTAAATAAGGATACATTGTAACGGCAGTTATCGACGATGGTATACTGACGTACCGATATTTATTTGGTACTTCTATATGTACATCGTACTTTTCTGTTTGAGAAGTTAATTCTGGTTACATCTGTATAGCAATGTTTGAATGGTGTTCTATTATTGTCATAAATGAATAAATAATTGCATTTATGTGTTGTTGGATTATTTTGACATGAAGTTGGTGTGTGTGTTTTACGTTTATTTATCGTCTCTACCTGTTGCCCATATAAGCGACGCCTCCTGAAGAGATTAGTCGTTTTGGAGGATAGTGCAATGATACAGACAGAGACCCATTCCAGAGTCAACTCTGGTTCTTTTATGTGCATGGTGTAAAGCACCGACACGAGACCTCGGTTTAAAGTCTCGTCTGAAAGACTGTTAATTTTATTATGGTCAGACGGTGGATCGAACCTGCGACCCCTGGATTACCAGTCCAACATGTTAACCACTGGACTACATATCCGTCTGTATGAAGTTGGTGTGGTTGCAGTCTGGATGCCACATGTGTGCCATTTTCAACCCAAGCTTGCTATGTCTCGCCTGTGATGTGCTCCGGGGTGAGCTAGCATAAAGTACTTGAGAACAGTACCTCACATTGTTAACAATTAGGTCGTCTAGGCCTGTCCAAGAAAACAAGTGCAGTGCTGTAGGCACGTGCCTAAACAGTTTCTTCAAAAATTATAAATACAACAACAAATGAAGGGGTGTGTGTGTAGCGAACCCATCGAATATGGAAAGAGTCTTTATTTCATTACCTTAAATGATAAAAACGATTTCACAACTTCTAAAATATGTTCCTGGTTTCTTATCGAAACGTGACTCAAATTGCAGCAATATAGACTCGAAAATGTCCTGTGGAAATTACCCTGACCCTATTGGCTTAATTGTGCCTCTTCATATATTGATGTCAAGCTACGCCCCTGCATCATGAATGTTAACGTAGTGATGTCTCATGTTATGCCAAGTTCTTTTTTGGAACTTTATAATAAATATTTCGGGGCCTCTGTTGTTAAAAGGCTAAACCCGTAAATGAGTATATGTAGGCTAAAAAGTGAGGTGAGCGACTGATACATTCCAGTGGTCCTCTGTTTAAAACTGTCTTTTGTACTCGAATTGTCATATTAATATAAATACAACGTTTTATTGAATCGTTCAAGTACAGGTAGAGTATAATCGATAATGCATGATCATTTAAGATTATGATCACCCGCTGCATGCCAAAATCTTCATTCTGGATTAAACGCTTTTATCATTTCAAAGCATTACATTTGGATCTTTAAATTTTGAAGTAAGAACATCGTACTCGAATACCCTACACAAGACATCACAACGGCATACACTATGGGGTATGTTACAACGTTCTTTCTGGGTTTTTTTGTCCTGTAGTCGCTATAAGGACGTGCACAGCATTCTATGATTATAATCACGCGGTAAGGTTACATTTTCTTTTGAAATTCGTGTTATGTGTAAAATAAAAGCACAATAAACATAATGAAATTGGACATTTTAAATGTATTCGAAATTAATGAAATCTTTTTTTTACTATCTTGGTTGTTTTTTAGGAAAATAGTATCCGAATTTGACCGCAAATCGTTCGGGATTATTTCCGTATAGCTACTCTCATTACTCTCATTCTAGCCACGTGCTCCTATTTGAAGTAAGTTCTGAAATATAGCACACCGTATGCAAATTAGTATCGCCGAGCATTTCCGTGTAGCTTGTCAATGGCGAAGGTTTCAAAAGTTGCCTTTTTTGTATCCAGTTCCATCCGCTTAGTGAATCACACAAGCGAAGAATTGATTGCGCGTATATCATGTTGTGCATGTCTTATTCACATTGTAAGTATAAGAACAACGGAACACGCACATACAGTACACGGAGTACGCGCATACAGTACACGGGACACGCGCATACATTGCAATGGTCACGCGCATACAGTACACGGGGCACGCGCGTACAGTACACGTGGTACGCGCATACAATACACGGGGCACGCGCATATAGTACACGGGACACGCACATACAGTGCAATGGACACGCGCGTACAATACACGGGACACGCGCATATAGTACACGGGACACGCGCGTACAATACACGGGGCACGCGCATATAGTACACGGGGCACGCGCATATAGTACACGGGACACGCGCGTACAATACACGGGACACGCGCATACAGTACACGGGGCACGCGCATACAATACACGGGACACGCGCGTACAATACACGGGACACGCGCGTACAATACACGGGACACGCGCATACAGTGCACGATCGCCTTTCTGAACAGGAATATATGACTTTAAGAGGAATAATCTGTACATAATGACGTCTGGAAGATTACCAGTGTAATCGCAGGATATAAAATGTTTTACGAAAAAAGATCGACTAGTTGTTCACAAAATCTAATCCTTTTTGTTGAAAGTAATCTGCGAAAGTACGACAGATTAACACCCTATATTGACAACTATGGTATACGTATTACGATTTCTCAGACGTTTAAGTAAGTTGTTTCGATCAGTACTTTAGCTTCCATCTTAAATCCCATATATAGCAAACATGTCAAGTGGAGTAGACAATTGAATGATCGGATAGAAATCTCTGCTGGCTATCGGGGGAAAAACGTACACTGTTTGTCTGGCTATCGGTGGGAAAACGTACAATGTTTGTCTGGCTATCGGTATAATATAACATATTGATATACGTTAGAAAACAACTGTTTTAGGTTTAATAAAATGTATTAAAACTGAGTGGACTTTCTCACAATTCCAGAAAGACTCGGACAACAACTTCTATCTCAATAATACGGTAAGAATACTTTATAAATGATGTGAGATTTGACTTATAAATTTGTGTTTCGGTACAGAATGCCTTTAAAGTGACACTACATCGCAAAAAGTAAACAATGGCATATTACGTCTAATAGTACTGTTGCCGCAAATTCTTCCGAAAATATTTGAACACTGTAAACGTTCCTTATAGCGGTCAGCCACGTTCCTGAATTGACGTTTGTTTATTATTGGAGTATATACTAAGCGTGTGCTACTGTGGTTTAGGGATAATTTAAATCAGATTAGTCTACAAAATAAATATCGCGGTAAGAATACGTTTTAAATGATGTCAGATTGACTTTATTACTGTAACATAAAGTAATTTTTATTTCGTTATAGAATGCCGATGGGTCAAACACTGGTTTTACTGTCAATCTTGACCGCTTTGATCTCTTAACCCATTCAACACCACGTAACTCACATGGACTGGTCCATGATATTCATAAACCAATAAATGAATCAGAAAATCACATTTGGACAAGTTCATTTATCAAAATGGGTAATTATGTCTAAAAATAGTCATATCACTGGCAAAAAGTGCAGATCCTGATGAGACGGCTCGTCACGAGCCGGCTCATCTGGATCTACACTTTTTGTAAGCCTATTTAGAGGTCTGTGGTGTTGAAAGGGTTAACTACCTTAGGTAGTTGGCCAAACATACAGACACACTTTGGTCAAACTAACTTACCATTTAACTTTTGTATACATATATGTAAATGCAACATTTTAACCTGTGATGTATGGTTTTACTGTTTTATAAATCATTGAATTGAAAGTAAGTTTTAAGATGCTGTTATATTATATCTTAGATTGTCTCTTATAACTCAAACATGAGTGGTTGTGTACATTGTTTTAATATTACTGTTTCAATATGTTGTGTATGCTTGTACAACAATGAGACATTAATAAACACTTATCTACATTCGGATCACATTTTTTCTTTTTATTGTAGTCAACCATCTCCCCCATATATATACATTCCAAATTAACGTGTTTATTGACTCGTGCCCGTTACCTATGTACAGGTGTATGTTATTTTGCAAATATAATTGTTAATATGTCCAGTACCGTAGCCAGAGGCAAATTTCAACCAAGACAATCTAGGGGCGTCCGGGGGTATGTTCCCCCTTACAAGTGTTGGGGTATTGAAGCGATTTCCTGCGTTTTCTGATTTATTGAGTTTAGACGTATAATTATGTACTGACATGTCAGCTCACTAGCAGTCAACATTTTATACAGCAAAGGGATATTTTTTGCATTGTATTTATTTCGTTTATTTATTTTGTTTGCTTTGGAAATGTTAACCGAGGAAACTGCTTCGGTGTGCCTCAGTGTGGCTACGGGCCTGGTGTCATTATAAAATTAAAATGTCATTTTCGTAAAATCTGTGTTCCTTAAAATAAAGATACTGTTCTGCTCGGTTCTGTATACAACTACAGCATTTAACACTACCGTTACACAACCTACATACTGAATATTTAACTGTTCTTTTAAACGTTTATTTCAACAAATTTATATTGCTGGTTGACGCGCGAAATCCACGTCGGCATTATTGGGGTTTGACTATATATGGAAGATAGATATATAATGATCAAAAGGTTCGATCCCCCGTCTGACCCTAATAGAATTAACAGTCTTTCAGAGGGGCTTTAACCCGAGGTCTCGTGTCGGTGCTGTACACCGTGCACGTAAAAGAACCAGAGGACACTCTGGAATGGGTCTCTGACTGTATCATTGCACTATCCTCTAATAATCTAAAATGACTAATCTCTTCAGGAGGCGTCGCTCATATGAGCAACCGGTAGCGACGATAAATAAACGTTAAACACACACAATGATCAAAAACAGTTATTGAAAAGTCGTTTAGAGCGTTAACAA
This sequence comes from Archivesica marissinica, assembly GCA_014843695.1. NCBI lineage: Eukaryota > Metazoa > Mollusca > Bivalvia > Venerida > Vesicomyidae > Archivesica > Archivesica marissinica. The sequence goes on from CM026398.1 coordinate 20,409,243, forward strand.
TCAAAATATTCAATTGCTCGTATTTTGTAGTACACTGAATGGCAATAGTTAATTATAAGGGGATCATTTTCAATGAGATATAAGTTTATCCCAGTCAGGTTCAAGTAGTTACCATAGACAGTAAGTATGTTTATTCCTACATGTCCTTAAAGCGACATTACACCGCAAAAAGCAAACAAAATGCATGTTCACGTATACATCCATTGCTACTACAAATTCTTCCGAATACTTTCGAACACTAATATTGACTCAATAAACAGTGTGTTTGTGGTATACAAGCTCTATTGACAGTAGCATTTCATAGAACGATAAATCTGTACGATGCATCGCAATTCAGGATACACGCATTGTATTATGCATGGCTGTTGACCATATTTACATTATTTTGATATGTCAACAAACCGCGTATACGACGTTTGTTTATTAGTTGAAATACTCAGTTTTTGAAGCAAATATTTGGTGAAAAAATTATAGCATATAATATGAAATTTCATTCTGCAGAAATTTGCATTTTCATTGATGTAGTATCGCTTTAAGTAGTTGTTTGTATGAATGTTGGTTAGTACCAAAATTACTAGCCCCACTATGTGGCTCTAGTTACCTCCCCCGCCGTTCGTCATATAGGGAATGCTAATGACGTGATAATAACGTACAAAAACACCTGCTATTACAAATACATTTTGTATACCATTCTTATTTTCTCGATGTGTCTCATTGAATGTCCAAACTGACACATTTATTTGTTGTTGTACATAACGCCAAATTTTACAGACATTACGTAGTTGTGCATTACGGTCTATGGAGAAGAAATTCGCAACGTGTAGATTTTGACGTCGTGTTAAAAACATATGTTGCATTACGGTCTATGGAGAACCTATTAAAAATACAAATTGTGACTTCAGAATTGGTACATTAAACTTGAAGGTGTCATCTCAATGTTGTTACTTCCGGCTATAATGATTTCATTTTTATGTATTTAATTGTGAAGGGACTTCATACATGAGGTGCACGAGTATGTCTTGCAGACTATTGTAATACTATTTACTGTAGTTATTGATAGTAGAACTGGCGTTTGTAAGTCAGTTAACCCATTCAACACCAAGTAACTCACATGGACTGGTCCATGATATTCATAAACCAATAAATGAATCAGAAAATCACATTTGGACAAGTTCATTTATCAAAATGGGTAATTATGTCTAAAAATAGTCATATCACTGGCAAAAAGTGCAGATCCTGATGAGACGGCTCGTCACGAGCCGGCTCATCTGGATCTACACTTTTTGTAAGCCTATTTAGAGGTATGTGGTGTTGAAAGGGTTAATATAATGGTATAGATAGTCACCCAGAAACGTTTGCTTTAATGTGCACCCCCAGTACCGTAACCAGAGGCAAATTTCAACCGAGGACATCTAGGAGGGGGTCCGGGGGCATGTTCCTTCTTACAATTGCTGCGGTATAGAAGCGATTTCCTGCGTTTTCTGATTTAATTAGTTTAGACGTATAATTATGTTCACCTCTCTAACAGTCAACATTGTATACAGCAAAGGGATCGTTTTTTGCATTTTTATTTATTTCATTTTTATTACTTTGGAAATTTTAATCGAGGCAGCTGCCTCGGCGTGCCTCAATGTGGCTACGGGCCTGACGTCTAGTATGCTGTTAGCCAGACAATACAATGTTTCCTATAATGTGTCTCGAAAAACCAAACAACGTGATTTAAATTTATAGTGCAATATAACTACAGTTAAATGTTTCAAGTTATTTTGAAGCGATTATTAAAATACTTATCCAGTGTTTATGTGTATCTGTTTATTGTCCGACTTCTCTTGACAACTCTATGGAAATTATCTCTTAACAATTCATATTTCGTTATTTGTATACACCAATTGTAGATCATTTCTTCTTTTGACATGAACGAACAAAACTCCCGAATATAATAACATGTCACAGTTTTTCGAGATTATAGCTTTGTGTAAAACTGTATCGAGGTTTTTGTCATGTTTTGTTATGAGCCTTTTCTTTATCATATGATGAATATAAAATAATCATTTAGTTTATACACATTTATTTTAGCTCGATTGCGAAACAAGTTCCCTCCTGGCGATGGATTCCATCAGGAATGAGGTCTCGAGAGCGATTAATAAATGTTGTAAGAAACGTCTCTCGCAATCGAGCTAAGATGGATGTGCATAAACTATCGTATAACCATAGTATAGTGTAACATTAGTATAGTATATAACATCATCATCATCGTCGTCGTCGTCGATGTCTTCGTCGTCGTCTTCATCATCACCACCACCACCATCAAACCTAATTCGAAGTTATAGTTGGAAAGCCACCATATTTCAATATTTAAACATCACATATGCATATACACCATTAATAGAATGTAAATTAATTTTATATTACAGGTTACTGATGATTTACATATATGTCATAAGTCAGAGCGCCCGCCTCATTTGTTGGATGTGAAGGACATGAAATATTAACATTAATTATCTCGCCGATAGTGCCTCGGAATCGAATTAATATTCACACAATGTGATTTGAAAACAAACTATTCATCGATTCTAGTTCGGATGACGTAAAGCTAATTGCCATATAGCTGTAGTTTCAATACAACGACTTTGTGGTATATGTAAACTCGTCTAATATATATTTCCGGTGAATTCGGAGACGGGAGAGTTTCGTGATGTGGAGTAATTGTCATGAGTGATTCGGATTTGCATTGATTTTCACTAATGTTTATTTTCAATATAATGTAAACGTTTGTTTTGTGTAACAAACCCAGGACGTGCTAGACATAGAAACGTTCAAATTACGCAGCTAAGGATCGAATATCTTGTAAACCACGGGAGAGGTAACACATCACTCTGGAAACTGCCCAACGAACAATGGGCTTGGGTGAGGAAGTAAGCGTGAAAAGGCGGAAAGTAATTTATGATGAATATACCGGCGGATTTTACGCGGAATCCAGGGTGGATAGTTTGCAAAGACAATGCGAATACAGGGCACGTCTTACTGACGTCATAAATAAAGCTGAAGAAGCTAAATACAAGATGGCATGTAAACAAGTGAACGCTGAGAAACATATATTTCTTGCCAGAAAAGAAAAGGTAACACATAGACACTCCGAGGCTTTACTTGACTACAAAGCCCACAGAAATGTGCTGGAACGGCTGGCTAAGGAAAGAGAAGACATATGTGCTCAGAAAGATGATATATATGGTAAATATCCACCGGATAGTCTACGTGTTAAACTTGATGAGCTAATAGACGAAGAACTACATGAACTGAGTCCAGTTGTCCGGCGCAGGCGAGAAGCGACGAGAATTCTGGGTAAAAGAACTGATTTATCTGAAGTCGATAGGACTTTATCTACAGAGGATATGTTTGATGACTTTAAATCGAGAAAAAGCCGGGTTTCTAGCCCGGCAAAACCACCGACACGGACTTCTGGTTCGGAGACGCCAAAACCGGCACCTAGGCTTATACTTCCGGCAATCACAGTGAGGCTTGGTAAAAATGGAACACAGTCACGTGTAATTGAACCTGGCACTAACAGACTGAATGATAACTCGAAATCGTATAACGACAGTTCTACTTTACCGTCCGTCTTTGTGACGGACCCGAGAGGAGGCCATGCCGCTCTAGGATGACATAGCTTGTTGTAATGATCTTAGAAAGAACAAACATCGATAACGAAGGCCTAATATGTGTTAGTTGTGTCAATTCTCGTTTTGTTTTGACGTGCTTTCCATAGAATTCACATGCTCGTCATGTCGGCATTCGGAAATATATAATTCATTCTTCATAATTTGTCGAAATTAGTGGACATTCAATACGTAAGAAACTGCATTTATTTATGCCAGTAGAGTTCGTGTATTTTCCTAAATTGGGAAACCTTGTCATTTCGTTTCTGTCTAATGTAGACCTTTATCTTTGTGCATGCATATATTGTGTATTACAAATACATTTTCAAAACAATAAATACAATGAGTGTGTGCCAGTCATAGAAATATGTGACCATCAAAGAATAAAATGTATGCCCATGTATAGAGGGCTTGAAGGAAATATTAAAGTATAAATATGCGTTTATTCTTCAAATTGGCTACACATAGACTAACGTTCATATGCATTTCATAGTGCTAACTTCCGTATACGACCGGTTACAAAGCTATTAGCGACTTTTGCAAACAACTTTTCATAGCAGAGGGTAATTTACAGATAGTAATTTCTCAGAAACCAGCTCATTTATGGGCATATCTTCAACATTTACTTACATTCTGAACACATTTGTATGGATCAACTATAATACTTTATTCGTAAATGTGTAATGAGGTTCATACATTCCACAACACAGTCTCAATATAGATCTAGATTCTAGATGACTTTAATTTCCAGGACCTTTGCACCCGCGAATTTGGTAATGATAGTTTCAAAGTTAATGTGCTCGTGGCGGTAACTATGTAACTGGTATGGATGCAAACCCTAATAAACATTCAAATGTCATGGTCGATCTCAGATAATTCTACACTGATTCGTATGTGTGCCAAATCCTGTTTTAATAGTTTACGAAGGCTTACTCTTTTCATATGTAAATGGTTTGTGTTAAGATAGTTCTTATATCATGGCCATGTTTTAGTTATTTTAAGTAACATCTGCTAATTAGGTCACCCTCAATCTGATTGAGAATGATAATTATTTTTCAAAAACCATTTCTTAATTGAGTGTTATAGTGTCTATAGTTCCTTCAGTTTCTTAGCACTATGTATTGTAATCATTTTTAGCTTTCAATTATCTACTACTCCTCAGATTTACCATGTATCTAATACTCTGACTGCATGTAATGCTATCAGTAACTGTGATACAAGTCTCTTGTAATTCTATTTATTGAATTTGGTATGTGTTTATATTTGCTGTAATGTACATATATGAGACTGATATAAAGATGCAAACACATGACACTGAACGATCTTTCCGCACTGACTGTGGATATTGGCATTGTTACAAGAACAACCAGGCAGACATGAATGTCTTTGTAGAGGGTTTTGTTTACCGGCAATATGGTGGTACTCGTGTGTGAAAGATGACATCAGAGCTGTACTACACATTCCGTGATATATCATATCAGAGTATGTATAATATATGCCATAATATTCGGCTAAGATGGTCTACGTCATAGCGACTCTTTGGCAAGTTAGAACCTGACTACATGTATAACAAAACGTATAACAACCTTAGACCGAAACAAATAAAAACTCATGTTCTTGTGTTACACCCAACCCGAATTTGATGGCCCGATCCGTTTTGTGGTTGTATATGACCATGTAGGTTGGAGCAATTATGAGTGTGCTCAAATGAGGAAATAAGAGTTGTCTTGTCGTTGTTTATCGGCGAATAAAAACACTTGTGTGGAGTTCTTACGTCACGTGATTTTCATTCATAAATAAGTGTTTACGGGGGGGGGGGCATATTCAACAGCCATAAAATAGACCGGCTCTAGTCGTGTTTTATTGCAGAATTAAACACGCTAGCTTTGTTTAAGAAATATATGCCTTTCAGCTACTTATTGGTGAAGAAAGCATGGTTTGTAGTTCTGCTGACGCGTAGGAATTAACCATGCATGCCGTATGACTAAGCGGTTAATTATGGCGGTCAGAACTACAAACCATGTTTTATACGACTATAGATAACGCAAATACAAGTTGGTAATATTTTCCGAGTGCATAAAAGACATCACAAAACTACAAACAAAATGGTAGTAAAATGGCGTCAGGTTTTGTCCGTCACCAGATTTAAACACGGTAAATTCTATCTTTGCGTATACAGACACAATGCTGAGAAATGTTAGAATCTGTGTTTATAGGAATAAAGAACAAACTATCGCGTCATGTTAGAATAATAATTAATATAAGAAACGTGCAACACCAAATTGCCAAAATAAATAGAGGATATTTGTGTTTATTAGTGTAAGATATGATTTTATAGAAATTGGCTAGCACACGTAATTAACCCTTTAAACACCACATACTTCTAAATAGGCTTACAAAAAAGTGTAGATCCAGATGAGCCGGCTCATGACGAGCCGTCTCATCAGGATCTGCACTTTTTGCAAGTAATATTACTATTTTTAGATTTTTTTTTACCCATTTTGATAAATGAACTGATCCAAATGTAATTTTCTTATTAATTTATTGATCTAAAAATATCATGGACCAGTTCCTGTCAGTTACTTGGTGTTGAATGGGTTAATATGTGTGGACTAACAATACTACACAGGTCACAAATCAAAACAAATTACGAAAACATTTTCCGAATGACCAGGGTGGCCATTAAAAACAGAAACCTCAATGCTATTCAGTATCATCATAAAATGTACATACTATCTGTCTGAATTTATCCGATAAGTCAATATGTATTAATCCGCACTGTTATATTGAAACTATTTCGTAATGCAATTCCATCGATAATTTGTTGCAAGGGTCAAACACTGTATATAATTACAACGTCGCGACAAAATTCTAGTCTCATTAATATTCACAGCGGACTACTTTTTGTATGGTGTGACGAACCCAAAAGACATCTTGTTTTGTAATTTGTAAAATATTAGTTGTAATTATATATAGATAGGCCTAGCCAATTTATTATCATAATTTGTTCAAATTTGGAACAGGCATAGTAAACTAAGTAGTTCACAACATCAATACAAACGGATAAATAGCAACTGCAGATGTTACTGCTCGTTCACTATACCAGTGGTCCAAAGCATGGTTATGGTATTGCAGTGAATTCACCTATAGTGAAGCTGATATGTGCAACTAAATGGACAACATGTTCATTTTTGCAGGGAAGTCTGATTTTTGGCACAAATCTAGCCAAAGTGAAGTAGTTTATGAAAAGTCTGACAGGCAGTAGTTTCTGACACTCGCCCATGGATATTTCGGCGTGTCTTTAAGGGGTACCCAATACTCAGAAATAAAAATTAGAAATTGTCGATATTTCTTTTTCCTTTTATCACATAGGAACATATGCTTTGCTATTTTTATCTTTCAACATATGGCACCTTGATTAGTGTTCTTGAGTAGGCAGAACACCAATTTCGGCCAATTTGAAGCACGATTGGCCCATAATTGGGTCATTGTATGTTGTTGTGTTGTGCTTATATAATGAATATTCCATTTTCTCTAAATTGTATTCACTTAGGCCATAATAAAATATTTCCTAGATTTTCATCCCCGCCCGCCCCCGTTTTTAGGGCCCGCCCCGATTTTTTTTATTACTATTTGAAAAAAAAAAAAATCTTGTCAAAACACCATTTTATCAGCATAAATATCGATATCCTGAAAATATAAAATAAAAAATTAAATTTCACCCCCCATTTTCAAAAAAATTTGGATGAAAATCTAGGATTTATTTTATTATGGCCTTATGGTGATTTTCTATTTTGTATCAGGCTAGATTGTGACTATGGTTACTGCATTAAATGTTAAAATAAACCATTAGGAGACATCAACGGATACATACTGGTCTCTTTGTGTCTTGTGTCAGAAATATGATGGGAACCATCTACAAAATCCAGTCATTTACAGAGGAACACATGGAGAATACAGGATATATTTCCCTAGCTAGTAACATTCAAATACTTCATAAACTGTGTGCATTGCCCTTTGACAGAGAGCTCACCGAACGTGTTAATGATGGTACTGGGATTGCTGCGACTTTGATAAAGAACAACGCGAAATAGCATGCTAATTGCAAAGCTTCATATAGTAACAGAGGTATTACAAGAGCTAAAGAGAGAAATGCCAAGGCAGAAGCTCTATATTAACGCCTGTCAAGAAGAAACTTAGGATAAGTACAGAGAGAGAAAGATGATTCAAAGATGTGTTTCTTCTGTGATAGTAATGCTTTGGAGTGTGACTTGCATATAGCTTCTACATTCACATTTGATAGCAATGTTCAACACATGGTCAATGCTATTCAGGACAGGAAACCAATTGGAAAGTTAGGTGATGCAATATCTAAGGGAGTTGTGTACAACCATTAAGGTTATCCTAGAGGAAAGTGCCACATCAGAGAAGTCTTGCTAATTACAAACGGATTACACTGATATCCCCCCCCCCAATCCACTTATCCAATGACACTCCACAACACACTGGTGTGCTAAGTGTTAATGTACAAGTTGCACACCCGGAGACAGGTTCTAAAGAGATAGGATGAATAGATAGAATATCTGAGTTGGTACATATGGAAAAGCTCCACCAAACTGACCGTCTGCCATAGTTCAACTATTACCTCTCTTTTTAATGAAACCGCACATACTTATGTCATGATGTTACATGATCAAGAATGCCACAGAACACCTAAACCAAGGCCAAATCCACGTCGTTGTGGACGTTGGTCTTTATCCATTGATAAAGAAAACCTGGCCTGATGAGTATGGTGAAACAAAGTATTGCGATTATGATGGGGGGCCTTCATATTGAGACGACCTTCCTTGTTGAAATTGGAAAATGGTTAGAGGGAAGTGGTTGGAAATATATTATGGCCACTGCTGGGGTCACAACAGACGGCAGAGTCATTGGCCTAGAGAAAGGCTCAAATACAGCAAGAGGCAAGTGTGTTCATCAAGTCTCCCTCGCTGCTCTTTGTATTTTACAACGACAAGCTTATGACCAATACCAGAAGAATAAGTATAGCCCATTGGAAATGAATGACTGGACAGTCAAAAGAACAGCCACAGTTTGCTTACTGACAGACAGTGATCGAGCTTGAGAGACTACTGATGATGCTTCTGAAAGCCCAACGTAAAGGCTACTACTCTCTATATATTGAAACCTTGAGAGGAATAATTGCCTGGATGTTTGTCACAGTATGTACGTATATTGCCAGAATCGAGAGGGTGATATGGACACATTTTTCAGTCACGAAAACCATGCATGGCCCGATTCATTGGCAGAGAATGGGGTAATGAGAGCAGCAGAAGGTATATCTGCTATTCCTACATAGCTGGAACCTATGGTAGATACCCAATTGATATCACCCGGTAATGTGCATGTTAAAATTATCGATGGAGCTGCCTTAGATTTGGAACCGAAGTCAGGCAACGAGAGACCAAACACCTTCAATGATTATGCTCACAATGTGTTTGTTCCAAACATTCGCAGAAGAATGAACACTTGTGACAGATGTGATGTAGTATGGAATATATACAGAGATGAAGTTTAAAGGCACACACCATATCAACCCGAGGAGGTGGGGAACTGTTGAGAGTACAATGGGACACAGAACTACCATGTAACTGACAGTCTTTTCTAAGGGTTAACTGCAACAAAACATCTCTTTTCCATTACCTTGCTAATGAGCTGTCAATGACACGCCTACCTCTTGAAGGCAAGATGTTTATCACAACTGTTGATGATGAAGCTGTTGTTAATAGCAATGATACACTTTCTGTGGATTAGACCCCTGCAACCATGAAGAGGCAGATACCAAACTGCTGCTCCACTGCAAGCATTCTTACAGTAGTGGCAAACGGAGAATTGTAGTGGTAGCCACATGCACAGATGTTGTTGTGTTAGCAATAGCAATATCTGCTGTCCTGCAGGACTGTTCTATACGGGTACAGTTTGACCATGGGCGTCACATGCGCTTTATAGCAACACATCAAATAGCAGCCACATTGGGTCCACTCAGCACTGACATACTTCCATGAATTAATAGGTTGTGATACATGCTCATCCTTTAAATGTAGTGGAAAGAACACATCATGGGAGACCTGGAGAGTGATTCCAGAAGTCTTTCAGCGCTTATCTCAGTGCCCAGCAGAGTTAAAAGAGGAATAGCTCTGTGTTATTGAGAGATTTACAATCCTTATGTACAAGCGCACTTAATAATATGTCTTAGTTGAAGTTAACAAAGCAAGATTACAACTCTTTACACAAGGACAGAGACAACATACCTTCAACTAAGGCAGCACTCACTGAACATACTAAATGGTTGCATACAAAAGGGGGTCATGTGTGGGGTCAAACATTGATAGTTAACCAGGAACTCACACTTCCATCCAATTGGGGTTGGAAAAATGATGGAGATGAATGGGCTCCCCTGTGGTCTGCATTACCAGAAGCGAGCAAAGTATGCAGAGAACTGATCCAGTGTAAATGCAACGGTAGATGTACAATATGTAAATGTGTTACGGCTAAGCTGCCATGCACTCAGTTGTGTAAATGTGCAGGACAATGTGATAGTAGCTAGTAATACATTGCTACATTGCAGGATCCTTTATTTCGTTGTGAGTGATTAAATCTGCGATATATCGAAACTAGGTGTACCCCATTCACTTATTTCCAGTGCAGTAAATTTACATATTTGTTTTTAATAGTTATATACACATGTACTATGTTATGACTTGTATTGCATTGCAGGTCTAATACTAGTAGTTGGAAGTTAATTTCATGATCCGTGTATTTGTACATGCCAATACTAATGGAGATCACAGTCAATATCTTAATGCGTTTAGCTTCGAGCCCTGAGTGCACATTATATTCAAATGCAAATATCAAAATAATATACACAAAGTATCACACTACTCATAGAAATGTTCATACGCCGTTTTCACAATATAGGAAGCAATTTATTTGGTAAAAGCACCATAGCCATGCTTCAGTCATATGCTACATACCTTTCAGCTGTTGTTTTGTATGGTGGTATGGGGCTATGTAAAGGGACACTCAAATAAAGAGGGACATATGGTCAAAGGTGCTGCCTGTCAGTTTTTCCTGCATATGCATCACATTGGCCAACCATATGCAAAAAATACGCTTCCCTCCAAAAGTGTACATCATCACCCGAACAGACAAGCGTCATACATGCTGTTGGTTTCAGTGGTTCTGAGGGCACTTTGATGTGTCTCGTAGTATATTAAAAGACTGGATTCGAGATTGATATGGTACAAAGAAGATCCGCTTACTGGGTAAACATGATTATGCTAGAACATCTAGTGTAGCCTCCATGCTATCATCCTTATATTTGAGACGCATTGACCTCCGTCGAATTGATCTGAAGATTAATAATGTTTTATATAATTTCAAATTCCCCCGTTGCCATTGCCGTACCCATGACTGCATGTATCTCAAAGTACACACCCAACTAGATCAGCACACCAAAATGGCCAATCGTACTATCCAATCCACCACACACTACTATAAAAACGCCTTTTACCCAAGCAACATAGTCCATTGGAACTCCCTTCACTCTTCTGTCGTGGTACTACGCCTCTCGGAGTGCAGCCATCCAGTAAACAAGGTTGATCATGTATCTACGAATCTCCATATAAACTTCGCCAATTCCTGTTCAGTTCACATTTAAGGATGAGACCCAACGGAAGCAATAAGAAAGGACAAGGACATGGCAAGTGGAGTCCGACAGCAGCAAGGCCAGGCGAGGTCATGGAAGAGGAAGATATTGATTGTGAACCTGTTGACGACAAGCCATTAGAGGCTGTCCTTTAAGAAAACCAAGATCACGCCTGTTCAACAGAACAGCTTTAGCGATCATGCCAACGTCATAGCTATCTATCTCCTGTCGGGGTGGAACAAACGCCATTTTGAACACATTACCTCAAAATGATGATGATGATGATGATGATGATGATGATGATGATGCTGATGCTGATGCTGATGATGATGATGATGATGATGATGATGATGATGATGATGATGATGCATTAAACATAGGTGACGCACGTAAACGCAGAATTATCTCGCGACGTCGCAGGATCGTCGTACAATATCCTACAACGTCGTACGATACCATACGTATATCTTACATTTGCATGCGGGCAGACGAAATTTATCTACGTGGTCGTATGATGTATACGATGGTCTATGGCATCGTACGACGCGGGTCTACGACATCAAGCGTCTTTTTAACATTTCAGTTTTCTGATTTACCATCGTATGTTTGCCCTCGGATACCACAACATCGTACTGTGATGCAAGATGGGCTCTATGATGCTCCGAACTCTTAAAAGGGGGGGGGGGTAATTGAAACATTCAAAATTCTTTTAGGAACGAGAGGAAAGTCCATGAAATTGTATAGACCAACTCTCCATAAAGGCTACTGTTACGTCAAAAACTATTTCAGCATTAGAATCGTGAAGTACTGTATGCTCAGCCAGAGGGTAGTTTCTGCAAACTAGGTCGACACATTCAAATCCAGATTTGACCTCCACTGTAATGTAACAAGCAAATATGGGACACAAGAGACTCGGTGGCCTAATCTTAAATTCACATAAAGTTGTAAATGTAAATGTCTGCTTTATGGAAGAGAAGAAATAAGACCCTCTCGCCGAACACAGTATATTCTCATTTCCGCTCCATATGAGGAAATATTCGTAAATATGTGTTTCCGCGCCCAAATATTTATCTCCCTTATTTAGGAGTCACGCCCACTTAATGCGGAAGTGAACTGAAACAAGTCTCTTTCCACCATCACCACAGGTAAATTGTGACATTCTTTTTTTCATTACTTGTAATTCTTCTAATATAGATGTATTATCTGTCAAATGTTTGACATTGTTTACGAACAAACAGATTGTTAGCAGGGGATGACGTAACATGTGGGGGCGGACGGGTGCAGTGGCTAGGCTAGTGTTACAGGAGCCGTTACGCATGAGTAAGCTGTAAACGATCGGTATGTGAGAGACCCGGATTCAAAATAAGTCAACATGCAAGGGCGGGGTCAACATGCAGCGGCGGTGACATGATCTATTGTTAGAGATGAGGTGCGGGCCGTAGTCTAATGTTATTAAAACGTGTGGCCGTTTGTATGTTCATGCTATGTATTGTGTCTTTAACAGTTTAATATGTGTATGACATATTTATTATTGATTTGCAATAGAAATATGATTAAACAGAGAGGAGGAATATTATTTTAATATTTGTTCATCTCAAATTTAGATACTTGGACAATTTAGATACAGTGACCTACATAATTATTGTCATTTTAATATGAAATATTCGGTTCGAAGAGCAAACGGTTGCAAGCCAACGGTCATTGGTATGAGCACTGCCCCAGGCATGCATTTCTTCATACCCAACACCCGGGTTCCCACTATTACTGCTAGGATTACTACCCAACACCCGGGTTCTAGCTATCACTGCTAGGATTACTACCCAACACCCGGGTTCTAGCTATCACTGCTAGGATTACTACCCAACACCCGGGTTCTAGCTATCACTGCTAGGATTACTACCCAACACCCGGGTTCTAGCTATCACTGCTAGGATTACTACCCAACACCCGGGTTCTAGCTATCACTGCTAGGATTACTACCCAACACCCGGGTTCCCACTATCACTGCTAGGATTACTACCCAACACCCGGGTTCTGCTATCACTGCTAGGATTACTACCCAACACCCGGGTTCTAGCTATCACTGCTAGGATTACTACCCAACACCCGGGTTCTAGCTATCACTGCTAGGATTACTACCCAACACCCGGGTTCTAGCTATCACTGCTAGGATTACTACCCAACACCGGGTTCTAGCTATCACTGCTAGGATTACTACCCAACACCCGGGTTCTAGCTATCACTGCTAGGATTACTACCCAACACCCGGGTTCTAGCTATCACTGCTAGTATTACTACCCAACACCCGGGTTCTAGCTATCACTGCTAGGATTACTACCCAACACCCGGGTTCTAGCTATCACTGCTAGGATTACTACCCAACACCCGGGTTCTAGCTATCACTGCTAGGATTACTACCCAACACCCGGGTTCCCACTATCACTGCTAGGATTACTACCCAACACCCGGGTTCCCACTATCACTGCTAGGATTACTGTCCAACACCCGGGTTCCCACTATCACTGCTAGGATTACTACCCAACACCCGGGTTCTAGCTATCACTGCTAGGATTACTACCCAACACC